>CM074517.1:17010000-17635000 GCA_037379345.1 Perna viridis
TACAATTGTTGCCCATCCCAATATGGTAATTTAACATGCCATGCAGTTTCATTACAATGCTCAAGTCAGACAGAAAATCGGACCAAACAGTGCAGAAAACTGCATCATTTCTACAATATTTGCCCTAACTTAAATTCCTGACTGTATGCACTTCTCAATGTGGTTATATTACATCTCACAAAGTTTCATAACAATGCTGCAAGCTGCTTAAAAATAGTTTTGGACAGATGGACCGGCAAAAATAAAGACAGTGTGAAACCTAGATACCGCCGAAACTTCGTTTGGAGGGGGTACCATGCATAATTTAAGGGACGAAGTAATAACAGGATAAGAAATTTGAAATCTCAATAAAATAACAACAAGTTTTAGTTTTACAATGTATTTGACCTGTATAAACAACATGGCATAGTTCTGTTTTATATAATAATGTACAATAACACTACCTTTTGTGACATGTAAATTACTAACACTAAAAACTCTTAATATCAATCAAAAATCTGCATAAAAATCTGAACCATAGGTATGAGATCACAATTATCTGCCCTTTTCGTTGTATGTAAAATATAGTTCCTAATTTAATTGGGTATTTTCTTAGACATTCTTACCTTTAGAATCTCTTACTCTTTTTTTTTTAAATGAAAGAAATAACTGAAATAATTTAATACAAGTGTTTAATTGAATAAAAAATACATATTGGTTGTGATTTAGTGAGGTAAAAAAGGTCAACTTTTGGCTTTTGGAAGCCAATTTTTGGGTCAAATTTGAGGGGGCCTCTGTGTTTAGGTAGCTAAATTGAAAAAATGATGGTGAAAGTTTCTAATTTTTTTATGGAAGTTTGAGGTAGGATGGTTTATTCAGCTCTGAAAATTTCATTTGATTTGAAGCTATATTTTTTTTTAATTTGAAAAAGGCTAGAATAAACTCTGTGGGAAAATTAATTGTGGTCTCGTACCCATAGTTTATAGCTCATAGAACACTTTTATTCCTTTCATACTTTATCCAAGAAAGTTTTGATAAAGACTTGTTCAAGTTTCTTTCGTGATTTCAGGTGAGAAATAAGTGATGCCAATGTACTACCCAATTCTTGGGATGGGGTATACTAAGATAGATCTAAGTTTCACTAATCCATTACTAAGCTTAGTAAATACATGAGCAATGTGTACAAACATATCTTTTATCATCCTCACTTCACATAATACATGTGTGTATCAATTGCTACTGTATTTATAACATGAATTGTAAAATTATAGTGAAATCTCATGGTTTCCTAAAACAAATTGGCAGTAGTACTTAAATGGAGAACAGCAGTATGGATACAAATTTCGTCTTTTGTTCATTTTTTAAAATTTGGTGTGAAGGTCCTTTTTTATTGATGGTGCTGGTTGAAAATCCTGAGTGTCATCAACTGAAATGATAAATTAATACAAAATTAGGATACATTATAGGTATTCATTTAGTATCCAACCTAAATGCCATATATCTAAGACCACAGAACAAATCTCTTTATAGTCCGAATATTTAGGTAAATCTTGGGAAGGCCAAGGAGAGGATGAAGACTAAACGTGAGTAAAACAATATTTCTCTATGAAATAGGGGGAATTAAAAACCAAAAAAATTTACATGAAAGAAAAAGTATAAAAAACCTGACATTTATAATATGATTACATGATTTTGATTATTTCAAATCTTAATTTTGTATTTGTAGATATTTTCAGTTTTCAAACCATAAACTGTTATGGAATATTAGGTTAGTTGTTCAAAACTAGAGAAAGATTGATTAAATTTTATATCACATGCTTCTCATAGCACAGCTTAATACAACCACAGTGGTCAAACATCAAATGTTTAATACAGCCTAAGTTTCTGACACAGATTGAATGTGACCTCAACAGTATGCAAACAGACATTTCACAAAAATGACTCAACATCCTTAATTCAACTAAAACTAAAAATATTGTGAGCAAACTCAAAAAGACTACCCCCCGCTTCAAATGGAGTTCAAAGTTTAAATTGAATTATCCCCTTCTGGAATTCTCTAAAAATATGAATATTCTATCATGCACACCCCCATATCCTACAAAATTTCATTAAAATCCTTGGAGTTGTTTAGAAGGAATTGAGCTTACAATGAAACACTTTAATTGAATTATTTCCCTTTGGTTCCCCTGATAATACATTCCTTCATATACATCTACATGTAATGCTCAACCTACCTACAAAATTTTAAGTAGTAAAAATCCTCTAGTATCAATACATCAAAATTTCGTGACATTTAGTTCACTGCAACAAAAATTATTGCACAGAAATGAAAAAAGTTAACGACATGAACACCAAGCCAATGGTGAAAACATCATAACATGATACGACAGCAATTTTTTTTTTGCCTTCCTAATAATTAATAATTTCTATGAATTGCTGAGTCTAATTGTGAATCAATGTAATACTTTAAATATTTCCCAACATAATGTCAATATCTCTTCTTAAAAAAATATAGAAAACCAGTCTATTTAAAGAATCTGTTTTATGAAGAGGACCATAAAATCATTGGACCAGAATCAATCAAATCTTAACTGGAACTCTTGTGACAAGATCATTTGATTTGAAAAATACTCTAACCACAAATTGAACTAATCTAGATAAAGCTACACACCAAACATCTACACAATGTATTTCAACTACAATGAGAAACTAAAAATACTGTAAGCAAACTCAAAAAGAGTACCGCTGCTTCAAATGAAGTTCAAACATCTTAAAGACATGTACAAAAAGTTCAGAAAACGGAAAATCTTATCAAATGTACAAATGAGAAAAATACATGGAACCTAACAATATAGTCCTCAGATTTCACTGAAAGGGGACTGAAAGACAGAAGAATCAAATAATTAATGAAAAATAAAATGTGCATGTGTACTGACCTGCTTTAAATTAATAAGTCAACATATGCAACAGAAAAATCATTAATGCATGTACATGTACTCTGCATACTTAAGTGTAAAAATGTTGTTTTTATATATTTATATATGTATATGCATAAGTAATGATTCTTATATTAATTCATTCATCATGTTAAAAAAAAATTCATTTAATTATTAGTAATTGCTGTCAAATATGAACATTGGCTATAAGGAGTTTTCAGTATTCTTGAAAACATATGTACACAATGTAATAAAAAGTTCAGCGTACAATACATGAAAATATTGTATGAATCCCTTCAGTACTGGAAACTGGTATTAGTGGAGCTGTGCATGAATTGATTCATATCATTGATGACCACACACCCCATGATATCGAAGAATACAGTTGTTAAATTTTGGCCTTAATATGAGTTCAATAGAATTACATCTTAGTGTTTCTACTGAAAAGAAAAAAAAGGGGTGTTTAAGTTTTTTTACAGTAACTATACCTGACTGTTTCTCCAGCATCCATTCAACTGAATAGGTAATTCTGTTTACATGAGTAATACATAGGTAATGTCCTGCAGTCTAACCTCATGCACTTGTCTTCTCTTTTCATAATGTGGGAAATGGCATCTGTTCCATTCTTCTTTTAACGGCACAAAATAACAGCGAGATGCATTTATTTGCAAATTTTAAAAAGCAAACACGAAATACTCTGATCCTTATGGGTAAAATCTAACTTGGAGTTAATGTAAAACAACTGTATTTTCATTATTTCCAGTGTACAGTGCAACTTTATCTCTTTCTGGTTCAATACCCACTCAGGTACAGTAGTACATGTATTTAGATTTGGTAATTTCCATATGACATCTTCAGTGTGGAGGAAGAATAAACAAGACCAACACATGTCTGGACCGGTGTCACTGTCATATATTTGTAACAACATAAGTGTCTTCATCATATATATAAACACTAATTAAGTTAAAAAACTATATTGTGGGTCACAAGTTTACATGTGTAATGTACTTATGATAGCATATACTGCTAAAAAACTTGGTTAAGTTCAACATGCTTAAAGCAGCAGCCTGGATATATAAGGGTTGCATCCCTTGCTTTTCAAAAATCTTATTGTAACTGGCAGGGTTAAGGTCAGAGAATATAATTTTAGAATATCATGAGCTAGAAGCAGATTTTATTGACAATCTTTGTCTCAAATGTTTCAACCTTAACAATAAACAAATTGTGAAAACATATTTCCTATTTGATCAATATTCCTAGAGAAATTACATTTGAAAAATCTGAAGTGGACACAATTTTGTACAGATTTTGAATTTAGTGGGAGGAGTTTGGTATCAGCTGTTTTTGTTTGTAAACAAATGCACATGCAAGTTAGTGGTTACAGGCATGCTTCACATACCTTGTTAGCAGTACATGTGATTTTCGCCTTATTCCAACAAATTAATACTGATATCAAAATCCATTAACACATATCCAAAGAACAGAATATGTCAGCAAATAATTTGTTACACAAAAATCAATCTACTCTCATGTACTGCAAGTGAAAAGTCAATCTAAATAACAGAGTTTCATATTTAACACTTTAGCAATACCATCTGTAACCCATGTATGGCTTTGACTTAGGATTTGGATAAAGTTCTCTCACAAGATTTAAAACACAGATAGGCATAACCTCTCTCCTCACAACCACTACTGAGTCATCTATTCTATCTCTATTAAGAAGACGACTTTTTTTCTGAGGTACTGATCATGACTCCAGGCTCCCCTATTCTGCATCATTCTCCAAAATAGCTTGTATTTGGTTTTCCTAATAGCATTATTTCTAATGTGAGCCATTTGCCCTTCACCTAGCCAACTTTGCCTGTTTATAGTTACACATGGAGTACAAAAACATTCCAAACACATATCCCAATCTACTTCATGCTGAATGTCTTCCTGATGGTTTGGCCCACTTTCAAAAGTTTGCAGGTCAACTTGTTCTTCTTCAGACTCATTTTTGTTGGTGTTTTCAGCTGGTTCTTCAATACAGCAATTTGTCATCTGATTAACTTCATTAAAATCCCAATTATTGTGATTGAATAAAGCTTGTATAGCTAATCTTTGTCCTTCAGTAACAGCCAAGGAAAGCACACTTGCATTCTGCAGATTTTCCATTTTCACTGACTTATACAAAGTTTGTGTGTCATCATTTACTGAAGTGGGTCAGAATCAACTTTATGGGCATTTTGGGGTTATTCTGTGGGTAAAAGTGTCTTTAAAATTTACTATGAATTACTTGTTAACCAAAGATTACCACATGTCAATGCTAGAAATTTATTTATCATTGTTCGTAAAACTTTATTTTTTCGGCAGATTATTTTTTTATTCTTAGGCGATTTAATCAAAACCTATCATTCCCTCTAATGAAACAAAAATGCATGACCTTTGACAACGAGGTTATAGAAGGAGAGAGATTTTTAATCATTATCCAAATCCTCAAAACATTGCAATAATCAATCAGATGGGAGGATATACCTGTCAAAAATAAAATGTTTCAAAAGGTAATGATGATCCTGACAAAATACATTAATTAATATAAATAAAATGCATTACTATAAATTCCTTGATGGCCCCATGTTTTAGTGGGAAATTTGTAAATGTCACAGTTAGGAGGGAAATTTTGAATAAATGAATGTATCATCATGGAAGCACTACCTCTTCAGAATATTAATATAAATAATGAAAATAATCAACGACCAGAAAAAAGGAAATACGCAAAAGATAATTTTGAAAGTGTCAAGAAGAGAAATATTGCCAGAAAAGATAAACCAAAACCTATTGATGAAAAAATTAATTTTACATGTGAATCAACTGATTAAAAAGACCATATATATAAAATGGCCAATGACATCAAGTGTGCCATGGGTGATGGAAATCCTAATAGAACAACAAATAAAGACATGCTTTTGGAAGTATTTTCTTTTTATTTGAGAAATAAACTAACACAAAAGTTGGATCCTGAGAACCAAAATGATGAGGAGGATGTTCCATTTTTAGACTGTTCGTTTACAGCTTGTGATATTGATGCATCCCAACAACAGCTTTTTATAACTGGTGAAAAGTCTATAGAAAACCTCATTTAGAGAGTAACACGGGAAAATCTGCAAGAGCAATTTATTTGTCAAATCAACTGATATAAAAGGACATGTTGGAGTTTGTAAACTTAGATGTGAAGACAAACAACATGATCTACTTTGGTATTCTTCATCCTACCTTGGTGACAAATTTCTTTGTAACCTTCGGATGGCTCATGGATTTTATGTCTCTGGTATTTTACCAAACCAGTATTCAAGATTCTGTCAGGCCTCAAATATTGGACGTATTGGCGAAATTACCCTAAATGGAAATACCCTAAATTTCAAAAATATTCACCAGTGGTAGAAGGTTTAGTAAATGAGTCATGTAAAACAGCACTTCTCGAAGAAATTGCTTCCTACGAAGAACTTCAAGACAGCATTGACATTGTTACTGATGCTAGGCATGGAACTAGGAGGAACTCCATGTTTACTGATGTTGTATGTCTTGGTTCTAGAACTCACAAAGTGTTACATGTCGAAACTATTTCTAAAGTTGATTGTTCAAGTGCACAGAAACACGAACTGATTGGAACAGAAAGAATATACGAGTATTTTAATAATTTACATGATGAGTATGAAGTAAAAATCTGTGTTCATTGTCATGACAGAAATACAAGTGTGAACAAATTCATAAGGAGCAATGGGATGGATACTAAATCTACAAATGATACTTGGCATGCAACAAAAAACACTGCAAAGGAAATTAAATCAATTTGCACAGGGTCAAAGTACAAAGAGGGGCTAACTTGTCATCCCGAGTTAGCAGACAAAAGTGCCAGTATCAAGACTCACATTTACTGGGCAATGAAAAATTGCAGTGAATTATCAAGATGTAAAACAGAACTGAAGTATGAGCCATCAAAAGATGTGATTTCTGATCCAAAGGCAGAAATGTTACTCGGACGAGCGTTAATGAACACTAAAGTGTATAAATCACCTGTACATTATATTCACTGCATGGACAGTTATTATGTTGAAAGCTTCAACAATGCTATATTGCAGTATCATGACAAAAGGATAAACTTTTCCAAGCAAGTTTATATACTACGGACTAATCTAGCTATCTTAGATTGGAATGAACACGTGAATAGGGAAGCAACATCACCGAAAACTGTGCAAGATGCTAAAAATCCAAGGCGACAAGTAGATATAAAAATGCATATAACATGTGGTCAGAAATATGGTGTAAACTAGTTAGAGCATATGTAGATTAATAAAATTGGAAAGGCATAATTCATTTTTCAATTGAAAAGGTGATTAAGAACTATTTCTTTATGTAGCAAGCAATAATTAACTCTAAAAGTCATCTGTATATATTTACCTAGATAACCACACATGCATTTGTTTTTATTTTACACACAGCTTTTTGTTTAAGTACCGCCCATATGTCCTTATCTAATAAAACTTAATTGCGCATGTTCCCCAATCAGGCTGATCGGATGTTGCTGGTTTAAAATGTAAGGACAAAATTATTAATATTTTTTTAAAATATGAGGCACATATTTTCAAATTTACACAAATGTATAATCACTGTACAAAGTTTGAATAATACTGCTATATACAGATTTAACATGGATGGACGGACTGACGGATGGAGTAAAACGGCCACTTCACCGGTTTCACCAATGGTGACACAGGTAACAAAAGAGTGACCTCAGACTGCCTGGTCATGGAGTTATGACTCCTTTCTGATAAAATAAAACTGAAATTTATGCCTGCAAGCTTTATAAAAATGAATCATACACAAGTATGATTTTAATCCTGAAATATGAAAATGTATTATGTTCTATCAAAAGTAATAGTATCATAGAGAAAAATGTGAAGTTTGTGGATGCCACTACCACCGCAAAAACAAAACCTAAGTCTTACTTCCACGACTTTCATCGCAGGTGAGATAAAAAACAATACAAACAGTATAGTGAAGTATAAAATCGTAAGAGCTTCATAGAAAATTCAAAGAGCCCTATCGTAACTTGTGTGTGCAATTAAGTGAGAAAGTGGGAGTAAATAATAAGAACAAAAATTCATCATCTGAAGAAATTATGTATCATTATTTATTTGATGTTTGTTAAAAATCCCCTAAGCTGTTGTATACACCAATGAAATATGTAGACCTAGAATCTCTTACATATGAAAAGGTCTACTTGTACTTTCATTGAAACTTACAATTTTCAGTGATTTTTTTCCCCAAATTTCAACCAAATTTCCAAAGAAAAATATGCTACAAATTTCTCAAATGTCTGCTGTGAAATTCCTAGTTGTGAATTAAAACACCATGGATCTCAATGAATTGGAACTGTTATGGACTCAATGAAAAGTACTTTCTCATAGCAATTAGACTAGTACAAAAGAGGCACTTTGTACCGTATATTTAAAGATTTAAAAAAATCAGTATATTCATGACATAAACAGTGAATATAAACATGAGAATGAAACCGCAGAAACTTTCTTGAATTGACTGAATCATGATAACGGCAAAATTTGTACATGCTTTACTGTTCGTTGAAGTTACTTAACAATCAAAGGGAAACAACTCTATGGCAATTTTTTAGGACTCGCTAACCACTTCCAGGTCAAATGGCCACCCCCCTATGTAGTATAAAAAACACACTGAACCTAGACATATGCATTGTAAGTGTTTTATTTGTGTGTATTATGGTTAAAAGTAGTCAAAATAAAGCTTAGAATGTGTACTTTAAAATCATATTTTTTAGTATGCAACTTTAAGATGTCATTTGTCCTGGGAACAGTGGAACTTTGAAAATTACTTTTTTAACATGTAAAGTAATAGAAACGTTAGAAAAGTGGTTAGTGAGACCATAAGCCAAATTATGGCATATTTCAGAGAAACGCATAATTGGAGGAAAATTGGCTTTCCTGGTCATTATTTCCATTTTCCCATAAAATCAGTGTGGTGATATAGGTATCTGGCTATATTTTAGGAGGTGCATTGTGTAAAGTATTTTAAAAAACAACACAGCAACAAGATTTTTATCAGTAAAAGTGACTCGTAACTTGACGTTATCCAAGTACTCAAATGGTCATACAGCACAGACTTAGAATCACACAGTGATGAAATAGGTATGATATAAATTGTTGAAATCTGTCCTTTTTCATAATGATAAATGATATTTACTATTACAACTTCTTGAATTATCATAGGTATCAATTTGGTGTGACAAGTTGGTTAAATTTGTCATTTTTTAGTAATTTAGGGAAAATATCACTGAGAGGCATGATGTAAAAATGACCATTTCTTTGTAGTCCCATGTCTGATTTTGATAGTTTTGGTCTTCTTAGACTCACAATACCACAAGCTTTCACAAAATATAAAAAAAGAAAAACATACAAACTCATAAAATGTTTTAAAGGTCTCACTAACCACTTCCAGGTCAAATGGCCACCCCCCTATGTAGTACCAAAAACACATTGAACCTAGACATATGCATTGTAAGTGCATTATTTGTGTGTATTATGGTTAAAAGTAGTCAAAATAAAGCTTAGAATGTGTACTTTAAAATCATATATGTAATTAACTACAAAAGTGTATGAATCTTGTTTACATGTGTGAGTAATTTGCCACTAAGCAGAAAAGGTAAAAATGTGGATTTTCAGTAATATTTATTCAATTAAATTTTGTGAAGAATTTCTACATTCGTTGTACCATTAGCATAATAATTTTGGAAGCCTTAATTTCCAAGCTTCGCAATGGTATGCAACTTTAAGATGTCATTTGTCCGGGAATTCACAGTGAAACTTTGAAAATTACTTTTTTAACATGTAAAGTAATGGAAATGTTAGAAGTGGTTAGTGAGACCTTAAGCAAAAAAAAAAATTACAAATCATTTAAAAGAAAAAGTACCAATTAAACCAAGGATTTTAGTTGCTCGTTTACTTTTGTTACTTTGTATGTATGATTTTAGTTACTTTATGTTCTTTGTTGTGTGTGTCTGTTTTCCATGTCTGGTCTTTGTCCCTGGATTACATTCTTTTGAATTGAAGTCATCACTACAGAAATTTTATGGTTGTCATCATGAACTCGTGGATCGTTATGGTGTATCCATCAGCACCATGAAAACTGATTTATTCAACGGGTCATAGTTTTCCTTTCCTCGTTTGTCTACCCCAGACTTGACTTTTTATGAGCAACTTGGCGGGTGTTTCTAGAAAAGCAGTGGACGCTTACCCTACCAGTGCATCTGGTCCATGCTCCCAGTTTTTAGTGGAGTCCGAGTTGCTCATTTACTTTTGTTACTTTGTATGTATGATTTTAGTTACTTTATGTTCTTTGTTGTGTGTGTCTGTTTTCCATGTCTGGTCTTTGTCCCTGGATTACATTCTTTTGATTACCGCTATAACCTTGGTTCCCTTGATTACTCTTTAAGTACATGCAAATTATTTCTTCAGTGCATTTTGTATATTTACAGAACTACAATACTTTAAAATGAAAAAAAAAGGTTATTTTTTTTTTAAATTTAATGAAAAAAAAACAAACATTCCAAACAAAACTGGAAAAAGTTAATTCAAATACTTCATGGTAGCTATAATTTAATAAATAGGTTTTGTCCACCTGTACGAAGAGGCAATGTTCATTTTTGTTTTCCATATTTTTCCTTAAAACCACTAAAAAAGAGCTACATAAATGGTTTTGAAAAAGGACGATTACCCTACCTGTGCACCTGCTTCATGTTCTTAGGAACTTAGTTTTTTTTCTTTTGAGCTTTTGTGCTTTTTTTTCTCTGTTTTATTGTGAGGCATATTATTTCAGTCTATGTTATCATTTTTCGTCATTTGAGTTTTAACTTTTATAAGAAGCTCTGACAAGGTTTTCCTTGATTTTACACAATAAAATTGGTAGCTCCTCAAAAACCAAGAAGAAAATGGAAATCTTTCATCAATGACCTATGTCCAGGAATGGATGATAGGGTTTAAGTCAATTAAGTCAAAAACCAAACAATGCACACAAGTTAACACAGCAATAAATTTCACCTATTAGATAAAATAAGAAAACCATGATCATGAGTGTCACAGCCCAGGATCACTAAGATTTATCTAATACATGAAACTTGTTCCATACACAAAACAGACCCACTAGTATTCATGGTGTTAAATGTTGAAATAAAATGACATGATAAGTAATTAACTCACCATTTAAAAAAAAAATAAAAATTTTCCAAACAAATTTTAGAAATGTCATAAAATGATTCATTTATACCATTTATACAATATCTGAGTTTCAAAATTGTGATGGCTTGAAGCAAACAAGTGAATAACTCACCCAGATTCCATGTTTTCTGATTTGAAAGGTAACCCTAAAAGGGTTTCACTAAAAAAATAATCAATGAATTGCATTGTACAAAGTAAGGATAAGATATCAGAAATTGGGTTATGTTATGCAAATTTAAGTTTTTTTTCCTTTTTTTTTAGGCCCTAATGAACACTGCCACAAAAATGGGCTTTCACTGCAGATTTTAGTGAAACCTTTAAGAAATGCTGATAAAAAATTTTACTTTTGCCAAAAGGGTGTTTTAACAATTCCTACACAACATTGAAGGTTTAAAGTTTTCTAAAAAAGAACTGAATTAAACATTACTTACGGGGAATTTGTATTGATCTGGGCAAAACTCTGGGTCAGACTGCCAAATGAGTTGTTCCGTGCACTAAAGTTATTCTCTGGAAAAGCTGCATTGTTGTTTGTAGGGCCTGATAATGTTGTAGAGGACATCTGGTCAACATTGATCTAAAATACATAAATTAAAAACAATCTATAACTAATAGTTAATACAGATAGAACCATTAATTTAAAATTCAGCATTATTTAGTCAAAGCCTGTAAAATACGAAGTTTTATCATTTCATACAACCTATGCCATACAAAATGTGTAGTTTATATATGTGAACAAGTTTTACTTAGCCGGAACTACTGTTCATGACATGGAAGAGTAATCAAAGGAACAAAGACACAAACAGAAATCTAAAAAATATATTCAAAGGATAAAGACAAGACAGAGAAAACACAGACACACAACAAAGAACATGAAAAAAATAAAAAGAAGCAAAAGAGAAAATCTCACCGTGACAACATCCCCATTGTATGGCTTATGATGTCACATTAAAGCAACATTACAGGCTATTTCTCATGTTTTAATATAGATCATACAATTTTTTATGGTTTTGCATGTTTTTATTGTATATTTCAGATCATATAGAGTGAAAATGCAAAATGAGGATACATCAGATACAACCTACCTAACAGTGAATAGAATGCTATATTGTGCACTGCTTGATACGACGCCAGGGGTCAGTATCTCATAAATACTTGATGACAATTATATCTCACCTGTGTAAGTACTGTACATTCATATGAAGGCTGATACTTCTCCTGAAAAAGTCGAGGAAAATAACTATACTAGTTCTCAGAAACCATTGGAAGCAACTGAATATTTAGATCATCACTAAATGACTATCTGCTTCAATGTAAATTTTCATTTTCTCACCTATGAGTGAGCATAAAACCAGCTTATGCCAAACAGTAAAATGTTTTATCGTGACTTGTTAGTAAGAATAGCAGCATACAAAGAATTCTGAAAACTGATTTTGAAAGTGAGAGAAAGAAAACCCAAGACTGAAGCCTGAGAACAATATAATTTTCATTGTCCTCAATCAAACTGCTGGTGAAATTTAAAATGCAGAAAACTTCTGTCCTTGAGTTATAAAAGAACTGTGAAATTAAAATGGTATGGTATAATCAAGTACATCTAACAACCCTACCAAATCACAGCAAAATCCAATAGCCAATCTCAATATTGCTCAGTAAAAGTCGAGATAAATTTAAGAAATAAATCACGGAAATTCCATTTTATTTTATGGCAGGCTGGTCATATATGCAACATTGTTTTACCCTGAGTGATAGTGAGGGGTTAGGTAATGACATAAATGGCCAGACCGTGGTAAAACAATGATAAAATGGAGTTTCTGTGATTTATTTTGATTCTAATAGGACTAGTTTCTTTATATTTTTGAATATGTGTTGTAAAAAATGTCGGTCATGTGTTTATCACTTTTTTACAATGGCTATGATCTAAAGAGTTTTGAAGCATGTTATATTAGAATTAGAGTTTGTAATGCTACTTTACTCATGACAAAAGGTGTGGAACCAAGGTTTTCCAATCTTCAAAGGTCACATTCCAGACTCAATTATTTTAACTTTTTTAACATACCTTTTCTGTTTCATTTAATTTTTCAATCTTTTCTCTGTCAGTTTTATGTTTTCTGTCTGCACCTTTGGGCTGTTAAATAAGAGAAAACTCAGTCCTTGCAATTTTTTATGCTTCCTCTGTGATACATCTAGATTCATTCAACAATTATATACAAGTAACTGTACTTCTATATATAAGGGTACTATAAAACTCACAAATAAGGGCTGTCCATGAGAGACTCATAATTATTCTCAAGGTTAATTCTTTTAGTAAATATTCCTATTCTTTAAAGGTCAAAATTTCAAAAATTGATGTATGAACACATAACACATCTACATTATCATCACTTATGTTAACCAAAATGCAATCACTGTGACTAAATTACATGTCAATTAAAGCTTAAACTGGAAACAATATATCTGTAAGTTCTTTTCCACTTGTAATTATATTTTAGCTATTTCATTACTCACTTTATCATCCAGTAAATAATTACCTTGAACACTTTGACTTGACAAGATGCACAATGTAATAATTTAGATTCAGTGTCTCCGTATGAAAATGTCTCTACTTGTACTCTAAATGGAACACCTTTTTCTCCACCATGTTTCTTTTGTGTGAATTCTGTACTTATACAATTAATTTTCATGTAAATCCCACACTCCTTTGTAGGATCCCAGATAAATTCAATTGTATTGAGACTAGAAGGGTCAGATTTGTAATGGACTATGCCATAAGATAGTGGAATGTCTGAAAGTATAAAGCAGTCAAAATATGTGAGACGGGCATTGTAATTGTAAAGTTGATCGTAAGTAATGACGTCACAACCTAAAAGAGTAATCAAGGGAACCAAGGTTATAGCGGTAATCAAAAGAATGTAGTCCAGGGACAGAGACCAGACATGAAAAACCAACATACACAACAAAGAACATAAAGTAACTTAAATCATACATACAAAGTAACAAAACCAAATGATGATCTCGGACTCCACTAAAAACTGGGAGCATGGACCAGGTGCACCGGTAGGATAAGCGTCCTCTGCTTTTCTAGAAACACCCGCCGAGTTGCTCATAAAAAGTCAAGTCCGGGTAGACACAAGAGGAAAGGAAAACTATGACACATTGAATAAATCAGTTTTCATGGCGCAAATGGATACACTGTAATGATCCATGAGTTCATGATGATGACCATAAAACTTCTGTAGTGATGACTTCAATCTTGTAGCAACATAACCCTGCTCCAGAAGCCTAATTATTAGAATTCTAGCGCGATACAGAAAGTCTGCGTAGTCTTGGCAAGCTCTGGCATAACATATGATTTGCGATATGAACAGTCCATATGCAGGTGCTGAAGGGATGTTGCCACAGATGAAAGGAAAGTTGACAATTTTGAATGAAAAGTCATCACGTTTGTCGTAAAGTTTGGTCCATAGTTTTCCTTTACCATCGATTTCTAAGTGTAGGTCAAGATATGAGGCTGACCTCACAGTGTCTGTAGTATCCTTTATCTCAAGTTCTTTGGGGTAGATGCGATGTATCAAATCCCCAAATTTAGGATTGTTTAAAGATAACACGTCATCTATACAGAGGAAACTGAGATTAAAGGATCTAGCTAAACGATATTCTTTCTTTCGAATTAGATCAGCTATAAAGTCAGCCTCATAAGAGTGAAGGAATATGTCAGCAAGTAGAAGAGCACAATTTGTTCCCATTGGAATGCAGACTGTTTGTTGAAAAACGCGTCCACCACACTGTACAAGTATGTTGTCGATTGAAAATTCCAGCATTTTGTAAACATCTTCTTCTGTATATTCAGAAGATGATTTGGAATTATTTCTTACAAAGTATGAGGAATCTCTACCAAGAACTATGTATTTGTATCTAGGTGTACCAACCTTTTTGGAAAAAAAAAAAACGATGCATAATATTTTTAAGTCAGGATTTTAACTGAGTATGTGGAATAGAAGTATACAGTGTTGAAAAATCATAGGTTTTGATGCTTTTATAGTCTGATAATAGTCTTGAACTGATTGTTTCCAAAAGATCTTTCAATTTTTCAGGATCCACATTGAATTAATACCACCACTACGGGAGTAACAAGTGTTGTGGTAGGACTGCAAACCCTCTTGACAGCTGTGAGTATAGAAGATAAAAGTTTTGAAAGAGGTTTGGTGGTACATTTCGCAGATCCACCTATGTAACGTTGTTTGTATGGATTCTTGTGGAGTTTAGGAATCCAGTACATAGACGGTAAATCACAGTCATCGTCCTTGGTAGAGAGACCAGAAGAGAATAGCACAGATTTATGGTTTTCCACAATTTCTTCTTTGGAGAGTGTGGTAGCAGTATAGGTCTTATCACTGCTATTATTGTGACATCATAATTTACAATCAATTTCACACTTACGACTTTTTGTGAAACTGACACCAGGAACAATTGCTGTATATTGGTTAAAGTTATATTTGCAGACATTTTTTCTTAAACATGACTAATAAAAAAAATGCTTTGCAGAGCACAGCTTGATACACCCACAGAGGTTTAACCTTGAACAGTTGGGTCAAATATGGATACACCATTCAAACTTGACAAAGCTTTGAATTCTGAAAATTTCATAGCATACCTAACTGAAGAATTCTCTCGCCAGGTCTGGCCTGTTTCCATGCATCCATCTGCTCTCTTTCCATGTACTGTAAACGACGTTCATGGAAACACACTCTTATTATGCTCTGTAAAAAAGTAAAGAAGAAATCATGTGCCAAAACAACAGCAAACCAAGTTTTCTTGATAAGAAGTTTGTACCAAATCTGAAACCAATTACTAAAATATGTTATGTCCTGTAGCCTGTAAATTATGGTGCATTCTTAGTAGTTCATTTTTGTTAATTTCATTGGAGCGAAAAAAAAAAGAAAAAAAAGTCAACTGAAAATTAAAGACTCCCCATTCAAAACTAACTAACAACACAATATTATAATGACATATTGACAATTAGTTATTGAAATTTTTAATAACGTGCTTCAACACAAACCCGTAAGTATTTTCCCTGGACATCAGAGAGATCACCAAGCTTCTTCATTTTTAATTCATATGGCTGTCCTGTAGAATGAAAAATATAAATCTTAGTTAGCATGGAACTACACATACAATTCCAAAAAGATTTTATTCTTATGTTAACTTGGAAGTCATTGAACTTAAGATGTAATATCCTTACCATGCAAGCAATGTGAAAGTTTCTTTCACTGAACTTAAGTAAACTTATAGAACAATAATTATAAGACACAAAAAAATAATATTCTAGTAATAACTCCTATGGTTCAAAATTTCAAAGGTAATAATGAGCAATGTTACTTGGATTTTATTCTATTTACATTTATCCAAATTTTAACACAAGAATAAAAGACTTCAATGCAAATCAAAATCAGAGGAATTAAGTAGCAGTCTGCGTAAGAATCATACAAAATCTGAAAAAATGTGATACACCCCAAAAAAGGCTACACACTTTTAAGTTGTTTTATGGGTCTACATAATGAAATGTGTAATTATTCATTCAAATCTGCTTACTCTTATGAGATAATCAACATTGAAAATTCAATAGATTCAATTGTATTTGGGTATTATTTACAGAGTTATCTCCCTTAATTTTGAAATTTACAGTGCATTCTATATAATTTTTATCTCCTAAGAACATGGGATATATGAAAAACTGTATGTTAATTTTTGTTTACTATGGCAATTCAAACAAAATATCAAAAATAAAAATATGTAGGCTTTTTACCCAAGAATCACATTTTGCATGATTCTTTTTGTCTTTCATAAAATTTCTATACCTTGATTGAGGTAGGTAAGTGTCTCTTCATTAAGTTTAACAGCTGGTGAGGTAGCTGCTCCTAATATATACTGGAAACTGTAAAAATTCAATGGAAATCAATCAATTTATTTAGTGGATCTGCTTAGTACTACTGAACACTATAAGTTGGGACTTAATCTTTTGAAAAATGGTGTTCACATACACAGGGAAAATTGTTTTGAAAACACATGAAAAACATATTTTTTTCACATGTTTTTCATATGTTTAGGACCACCATGAAATATGGTTTAATCATGTTTCTCCCACTTTTAATCCTTCCAATTAACAATTAGTTAAGTAAACAAAAAAGACAAAGGGTTTACTGACCATAAAATTGTATAGTCTGTTTCATGAATATAGGAATTATATATATATTTTGTGTATGTAGATACTAAGTTAAGATTAAATATTTTTATTTTTTATCATCATAATATCAGATCATTCAATTTAATATTGATTCAAAAAATTACAAAATAACTGACAATTTTATGATATATCATAACAATAAGCAATATAAAGAATACAAGCACTGAATATTTGAATTACAATTCTACAAAGTCAATTAATCTAAGTGCAGTAAGTGGAAAGCTGCATCTGTGTAGGCTGTCACACTGATGAGTCCTTGTTGGAATCTGTCTTTAAGTACCTGAAGTCTAGTGTCAATAACTTTGTATCTGCGTCTCTTTCGTGGGCGAGCTCCTCCTGCAGCATACTGGATGATGGTACATTCGATCACAGCTTGTGTTTTCTGCAAAAGTTCGATAATTTCGTAGATGTTAGGGTGGGCGTGGTAGACTTTCTTCTTGATTTTGTTGTGCCATCCTTCTAAGTGATTTGTAGTTCTAGGGCCTTCTGTCTGGTAGTGGTTCCATAGGAATCGTTTCCTTCAACCCAAAACTCTGTCACGTAGTAAGCAGATGTAGTCGTGTCTAGAACGTTGTCAGCTTCCCCAATGTCCTCAAGTGCATTAAGCCAAACGTCCTCTACCAGGTGCTGCGGAACAAGTGGTAAAACTGCTGCTCGACGCACAAATCGGGTGATGTCGTCGTTCTCCTTGTAGTATGTCTGTAGTTCTGTGTCTTTCACCAGATACATTGGGTAAAATGGAAAAAGCAACCTTTAACAGTAATTCTCAGGAAGACGGTGCGTACTGCATTCTTGATAGCTGTCTTGTAGTCTATGAAAAGGGTGTCTGGTTGAAGTTGTAGTTGGTGTTGTTGAGCAACGAATCTGACATGGCTGAATAGGCAGGTGTATATGGTCTCATCTTTTCCTGGAAGCAGAGCGTAGACTAGTGGTTACATGGATCCATCTACCATGGCATGGATTGTGTAAAGCTGGTGGAAGCGAGATGGGCATGAGTAAAATGTTCCTTTCGCAGAAGATAGTATTGGCAGCAGTAAGATGTCTCAGATTGACAGTAGTGGTAAAGATCAGCATTTGTGAGTAGATGTTATCAGAGGGAACAAGGAACTGGTTTCTGGCAGTAGTAAGGCACCATTTGTCTTTTCAGCTGATGTCGGTAGTTGTTTTTGGAAGGCAGGGTATGTTGAGTGACCTTTGCTTATACAGTGATGTCTTGCAGGAGTATTACGTTGGAAGTTGCTCAACAACTTGTCTCATGTCATCATTCCATTCTGGAATCATGAGTTTAACAAGTTCCTCCTCATAAATTGTTGGTGTTAGAATGACCTCTGCCTTAGCTCACTGCTTCATTGTCTGAATAATTTTCATGACCTCTACCTTAGGTTGATTATGTTGATGGTTGCGCAGTGGGTCCAATTTTACTATATAGGTTTGCCACACTTGAATTGAATGACTTAGAAAAGAAAACGGCTCCATTTTTATAATAATATTTGGTGAGAAATGTTCAACGTTGACGTTAATTGCAGCTTGGGTAAGCTGCAACTGTTTTACTTCAAATGTTTAAATCAGAATACTGCCGACTACAAATTAGTAACTGTCAGTAATTAAGCTTGGGTACTAAACAGTTATAATTTGGAAAAAAATTAATAATTAATAAACTGCAATAATGATGCAAAATATATATAAGAAGATAAATGCAAAAATATCAAGTTTTTCATAAATTGTATTAAGCATGACAATAACAAGTAAAAAAAGACTCTAATACAGGCCATTGTGGTTTTTTTACAGTTGTTTTGTCGAAGAAAAGTATTGAAATTATTTTTTTTTTTACATATTTAACCTCTGAGAGTGAAGTTTTTATGTGAAACACTTTTTTATATGAAATTAATCAAAGTTATACATAAACTTAATTATACTTTTACATATTTTAACTGTGATATACAGGTAAAATTATAGCAATAATTCAGAAATATACTATAATTGCTAAAACAACAAATCCTCCCATGTTTATTTAGGTATGTAATTAAAAGTGGGAGAAACAGGACGACACCTGAAATACATAAGAAACACATATGTTATGGACTAATTGAAATAATTCATGAAAAAATGTAAATAACAATCAAATATTAATGATATGTCTTCCATACTACTTATTAATGTACAATGTATGAAAAAGGTCAGGTTTTCATATAATTTAGATATAGTTTTGTTTCCAAGTGACTTTATATACATGTAGGCACAAAAACATAAATTTCAATTATAGTCTTAAACATGTGTTTCCTTAAGTTTTAAAACATATGGTGCAATTTTTCCTGTGTATAGGAGTGTGGTGATTAGTACATTTTGGTATGCTGTAATCCAACCTAGTCTCCCAAGATACTTATTTTCTTATTTTAGAAGAGCCATTCTATTTTACCACTAACACTCACTCAATTGAGTATTTCATAATGAAGACTAATGTGCAGTTATAATTTGATATAGGATGCATGCAAAATCAGCAGAAATGAATTGCTGGCAAAAAAATATGTTGGTTTACGACACTTGCATACCAAGATCTCTGAACTTAGCCTTAAATCCAATTTTTATATTTGTGTCTTCTCAGTTCATGAAAACAATACACCTGCACGTAGAAAGATTAAAAACTTCAAAAGCGTTGCGACTATTATCTATTTATAAACCTCTTTTATATAAAAATAAGATACATGTATATCTATTTGATTCATTTACACTACTTTACAATGTAATGGATTTATCACATCAAATGCTTCAAGGATACAAGTAATTACTCACCCGGAATCCAAATTCTCTTGTTTGAAAACAGGAAGAGCCAACAAGGCCTCACTATGAAAAATGATGTATCATTACTAGTTACATTCTAATTAAATAATACAACACTTCAACAACAACCTTGTAATTATAACTTAAAGCTGGGGCTGATCGAGAAATATGTAAAGGGGAGGTGAAAAGGGGGGGGTCAAAAAAAGGGAATTGTAGTCTATCATTTGTTCATTCTGGCACAAATTAACATTTCCCATCAAAAAAGGGATGGTGATTCCAACCCCCAGAACTCTCCTTGGGTCCTCCACAGGTAAATTAAACATAAAAGTTCTTCGACCTAATGTATGTTAATGACCATAAATAATGCAATTGAGTGTCTAATGTAGTAAATAATGATTTCCTTTATAGAAATACATTGCTGATATAATGCAACTTTTTTCTTAAAAACAAAATAACAATATAAGTTTATTTACTGGAGCATTACATATGGTATTAAAAATATCTTCAAACAGATATTTCGCTTGAACTTTAATTCCTGAAATCTGAACTAAAATCAAACATTACCTCATGTTATAAGGAGTTGAGCCCAGCTCATTACCAAGTCCTGACAGGGATCCATCAAAATCTGCAGCCAGGGAATCATTGATGTCCCAGCTGGTGATACTAATGTTGTGGGACATTTTTGTCCGTTTACTGCCCTGCGTACCAATGTCATCTGAAGACCAAATGAAGGACATTGGACTACCTCCAATACACCTATAATAAAGTCCATGTATTGTACTACAGGAAATAACTAAGAAAGAAAAAACAAGACAGCAGTGATTTTATTCATTTTTTCAAAAGTGCCCAATCTTTTCGTTTTTGGGAAAATAAAAGTCATTTGTTATCAATGGCATTCTGGGCAGTATCAAAGGGATCATTTTATCAACAGGAAGTTTTTTTTTACTACAGTTTTCAAGACATTGGCCAAAAACTTCATTTCCAGCTTTCAAAGGGCAAAAACTCTAACAAGGAGTTATCCAACAAATTTTATCTATTGGAGACTTTGGTACGACTTATCATACAGATCATGTCACCAACTGAAAGTTTTTTTCTGCTATATATTTTTGCAGTTCCAAGATGCAAACAACATCATTTCTCACCATTCAAGGGCAATAACTCTAACAAGGAGTCATCCAACAACATTGCCTCAATGGAGACTTGAAAAGCCTTCATTATACAGATCATTTAATCAACTGAAGTTTTTTTTCTGCCTATTATAGTTTTCATCCAATACAGATATAGGCTGAAAACTACAAAGAAAACATCATATTTTGTCTTTCAAGGACAGTAACTTTAACAAGGAGTCGTCCGACAACTTTGACCCGATGTAGACTTTTGCAGAGGTGTTCAAGCAGAAAAAGAATGTCACATTTATTTTCTAATATCACAATAAGAAAGACCCTCAAGTATACTTGAGAGTACTGTAGGAATTCACTTCCACAATTGTGTTCTCATTGTTGTCAGCAATATGCTAGGTCAAGAAATAATAAGGCACTAACTAGGCACTAGACAAGAAGATGGTTGTGTGACTAGTCTACTACAATAACATAAAATTTACTAAAAAATGTTGAAATTTCACATATTATTACATGTACATGTATATATTCAAAGCTAATGTAAATATGACTAGGAGATAAAGGCTGTTTTTGTGGGAATTTTTAAGTGTTTTCATCCTAAGATCAATTAAAAATATTCAAAAAACACACACTTCAATGATTTTTGCTTGGCATTGTATAATATAATGAAAGACCAGCCATTATCCACATGTACAATGTACATGTACATTTGTACTCATATATTGATCCAAATGTACCTGCAACCTTGGCTAATTTAGTATGTGTACATTGTCTTCAGTAAGCACACTGTTTCCAAGATGTTGTACTCTATTTACCAAAACAAACAAACATTTTAAACCATCTTAACAATAAAACAAATAAAAAAAGACAAGCACCTGTTATAAACATCCATGTCTGAGCATTCCCTCTGAGTAACTGACTGTTGACTGATATTGATCAAGAAGTGTGTTAGTCTCTACTATACACAAGGTGTGACAAAGTTAACAGTTAGTGACATTTACCTACACGCATTTAAGATACTGTAAACTACTAATAGAAGTATTATTCAAGCAAACAAGAAATGGACAATTGATCAAAGTATTTCAGTTTACTACTAATTTTCATGATTACAAGTCTGAAAGAACAAAATCATTGGTATATTAATGTATACATATCCATTTTTTTGTATTACGATGTACTTTCATTAGTATGAGGTCCTGAACTCTTCCAATTTTCAAATCGATGGTACATAGGAGGAAAACCAAAAGTGTTAATTTATAAGGTTGAGTGTCCAGACCCCAGGTAAATGAAAGTAAAGATCCCTGACCTCAGATCACCACTGATTAGAACCACTGAACTGTACTGAGACACTACACAAATATGTAAGTATTACAGTATTCTGCCAAAAAAAAGTTCAGCAAAAGAGTCAAATTTATACTTACTAAATAAAATGTTTTACAGGGTGCATCATCTTGATACCACATAAATCAACCCTGAATAGTTGGGGCAAGTATAGACACATCACTGAAGCTTGATACAGCTCTGCATTTTGAATGTTATTTAACATTTGATACAGAATATGAATTAGTCTAGAATCAAACTTGCCTCTTTCGGCCACTACTTCTTAAACAGTTCATGTCATAATCTACAAAATTAATCCCAAACTCCTTTTTGTGATATGACACCTTGTGATACAATTTCAAATAAATCCATTTACTTACAATGTATGGTCAAGTCATTGTCAAAACATCTAAAAAATGTCTTTTTCTGATCCCCTTTTCAGCTCCTCATTTCTAATTTGTTTCAGTCACCAAACCCAAAAATCAATCCTTTAATAAAAAGTTTTGCCAAGTGCAGCATGATATTACTGCAGTGGTTGAACTCTGAACAGTTGGGGCAAGTGTGGACACAATATTAGTTTTTGACACACTTACATTTGTAAGCAAAAGGACTTGCAATGTACAAGTTATTATGGACATATCAAATTGTTTGAACACTATATTACACAAAATTTGAAATTCCATAAAAAAATTTTCAAAATTACACCAAATATAAGAAGTTGATATTTTTCAGAAATGACCCCTAAAACCTTTATTAATTGAAAACTGTGAGAGATATCTGAATCAAAGTTTTGTTTTTGTCTGCAAAAATGTTTCAGACAAGTTGTGCTGACAAGCTAATTTATGAGGATTTTTGGCAAATTACTAAGTACAAAGGGGCATAACTCCCAAAAAAATTAGGGATCAAAATTTCCTGATGTTCTTGCTACATACCAAGTTTTGTAAAATTCAGTTCAGTAGTTTCAGAAGTTGCGCTGACAAACTGAGACAGACACATGGACAAGGCAAAAACAATATGTCTCCCAACCAAAGTGGGGGTAGACCTAATTAAATAAAGAATACAATAAAAAAAAGAATATGTATAATCAGGAAAAAAAATTCTACATGGGTTTTAATAAAACACCTATTTTTACCCTTTTTGGTCCCTTTTTCTAAAACAGTAAGTGCTACAAAGTCCAAACTAGATGCAAATCTTCCTTTAGTGATTTGTAAAACCATATTGAAATTTCAGAACAATTGGTCAACCACAATTAAAGGCTAGAAACCACTAATTCCACTTCCCATAGGCTTCTATGCAAATTTCACAATATTCAATGGCTTCTCTGGACTTTACTTTAACTTTAACCTGCAGAGGACTATATATCAGCATGATTCTACATATGTCAGCTCACAATCCTCAGAATGGCATGTGGGGTTAGCAGACTTGCAGTGCAGTACTGGTCACCGGAAGTGAAGTGTCTATAAATAGCATGGGAAATCCCAGTGTTTTCACAAGATAGGGGTATATTTAGAAATCATTATGGAGATTAGGCTTCACATCACAAGAAGCAAAATGCACCTATAAAATGTACAGAAATGTTTTTCCTTTCAGAAACTGTTTAAATTTTTTAAATAAGATGAGAATTTTTTTCACAGCACTATGAGGAACAGGGGTAATTTCTGCGTAGGACTATTTTTGCGTACATTCCAAATGCTCATTGGTTGAATTGGTGGTCTGTGACCTAAAGTTATTGACTACTAAATTTATTGCACTGAAACGAAGTGTCCCCAGACAATGACAATGCAAACAATGAGGACGCCAAAGACCACTGCCCCATAACAATATAGGACAACAATTTTTTTTTGTGGTCATATAAAAAACCTTCCTTTTATTGTAAGGCACCTAATGGTACAATTTCTAAAAGAACTATACAGTACACTCATACTTAAATTATTGTCTAGAATGAAATGTTAATGACTACAATAATAACAACAAAAATTGCAAAGCAGGCTCATACTGTGCATATATTATGTACATGTAAGGTCACAGCATGGTAAGGGTTAATATCCATGAAATGAGAAATATTAACATGTACATGTAGCTAAAATAACATTTGTTCAGTGTTCATTAATACAAATGAACTAAATATCAATTAAACACCAATTAATGAATAAATTTGATGGTTTACCCAGACTCATGTGAAAAACAAACAGGTCCATTATCTGATTGGTTTATTTGACCATCAACAGTAGAAACCAGTTTAATAATGAAAATTATCAAGTTAGCCTTTAATCGAGGTAATAAAAGAAAATGTTTACACTGAGGCACAGAAAAAAGCAATTCAAGAATAATAAAAATATGAACAATAACCAAATACATGCATAAAAAGTAAAAATGAACTATATACAAATATAATGCATACAAATATAGAAAGTGAGGCCCAGATTTTTGCCTTTAAGGCCTTAGTCAAAGGCAATTTACCAGCCCTATACATCCATGACTTAAATTTTATTTATTACAAATGTAATTGAAGGAATTTAAATTGACATTTGGAACTACTTAGTCCACGTGCAGAGATGGAAAATAAACACTTAATTCTTCGAATACAGAAATTAATATTTAAAATGATATGAATTTTCTATCCAATAGATCGTTTGAAAAAAATATTTTTAATAATAAGGGTAGCTGCGACAGATTCTGTATAAGCTTTCAGGCTTCTACACAAGTTATCCAAAGGCACATACATTTGTATGAAGCACCATCTGGCTACACCTCCTATATCCAAAGTACCTTAAGTTTGGAAGAGAAAATATTCTTGTTTTGGGTTTGTGTGTTAATTTCAGGGGTTAAATTTCAGGGAGTAACTTAAAATTTTTATTGATATGTAGGCTAGATCAAAGATAATGAAATACCCCAAAAAATAAAACCATTTTTTCGTTTACTTTAAAAAGAAAAACACACACACTTTGAAAAAGTTTAAAACACTCCCCAAAAAAATCCTAGATTATATCCCTGCAGAAATGTTCATGCTTAATATTATTGTGTCAATATCACAGGAAATTTGTAACATCTGTGCCATTTTGAAAATCTTATGACAATTGCTAAATATCCAGAGGTTCTATGTCAACATTCTCTGCTTAAACTTATTTTATTTCATATAATCATAAATGTGATAACATACATACAGATATAATAGATATAGGATCAAGAAGCAAGCATAGTTATGCTTTTATAAATCTGTCTCCATGATTCTGCTTTCTCCTTTAAAACTTACATCAGCCATTTGCAAATCTTTTTCACCCGCAAAAAAATACCAAATATCTTTAATCCCCTAACAAAAAACTATCCAATATGATTTTTTTTTCATAATCCAAGCAAATACCTAAAATAAAAATTTTGCCCCAAAAGAAGTCCTAACCTATGTTTGGCTAAAAGATTCATAATAATCGCCAAACCTTCACACGACAAATAATATAGTGTTAAATTCACTAACATTTATGTTTTCTCTGTTCATAGTTAAAAGTTATATCTATTTTTCAACATTTGATAGGTGTCGAACAGTATTGCTAGTTCAAATTACAAAAAATGTTGTTATAATGCATTACTCTCCAAGACCATGAAAACTGTTTTTGTTTATAAACAGCTCAGCTGCTTGCGAATTCGACTTTATAATTGTATGCAGAGTACAGGGAAATGACAATTGTAAAATTACATCAGAAGACGTATACTTGTTCAAATAAATAACCTACCTTAAGAATTATACAATTGGTATTTATATGAAAAGATAATTTCTCCCGTTGGGAAGTTTACCACACTACTTTTGTGACCTTGACATTCTATTTACCCTACCGGATGTTACTTTTAACTGGTTCCCTGTCAGATGATCAACACGTTTCGTCATCCTTTTATTGGAGCACCATGTCAGGACCTTACATGTGCGCTATTCGGGCCATTCCAACGATAGAAATAAATAAATGATAGCATATCAATGAGATTTTTAATCGTTCTGTTTAGTTTAGTTAGTTAGTCAAGTTTGTAACATGACAATATCCTTTTTATTGTTGAAACACATTATTTATCACATGTAGCACAAGTGCGTTTTTAAGTTCATTGAGTTTATTTTACCTACATGCTTAATGTTAAACCTCCAAATCTTCGGAATGTATACAATATATGGTATGTCTTCTGGACCGTCAATCTTCATGTAATAAACCCTATAATAGACGTACATGTGTGTAAGTAAATATGTAATTGTTTTATTGTAGGATAACTGCTACGCATTTTTATGCTTAACCAAGACGAAACACGGCAACTTTCTCACTTGAAAGTACCCGAGAAGTTCGATTGATTATGTCATAGACCTATGTTTTACTTACAGGTCTGTGATGATATAACTGGACCTTACCCTTTCCAGAATTTCAGAATCCGCCACTTGAGCGACTCGACAAGATTTCCTCATACATCTCAACTGCTGTATATAGATAGTCTTCTTCATGATAGAAAACAAAAACAGTTTATACAAAATAATTTGAATGTTCAAGCCTAGAACGCTTACCTCATCGCAGTGCAAGGTCCCATTTTTTTTACATCTACTCCAACTAAGTACATGGCTATGAAAAATACCAATATTGTTCACTGCAGTCATTTTTTCTCTTTATTTATCGTTGAAGTCTGACTAGTGTTCATCCGGCTTAAGCTGGATACATTATAAATTTACACTTCGAAATGCATGCTCTCCCGGTATGATTTTCATCTTTTTACCATGTAAATTTAACTAAATTTTTCCGAATCCAATAGTTAAATAGCTGATCTTAAATTAAAGTACAAAAAATTCCGCAATCAAATATTATCTCAGAAATACTATATAATTTTCAGATAGGACTATATACCATTAAGAGAGGATTTTGGTAGTCTGATAGCTCAGACTCATGTTTAATAAAGCTTCACACATGTTTGGACCCTTTTTAATTGGAAACTTTAGTATATTTTGTGTCAAATAGAACACATGATAGCCAATTGCAAGGGCCCCTTTTATAAAATTTCTGGATCTTTCGTGTGAACTGGAATGAATTGTAACTTCATATGATTTGAAGTGAATAATTAATTATATGTACGGTCCATGAATGGTTTTTATTTTTTATAGTACCAAAAACGTCACATTTCCATCTTGATGCACTTCATGACTGCCGACTTACCTTATCAGATGTAAGTTTTTTCCTTAAATTGAGGAGTGCAAAAAAAAAAAAGCAAGCAAACAAACAAACAAACAAACAAACAAAATTAAACACAAAAGTTAACAAACTGCGTCATAGGCGTCAGTTAACATTTGTGTTTAATTGCGATAACTATATAGTTTTTTTAAAAGATTTTGTCTTGCCTCTTAAAAATAAGGGGCTAAAGGAGGGATTAGAATTTATACTGAGAAAAAAAATCATATCAATCCGATTTCGATGATTCAGATGTCAATGTGGCCATTTTAAAATTTTGTTTATAAAGGGAAAAGCTTTTTTTCCGACGCAGTCGGTATAGTTTCGCTTTTTACCTTTTAACCTTAAGGACGCTCTTCTATGGAAACACAAATCACCTGATCGCAATTATGTTTCCCGATTGGCCAAATGCTGCTAACTAAGTGGCGTTCGAAAAAAACTGTATCGAAAATTTTAAGTTGCGTTCGAAAAAACAATCGAAAATTTGACATTGCGTGCCATGTGTTATTTTCTTTAAAGAAATGTAGATACTTAGAAAAGAACAAAATTTTACAGCGTCGACTATCTTTTTTTAAGATAGTACTTGTTTTACATGAGATACTTATCTCGAACTGTTTTGGAGTTTAAGGGTAAGGAATTGGTCTGATTTTGAAATATTTTATTGGATAGATCCTCCATTTAAATACCTGCATGCCTGCGTTTTTTCAATAAGATTTCAGATTCTCTTACGAGTTATAAGGCGCCAAAGGGGGCAACGCCTAAAAAGACTTCTTAATTTTGGTGCAATTTTTTATTTTGTTTTATTGGATTCTTTAAGAAAATCACAGTCTACATTTTTTTAATCATATTTCTGATCTCTCTCACACTTTTCGAGTTATAAAAGGCCAAAGGGGAACACGCTTAAAAAATCTACTTTTTAGCTCACCTGGCTGAATGCAACGTGAGCTATTCCCATCACTTGGCGTCCGTCGTCGTCGTCGTTAAAAAATTTTAAAAACTCTTCTCCTCTGACATTACTTGACCAATTGGAACCAAACTTGGTCTGAATGCTCCTTGGGGTATCATGCATTAAACAGAAGTTGGAATTTTTGATCCGTCGAAAAACATGGCGTTCGTTTCTAAAAATAGAACATAGGGGTCATGCAGTAGTTTTTTTCGCATATTATATCTCAAAAACCGTCAGGTTTTGTCAAATAAATTCAATTGCTGAAATGATCCTTATTATAAGGCATACAAAAGTCTTGAAGGGATCAAAGTTGTCAATCGACTCCAGTTATTGCCCTTGAAAGGTGAAAAAAGGTAGTTTTTTTGGGTTTTTTTTTTTGTTATTTTTTAAACAGTTTTCAGCCAATATCCAATATCTTGAAAACTATGATAGATAAAAAGAAACCTTTATTTGCTGAAATGATCCTTATCATAAGTCCTACCAAAATCTTGCTGAATCAAAGTTGTTGGACAACTCCTTGTTAAATTTATTGACCTTGAAAGGCAAAATTTTAACAGGTGAGCGATTCAGGCTCCTGGGCGCCTCTTTTTAGTTTTTGGTCCGATATTTTATTTTTCTATTTGATTCTACATGACTGCGTTGTTTCAATCAGATTTCTTACGATTTTCGAGTCATAGGGATCGAAAGTAAATGTCTTTGATTAGCACCCTAAAAGCAGAACTTTTTCACCTTAAATCGAATTTCTAATTTAGTGCTACATATTGTGTCCAAAGAGTAATCAAGGGAACCAAGATTCCAGCGGAAATCAAAACAATGCAATCCAGTTACAAAGACCAGACATGAAAAACAGACACAAACAACAAAAAAGATAAAACAACCAAAACAATGCACACAAAGCAACAAAAGTGAATGAGCAACTCGGACTCCTCTAAAAACCGGTAGGGTAAGCGTCCTCTGCTTTTCTAGAAACTCCAGCCGAGTTGCTCATAAAAAGTCAATTCCAGGGTAGCAAAAAGAGGAAAGAAAAACAATGACACATTGAACAAACCAGTTTTCATGGTGAAGATGGATACACCCACAGGGGCTTGTTTCCAGTATCAAATATTGCAGCCCCACTAGTATATAAAACACAGGGGCTTGCTCCTACTATCAAATATGCAGGCCCACTAGTAAATACAACACAGGGGCTTGCTCCAACTAACAAATATGCATCCCAACCAGTTGTATATACTCCTGGGAGTCTCTTGTTATTTATCCGCAGGTGAAATCAGGTATCCGTTATTGGTCTGCAGGTGTATACTCTAGAATCTTCATATTTTAATCCAGAGCATTTTTTTTTATTTTTACCACTGAAACATTAAAAAAAGTAGTTGCCTCAGTTCGCTCATGAGAATATATTTTGATAGCTCTCTGCTCTTACATAAATGAATGATTTGGAGAAATTTCTTGTTTTAAATATTCAGTTATCATTTATCTATTATAGACAGTAATGGGAGAACGCACATCTTTTCCAAGAAACATCCTTGACAGGGAAAAAGTTTTCATTGTCACAGGCGCAAATACAGGTAAGTGTCGAAGTTTGGATTAAAAAAAAAACGAAAAAAGGTTCCAATATGTATAGGTTTCTAAAAAGCCAATTAAGCAGTAACAGATTGGATGTAATTAGCATACCTAAATTTAAAAGGTATAGGCAAAGTAACACACACTGACAATAATCTCTAATAGGCTATTATGTAAAAATATGCTACTCCAGGCATGACGTTTGCTGAGGCATTTTTTTTTTTCAAATCTGATGTTTATTCCCCACTAACAGGGAGACGACCAAGTAAACTAAATATGCCTCCCCAAGTGACATAAATAATTTTGACTACTTCTAGGCAAAATGTATGAAAAAGTATTTTAAAAAATCCACATTTATTTGTTTAAGGAGCAGCAAGAAATTGAAGATCATACACTAATGGACACGAATGCATAAGAGTAATCAAGGGAACCAAGGTTATAGAGGTAATCAAAAGAATGTAATTCAGGGACAAAGACCAGACATGGAAAACGGACATACACAACAAAGAACATAAAGTAACTAAAATCATACATACAAAGTAACAAAAGTAAATGAGCAACTTGGACTCCACTAAAAACTGGGAGCATGGACCAGGTGCACCGGTAGGGTAAGCGTCCTCTGCTTTTCTAGAAACACCCGCCGAGTTGCTCATAAAAAGTCAAGTCCGGGGTAGACAAACGAGGAAAGGAAAACTATGACCCGTTGAATAAATCAGTTTTCATGGTGCTGATGGATACACCATAACGATCCACGAGTTCATGATGACGACCATAAAACTTCTGTAGTGATGACTTCAATCTTGTAGCAACATAACCCTGTTCCAGAAGCCTATTTGTTAGAGTTCTAGCGCGATACAAAAAGTCTGCGTAGTTTCGGCAAGCTCTGGCATAACGTATGAGTTGTGATATGAACACTCCATACGCAGGAGCCGAAGGGATGTTGCCACAGATGAAAGAAAAGTTGACAATTCTGAATGAAAAGTCATCACGTTTGTCGTAAAGTTTGGTCAGTAGTTTTCCTTTACCATCGATTTCTAAGTGTAGGTCAAGATATGAGGCTGACTTCACAGTGTCTGTAGTATCTTTTATCTCAAGTTCTTTTGGGTAGATGCGATGTATCAAATCCCCGAAATTAGGATTGTTTAAAAATAATACGTCATCTATATAGCGGAAACTGAGATTGAAGGAGCTAGCCAAACGATATTCTTTCTTTCTGATCAGATTAGCTATAAAGTCAGCCTCTTAAGAGTAAAGGAATAGGTCAGCAAGTAAAGGAGCACAATTTGTTCCCATTGGAATGCGACAGTTTGTTGAAAAACACGTCCACCACACTGGACAAATATGTTGTCGATTAAAAATTCCAGCATTTTGTAAACATCTTCCTCTGTATACTTGGAAGATGATTTTGAATTATTTCTCACAAAGTATGAGGAATCTCTACCAAGAACTATATATTTGTATCTAGGTATACCATCTTTTTTGGAAAAACAACGATGTATAATGTTTTTAAGTCGGGATTTTAACTGAGTATGGGGAATAGAAGTATCAGTGTTGAAAAATCATAGGTTTTAATGCTATTATATTCAGATAATAGTCTTGAACTGATTGTCTCCATAAGATCTTTCGATTTTTTCAGGATCCACATTGAAATAGTACTACTACGGGAGTAACAAGTGTTGTGGTAGGACTGCAGACCCTCTTTGACAGTTGTGAGTATAGAGGTTAAAAGTTCTGAAAGAGGTTTGGGGGTACATTTTGCAGATCCACCTATGAAACGTTGTTTGTATAGATTCTTGTGAAGTTTAGGAATCCAATACATAGACGGTAAATCACAATCATCGTCCCTGGTAGAGAGACCAAAAGAGGATAGCACAGATTTATGGTTTTCCACAATCTCTTCTTTGGAGAGAGTGGTAGCAGTATAGTTCTTATCTTTGCTATTATTTTCTACGTCCACCTCTGATAATAAACATTGGATATAAAACGTTTGGCCGACAAAAACAATGTTGTTTTGGGCTTTGTCTGCTGGTACGACAACACATTTGTCATGTATAGCAGACAATGTTTTTGCTACATCGGGGACTATGAAAACTGATGTAGCATTGGCACTCATTGACCTACTTTCATTCGTTTCAAAATTAAAGACCTCACGGCCTTTAACCACTCTGACAGACAATCAATGTCTTCTTGTTCTCGTTTTATCCATTTTCTTGCATAGTCCTCGACAGCATCAATTATAATTCCAATTTATGGAGCGTGGTTCACGGTACTTGGGACCTTTAGAAAGGATATTACGCAGAGATTCGTTTTCGATAATGGTTAAATCCCCCGTAACGACGTGACCAGAAGGACCATATTTGAATGGCGAGGTTTTGTAAGAACAGTCAGGTGGTTTAGCCTTGAAGTCCTCAATCTCGAGATTCTGCAATAGCCTTTTATAATTGAAAATTTTGGATGCGATGGATGAGGTATAGGAATTTGAAATAATTGGTATGGATTTGTCTTTGAAATATGGGGGAATTTTGTTGGTAACGTTTTTGTGATGGAGGATGTTAGCCAGATTAATTGCATCTATACCTTTGTTGACAAACGGTAGTGGAAGAAATGATCGTTTTTCTTCATCTTGACTTTTCACACAAACTGGTCTAAAGAGTCTGTGGAAACCAATATCCAAAATGATGGCAACTAGTCTGTGTAATGATGAGGTGGGGTCAGAAACAGGAGTGACAAGACTTGTTTTGTAAAGGGAGTGTAGTAGAGTGAGAGGTATAGAATGAAGTTTGGTTCTAATGTGATGAAGTCCAAAAATACAATTAAAATAAATATATAAAATTAATTAAAGCCTACCACTAGGGTTTTCAAAATGGTACCTATTAAATGCGAAACGAAACGAAATCTTTAAAGTGTGAAACGAAATTGTAAAGTGCGAACGAAAATGCAATATGCGAAACGAAACGAAACAAAGAAAATAAATGTAAGTGAATTGTAGCTATATAAACATATATGTACTAGCAAACCAAGTTATTGCCATTACATTGTTAATTAAGAAGAAGAAGACATTCAGTCTGATATGGACATGAATAAGAATAGTACATGATCCTTACATACATATATTTACATATGTTAATCTTGGTTAATCCTTTTTGAATATTTATCGCTGTATACATCTTAAGATTTATTTCAAGTACTTATATGTGTATATAGCTACAATTCACATACTTTTATTTTCTCCGTTTAGTTTCATTCGCACTTTACAGTTTCGTTTCACACTTTAATTTTTTGAAGAATTTCATTTCGCATTTTATAGGCACCCTTTCAAAATAACATCCAGTTACAAATTTTCTCCAACAATAAAACTTTATTAAGCTTCAGCCTTGAACAATGTTATTTTTATTCTGCAGTGATATGATCCGATTTTTATGGGATATATTTATTTTGTAGTCAATGTCACTGCTTGTTAACAAAAAAAAGTATGAAAAACTTAGTTCTGCACCCAAGGGTCATAACTCAGCAAAATATTAACAAACCCAATCAAAATTCAAACTTGATTTTTAACTCATCAAGATAATATTGAATGAACATCTACATGCACTAAAATAAGTAGTGTGGAATACTGCATTTTTGCATTTTTTTTTAAACCAAGGGCTTAAAAAATGACAACCCAATACAAAACTTGTTGATCTATAACTTTTTGTGGTTGAGTTATTCACAAAATATCATATGAACATATGCAAGCTCTACAAAAAGAAGTGCGAAAACTGTGTTTTTGCATTTATTTTCTTAGGTCAAGGGCCATAACTCAGCAAGAAATTAATAAACCTTTTCGAAATTAGAACTTGATATGTAACTTATCATTAGATATTTTCAACTAAATTTTACATGGTAAAATTATATATTAAATTTTATACTGATTTTTTTCTTTACAGAACACACAGAGGATGGAAACGAAATAGCTTTTCAGGTAAACAGTTTGACTTATAATGTGTGACAATTGATAAATCTAGTTAGAATACACAAGGGGGTGGGGGTCCATAGATTTATAAAGAGGGATGGGGTTCCAGCCATTTTATTCCAAATTTTGTACAAAATTAACAAAATTCCCAAACAAAAAGGGGGTTCTGACAATTTCAACCCGTGCAGGTCCGGGTGTAAAAAAGAAAAGGTCTGCAGAAGCACTAAGCTTGTCATAAAAGGTGACTAAATAGTGCTCAGAACCCTGCTCACAGAACAACTGAGTTGTGTGCCCCAGGTGGTGGAATGGGGTACCCCTGGCGTGTTACTAGTGTTGTCAGGCTATAATTTGGAAAACCTGACCGCAAACCGTAGTGGTGCACCGTGTTGGGAAAGATGCCATGTTCCTCGCACATTAAAAAAACCCTACTGTGGTATTCTCCCGGAGTAGGAACCATAGGGCTCCGCCACAGGAGGCTAAATTGCACGACCCTACCCACCTCCCCCTATTTCCAGTGGCAATCAAAATTTCTGGACCCCATTATCCTTGTGTCCCATCCCATTTTTCATTTCATCATCCTTTCATGTTCATTTTATCATCCACTTCATGTTCATCGCCTGAATATAGCTGAAATATTGCTGCTCGGGCGTTAAACCCCAACAAACAAACAAACAAACAATCTGACAATTTCATACCAATATTATTATATAATTTAAATAAATAAAACATATATTGTTATGTGTATGAAAAAAATTCCATCCTTCCTTCTCCATTTAATGGTCTCTTAAGGCTAAGGATATATTGTTTAGTCTATTGAATAGAAAACAACTAATCACATTAATAATACAATTTTGATGCTAGGTGAATTATTTGAGCCAGCTGTTGATAGCGGTTCATCTAATACCAGTAATGAAGAAGTCTGGTTGTGATGACTGTAGAATTGTTATGGTAACAAGCCACGCCCATCACTATGCTCCTAAATTTGATACAGCAAGAATTCAACCACAGTATAACACAGCAGATAGTTATGATCAAATAGACTGTTATGGGAACTCAAAACTTTATCAGGTACTAAACGAGTTACACCATCCATATGATCTTTTTACAAACTACATTTGATTTATATCTACATGTACATATTGCAGAAGATTTAGAAGAATAAGAATCTCTATTTATAAAATATAAAACATAGTAACCCCTCACTAAACAATGATTTTAAGGCAATGACTCTTATAAGAAGATTTGTAGACTTTGGAGAATTGGTACAGCCACCCATTGTAGGGCAAATATTTTTGCTGTATTAATTAGTTTTGAAGATACATGTAAAACATTTAATGTATTTAAGGATATATGTTGCTAAATTAGGTTATCTTCCACTTCATGATTTCATAAGAAACATAGTTTTCAAAAATATGGCAAAAGTGACAGACACCAAGTAAATATTAACTCACAAAAAAAAGTGAATTATTAAGGAATAGAAGAAAATCAGGTGGACGTTAGCAGAATACAAAAAAAAAACTCTTTCAGGAAAAAGATAAAGTATGTCCTTATTGGAAACAAGATATGATGTTTCAGGTTATGGCTATGTACTTCCTCAACAGAAGATTAAAGGGAAGCAACATCACTGCAGTTAGTGTATATCCTGGATTCACCAAATCTGGTCTAAATAGCCAGCTCCAGTGTACTGGTCTAAAAGCTTTAGTACTTATTGTATTGACACAATCCAGACAGGCCTTAGGTATGTGGAAATATAGCTGCTCCACAATGGCCATATAATACAGCATGTTAGTCCGAGATGTGTATTCTTTAAACTACTGGAATTTTTTTTAAAAAATACAAACTTTTTGATCTTATGTTTGTTCTTGCATTGTCTTTTCTTGGAAAGGAACTTAAAAAATCAACTGGATGCTAAAGAAAAATGACACTTTAATATTGAAAAAACTGCATATGTACATGTACTTAAGTAGATAAAAATAGGAATGTTATATAAATATAATGTTGTATTAATGATATACCTTTTACTAAAATTTGTAAATAATTTGTGATTAATCTTTCTCAAGGATTTTACAGATCTGCGTATGAGGGTGCTGAGACAGTAATCTATGCTGCCATATCTCGGGAAATGAAAGGAGCTAGAGATGTTTACTACTACAACTGTAAACCCAGTCCAACTGCAACACATGCAAAGTAACGTTTACAGAGCAGTTAGGAAAACTGCATATGTACATGAAAATCATTTGTAATTTTTCATACTAATATATTTCAATTATTTCTCAGTTAAATTTGTTTTTCTTCTAAAAACTTAACATACGTGTATAATAACACTCTAGATTGATAAACCAGGAATTAGTGGTAAACAGTTATAACAAATACAAACATAGAGTATGAGTAAAACTTCCTTGACCTTGTCTTGTATTTATACCCCGCTCCAAAGGAGAGGGGGTTATATTGTTTTACACTTGTCCAAGTTTCTGTCCATAACATTTATTCTGTCAGAGTTTTCTCAGGAACTTGACACAGTGGTTTGAAATTTTAACACATTCTTCTTGTAAGTATGCCATATGGTGGGATTCATTTTTTGGGAACATTAGACAATAAGTCTTCTGATGACCAAGGACTTTGTTTATTTTCCTTATATCGTGATATAAAGTGGGGGTATCATTAGTGAGCCATTGCTCACAGATTTTGATTCTTTGACCTTGTCGTGGATTTTATATGATTGCTCGACTCATGCATTTTAATTGATTCTTTGACCTTGCCATAGATTTTCATTGGTTCTTTCATCTTGACATGTATTTTAATTGATTCTTTGACCTTGTCATGGATTTTCATTGGTTCCTTGATCTTGACATGTATTTTCATTGATTCTTTGACCTGGTCATGGATTCTCATTGGTTCCTTGATCTTGACATTTATTTTAATTGATTCTTTGGCATTGTCATGCATTTTAATTGATTCCTTGACCTTGATGCATGTTTTAGTTTATTTCTTGTTCTTGACATGTATTTTACTAGTAATCAATTTGTTAGTGTTGTCACATATATAATTAATTCCTCAACCTTGTCATGTGTTTTAATTGATTTAAATGATGAATAAAACAAATGAATTTTTTTTATGTTTTTAGAGAAAAAGAGAGCCAAGAATCACTACTTAAAGAATCTTTGAAACTCTTGGAGAAATACATTCCATCAGAAATGGCCAAGCATTGGCTTGAGTGACTAATTCTATAACAAGGAAGACAAAATACAGAGGACAGTGTACTTTTCAGACTGGACCATGTTACTGGGCTGGTTAAATATCATTCTTGCTTTGCATTCAGTTTGCTACTTTCAGGTACATCAACATTATGCATAGCTTTAACCAAAGACAAATGCTTTTATACAGCAGATGATGTACAGTAAGTCTTTCTTAACCAAACCCTGAATAAACAGGAAACCTGTATACACCAGATATTTTTTGAAGACTTCACATAATTTTATATGTATTTTGAACCTGGGTTAACAGCACACCTGTCTAAACTGAACTAATTGTACAATCCCAAAGTAGTCAAATTTAGACAGGTGTCATTGTACCACAGAAATTAAGGAGGTAGACCTATGGTAAGGGACATAACTCTTGTAATCAGTGATATGTTCGTATCACATTTAATTTCACCAGAGCCTATCAAGCTGTCATTTGAAACAGAATGATATCAGTCCAGGTTTTTTTCATTGATGTAAAATGCTGAATACAATCTTTCTAATTAATTTTTAAGAGTTGTGTCCCTTGCCCTAAGTCTACCTCCTCAACACCATTATAAAGAAAAGGTCAGTTTGATATACTGTGTCATAATGTAGTATGATAACATGGCTGGAGAGGAGAAGATTGAAAGGTTAAATATACCATCAACAGTGATTATCACTTTTTTTAATGAATATGACACTAAAGAACAATGCAACACTTAATCTATGGTTACCACAATTATATGTCATTTGAATGACAAAAAATGATTATCACCTGTCATTGCTCAATCAATATAAATTAGAACATACTTTTACATGTACATGAAATAGTTATTAAATGTCATTCTCCATAAAAATCAAAGAATGAAAGGTACTTTCTGAAATATCATGTCACAGATTATGTCCAAAGTTTGATACATTTTACTAGTAGTACTTTATAATGTGATAATTCATCACCTTAAAATGTTTTACAATAATTGGTTGCCTTGGAAACTGATACTGTACTTCCATTGTTGCACCTTATATAATGCTAAGATAATTGGCAAATTTCTTTTCATGTGAAGTTTTCAAAATTGTTCTTACATTTCGATTGAAATGCTACATTATTGCATTGTTTTTTTCTTATAGCTTTATATGACTTGATGTAAAGAGTAAAACATTGCATTTGGCATTTACTTTTCGACAGAACAATTGTCTCATATAATATTATGCCATTGCCAATTATTGTAATTGTGTTTATGCTAATAAAGAATTTGAATTTGAACATAATCCTCTGTTTAAGAAATAATATTTAAACAAAGTTCCAACTTTTTTTCCAAAATACAAATTTTTAAAGATGCAGGTCTTTAATTCTCTGCCACTGAATCTTGCCATAGTATAACATCATCTAATGCATATCTTAAACTAAAAGACTTCTAAAATTTGTAACATAATCATGGTATTATTTTGTACTATCTTCATTTTTCACTTTGAAGATATGGTAATAATGGCAATTTAAGTTTTGCATTTTAGTGCATTTTTGTCCTCATGAAAACAGAATATGTAGAAATTTTAGAAATGATATCTTAAAATGGGATTTTTGTACTTTCATTCATGTAAAATTCCTAGGAACCATTATAAAATAATAACTGATGTTATGGAAATGCACTAAAGGCAAAAAATATGAAATCAAGAACATAACAAAAACAGCAAATTTGCTCCTTTTAAATAATATTGAAAAAAAAGTACTAGGAGAGAATTCATGAAAATTTAATGCATCAAAATATAGCATTTCTTACTAATTGAACTGACCAGTGCAACACACTGAGCTGGATCTTTATAGTGCTAGCTCATAGAAGCAACAGCCTTCAGGTTGATATGCTATCCATTTGACTCCCAGCAAACAAGTCGTCACTCTATCTACTTAAATACTTGGACTGCTTGGCAGAGAAGCAGAGGCTACCAATTTTTAAATCTCCTTCACTAGACATGAGCGCCATACTCTGAGGTGGTACTAGTGAAATTGAATTTTGCATATTATATTATGTGCTTTTAATTAATTGTAAGTGGTAAACATGAGATGCTTTTATTAACAATAAAAAAAAAAAAAAAAAGAAATCACAAAACATTTAATTTTCTGAATATTGCCACAATTTGACACTCCCATCATCACTACAAGAGGCAAGTAATCCAGAAATTTTTGGATGCCATGATACAGAATTTACATCTTGTTCGTGAGCTTTGTTTATTGTACACATCAAATTAAATGAGGGTTGGTTTTTATCGGATGTTTCCTCTTCTTTGAAAATTCTAATTGCATCATCACCACATGCTGTTGCTAAGCAACCATCTAAATGGTTCCAATCCACATCATAAATAGTTCTATCATGATATCCTGAAAGTGTACAGACACATTTCCAAGTAGAATTGTTGCCTGTAGTAACAACTCCTTCATTATTGCCAGGCAAGTATTCTTGCCAAATCTTCACTGTTTTGTCATCACTACAAGAGGCCAATCGTGAACCAGAGTGATCAAAACAAATTTTCCATACAGTTGAATCATGTGACTCAAGTGTAGAATAACATGACCAATCATCAATCTCCTCTTTAAATAATTTGATTGTATCGTCATAGCTACATGAAGCTAGAATTTCCTTATTTGGATGCCATGTGACATGCTTTACATCTTGTGTATGGGAACTGATCACACTTGCACATTCAAAATCCTCGTTGTCTGTCACTTTAAAAACAAAGAAAGAAAATAAAAGTACTTAGCATTTTACACCATGATACTACTACAGAGGTAAAACCCTGAACAATTTGGGTAAGTATGGACACTACATACAGGCTTGGCACAGCTCTGAATTTGGATGGCAATTAATGTTTCAAGATCAGATTTTGATCTGAATCAAGGGGACTTTTTTACCCTTTATTCCTAAAATATGAAATCACAACCCTCAAAATTAATCCAGGTCTTCCTTTGATGGATACATTTTAAGGACATACACACTTTTATACTCAAGTCATTGTCCAGACATGTTTTTCCCCCTTATTCCAACCCCCCCCCCCAAAAAAAAAAAAAAAAAAATTCAGTCCCAGTATTTATCACTTCTAAGCACCTTGTGGTACAATTTAAAACAGATCAATATATGTACAGTTGATAGCCTATTGGTCTGAGAAAATCCAGCAATTAACAGAAATAAGCATTTCAAGGGAATATATTCAGTTTAATTTCCCATGAGTAATTGCATTCCTGTCTCTGTACAGTAAAAAAAAAGGGAAAATATTGTTCTTAAAAAAATTCTTACAGATTTGTAGTTGTACACATTTAGCTACATTTCTTTAGTAAATTTTAAAACTTATTTATAGAATTAAGAGGAACTTCTAAATTTTGGCTTTTTCTAATGAAAATAAGAGGATTTTTCATATGGATAATATAAGAAATTATATTTGTAATTTGAGTTCATATGGAATAAGGTGGAATCCACAGTATTTTTACTCAAGTTATTGTCTCTAATCAGAAAAAATGCATGTTTCTGGACCCTTTTTGACAGTTTAAATCACAATCCCAAATATCAATCTAGGAAAACTCCTTTTTTTCCCATTTTTATGACATAAAGACCTTTAACATGTACATGTACATTATAACTTTTTTAATGAAACTGCCAAAGACAGTCATTCTAATTTTAAATAAAATTATCCTTACAAACCTATAATTGTATTTAAAATAAAACAATCCAAATACAATACCTTCCCAAATCCAGACACTTTTATCCCTACTGCAAGTTGCAATGAGACTTCCACTCGATGACCAAACAACACTCTTGACTTCATTTTCATGCCCTTCTAGTGTAGCAATGCATTCAAACTCCCCTTCTTTACGACTCCATATACAAACTGTAGCATCAAAGCTAGCACTGGCGAGGTAATTTCCACATGGTGACCAACCTACTGACCGTATTGTTCTCTGATGTCCTTCTGACAATATGGTTTTACAAACCCAATTCTCACCCTCTTTACCCCACAGTCGGATAACTTTATCTCCCCCACTAGAGGCCAGTAGTGTTCCTGATGGATTCCATGCCACACACCATGCTCTGTCTGTGTGACCCTCTAGAGAACATACTTCAGTTAACTTTGCCATACCTGAAAATATTGGTTGGAAAACAATATTTAATTCAATTCAATTGAGTATTCTACATACGTGGAATACTTCTTTTTTTATCTCTTCTTGCTTTAAATTTGTGGTAAAGATAATATTTTTATTAGTATTTTCACTAAAGAAATAAAAAAGTGAAAACTGATTTACTAGTATCCACTCACTAGTATATGTCACTAGATACTACAATACAGCACTATTGAGTTTGAGTGTTGCTTTGCAACCTTGCAGCCTGTATGTTGTTAATAGCAAGTACTGCAAAGCAGTGTTAGCTCTACAGTTATGACATGTACATGCAGCTTAACATCTTCATTTCCCCTTTAGATTCCTCAATATACCAACAAAAAAGGTCATGCCAGACAAAGTTTCCCAAAGTAACAAAAAGAGACTGTCCTTATAGAGAAAAATTAGCATTTTCTTTAGCCAAACAAATAAAAAATGTTTGATTCAAGATCATGTCCAAACATTGTCTGGCAATGTCAAAAAGTGTTGAAATCTACTCAGTGATAGATGATACGTCATTAAATAAAGTTTAAATTAGATTGAGACAAAATTGGTCTGTCAGGTCAGATATTATTGACTCTTGTCATACAGCATGATGACGTAACAATAACTTCTTTTCTTTTGTTAAATAAAATACATTGTACAGACAAAATAAGACACATGCACACATATCTATTCAACTTTTCATTTTCGACTTTGAAAATTCTTTAATTGTAGCATTTAACTAAACCTCCTTTGTAAGGAAATCTCTCTTGAGAGCTCACTTTCACCATTCCCCAATGGTGACCGCTGAAAAGAGGTTGCACTGTGTATAAAGAGTAATCAAGGGACCCAAGGTTATAGTGGTAATCAAAAGAATGTAATCCAGGGACAAAGACCAGACAAGGAAAACAGACATACACAACAAAGAACATAAAGCAACTAAAGTCATACATACAAAGTAACAAAAGCAAAGGAGCAACTCAGACTCCTCTAAAAACTGGGAGCATGGACCAGGAAGCATCCTCTGCTTTTCTAGAAACACCTGCCGAGTTGCTCATAAAAAGACAAGTCCGTGGTAGACAAACAAGGAAAGGAAAACCATGACCCGTTGAATAAACTTAGCCTTTTCATATTCCAAGTACAATATTGGCTTACATTGAACTGTGAGACTATCAACTGTGAGACTATAAAACTATAGAAATATCCAACTGTTGGACTATCGAACCATTGGACTGACAAGCAGACCCCAATTGAAAGTACATGTATGTACATGTACAATGTTAACATTATGAGAACATCAATTTGCAATTTATGATGTCCCAAACTCAGCTCGAATGACAAACAATATCAAAACACCAGTAGGTCAATGGATAAATGCAATGTGGAACAAGCTTTTGTTTCTATCAATGATGGGGTTTTACTAAAGTAATTTGATGCTTTATTGGTGAAAAGTTAAAAAATAAAGAAAAATCATATACTTACCATTTTTCTTTATTTTTCACTTTTTTATCACTGAATATTGCTGCTTGGGCATTAAACCCCAATCAATTCACCACTAAAACCAATCTCTTACACATAGTTGTCAGTACTTGCACCACCTTAATTGAGGGTGTGTAAGAACCGACAACTGCACTAAATCATCAAATTACTGACTATACACATTTACATATAGTCCAAATAATAACACCTTCTGTAGAGGCTAATAGCGAGCGCCGAGAAGCGGTGTGAGCTCTACGATTATTATGTGTACTTTCTAACTTTCCCTTAAGGTTCCCCAATATAATAACAAAATAAGTCATGTCCCAGAAGTAACAAAAAGTGACTGTCCTTATTGAGAAAATTCATCATTTCCTTCAATCAAACACAAAAAAAAATATACGTTAAGATACGTTTCAGTAAATTTATCTTATCTGATAGTTTTCAAGTCTTTTTCTAATTTGTTTTGCTTATTGAAAGAAGTGAATGTTATGTTTTTAAAAACTTCGGGAAACACGTGGATGTACATACGTGTATCTACGCTGTTCCAATGTTGCTGTTGTCAAGAACCTAACCCGCCTTGGAAAAAATATAACTCCAATTATATTACCAAAATCAAAGCATAGCTTTTCTAAGATAGGATAGGCAATCATTTTCTTGTTTGGAATTTGCAGCTGTTGTCTGCTTGCTTAAGTCACAAGATATGTGTAAAATATTCCTACCATTCGTGAAGAATTGTAATATTTCCGGTATCTGTACAGATTGATCTGACAGGCCAAAACTGAAATGGTAAATGGTAATCCCTTTCGGGATTCGGCACTGGAGATATTTTCATGTTTTAACCACCAGATATTGGTCCCTTGGGTGGTGGTCAACACAAAAAAAATATCTCTAGCACCGAATCCCAAAAGGAATTACTGAAATGGATGTTGCTAGAGATGCCCTTAAGGGATAAAAAATGTGAAGTATTGCGAAGTGCTATTGAGTTATTGACCATTTGGAGAGCAAGGGGAAAAGGGGTATGGGATTGGAATTTTGGGGTAAAAAATTGTTCGAGTTATTCATTTTTTGAAAAGCACCTCCCCCATTAATTAACAAGGCAAATTTTCGAATGAAATATTGATTTTGCCTGCTGCTTAAATATAAATAAAAATATTGCACTTGCAAAACAAAAATTTTCAACCGGGTCGACCCCTCTTTTTGTAATGCCCTTTATTATTTTTTTTTACGAGTCTCCCACAGTACATGTATGGTAAGGCTCACGTTGCTCGCTGATTTCTGTAGGCAATGCCTACCCCATTATGGCCAATATTAATTTTTATTTTGCTAGGTCACCTCCTTTCTTAAGTGAGGTATAGATGTCAACTAACATCATGGTTATATGCCCCCGAAGGAAGCCTTTATGGTTGTATTATCAACTTGGTTCTGTATACATGTACTTATGGCAAGAAAAAATACCAATATCCAGTTTGTACCTGCATTTTCAGGAGCTGAAAAACAGCATAATGGCAGCTTGTTTTGCGTATACTTGTATATGTGCGATTGAGAGCCAAACCAGTCTCAGAAAATATTTGCTAGTTTCGATAATTAAATACAAATCAAATCATAGCTTTTCCAAAATAGGGTTGGTCTTATAGTCTGCAGAATGGCACCCAGATGTTTACGAAAATTACATAATCAATATTACCCATAATTCTTGGGTCATAAAAATTACGAAACGAAAATGAACCAAAACGAAATGAAAATAATTGATAAAAGAAGGAATCGAAAGAGTAATCAAGGGAACCAAGGTTATAGTGGTAAACAAAAGAATGTAATCCAGGGACAAAGACCAGACATGGAAAACTGACATTCACAACAAAGAACATAAAGTAACTAAAATTATACATACAAAGTAACAAAAGTAAATGAGCAACTCGGACTCCACTAAAAACTGGGAGCATGGCCCAGGTGCACCGGTAGGGTAAGTGTCCTCTGCTTTTCTAGAAACACCCGGCGAGTTGCTCATAAAAAGTCAAGTCCGGGGTAGACAAACAAGGAAAGGAAAACTATGACCCGTTGAATACATCAGTTTTCATGGTGCTGATGGATACACCATAACGATCCACGAAATGAACCAATTCGATGAAATGAATCAAATCGTTATAAAAACATAATTAAACTATTCAAAATGAACAGAATGAAGCAAAACTAAATGCAACAACAGAAATCTTTTAAGATGTATCACAAATTATATGAACCATAATAAACCAGTGCCAGACAGTTTGACCCAAAGACATAACAGGCCATGACAATCAATAATTCCTTAAGAATATGAATGCCGGACATTTCAGCCAATAGACATATCACTGTGACCATTAGTATAATGCTTTAGGACAAATATATATCATTACAAAATTACCATACTTGAAGGTTACATATAAATAAGTAAAATATATCAAATCAGAGCTGACAAAAGTATCAAAGTTGTTTTCAATTAATGTTTTTTCGGGAGCGTTAAAAGGTTTCACCTTCATCATATTCTGGACTAATCACTAACAAGTACCTGTGCCGTGATATTACAACCTAATTTTGTTATGACAATTATCATACTTTACCGAAGAATCGAAACCGTGCACTTTTTGAAATATTGTTAATATATAGACGCTGACATCTTGAAAGTAGTGCGAAATTACTACGCCATATTTCGAAACAAACACATAATTTTTACATTTTCGTAAAATTGTAATTCTGAACTTCTTTTATGAGTTAATGAAAACATTTCCTTTTAAAGAAGAATCTATCCGTTTGAATATTCCTTTGTAAACTAACTTATGCGTATTTGAAATTTTTAATGTGTTGTTCGGCACTTCCTGTCCATTTATTTCCCTTAAGAGGACATATCTTGGGTGTGCACTACAATGGCAAACAAAGCTAAGAAATATTTAGAAGAATGCAAAGATACGAAGAATACAGAACTGGAAATAGTTGATAAGGGAATCAACACCCTAGATATACCAGGCTTATGTGCGTAAACACATCATTCATCAAATGTTGACATCATGACATAAATAGAAATATTTTCTTAACATTCTATCTTAATAAGTTATGATATATTGCCTATAAGCTAGCACATATATTGTTTCATTGACTGCAGCAAAATTTCAGTCATGAGACAATTTTGAGAGCTTTTATTATTCAGTAATTTTTTTATAAGATTTGACGTTCCTGTGTTTGCATGCATGCATCTGTTCCCATTTCTTAAACATGAGCTCCATTATTTTGTTGTCATATTCCTCATTAGAGTTTAGAACTTGCCTTACATACTGTCCTCATTTGTTTAATAATCTATCCTGTCTATAAATGTACAAGAAAAACACTCATGAAATTGAGTTTGTCACTGTTCGTTGACTACCTGTTTAAATCTTGAAATGACTTGTTGGGAGATCCATGAAGTTAGTTGAAGATAAGTTTGGTGTGAAAGAAGTCAAACACTTACCATATGTACTCGCCTATAAGTTGGGATTAGATTTTAACTACTGGGAATGGTTCTGACTTATAGATCTAGCGTATGAATTAGAATTTTCAGCTCAAAAATGTTAAAAGCTTGATAATTGATATGAATGTGACACCAAAATTGAACAGCCAGACTGTTGCCGTTTTCCCCAATGTTTAATTTGTAAATGTCAGTTTTAGGAGCACTGTCTTCATCTTCTACTTTTTACAGCTAAAATATGATGCAGTAAAAGAAGATTTACTGTTTAGTCTTCATGTTGCCACAATGCTGGTCTTTTATGATTTTTTTTCATATTTCCCCACTCATTGATTTTGTGTATTAATTTTTACTTGTATACACTCATTTAGCCAAAAACACTAAGGTGTAAAAGAAACATGACCGAATAACATACATGGCCCCCGTTAGGAAAGTAGAACATAGGGATCTGAAGGCAGTTTTTTGCAAATAACTCAAAAACCTTTGCCTTTAGCAAATTTCTGGCATCAGGTAATATTGTTCAGCATCATGAGAGGGACTCAAAATGATTTGTCGACTGATGTAGGAGTTACAGCCCCTGAAACAGTTTTTATGGAATTTTTTGCATGTGCAACTTTGAAAGTCATCTTCTCAAAAACCATTGTACAGAATTCAATGAAAGTTAAAATACTTGTTTATTAGGGCATCCCAAGCAAAATGATTATTGGGACTTTTGATTCTTGAAAAAAAACTTGGTTGCCTTTAGTGAAATTCTGGCAGGGAGTAATATTGTTCAACATTATGAAATGGACCTATGTAGAAATTTTCAAAACGATTCGTCAATTGATGTAGGAGTTACAGCCCCTGAAACAGTTTTTTTTTGCGTTTTTCCCATGTGCAACTTTGAAAATCTTAATGTCTTGAACAATTGTACAGATTTCAATGAAAGTTGGTTTATTGGTTCCTTAGGGTATTCCACACAAAATGAGTGTTTAGATTTTTGATTCGTGGAAGAACATGACTGCTATTAATGAAAAAAGAACATAGGGGTCAAAAGGCAGTTTTAGCATAAATTCAGAATGCAGAAATTTTCAAAACCATTCATCAACTGATGTAGGAGTTATGGCCCCTGAAATAGTTCTTGTGTTTTTCACATGCTCAACTTTGAAAATCTTCTTCTCTAAAACCATTTAAGAGCATTTAATGAAAATAAACATACCGGTATTAGTTATTAAGTGTATTGTGCTCAAAATGACTGTTGTGATTTTTAATCCGTGAATAGATAACGCTGCCTATACTGAAAATGGAACATAGGGGTTGGAAGACCGTTTTTTTAGCACAGCATTTCCTGCTTTTGACAATTTAGTTGATTTTAACCTAGCCTGTCTCATTGCTGAAGTTTTTCAAATCAGCAGAGGTTAACTAGGTGAGCGATTCAGGCTCTCTTGAGCCTCTAGTTTGTTAAAAGCATGTGTTCAAAATTTAATAAACATGTACTTTTGTATGATATCAGTTCATATTCTTTTTTATTTACAGATGACCTAAAGCACTTGACAAGACTTACCATGCCTCATAATAAAATAGCAGGTATTGTTTGCATTACAAATTTTGTTACAGTATGTAGTTTACAGTAGTTTTTTAAAATTTTTTTTTTTATCAATCCAACCACCAACAGATAAACAAACTATGAAACCCATCTACGTATTCAATGAAAATGATTTTCTGGTTTCAAAATGACCAATACAAGTATTTACCAGTATATCTATATATATGTATTTATCTGAAAAGTTGGGGAGGTGTTTAATATTCATCTCACTAACCACTTTCGAACATTTTCATTACTGTACATGTTAAAAAAAGTAATTTTCAAAGTTTCATTGTGAATACCTAGGACAAATGACATCTTAAATTTGCATACCATTGCAAAGCTTGGAAAATATGGCTTTCAAAATTATTATGCTAATGGTACAATGATTGTAGAAATTTTTCACAAAATTTACTTGTAGAAATAATACTGAAAATCCACATTTTTACCTTTTCTGCTAACTGACAGCATGTTCACTTTTGTAGTAAATAACAAATATGATTTTTAAGTACACATTCTCAGCTTTATTTTGACTACTTTTAATCAGAATACACACAAATAATGCACTTACAATGCTTAGGTCTAGGTTCAATGTTTTTTCGGTACTGCATTGGGGGATGGCCATTTGACCCGTAGTGGTTAGTGAGACCAATGCTTTTTTACAGTTATCTGCCATTATTTGCAATGCATCTCCATATTTCTGGTATTATAAATAGTGAAATCACATTGTCAAATGGTGGCTTTTTTATAGGAACATACACCAGCTTTAATTTAAACAGCAGTTCCCCAAAAACCCATTTATAGGCTTGGATTTACAGGTTTTATTTTTACGTTTTATTTTTTTTCTCATGTTCAGTTAAAATTTATGCCGTACATCTAAATAAATGTTGTACAATTTATAGTGCATCTTCTACAGAAAATTTTAGAATCTTTATTATATATTTCTGGTTTGCTTGTATGAGATGGCAGAAAGACAATGTTTCATTGTGGATTTTTGTTTAAATTCCAGCTGTCCCTGATGTCATAACAGAGCTAGTCAATCTTGAACATTTAAATCTGTTCAACAATCACATCAAGGTAATTTTTTTTTTATAAAATACTGTTAACTATTCTGATATGACGTCCTTAAAAGGCTTTGAGACCACAACTATGGTTAATTTTAGATTGCTATATGAGCAACACACGAATTATTTGTCATGGCTTGTGTGTGTGTAAATTACTGCCCACCTTAGATCATGTAAACAAACATATGTAATATTCCGATGTGTATCAGCTGTTTTCATTCATTTCAGTAGCATGAATGAACATAAAATTCATATTCAATAGAAAATAAAGACATTATATTATAGAAAAGTTATATTATATTCCGTGAAAATCACATATGTACATGATAGCACTCGCCACTTATACAATCATGTATGAAGAATAAAAACAGTAACAATTGTCAGTGAATAAAATGTTTCAGTCCAGGCATTTTACCTGTCCATTTGTGACCTTATAATGCAAACAACTGTGCCATATCTAACATCATTCTACTTAAGTAGTCCTTTCTTTCATTGTAAATAATAAAAAACAGGGGTTTCATTTATTTTTTGCAATGCAGGTACCTTGGTTTTGTAGGAGGTACTTTTAATCATTTTCTCTTTTAAACTTAATGTGAATAATAAAATTCTGGTGGTACCTTTCGGTAGCTTAGACGGCTAAAAGTACCTAGTACCACTTTAATGAAAGGTCTGTGAAAATAGTACTAAGTTTCACTACCAAGCATTTCAACTGACAAACAACTAGCATAAAGTGTACAGCCAAATATGGACAAATATGGCAGGTCTAAGGTTCTCCTAATAGGTCACGAAGATGTAAAAAAGTGCCGTAATTATCCTATTAGAATCAAAATAAATCAAGGAAACTCCATTTTATCATTGTTTTACCACATGCTGACCATTTATGTCTATATTTTACCCCTCCCTGTCGCTCAGGTAAAATAATGTGGCATAAATGGTCAGCCCGTGGTAAAACAATGATAAAATGGATTCTCCGTGATTTATTTCTTAAATTTACTGGGTTATTTAATTTAATTGTTTTCAACAATGATAAAGTCCAATCAAAGTAAACAAACTCACATTTATAATTTGATGCTCTTTGAAATTCACAAATTAAACATTCCATGAAACAAAGAGATATTTTTATAATCACAAAACTTCATATCCACAAATAAAAGTACCTTAGTAATCTGCATTTAATCCTTTAGAAAAAGTTCTCTCACTCCCACAATGCTTAATTCATTTGACCATAAAAATTCAAACACTCATTGGTTATCAAATTAATTGTTTGTTACTTCAAAATGCTGCAGACTCTTCAATAATTAACAATTCAGAATGTTATCAGGTAATGTCACTTGGTTTTAATTGTAAAGTGTTTGTTGTCTATTAAAACAGGTGAAAAGGAAAGAAAGTGGTTTTCGTGTCAAATTTTGTTTCGCTAATGGGAAAGCATAATAAATGTCACATGTTGTAAATGCAACAATACATGTAAATAACATCAATGTCCTTGCGTTATGTAGCACTATATATTCTCAACAGTGTCCCTTTTTCCACAGGAATTGCCAACCACAATAAGTTCATTAATGAAGTTAAAGCAATTGAATTTAGGGTAAGTACATGACCCAGTACTGTATATAACGTAAATTTTGCAGTTTGGGACCCAAATGAAGACATGTATTTTGTTATTTCGGAATCCAGGGTACTTAGGAAATTTATCATTAATTTTATTATTTTAATTTTTTGTGTCTTGTGGTAACTGGAAAATTTCTCCAAAATTAGATTATCACATAGATTTCTGGTTATACAGTACTCAGCACTTATATATTCATATACTATTACTTATTCCTTCTCCTAAGTTGATTGAAAAAACTCTTCAGCCAAATTTTAATGCTAGTATTTAATTTTTATGTTTTTTTCCAATTCCTTCTTTCAGATCTCCCAATGGATTCCTACATTTCCACTGTGAAGAGCAGAATTACTATGTTAATTGTATGCATGTACTTGTTGCTAGGGAACAACATTTGGTTAGATCTGAACTTGAGATTTTACATTTATGAAAATTTTGCATGTTTGAACTATGTTCTCACATGAAGAGTTTGAATAAGTGTATTATAATTTTTTTTATGGAAAATGGTCATGGAAGGGTTGTAGCTTGTATACTATTTCTATGGGACTAGTATTGTTTCAGTATTTGTATACAAATTCAAACATCCTTAAGATTTATTTTACCTGGAGTTGTCTTCAGTAATATTTATAAAATCCAGTGATTCATTTCAGAATGAACAGATTATCGGTATTGCCAAGAGGATTTGGTGCTTTTCCAGTATTAGAGGTATTAGATCTGACTTACAACAATCTCACTGAAAAGTCATTACCAGGAAATTTCTTTTGTTTGAGTAAGTACATAGTTTCCACATTTGTAGCATTTTTCTGAACTGTGATTCCTATGTTAATTTTTTTGGAAAGAAAAAAAATCTTACCTAAGATCAGAAAGGCAGTTTTAAGTCGAACAGTATCATATTAGCTGTAACACAAATTGAAGTTGGATCAGTCAAATGTTTCGCAAAAAAATTACTGCCATGTAAAAAATATTTTGTTTTAAGAATATAAATTATTTTTGCATTAGTCGAATCTATATGATGTGGGTTGCTGTCTTTTTATAGACACCTTAAGAGCATTGTACCTGGGCGATAATGATTTTGAACAGTTTCCAGAGGAAATCGGTAAATTGATAAATCTTCAGATAGTAAGTTAAATTAAAAGGGTTACTTCAAAACATGTGACATTTTACAATATTCTACTCAATTAATTAACATTTGCATAAAATTATGAAAAAGAGAGTATGTGTGATTACTTGAATGTAGCATTTTCTGAAAGGATATTCCTATTTGTAGCGGTATATGTGAGATATTTTATATTATTTTTAGTTACCATTGTGTCATAGTGAAGTTGTCTTGATGTCATGCTTAAATGAAGGACTTTTCTAACATCAGTTTGATAGGTTGTAAAAATTGTGTTTTAAAAGTGAGATGAAATATTAAAGGAAAAGTAATATATTTCATTTTTTGACCAAGCCATTAAAATCCCACTAACGGTCAATCATTCTAAGTCTGAATAGAATTTTATTTCTCATTGCAGCTTGTTTTCAGAGACAATGACCTAGTTGCACTGCCAAAAGAAATAGGAGAAATTCCTCGATTAAGAGAGTTACATGTACAAGGAAATCGGCTGACAGTTTTACCCCCAGAAATAGGCAATCTAGACCTTGTTGGATCAAAACAGGTGTTCAGGGGAGAGAACAATCCATGGGTAACACCAATAGCAGAACAATACCAACTTGGTGTGTCACATGTGTTTGACTACATCAGATCTGATACCTATAGATAGTAAGTTTGTAATAGACCCAGTTCAGTATTAGTGTCATCTTTTGCCTTCATCTCCTATGCTGAAAGCAGGCCCTAATGTCCAAGGTAGAAATATTACTTAAGCTTGAGAACATTTTTAACTACTTAAATAGGAGTTACTGTGAAAGTAAAGAATATTCTCAGAATTACGGTAAGTATTTTTTTTTTTCGATTTGGTGCAATGTTGCTGTTCATTTGTCTATCTGTCACACTTAAAAATACCTAAATGGTGTGAGCTGCAGACTTTTTGACCCGACATTTCTGAAACTTGATTAAATTAATAATGCATACTTCAATTTCTCTTCAGGCTTTAAAAAAATGTTGAATACAGCATAAATTTAACGTGTTGTTTTTATGACATCCTTTAGTATATAACTAAAACAAATATTTCCATGTACAACCAGATATCAATAAGTTTGTATTGTTCTTCTTGACTAAGTTGAAAGAATTAAGTATGTGTTTCTGTTTATCTGTTAATTTTTTGGTACATCCTGCTTCAGATTTGAAAGCAAGATTCATATGAACACCATTGTCTTGGAACAAAATTGGAATCAAAATGTACCCTTCCTATTAAAAAAAGGTGGAGAATGGTAATTTTATCATTCTTTTTGCATGCATTGCTTTGGTGTCTATAACACTTCTACGCTAATAATTGTTCTGTTATTGCTTTGTACCACTGCCAAAACTTTGAAAAGTCAGAAATAGCTTCCAATATAAAACTGATATGTTTTTTTCATGTTAAATAATCATGTTCAGAGTGAATGGAAGAATATTGAAATACTGTATTATCATGTTGTAGGTGTGGTATGAATATATATTTGTGATTAACATGCTCTGTAGAGGTCCCTGTAATTAAATTAAATGAAAATTCCAATTTTATTACCCAAGTATACAACTTCCTTGATATCTTGTATATGTACTAGTTTATACTCAATTATTTTCTGTTTCAGTTTGTATGGTAGACATTTGGCAGCTGATGCAGCACCTCCTCCAAAAACTGTTGACAAATCAAAGAAGATAAGCCGAGCTGCGTGAACTTCTCTAACAGTTACTACCAATACTCTCACTGCCATGATCTTAGATCCTATTTATCATCACTCTGCTGTTTTTGTATACATTGTCATTGATTTTACTGCAAATAAAATAGTATACTCAGGGAATAGAGTTTGGTTTCCCCTGATTGAATGACCATTACCTGATGAAATACTGTAGATAGTTAACTAGACAATCGACAGATTTGAGCTTTTTGTCCAATTTAGAATAAAATACCAATGAAAGTGTAGGAAGTTTAAGTCTTGTTGTCAGTTATCCAGTCAACTATTTAAGGCATTTCATCATGTTATTGTAATTTAATTAATGGTAGACCAACTATATTCCCTGAAGTTATCAATGTTACTTGCTGTAACATGAGATGATACTATTTCATTGACAATTTTTCATATTTTTACACCAGCCATAACTGTATTTATTAATTACTTGTTGTTTTTGCTGTAATGCTTTAAAAAATTGTGAGCTATTTGACTGCATAATTTGTAAATGCAGGAGGCGTAATTTTTTACATCAATTTACAAAAATGGGAAATTTCTGAATTCCTAAACAAATCAAGAGTCTGTTAGAATTTTAAAAAGTTCAAAACAAAATGCATGTTATTTGTGAATAACATTTATTGACATTACAGGATGGAACAATATAAGTGGTGGATAACATCTGATATGCTGGTTTTTATTAGATGTAATTATTATTGTTAATGATTATTTTAGGCATCAGAGTGTTGTTTTCCCTTTTTGCACATTTAGCTAACCCTGCATTAAGGGGGAATTCTAGATTCTTGATTTTCATCGTTTGGTCATTTTCAAGTTGGCCCAAATCATTTTTTTTCTATTTGACTATAAATTATTGTAGGTTAATATTTCTGTTTTTTAGTTTTTTGTTCTGTGACCAATTTAAATCATTCTGTGTCAGAAACCAGTGCTGTGTCAAAAATTTAATCAGCCATGATTCAGAAATCTGTCAGGCTTAAATATAATTATTATAATCACACTGGCTGTTCTGTATTAGAGCATTTTATTACAAATGAAGAAAGTCAAATCTTGATGTAGACATAGGAAAGCTGATTTTCATACTTTGTAGATATTTCCCATGAAAACAAAACATCAAAAAACCTGAACAATGTTAAGGATTTTTGTAGCTTTCATTGCCATGTTTTGGCTAGGCAAATATACTTTACTTACATTGGTAGCTTAATATACAGTTGATAATGGCAATTATTGAAGTTGGCCAGCTAAATAAGGGATAGAATTTCATATTTGTCACATTTTCATATTGGTGCTATATGTAAATAAGAAACATGTATAAAACTCACAATGTATGTTTAGTTATTTGTGTATAGATCCCTTAAATAATCTTTATATTCATTTGAAATGATGATTCAATTACTATGAGAATGTTTATCTAATGCAACCATTTTTGGTTTTTTCCTCTGAATTTGTTGCTAGTTGAGACACCGCATAGTTTTGCATTTTTTCTCAAAACTGAAGTTCATGCCATTGTTTCTGGTATTTGAATAATTCAAATTTTTATTACTAGTACTTTGTTAAAACTGAAGTTAACACCATTGGTTTTTGTATTTAAATAATTCAAATTTTTATTACTAGTACTTTGTTAAAACTGAAGTTAACACCATTGGTTTTTGTATTTAAATAATTCAAATTTTTATTAATAATACTTTGTTAAAACTGAAGTTAACACCATTGGTTTTTGTATTTAACTTACTCTTAATGCTATTGATATATTTTATAATATGTTTTGATGTGGTTACTTTCTGTGATGTTAAAGAAATGTTTGTAGGGACAACTAAGAATATATTCTACATTTTGTATTTATTGCTTGCATTTTATTATTGTTATTGATATCTATTCAATGTAGATTTTACAAAAAAACAATTCGTGCCTTTTTTATACAACCTCAAATAATTTGGGGTCATATAATGGTATCATACATTCATTGTTGTTATGGTTGTCACACAGACACTTTATGTGTGGACAATAAATTGAGTATAAGTGTATAGATCTTTATGAAATTTTACCAGGAGGTGCCAAACTACAAAAGGAAACCGGGTATTGATTTTGGGGATTGTGATCAGAACCTTATTGGAAAGAGAGGCCAATAACATGCATTTTCATGTATAATGTCATGACAATAACTTCAGTAAATGTGACTGGATCTTTTAAATTGTAGCTCAAGGTGTCATACCACAAAAGGAAGGTTGGTTCGATTGATTTTCTGGGTTTTCACTTGCAATGTCTGGACAATATCCTGATTTGAAGCATTTAGGAATAAGGGGCAAAAATAAGCAAATTTCCTGATTTCTGGAGTCAAGAATTTGGACATTAACTTGATTAATTGCAAATATATCTCTTTGGCAATGTTTACAAAGTGTCATACCACAAAAGGAAAGTTTGGACTGGTTTTGGAGGTTGCAGTTGGAGCCTTTTAGGATTTAGGGACCAAAAAATGTGAAATTTTATCCTGTGACAAATGTCATAATCACAATCAAAAATCAAAGGTGTATCAAGTTTGAATGGTGTTTTTATACTTTCCTTAACTGTTAAGGATTGACCATATTAAGAAGAAAAAAAAAATAACAAAAAATTGATGCACATTAAGGTTTTGTTTAAAAGTCCATTTATTTTATTTAAAAACCATGACAGAATTAAGTTGAGATGCATTAACATTGAAGTCGTAGAATATGACCATTCTTAATATGGACCTCGTCATAACTCTGACTAAAAATTCAATAATTATACCAATCCTTCCTCAAGATAATTGGAAATCCATGTTTAAAAAAATTGTCAAGACTGTAAAAAAAACAACACTATTTAAAACCTAGACTTAATCCACCACTTCGTCTGAAATGCTTGTGAAAGTCGGGACCATTATGGATCAGATTAGTGTAAAATAATTTTGTTGTTACCCATATTCACTGAAGAACATGGAATGACTTGCCTACAAAATACTGTACCAATTAAACCATTGTACTTCTTGTGCTGTACTGTACTTAAGGAGGTAGACCTAGGGTAAGGGACATAACTCATGAAATCAGTGATATGTTTGTATCATATTCAATTTCACCAAAGCCTCTAAAGCTTTTGTTGGAAGCAGAATAAAATGAATCCAAGTTAATGAGATGCTTACATAAGATTGATGTAAAATGCTGAATACAAATGCTCCAATGATTTTTAAGAGTTGTGTCCCTTACCCTAGGTCTACCTCCTTAAACTACCTTTGAGGTAGATGTACATTCATAGTACTCCAGCGCCAATCATTTTAAAAATCAAGCAGTGGACAGAACATGGTCAGAAAAAAAAACAAAAAAACACCACTTCCTCTATTTGTACTAAGAATAGAAATTTTTTCATGAAACAAGTTTTAAATCTCATTGAAATGACCTGGAAATGAACAACTCGGAAGATAACTTAAAAAGCACATCTTTCTCACATTCATCATTACATAAGGTATAATAAATCAAACTGTGGTTATTTTGGATAGAATAGAACACTCAAGTGAGAATATGCTGTCTGACCTGTGAGTTTTTGACACAATCTCCAACACAGAGGTAGTGTACCTCCATTTTAGAGATAGTTTTTGCTAATTTCAGATTAAAGGAATTTTATCTTACAAAGTCTTGTACAACTAATAAATATGTCCAGATCAATTTTATTTATCATGAAATGAAGTTAAAATCTGAGTTCTTCAATTCACAATCTCAGGTTCCAGCGCAAAAAAACATAATAAATATTTATCTGAAAAATTACTAGCTCACCTGGCTATTTTTATTTTATTTTTGCAAATAACTCAAAATTCTGGCAGTGTTATATTGTTCAGCATCATGAGACGGATCTATGCCAAAATTTTTAAATCATTTGATGTAGGAGTTACAGCCCTGAAACAGTTTTTTTTAGCATTTTTCGCATGTGCAACCATTTAAGATCATTTAATGAAAATAAGCAAATTGGTTTTTTAGTGTTTTATGCTCAAAATGAATTGTGATTTCTAATCCGTGAATTGATATGTTTGCCTATACTAAAAAAGGAACATAGGGGTCGGAAGACAGTTTTTTGAAAATAATTCAAAAACTGTTGCCTTTAGCAAAATTCTGGTTCAGGTCATAAAAATACTACATGTATTGAAAGCATTTCCTACCAATGACAATTCAGTTAATTTTAACTTGGCCTGTCTCATTCCTCAAGTTTTTCAAATAAGCAAATGGTTAACAAGGTGAGCGATTCAGGCTCTCTTGAGCCTCTATTTTGTTTCCCATGGTAACTCAAATCATATGACATCATGATTGATTGTATGGTGTTTTTTAAATAATTGAAAATATAAACATATTAAAAATGAGATATAAGTAAAAAAAAAATCAATATCTTGCAAAAATCAACAATATTTTGTGTTGAATCATCTTACACAAATCTTACTTATTGTCTCAATTCAATAATTTTGCCTTTTTTCACAAATCTGAACAATGTAGAAGAACATTTTTAATTGAAAAAGAACAAGCAATTAGGGTAAGATCAAGGTCATTAATCACATCCAAGCAGAATGCCATGATTAGATACAGAATATCCAATGCTATACCTGCTATGACAACTTGCAATAGCCAATAGTAGATTTATAAACATCTAGATTAGGTTTGATAGAATGGAGGTTGTTTTCACTTTCATGTCACTGGGAACTGAGTTCATCAAAAACTAAACATAGTTCAATGTTCTAAAATATTTTATTGATCACCAACACATTTAAATTATTTCAATATCACAAAACAACATTATTGATTTTGTTTTTAAGATAGTTCAACTTCTTTTCATCACTTTTCAGACTGGACCACTCATAAAAGGGAATCTGTAAAAATAGAATTACAATTTTAGTATCCTGAAGCTTAAAAATGACTATTGCAACAAGTCCTCATTTGCAATTTTATTGGCCAAAATAAATTTTTTGGTTCTCAGGGCATCCATCGTATCTTTTGAGGGTGCCTCAAAACCCATTTTTATTGCTTTATTAAAAGAATAGAAACAAAAGAGCATATGCCCTATCATTAATTTATATAAAAAAGCACCCTCATCATTTTTCGGGCAATAAAAGTGAAAAAGAATACTGGCCTGAGAAACAAAACAATAACTTTGTATGGCCTTAGTTCATAGCAATTTCATTACTAAAGTACAAATCAATATAATTATCAAACAAAAATTTAATTGTTGAATTTTATTCAATACACCTCATAAACAATACGTGTATACATGTACTTTATTATGTAAATCCAAATTATTTGAATGGATAAAAAAATTACACTGAATTCTATAAAAGTACTACTGATGCTCAATTTATTTTTAACTGCATTTATGGACTTATCTTCTGCAATCTAACCTAAACATGCCTTGGATTGTGACAATATATCGTTCATTATTGGCAATACAAGAATTTTTTAAAACTTGTACATTTTTATATAACACTACATCTTTTCCTACCACTCTATAGGTTAGTTTAAGAATTAACTTGAAGTGGCATATAACATTTATTACAGAAGCATTTTTTTATCTTTCCAAAAAAACTGACATGGCATTACTTACTGTAAGAACCTTGTAACCTTGGCAAGCAAGATGCCTGATCATCATAGCCTCAGGTCCTTTTGGAATATTATCAGGAACTGTAAGGTCATGGAATCCTTGAACTCTAATTGCAACCCTGGAAAATGTAACTAAATTACACATCAAAAAGTACAAATATACTCATGCTATCTGACTATTTGTAAGGTAACCTAACTACCAAAAATGTAATTGATTACAGATGATTACTGTTACTGATTACGATTACCCCATCCCTACTAGGGTTGTAATTCCAGTGCATTGCAATAAATTAATTATTCAACTTATGTGAGGTTAGCAATGATAAGTTTCTACTGTGAGTGAATAAATTTAAGCCCTTTTGACAATGGGCAACAAAAGTATAAAATAAGGACAAAAGAATAACTGCAGATAAAAAGATGAGAAAAGACATTTTTAAAAGAATGATGTTATTTTGTCACAGGTAGGATTTCGATACTGCTGACACTACCATATAGCAAGTAATTTTTGCAATGTGCTTATTTTGGTGGTTTTTTTTGCCATCTGTCTGAAAATGCCAAAATAAATAACCCGAAGTATTTACTGTGAGCATAAGTACTTTATATTAAACCACTTAGCATCCATCAATATTAGAATCTGTAAAACTTGTCATCCTTATTGGCTTAAAATTGCCCAATTTTACACCTGCCATACATAATACATGATTCTTAGACAAATTTGTGGATAATGCCTTACCATCTGCTTCTAAGAAATGCAGAAGTCTATTGGGCCAAAATTAAAATTAAGTTTGTTTTCCCTTACCTTACATACCCATAAAAATTGGCACTACCCAAATCCTTTTATTGCCATTCTCTGAAATTTTTTTTTATTTTCAAAGTTACATTTTTCACTTCTTTTATCATGGTTTTTACAGAATCATATGAACTGCAGGAAAAAAAATATTGTCCCTACCAACCTACCCAAAGCCAGGAGCTAGGGTCAATTATGGGGTAACAAACATTATTTTTCGCGTGGCCTTACCTGTTATATTTTTCAGACTCCTGGTCATCAGAGAACTTAACAAGACAACCAGACTGGTCAACAATTAATTCTGCATCTAAAAAACACAACAGAGTCAATACAACATAATATATCATAAAGACTGCTTTCTTTCTGATCAGTGAGGAATATGCATGTTTACAAAGTGCTACAAAGCATTCACTTAAAATATAAAAAAAAAAACAGGCAACAAATGGGCACCATTTGTAGAAGTATAAGGAAGCTTTGCTGTATGCGTAGTCTGTTTTGCCATTAAAATGTTTTAAGGTCTTATTTTCTGAAGTTTCTGAATTCTGTTCAAGTATTGGTAAAATCTCCAGTCAAAGTTTCTCCATGGAACAAAAAAATACAAGAGGCTCCCAGGAGCCTGAATGGCTCACCTGGTTAATTTGTTCCTTTCAAAAAGACATATTTTTTTGCCTTTCAAGAGCAATAACTCTAACAAGGATTCGTCCCAAAACTTTGATCCCCACAAACTTTTGTAGGCCTTATCATAAGGATCATTTCAGCAACTGAAAGTTTCATTCTATCTATCATAGTTTTCAAGACATTGGCTGAAAACTGTAAAAAATGTTATTTTTCACCTTTGAAGGCAATAACTCTTACATGGAGTTGTCAGACAACTTTGATCCCTGGAGACTTTTGTGGGCCTTATGATAACAATCATTTCAACAACTGAAAGAAACAGTTTTAGAGATATATGCAAAAATCTGTCTGACCCCTTTTTTCAATTTTTAGTAACAGTGGCAATGTTTTTCAACAGATCAAAAATCCCCACATCAGTTCTATGCAGGATACCCAAGGAACATTCATACCAAGTTTGGTTCCAATTGGTAAAGTAGTGTCAGAGGAGAAGATTTTTGTAAGAAATAACATTAAAAATAGCAAAAAAAACCTTGAAAAAGGGCAATAACTCCAACATAGCTTAGGTCTCACTAACCACTTCTAACGTTTCCATTACTTTACATGTTAAAAAAGTAATTTTCAAAGTCTCACTGTGAATTCCCAGGACAAATGACATCTTAAAGCTGCATACCGTTGCGAAGCTTGGAAAATAAGGCTTCCAAAATCATTATGCTAATGGTACGATCATAGTATAAATTCTTCACAAAATTTACTTGAATAAATAATACTGAAAATCCACATTTTTACCTGTTCTGCTAACTGACAGCATGGAGGCAAATTACTCACACATGTAAACAATATTCATACACTTTTGTAGTTAATTACATATATGATTTTAAAGTTCACATTCTCAGCTTTATTTTGACTACTTTTAATCATAATACACACAAATAATGCACTTACAATGCATATGTCTAGGTTCAGTGTGTTTTTGGTACTACATAGGGGGGTGGCCATTTGACCCGGAAGTGGTTAGTGAGACCTTAAAAACATTTTATGAGTTTTTATGTTTTTCTGTTTTTACATTTTATGAAAGCTTGTGATATTGTGAGTCTAATAAGACCAAAACTATCAAAATAAGACATAGGACTACAAAGAAATGGTCATTTTTATATCATGCCCCTCAGTGATATTTTCCCTAAATTACTAAAAAATTACAATTTTAACTAACTTGTCACACCAAATTGATATCTATGATAATTCAAGAAGTTGTAATAGTAAATATCATTTATCATTATGAAAAAAAAACAGATTTCAACAATTTATATCATACCTATTTCATTACTGTGTGATTCTTAGTCTGTGCTGTGTGACTATTTGAGTACTTTGAATATCCCAAGCAGTGACGTTGTGTATTTCATGGATGACGTCAAGTTATGAGTCACTGTTACTGATAAAAATCTTGTTGCTATGGTGTTTTTTAAATTACCTTGCACAATGCACATCTTAAAATATAGCCAGATTACCAATATCACTATACTGATTTTATGGGAAAATGGAAATAATGACCAGGAAAGGCAATTTTCCTCAAATTATGCATTTCTCTGAAATATGCCATAATTTAATTTATGGTCTCACTAAACACTTCTAACGTTTTCCATTACTTTACATGTTAAAAAAGTAATTTTCAAAGTCTCACTGTGAATTCCCAGGACAAATGACATCTTAAAGCTGCATACCGTTGCGAAGCTTGGAAAATAAGGCTTCCAAAATCATTATGCTAATGGTAGGATCATAGTATAAATTCTTCACAAAATTTACTTGAATAAATAATACTGAAAATCCACATTTTTACCTGTTCTGCTAACTGACAGCATGGAGGCAAATTACTCACACATGTAAACAATATTCATACACTTTTGTAGTTAATTACATATATGATTTTAAAGTTCACATTCTCAGCTTTATTTTGACTACTTTTAATCATAATACACACAAATAATGCACTTACAATGCATATGTCTAGGTTCAGTGTGTTTTTGGTACTACATAGGGGGGTGGCCATTTGACCCGGAAGTGGTTAGTGAGACCTTAAAAGATTAAAACACAAAAATCGACCACAGATAGATCTCATCATGCTGAACACTTTTACCTGATGTCAAAATTTGGCTAAACCTAACAGTTTTGGAGATATATGTGAAAAACTACTGTCTGACCCCTATGTTCTATTTTTAGTAACAGCCGCCATGTTTTTTGACGGATCAAAAATCCTCATACCAGTTCTATGTAGGATACCCCAAGGAACATTCATACCAAGTTTGGTTCCAATTGGTCAAGTAGGGTCAGAGGAGAAGAGTTTTGAAAAATTGTTAACGACGATGGACGCCAAGTGATGGCAATAGCTCACATGGCCCCTATGGCCAGGTAAGCTAAAAAGTGAAATTCCAAGCTACAGCGTGTCTTAAGAACATAAACAACTGATTAAATCCCTAGAAACAGTATGTCCAAAGAACATAAAAAATTGGGAAATCCCCAAGATATACAGTCAAACCTGTATTAAGCAGTCACCTCTAAGTACACTCAAAGTGACTTTTATAGAGAGGTGACCTTTGGAATGAGGTTACAAATTGTGATGTAGAAAGACTTTGATGTCATCATATAATCCCATATTCCATTAGATTGTACTAACTCTGATTGTCATAATATAACGTGTATTTATCTTTCATTTTCAGAGGTAGATTCATGTATTTAAAAATATTTTCATTCAAAATATCGTTCAGATAAAAATACATGACAAGAAAAAACAAAGTATTTCCTCATTTCCCGTTTTATGTTGTTTTCACCATCTACGTTATTTTCAACGTCCTCTATAATTTTCTTTAGGCAATTTTAGTATTTGTGTTTTTCCGACATTAATTTCCTTTACAATGGCATGGGCACCTCTTTCACTATTTAATTTTTGAATTGCCTCATTTCTTTCCATTTTCCATTTCTGAGACATTTTGTTGCAACTTAAACTTTCATAATTAAACTGAAGACTGACATTTACGACCAGTGAGTACATTTCACACCATTACTATCGAATTTTTAATTTTGTTTTCATTGCAATACTGATTTAATCCCTCGGGCAACCTAATTATCTATATTAACATGTTCTAAATATAAATAAATCATGACATGTCACTTTTATCAGGTCATGTGATAAACTGAATGTTTACAAAATAACCGGTATAAGAAGTCAGAAAGACTATTTCGGCTGAAAATTAGGTGACCGTTGGCCGCTTTAGGGAGGTGACTGCTGATTTGAGTTGAAATAAATAGAGAAAACAGTTGTGCAGGTTTTGAAATGACCGTTAAGTGAAGGTGACAGGAAAAGCAGGTTTGACTGTAGTATTTTGAAAATATATAAATAATTGGCAAAATTTCTAGATGCAGTATGTCCTAGGAAAATAAACAATTGGTAAAATCCTAAGGTTAGGTTTATCCAGAGAACATAAACAATTGATGAAATCCTAAGGTTAGGTTTGTCCAGAGAACATAAACAATTGGTGAAATCCTAAGGTTAGGTTTGTCCAGAGAACATAAACAATTGATGAAATCCTAAGGTTAGGTTTGTCCAGAGAACATAAACAATTGGTGAAATCCTAAGGTTAGGTTTGTCCAGAGAACATAAACAATTGGTGAAATCCTAAGGTTAGGTTTGTCCAGAGAACATAAACAATTGGTGAAATCCTAAGGTTAGGTTTGTCCAGAGAACATAAACAATTGGTGAAATCCTAAGGTTAGGTTTGTCCAGAGAACATAAACAATTGATGAAATCCTAAGGTTAGGTTTGTCCAGAGAACATAAACAATTGGTGAAATCCTAAGGTTAGGTTTGTCCAGAGAACATAAACAATTGGTGAAATCCTAAGGTTAGGTTTGTCCAGAGAACATAAACAATTGATGAAATCCTAAGGTTAGGTTTGTCCAGAGAACATAAACAATTGGTGAAATCCCTATTAAACAACATTATTGTCATGAAAGATAAACAATTGCAAGGTCAAACACTCAGTTAGATAAACAATTGCAAGGTCAAACACCCAGTTGTGTCAGGCCTATGATACACAGTACACTTCAGTAACCAATAAGATCTCTGTAACAGTAAATAATGATTAACAGATTTACACAAGTGATTGCTCAGTCTATTGTTATACTGTATACTTACCAATTTTGTATCCATATTGTGTGCTCACATGAGTTTTGCGCAACTCATTACCAGAGATTTTTTTCAATGTACTAAGAACATCATCAATAAGTTTGGATTTCATTGCTTGATCCTGTGAAATAAAAAAAACCCCAAAACATGTAAACATACAAGAGAGGAAGAAAATTTTTTTTTGCAATAATCAAAACCAGACATGTCTGAAATGACACAATAACTACTACTACCTACCCCAAAAAATAAGATTGATTGTCTCCCTGGCTCTTTTTTACTACAATGTATGACATGAACATCTTGAGATTTGCATTACTAGGAAGTCACATGTCATCAAGTTTCACATACACATGTTTCTCACGTGAAATTCATGTTAATCAAGCTTCACATGAAATTCACATGAACCTCACATGAAATTAACGTGATTTTCATGTGAAATTCATCTCAACATGAATTGCATGTGATCAAATCGTGTGAATTTCATGTGAAGGCTCGATTAACACGAATTTCACATGAATTCTGCCACACAAAGTTTATTGCTCAGTTCGGGTGAAAATTATGTGAAATAATTTTGCCTGTGTAATGATTAAAGAGAGTAGTGCTGCAATGAACAAAGCTACAGGTTTATACATATATATGTATTCTAAGCATATTGCTTTCAGATAATTAATTCAGCTAGTATTTCATTAATCAAAACAAATAAACTACAGTAAATTCAACTTCAGTTCATGTGGTACTTCTTTTGTAATGAACAACTTTGAAATGGACCAATTATTAATGAATGTGAATTGTAGTTAAACTGGAAAACATCACATACATGTAAAAGAAAACACCTAAGTTAATGTACTGTAAGAACTAGGCTCTATCTTACTTATAAAAGCTTGGTGCTATGCTTATTATAGGCAGACAGACAGAATATAACAGAATCAGAAGTTGAGGAAAGTTTAAGCAGAAAGGATGCATGCAAGTATAATTTCTCGTATACCAATGCACAACTAATACAAGTATATGTATAGAGTGGAATAAAAAGTCTATGGCCAGTTGTTGACTGAAATTTGAACATGAACCTGTGTCACCATCATGTATTTGTCGAAAAAGGATGCATGCAAGTATAATTTCTCATATACCAATGCACAACTAATACATTTACATGTATAGAGTGAAATAAAAAGTCTATGGCCAGTTATTGACTGAAACTTGAACATGGACCAGTGTCACCATAATATATTTGTCAACACATAGAAATGTTTAAAAATGCATCAAACTCAACTCAAACTTATCAAGAAGGGGACTAAAAACATTAAAACAGTACTAAAGTACACAGTATGTCTATTCCTATGTTTGAGTCCATAATGCAGATATGATAAATCCAAAACAATGATGGTGAAATGGAGCTTCCTTTCAGGACAACATTGTTCTAAAAAATTAAAATCCATCATAGTACAGTTATTTTACCATTTTCATATAACATAAGGACAGATTTACTGTAATTGTACTTTCACAATGTATTTGTGTTCATGTATTCCATGATCAGTAATTATTCACGAGATTAAGCCCCTAATAATATACTAATAAAACAAATGGTAATTTAATTGCAACAATGTTTTAAAACCAACAACAGAAAAAATGAATAAGTGCAGTTATAGTTGAATAAATTAATTTGAGATAAATACTGTAATCTGATTGGTTAAAATAATTTTGTTATATCTCAAAGGATAAAAAAATACTGACACGCCCCTATTCAGTTCAATTCAGAGCTACTTTTCTCATGTTTAAAGATAAAAATATGTTTTAAAATTAATTTAGAAGAATTGGCTATGATAAAAATTTTGTCTATTGAAAAATAACATAAATTTTCTGTGTGCATATTTTGTTTACTGCATTCGTGCAATAAAAAATATGCACATGGAAAATTTATGTTATTTTTCAATAGACAAAATATTTATCATAGCCAATTCTTAATATAACAAACCTGAGGTCTGTATGATAACAAATCATCAGGTAGCAATGGTCTGCTGCTATCTTTCAGATCAAACACAGCTGCATTGTTCACTCCGACTAGTTTGAGCTGATACTGCCATTTTTCATATCCTGTAATGTTAAAGAAGTATGAAATACAATGCAAGAGAAAGAATCTCCACCTTTCAGCCTATAGTTAGATATAAAATGCTTGATAGGCACAGCTTAATAAGACATCAATGGTCAAAACCCTGTGCAATCGTATGCACACAACATTCAAGCTTAATCATGTTAATATAGTTCTGAATTTAACTGTTAGATTAAGCATATCAGGACCCCACTAGTAGAATTCAATTTTTTGTTAAAAACACAGTTTATCATTGCTGCTCCAACTTTATTACTGAGCCTGAAATCCAAAATCTAAATAGATTTAGTCTATCAACAAACCTGTACAATATCCAGACAAAAATATAATTTGGATCTTTTGGACCTAGTTAGAGCCATAACCCCCGAAGTCAATCACAATCTTCTGTTTGAGGTATTAAACCTTTGTCGTTATATCATAGTTCAGTACACAGAAGCAGGCATGCCACCCCACTTGAATACATTATTCTGAGCTTGATCCAATCAGTCATCACTCTTTCCCCTTAATAACCATGTGCTTGGCAGAGAAGCAGTAACTATTAGTTTTAAAGTCTTAATAGCGACTCAGCTGGGGATCAAACCCACAACCTTCGGCACTCCAGATAAGCATACACTACCTTGATAACACAGAGGCGGTAAACACAGCTAATTGGTCTTTTCTAATGAATAAAAGCACATTGTCTTTGAAATATTTTGACCACAGTCAATACAAATGTATCAATCTAGGTTGTGCTAAAATTAATGGCAGTACAAAGCACAGAGGAGAACACTGGTAGAAATTTTGAATGTACAATGTAATGAAGGGCTTACACTACCTTACCACTTTCTTGAAGCTTGCCAATAAATCCTGGTTCTAATACAGAGGTGACTAACTGTGAGGAACTCTCCTGCAGTACTGCCAAAGACCAAACCATGTTCAACAACTGCAACTGCGAAATCTCATCCACATTCACTTGTGTACAAATTGACTTCAATATCTCAAGTTTATGTCTGGGACAGTAATTCAAAGTAGCTAAAGCTTGTAAGGTGCTCTCTAATGTTGATGATTCTAACTCTATATTGCTGTCCACTAAAAAGTCTAATAGGTGTGATATTGTTTCAGTACTTCGCCAACCTAGTATACTCATTGATTTTAAAATTGAACAGGTTTTCTTTGCAGATGTTGGTTTTAAAGCCAACAAGTTTCCTGAGAGCTTTTTGAAAAGTTCAGTGTCATAAATTGCAAGTTTCCCACATGAAAACAGAAGAGAGCTTAACTGTTCAAGGGTTCTCTGCTCAAATGTCTTATTTATATAAAACAAAACTAGATAAATCAAAGATGTGTTTCTTGATCCGTATACAGCTAAATAGTTGATGATGTCACAATAGTTATCAAGAGATAATTGGCTGATCATATCAAATACATGGTCCTCTAATCTTATAAATGTGTTGCTCTCTTTCTTGTGGGCAAAGTGACTCATCAAAAGCATGAGCTCTTGCGGTTTCCTAGGAATACGTCGCTTCAACTGTTCCTCACATTGAAATAGAAGTCTTTTTCCTTGTTTAGTGCCTTGTCTTTGAACAATTTGATAAAACACAATTAGCAAATGTATATTTGTGTACCGTAATCTGGATGACATTTCTCTCTCTAAAGCAAAGACCAGCTTACTAATACTTTCTTCAGAGGGAAATAATACAAGTGATCGTAAACAACTTATTAAGTTCCATGTATCAAGACTTCTTAAATTATTTTGCAAGTATTCTAACAAGGATTTAAACTCCTGTGTCTTGATAATATCTGCTATATTTGCCTCTGGTTGTAACAATCTTGCTCTTTTCAAAAACTTTACGACTATTGTATTCCTAAAATAAGCTTTCTTGCACTTCTGTAAACTATCAAAAGCCATTTTTACTGTTGCAGAAAGTTCTGTGGTAGCCTTTATGGACTCTACTACCTCTTTTAACAATTTAGTTTCATCTTCATTAAGCAGTTTAATCTCAGTCACATTTCCCTGTCTAGTACTATTTATGACTTGTCTAGATTCATTCTTTTGCGTTTTTCTAACTTGCTTGTCAAATGTGATCTCATTTTCAGACATTAGTTGTTGAACATTGATCCTCATCTTAGATTTCAACACTTTTGGTTTCTTATTTACTTTTGGTTTGTCTAGTTCTGATTTTTCTATTGTATTTTCTGGAGCTGCACTGGAGTAACTGCATGAAGTAGAAAATGTTGTTCCAAAAGGCGGCATATATCTACGATTAAAACATCTAGACACACCCTGTAGCCTTGATATCAAACTTGAATGGGCCATTTTGTTGCCTACAAAAAAATTCCATTATTTTAGATCATAAATAATATTTTGTGAGTAAAACAGCCAAACTTTAGCACGCAATTTTTCCAGATCATTCATGGTTAAACTCGAATCTTGGTTCCCTTGGTTATTTCTTCAACAACTTGAGTTACACATCCCAACAAAAACATCCTGTCAGAGTGATTGAACAGTTCCAAAAATGCATCAAAATGCATATGAACAACAAATAAAAGAAAAACAAATCTTTTTTCTAGCTCATATCATGTTCTATTTACAAAAATCTTATTTTTTATTGATGCTTCTATCATTTTACAAGAGAAACCCCGTTTTGTTGACTATTGAAATATATACAAAATATGAAATGGACTGAGCAGACATTTCTAAGACCAGATTGTGATAGATTTTTTTATGATTCCAGTGGAAAATAAAGTGTCTGCTTTCTCTCCGAAAGTAACTAGCTCACCCATACTCCTGTGTAATTTAACAAATAAACAGTTCAAAATGTCAACAAAACAGGTTTCTCATGTAAAATGATCAAAGAGGCTCTAGAGAGTCTGAATTGCTCACGGTCACCTGGTCCAAAATAGTCTGTTTAGCTTTCTAAAGCCAAACTCTTGACCCAACTGTACTACTGTCACAAGAATTATTTAATCAACGGAAAATATCAGTTACTTCCACAAATCTGCTATTATTAATAATGGTGGCCACGTTTTTCCACAGATCAAAAATTTTTACACATAGATTATTAAGGATATCCTTACAAACATTCATGTCATGCTTGGTTATAACCCACCCTACTAGTAGTCTCAGAAGAGAAGATTTTCTAAGTTGAAAATGTAAAATTTGGGGGAAAAAATCAATTTCAAGACCCATAACAGGTCTTTCTGAAATTTTGGCATAGGTTCATCCCATCATGTTATACAATTTTACTCACTGCCAACTTTAACTTTATCCACATGTTTTTTAATTATTTGCAAAATTCTGCAATTTAACCCTATGGTCTATTTTCAGTAATGGCTGCCATGTTTTTCACCAGATCTAAAAAATCTCTCCATACTAGAACTGTTAAAGATACCCTAAGGAACATTCAAGCTAAGTTTAGTTACAATCTGTCCAGCAGTTTCACAGCAGAAGATGTTTGAAAAAGATTATGACATATGCAAAGAGATGACAATAGCTCAGACGGTCTTTAGGCAAGGCAGGGTTCAACATTATCAGTAGTCCAGTAGACCTGTGCCTATGAGAGAGGACTACCTAAATTAATTCTTAAAATTTTATACACCTACAGGGCCGCAATCTTGAAGACTCCCTAATTTATAGTTAAAAAAGTCCTTTGGGCTACCCAGCTAGAAAAGTTAGTGTCAAACCCTGCAAGGTGAGCTAAAAATGAATTTTTTTGTAACAAGCATGGTATCAGCATACAGGAAAATGAATCCAGGATCCATTAGGCAGGAGTGACATGCACAATTTCAACCTGAAAGTCGTTAAAAAGTGTTTGAAGTGTGCATATGGTACTCTACATAAACGTTTTAAAAGGCTGATTGTTTTTAATCAAACCGAATATATTAATAAAAAAAAAAAAAATAAAAAAAAAATAAAAAAAGGTGAGTCGCAGGGTCACAGGAAATCACAGGATTTTAATTATTCCTCTCAAAAAAGACACTTATTGAAGATTTCTGATAATACATGTATTACAATCTTGCAGGTGTATTTCAGTTTGCATCATAAATGTCAGATTTGAAAGAATCTTCTTCTTGAAGTGGACCTCAGTATTTATATCGGAAATTGGAGCGTCTGCGATGTCCTACATTTGTACATAAATACATGTACATTCACACATGAAATACCTAATTTTTAGGATTTACATATTAAATTCAATGTTCTGAGTTAAATTTGGACTTGTGTCATTAAAATTAGAGTAAAATAATTAGCCCTTCGTAAGGAGAAAATGCTAGTGCCCAGAGTAAATGCTTTAAAGACGCAGTAATCTGTAAAATTAAAACATGAACATTCAATGATTCAATGTACAATACAGCAAGAATTTTTTTGGTGTAACAATGGATATACAACTATGAACTATAGATACCACCACTACAAAAAAGAACAGACTTTATGCCGTTGTAAATTAAAACAATTTTATAGGAGCTGGGTAGTTAACGGGGATTCTCAAGGAATAAATGTTGTAACTTGGAACTATATGCATGAGAGCAGAGTATAGACGAATGTGGAATTTCATCCTCTTATATAATTATCTTGTAGGTCTGGAGTAATACTGTTGTATCACTGGTTAGATTTCAAAATACTGGTGTTATAAATCTGATTCGCATAATACCTCACTATTTCGCGTGGTGGGGTATACAAAACCCAGATAAAAAAAAAATTAAAAAAAAAAATATTGTTTTAAAAAAATATTAATAAAACACTTGATATATGAACACAAAAAAATTGGGAATGGCCCTTGTTATGGTTTTATGGATGATATAAACAGTGCACAATCTGATTACATCTACGTGCCTTTTAATACACGAACATGTTTACAGACAATTGTGTTCAGTTTTCACGCAGTACATATAAATTTGAAACATTGTATAGGATTCAAAATGTAATACCCAATAAATGGGGTCGAGGTTAATAATGATGTGGGGGATGCATTTATTTTTTTTTCTTCATTTAAATAAATCTTCAAACTTAGACAATCAAAACATGTTACATAATTATGTAATTACATGTATACACATTTAGGTACTGTTAATGTTTATTTAAGTGTGTTTACCCCCTTTAAAATTGAGAATTTAATCTATTTAAAGCAAAATGATGGGCATTTGGTAAGAATCGTCTTTTAAAATAAAACAAGCTGTTAATACCTTATGTTTTTTTTAGACTTGATATGTATACATTTTTTGGTCTGTAATGAGCGCCCCTACTACATGTAACAGCCAAGCGGCTGTGTTAATTTTCTGGCTCACTCTGATACAAATGTACCCTATGTGGGTCTGAGAGTATTTAAATACGCTGAAGTAAGTCAATGTACTGAAGAGTGAAACAAATCTGGATTGGACCCCCCTTTTATGTAGTATGACCCTCTCCATGATTTTGCAATGCTTTAAATAAATGAGGTCTTTCACATATGACTGGTTTATTAGGTATACAGTATATTATAACAACTCTAAGAGAAAAGTCGATCAACATTTGACACAAGACATTCTTACTAATAAGTGTGTGATACTTTTATTCTTTTAGTGGTTTCCATGTACCATGGTTTTTTGTTCTGCATGCTCGCCAAGGGAATGCTCTTCTAACACTTTAAAATGTATTTTATAGTGCGTGAAACATGTAAGTGTTTAGAATAAACAAAGCCGATGTAATTAAATGCGATTAATTAAATTAATTTGGAAATTAAGAGTTTAATAAATATCTTGCATTTATCATGAAAGCGACTTGATTGGTGTGGTAGCATGTGCAGCTTCTTTTATCTTTGCATGGTGTCGGCTAGCAACTTCCATTATCTGCAAACGCATTTCGCAATCTTTTATTTGATGACTTCATAAAAAAAACTGCATCAAAAACAAGTATACGACATTATAGAATACGGACATGGTTAATGGGTGTTTACTGGAGCTTTTAATTCTACGGAAAATTTCCTTTGAAATTAGGTATAAAATAAAACTTTTATGGATATATACAATGTACATGTATTTCAGTCAGTACAGAATGCAAGTTAACTATAAACAGAATTCGGAGGTAGTTCAGCACATCTTGTCGCTGTCAAGTTTTTTCTACAATTACCCCATAAATTGATTACATGTATTCAATAAGACCTGTAACAGTATAAGATTTATTTTAAATCAAACAGAGGCATACTGAATTCACAAAATATGAATAAAAATTTATTATAACAACTAAATGTTTACTTTAATATTTTTTTAAATAAATGTACTAATAATTTTAAGAATCAAAATGAAAAAAATGATTTTGATATATATTTTTTAAAAATACACACAAAGAACGTTATCTGTTGTCGCACCTGCTTGCATTGACAGAAATAAATTGTAGATGACCATTTGTGCAACTTGTACCCCCACTTAACGAGAGGACACCTGTCTGTCATTTGGGCAAGCCAAATATCGTCGGCTCCCAATATGGCTTGAATGATTTTAAATTTGTTGTTAGGCTTTACCTATAATGGGAATACGTTGTGATTTTGGGTTCTCTCCGATATCCTGTTCTGTGAGCCATTTTCACTTTTCACCTTTTTAAATTTTCACTTCAAGGGCTCACAACTGATGGATTAGTTTTAAATTTGGTGGGTGTCTTTATATAGATGGGGCATACATACGACTTTTGGGGTGATGTCTGATATTATCTTCCCGTACAAGTGGAGATATACCTAGCGTGACAACACATGTAATCTTCATGTTCGAAATGTAATTTAGATCCGACCATCAAATGATATATTTATTATTTCGTACACATGCAAACACGTCACATTTTGTTGCGACCACTGACTTTTAAAATGAGTGTTTTTCTGTTTTTGTTTTTTTTATTAGTGCGACTGAAGTTCTGAAATAATACCTCATTCCTTATAGCCAGACTGTTATGTTTTTGTTGAGCATTTTCGTGAAGATGGTTAAATATTTTTTTACAATCGTATGTTTAAAAATGAGGAGCTGAAATACAATTGTTTATCAACAAATACCTGTTATAATGTATTTTTTATTTATTACTTTTTATCTATTTTCAATAATCAATTAAATATTATCATATATGATAAAAATCCATTTTTTTTATTGCACGCTAATTTCTTATTCATGTTAGCCTGTTGACGTTCAAATTTTACAAAATACTGCGTCTTTACAGCAATTACTTTGGGCACTCGCATTTTCTCTATACGAAGGGCACCACCTACACTCATGAAAAATTTAGGTTTCAAAAGAAATTAATGACACATTTTAAACAAAATTAGTGAAAATTTATCTGGAACATCACCCAATTTAACCGAGAACAACGTCGAATTTAATTAGGAAGAAGCTCGAATTTAAATGGAAACAACCTCAAATTTAAATACACTGTGTATCCTAATTTTTCATACTCACCGAACCCCATCGAAAATATCCGAATTTTAAATCAATACCCTAATTTAATTATTTTACTCCAATTTAATGTCATAAGTCCAAATTTAACTCAGAACATCGAATTTAATATGTAAATCCTAAAAATTAGGTATTTCACACTTAAATTCAGTAAAACGTGAGGAAATTAGGCATTTAAATAATTATCAGTGATTGTAGATTGTCAAAATATAATGGCTCAAAATTTTCTGTCAGAACTGAAAAGTGATATTATATGAAGTTACCACTGTGTCAGCAGTTATGTCTGCAGTTAGGATGTGACTGTTTGAGATTTTAATGCAGAGGCACAGCATACAATATAGGAAGATTATAGATTAATGAATAGCTCCATTTTTCATAAGCCTAACTTCATATTAAACTTAAAGCTTCACACAAAATTAGTCATGCCTGGTAATAATGGCAATGCCAAGGCAATGGTATTCACTACAGTAGTTAAAAAAACTGTCAAGTCAGAGTTTACTGACGAACCGATCAGACAGTTTTTAATATTGCACCTCTTATTATCTTCAAATTGACCAGTTTCCAATTGGAAAAGTCTCATTTATCTCCTTTTCCAGCTTTTTCAGTTGTGCACCGGCAAATGACCTTCTAGATCTGGTAACTATATAGTAATAATGATCGAGTGCTTCAGGAACCAGTTTGTGTTTCTAACATACAAAATCTACAAGGGAGGTTCCGTACTACTGATTAATTTACCCTTAACGTAAATTTCGCTCTAATTTACAAGTCAGGATCAAATCAAATCAAATAACTTTTATTGAAATTAAAATCCTAACATTTGATTATTATCAATACATAACATAATAGACCAAGAAAATCCTTGCATAGACCAGGGAGTGTCCCTGCATGCCCCTTGCATAGACCAGGGAGTTTCTCTGTCTTTTGAATACCGCTATAACCTTGGTTCCCTTGATTACTCTTGCATAGAGCTATTAATTTAAAAAAATGTAAAAAAAATACCCAACACGCATAATATTAAGTACATATTACAAAACAAAACAAAAACAAATATTAAAAAAACAACAACGACAAAACAAAAGCAGAAACAAAAACAAAAACAAAACCACATGCCCATCGTGAACCAATTTTGTTTCCATAAATATCATAAAATAGCAAGCGGATATGTCAGTGAACATACATAATAGCTCAAATATGGAAGCAAAATTATATCATGATACTTTTATTTGATAAAAAAAATTCTGGTCCCAAGGACCCGCCAAAACAAACAAAAATTAAAGTACTCATGTACTCATGTACACCCCAAACTCTTGATGCATCGTAGCAGTGTGCCAGTTTGCGTAATATTTAAGTTCGATATCGGTTTCCATGGAACACCTAGATGAATGAACACAAAACCCTACGCCATAGTGCATATTTGAACTACAAACTACTAGTTGGCCATTCCCAGTTTTTAAGTTTTCAGATCTATATGCAATTTATATCTTTGATTTTCAGCTCAGATATTATTCATGGATTAGTTATGTACTTTCAGTAATTGTTACGATTTAGGTTCTTCTAGACTTATTGTAAATTGCTGTATATATTGTTGTGTTTTGCTTATGTCCTTTTGATACTTAGTTTTCGTCATTTTATAATAAATGACCTTTTTAAATTTTGTGATGTGTCTTTTTATGAAAACCAAACAAAACAGATGTAGTTCAAGGAGGCTAAGGTGACAAATATTCAATTTATCGATCTCCAGTTCGAAACTGTCTGTTAAATCATTCCAAATAAAGCCACAATCATTGAAATAAATCATATTATACATAATTACATGTTCCTCTAAACTAGCTGCATATCTCAGTTGATTAGCTTTATAGCTCAAGTGCTACATGTTATTCCATAGACGCCTATGTGTCATGTAAAAACGATGGAAACCTAGTTCCAGAGACACAAACATTAACATTAACGATAAAGTCTTAGAATATATTTTCACCAATCGTGTTTGGTGCTGGAAAAATTACTTTGCCATGTACTTTTAAGGCCCTTGAGCACCTACAGCTTTATTATAACATACACATGGCTAAAATAGCCAGATAGAATGATTATTGCAAAAACCAATAACATAAGACAAAAAAATGACACAATTCCCGATAAATGGCATCGTCTATGCAAAGTTTTATTTTTACTTGTCTGATCACGATTTCTGATGTCACGAGGTGGTAATCGTGATCAAAATACGTCAGGATGGTTTCGTGGGTTATGCTACCTCTTTTATAAAAAAAAAAATGGACAAAAGATAAGCGGCAAATAATAGCCTGAATCCCCTTTCTTTATACAAGTTTCTTCATCGTAACCACTGCCCCTCTTAGTTGCCAGGGCCTGTATGAAATATCTGAATATAGTTCTTCCAATTGGTACTCAGCTCAGGGTTCCTCTTTATATTTCAATTTTATAATTGATAACTATTTATAATCTCGCAGGGTTTTTACTTCTAGCTAAGGATATGTTTTATGCTTCTAAAAATAAATAGGCAACTTGAATATATCGACACTGAACGGCTTGTTTATTCGGATAAATGCATAGAAATAAATAGATACTGATAAAAGGATAGAGGGCAACTATTTTCAATTGGATCGTGGTTAATACAAATTAAAGTAATCAGCATATTTAGTTCGCAGATAAAGTTATTTATTAGGTTTGTTTCTTGGCATAAATAGCATAGAATTAAATCTTATATATTAGAAATACCTATAAAGTGGACCTAACTATTTGCATTTGAACTTTAGTGGGGTATGCCAATGGAACTATTTTCCCGCGGTAGTGTACGATCTAAAGGCTCTGGCCTGCTACATCAATTCTGATCTTCGATCTAAATTGATAAAAACCACCTATAGATAATGTAATATCTGAGTTACTTCCCTTTAACCATATTGTATGATTACAAAAGCCAATCTTTTTTCTGGTGATATTGATTACATCCCATCTTTACACTCAATAATACAGATTTTACATACTGGTAGATACAAATTTAATCTTTCCTGATCTGACATGCCTTGAAAAGAGGACGTATTTAAAAAATATATAAATGTAACGGGAATTAGAATTTCCCCCGAGTTCTCGGAATATTTGGCACTGAATACAAGCAGTAAAGTTACGATAATTTATTACGAGAGACGAAATAATGTCACAATATACATGAACATACTGCAACAGGCCCTTATTGTACGTACGCTTACGTTATCTCACCTAAAGAAGTGATTTTGACAACAGTATTTTAGACGGGATAGTTTTCCGTTTCAAGTCCAAGCCAAAAGTATCGTTTGTTCTGACGTCACCAAACTAGCTATCCTGAACCAAGTTGCCCGGGTCGCGACTGACGATCCCGTAAAGTCAACACGGTTAAGGAAGCCGTCTATTGACTTTAACAGCTACCTTTTAATAAATCATTTAACAAGAATGAAAATATAACTCAACAATAAGCAAAAACCATCACATATAAATAGTAAAGTGAAATTCATCTTCAACAACTACAATGCATAGTTCACATATTCTTTCTTAAACTGGAAGATTATGTAAGATGTCTGCCCTATTCAATATTTGAATTACAGGCCCTTATTTTAATTTGAGCAAATTTTGATAAAGAATATTTTTTTTGTTCACAATAGCATGTAAATAATTTTCTGTATTTTGAGCTGAATTTTAGCTTTACGGTAAATTTCTTATAATTTCCATCTGGTTTGTCACTATAATCAAAACACATATGTTTCCATAATTACAGTTTCTCTCTTCTAACTGTTTTTGAGTGGGAAATAAAAGATTTCATCTTGAAAAGGACCTTGGTTTTCCCAAACACGTTTAAAATCAATAAGAGAAAATAATCATTATGGTTTTAATTTATGACGTAAACTATCTATGGGTTATGTTTTCCTGAAATTTCAAGGAGTTTATATATGATCTTTGAAACAACACTATCGCCTTATTAGTAAGAATAACCCAGTAGCTAATGGGAGTTATATTTGAAAGAGTAATCAAAGAAACCAAGATTTTAGCGGAAATCAAAAGAATGTAATCCAGGGACAAAGACCAGACATGGAAAAAAGACAAACACAACAAAGGACATAAAATAATCAAAATAATACATACAAAGTAACCAAAATAAATAAAAAAAACCAAAACATGAAGACATTTTAAAAGAGGTACGTTGTAGCGGTCTTCGGGTCACTTATGACGTTGACCAAGGAACCAGATTAGAGCCAGATTTAACAACTAGCAACGAATATTCATACATAGATATCGGGGCCGTGCTAATGTATATGACTTATGTAGTCTTGTAATAAGCCCCTGTGCCGTAATAAGCCCCTGTGCCTTAACTGGTAACTGAGTAATGTTCAATGCTAACCGATCATTTCATGTAAACTTCCGTTCTCATACAAGCCAGAAGCACACGCATAGAACACACGTGTATAATATTTAAGAGGTACATTTTTATCTCGTATGAAGCTGGAACTAAGACGCATATATATGTGCACGGCTCAGATCTGCAGCATTACGCGGAGTATAAATATATAACTATGCAAATCACATGCGAATATAAGGTACAGAAATTACGAGTGCAAGAAGTCCCTAACAATATTAGCGACTTTAAAAAGGTTCTAAAAAATAACAAAATAAGGGTATAACTAGAATTCAGGATATTTTTTTTTTCATTTTAAATTCAATCATTACCATCTAAACATTACACCAGTCGATGAATGTAAAGTTATTTAACAATGTCTTTCAGTTTGTATGTATTATGCATAGCGCATATACATATTCGTAAAAAAAAATAATAAAATATGTAAATTGAAGCAATCACGGGTGGGGTGGGGATATTTATGGAAGGTAATTTTACGGGGCATTTGGTGGAATGACAAAAAATATCCCACTTTTCATCGGTGTAATATTAAATGAGCTATGTCCAGTTCATTATTATTTATGCAGTTGAGTTATATTTGTCACAACTCGTGGTTACACGTATATATGAAATTAAAATAAACAGCTTATTTGTGATTTTTTTATTTACTTTATCAGTATCTGTTAGTACCCACTTATAGATATCCAGAAATAATGATTCATGGGTAAAAAGACTACATATTTTTATTTTTGATATTTTTTTTAAATGTCATAGTAAACAGAAATAAACATGCGGTTTTTCATATAACCTGTGCTCTTAGGAGATAAAAATTACATAGAATGCACTGTAGATTTAAAAATTAAGGGAGATAAGTCTGTAAATGACACTCATATATAATAGAATCTATTGGATTTGATGTCGATTATCTCCTAAGAGCAGGCAGATTTGAATGAATAATTACACATTTCATAGTATAGACCCATAAAACAACTTAATTACAAAAATAAAAAATATGTAGCCTTTTTTGGGGTGTATCACATTTTTCAGATTTTGCATGATTCTTACAAAGACAGCTACTTAAATCACTCGATGACATAGGAACTTCTAATAATATACACTCTCTGGGTTAAGCATCCCAAATTTAAAACCGCTTCAAATGCAAAGTTGAATTATATACATACCGAGAGAAAGTAGCTTCTAAGTTCACAAAGGGTTAAATTTTATAAAGCGTTCCCTCCGAATAAATAGAAAAGGGACCGAAACTAAATATATAATGTACCACTTTTAATTTTCCCATGAGGAGCCCCTATATAATCGGATCAAGTAGCAAAATGGCGGACGATACACTACACAACTGTCAATATATTTATTGACTTTTTTTTTAGACTACCGACACTAAAACACGTAAGTTTTCAGTTTGTCACCTCGAAAGAAAGACCAAATGTGTAGTTTTCTTTGGGAATATTTGATAATACGAATCTATTCGTCCACACACATAACTTTCCATATGAACAGGTGCCCGCTGCTTGTTTCTAGGGAAGCTTTCTATCTTATTTCGCCAATATATTTAGCAAACATATGATATTGTGTATTTCTTGGTTTTTGGTAGCGAACGGTATTTATCTTATATCGGATTTGAAAGAAGTTATTGTATTTCATGGAATGAAAAGAGGAAAACAAGAAAATATTTGCTGGTTATATAGTCATTAAGGTAAGGGAGACAACTCCAGAGATTAGTAATAGCATTTTGATAGTAATCATAAATCAAGGCCATTCAGAGACATACCAAGGATTTTATCGGGATGAGTTTTAGTATTTCATTTTTTTGGAGAAAAAAACCCAGAAAGTTACTGATTGAAGAGGACATTAAACAAACATCCTAAGAAATAATGAAAATATTTATGCACGACAAATGAAATCTTATTACACTCGTACATGTATATTTGTATAAATGGAAGTGCAATAGGGATGCTGAAGTGTGATTGTTGCACTGTTCTGTGATGGCCAATACTGAAGTATGTTGGGTGTGTAACGCTAATACGCGGAAGTGCATTCGTTTATATTGAGCAAAGGCGCGAAAGTGTGTTGGTATCCAATTCAACGTTGCCATGATATTGTAGGTGCTTAAGTGTGCTTGTAAATGGAAGATGCCCATCTTTCTGCAACATTAGCCTTTATAAATCATTTTTTACCAAAAGATACATCAGAATTCAAAATTAAAATATGGGATCCTGGATTGATTATTGAGTTATGTAAATTTTGGCGGGACATTTACATAAAATCATAGATTTTCGGTTACTGTTTTAGTATTCCTTAGTGATAGTATAGTAAAGAACAGAAGCAAAATTAGTATAAGTTCAGCTATCAGGCTTAATCTAGACATCAATGTCAAGGAGAAGTTAGGGTAAATTCTTTTTGAAAAATTACAATGTAACCTATTACAAAAACTTCTCTCTGTCAAAGATAAAAGGTAGATGTGTGCACAAACTACATGTAGGAGAAGTTTTTGCTCATTTCTTCATCTAGATTAGGCCCTTGCTTCTATAATTTCCTAAATAATTGGAAGTATGTCATAGGAAGGAACACGTGCTTGCTCCCACTCTCAAATATGCAGCCCCTCTAGTACATAACCATATGGTGATATACTAGTGGGACTGCATATTTGATAGTAGGAGCAAATCCCTGTGAAAGGATAGAAAGTAATTTTTTTTTCTAGTCACATGTAGACTAGTATCCTACCTATAGAATCATTTTGTTACTTGATTAATGTACATTGTATTTCATGTGTTTCCTGTCATACTTATGTTCCCAGCAGGTGTTGATTAGGGCAGGGGAATCTAAGGTAAAAAAGGGTCAGTTTTTAGCACATTAATACAGGAAAATTTGAAGGCATTTCATGCAAGCAGTAACGTCTATCTAGAGAAAATTGACAGAAAATGGCAGGGTTCCTGAACCTTCCTAAAACTGTATGTAGGGAACACTAAATTGTAGATGACAGGTGTTTAAGGTATATGTTTATGTAACTAGAAGACTTTTTTAATCTAAAAAAATGAATTCCTTTTAATTACAACAGTGTATCTTACACTATTAATATTAATTTGACTAGACAAACTAAAAGTACATGAAGTGTATCTTTTGGATAATGGCATTGTGCCCTTTGGAGTGCCTTATTTTGTATGAATATGCCCCTGCCTTCATTCTGTGAATTGAAGTTTCAAAAATCAAGGTCTGTCATTAAAAACAGTCAGTCTGGACAACTTGGTTCCCTCATAAAGTATTACATGTTTCTGTTGAAAATTTTTCATTTTCTGCTTTTGGACAACCTTGTAATAGGGGTTCAACTTAGCTTTTAAAGATTAATGCATTATATGTAGGTGCAGGACTTATAGAGTGTTACTGAGGTGATAAGAGAAGTCCTGGACTTAGGTACATGTAACAAAGAATTCAAAGATCCTGGTTCAGAAGGGTCTTGGACCTCAGACCAGTGGTGCTTTGAATCTATGCTTATTAAACTGCATGTTTCTAAAACCAGTTTATTTTCAAAAGTATTCCATAACTTTCATCCATTTGCTTCAATACGTAAGTCTTAAATATGACATTCATCCATGCATTAAATGACCTATATCCAGGGAGTTTTCTCATATGCAACAAGGTTGCTGGGGCAGGGTCTTTTGTTTGACAAATAAGTATACTAAAAGTTGAATTTAATGTTAGGCCAATTGTAATAAAGAATTTATTATCATAAGTACTGTGAAGAAATTTAATTCTCAGGCGAAAATATGTCCATTAAATAAAACATAAATTTTGTACAGTGTGCTGTGGTTGCTATAGGGCTGGTTCGAGGTAGGGAAAGAAAAGCACCTTAAGGGAATCATCTTTCATCCCTGAATTCCCTTATTTTGAAATCAATAGATGTTCAGGTAAGTAATTTATATTTGTTGAAAGAATCAAATTTCTTATTGTCAAATTTTAATTGTATTTATTAAAAACAATTTTCTCTATTATCAACTAGCATTCGCCAGGAAACATTGGTAAATTATTCAGATTTTCTCAGAATACATTTTTGTTACAAAGTAAGATGCATTGTTAAACATATTTTATACCTTGAAGATGTTAAGATATTTAAAAGAGTTTGGTGTGTTTTTAATTTTTGCTATGAAAGGAAAACATCCTGAAAAGATAATTTTGTTACATGTCTGACAAAGAATTCTTTATTTTGGTTGAAATCACTTCCTTGTGCATGGATGGGTTATAGAAATGATAATTTTACCCATAAATAGTACATTTATTGTATAATTTAAATTATTTTACACAAACAATAAAATGCATGAATTAGTCTTCCTTATCCTCCAGGTCTAATTACATTGTAATTCATGTTTGAGTTTTTGCCTCAAGAAGAATTCGTACCTTCATTATACATGTATATTGCAATGCTAGTGCTTAGTCTACATGTATTGCATCTGCAGTAAGTTATTTTCTTACAGTATGATGCTGTATACCCATTTTTATGGGAAATATGTTTGTATACCTGTACATGGACATCTGTCCACATGTCATTTGAAAGTACTTTGAAGGATTGATATTTTTTATACAATATCTTAATTGAAGGAAGTTCTTGTTTGTTTTACATTATTCTAACAGTGGTGGGTCTAGAGAATCACTTAAGGGCCCCTAAGGGGGCACCATGACCACCACCCCCCCCCCCCAAAAAAAAAAAAAAAAAATCCTTGATAAACACACTAATGCACGCAATTACACACAAAAAATACGCAATTTTCATTTTTGCAATTGATAAGGGGTACGCATACAAGGTATATCCAAAAGAAATTTCCATTTGATGGTATGTGAAGCACCAGTATTATTTCTCTTTGATGATAGTAGTCTTAACAGATCAATAACTTCGAAAATGATGTTTCTTTTTCTGGCATTGTTGGGTAATAGGCCATGTTCATGCATGCATTTCTATGTCAATGCAGTTAGCATGAACATTAGTACTAGACAAAAAACAAATATTTCAAATAATGACATGATCAAAATGCCATCTCAAAAAGTGTAATACATATATGATTTTGGATGATCAATGGGGAATTGTTGTATTATAATAGACTAGTAAAGAATTACCAACTGAACATCATCATGTAATGGATAGAATTGATCTGAATTAATAAAGACAAATCTCCCATTTACATTCAAATGAACAAATTTATAATTTAATGAATTGATTCAGTAAAAGTAGTTTAAATATTCAAATCACACTGAAACCAGTCAAAACCCTTTTGTTTGGTTTAGGAAGGTTCAAAATACATACAAAGAGACTTCAAAAAAGTTGACAAGTTTAAGGTTATTCAGGATTTGATTTAGACAGGTTTTAGGTTTTTCAGAGTTTGGTTTAGACAGGTCTTAGGTTTATTCAGGGTTTGGTTTAGACAGGTTTTAGCTTTATTCAGGGTTTAATTTAGACAGGTTTTATGTTCATCCAGGGTTTGGTTTAGACAGGTCTTAGTTTTATTCAGGGTTTGGTTTAGACAGGTTTTAGATTTATTCAGGATTTAATTAAGACAGGTTTTAGGTTCATTCAGGGTTTGGTTTAGACAGGTCTTAGGTTTATTCAGGGTTTGGTTTAGACAGGTTTTAGATTTATTCTGGGTTTGGTTTAGACAGGTCTTAGGTTTATTCAGGTTTTAGGTTTATTCAGGGTTTTTATTTAGACAGGTTTTAGGTTTTTTCATGGTTTGATTTAGACAGGTTTTAGATTTATTCAGGGTTTGGTTTAGACAGGTTTTAGGTTTATTCAGGGTTTGGTTTAGACATGTTTTAGATTTATTCAGGGTTTGATTTAAACAGGTTTTAGGTTTATTCAGCAGAGAGAAATAGTAGCCTGCCCACCAGCCCGAGACTGGCTGTTTTTGGCAGGGATGACTAATTTTAGCAAAAATCTATAGAACCATATAGTAAATATATTGAAAAATTGTATTCAGGACTGGCTAGAATTTGAGCAAGTTTCCTACCCTGTATTCAGGGTTTGATTTGTTCAGGTTTCACTGTATAAGTGATTGAATTGTGATAGATTTAAATAGGAGACAATGGAGTAAGTGGGAACAAAACTCTTTAATGTGAAATTCAGTTTATTTTTAAAGTACCATGGTGGTAGGTTGATAACTTGCATCTTATCTGAAGTAAACACAAATGATTATGATCAGTAAAAATTTGAAAGCTTAAAAAATATATGGTTATGATATACAATAGCAGACAATTGGTTATGAGTTTCGAAGCTTTTTACACTTATAGGTCATTTGAAGTTTTGAGAATGCATGTAAAAACATGTTGTGAAAGGTGACAAAAGTACAGTTTTCAAAACTTGGGCATCTTTTAAATTGCATCCATAGAAATTCAGCAATATTTAAATTAGGCAAGGAATTCATAAACTATACCTTAACTGGTGATCAACATGGTTGAATCAAACATACATGTACTTGTATCTCAGAGGTTTGAACTTTGATTTAGACACAGTCCTCTGCTGTTGGACTTAAAAAGTTTCACTGTATTTCATGCAGGGAAAGGTGTGTCTGTCCCATATTTTATTGGGAATCTTAGCTTTAAACAACTTGTTATTTTTTTGCAGCTTTAGGGAGATGATCAGGGCTCTTGAGTCATTTATCACATTCCTATTTACCAGGTTATTTGGGGACATCATTGATTCACCAACACATTCTTGTGACATTTTTGTATGGCCATATAGCCTTGATACATATATTGCATTTTTATAGATAGAAACCTGAAAATAGCAATCTCTGTGGTTTCATTTTTGTGTGTCACATTGTGTAAGTATTTAGTTTTTTAGCCAATACATGTTTCACAACACTGAAAATTGAGAAAGAGTTAATTTTAATGATGAAGGGAAGTTTCATATATAATACATTCATATAGTAATTATGACTCATGTTTTCATCTTCTTAATTACAAGTTAAAGTTTTGGTAATGTAAATCTTTTAAATGAAAAACTCAGGCACTATTGCTACACATGTATGTTTGCTGAACTGAGATATTGACGACCTTAGTCTATGGAACTTTTTATGAAACTCAGGAAGCTATTAAGCCCAGAAGAACAATTGTTTTGTCATTATTTGAACAATTATAGGGGTGTCAAGGTATTGGCTTCTTTCTCTGTGGCACATATACATGTACAATACCGAGGACTTTCAGAGTTGAGTTTAACCACAGAGATACATGTAATGGTTAGTTGAATTTTTTATTTCATGGTTTCATGCCACCCATAAAAACCATGAAAATTAGTACCCCTACAATAATCAAAGACTGAAGTCTTCAAAGTGGCTATTTGTCAAATATTCACTGTCACTGATTTTGGCATACTTTCAACATCCGAAATGGTACAAATGTGATATGCTCTAAAATCGGGTGACTTCCACCAAAATCTTGGTACCCTTGATATTATTGCGTACTCTTTCATAACCGTTATGACCTGAATGGCTATACTGTATATAGATATCAGTGTCCTGATAATATATATGACCTTTATATAATAAGTTGTAACGAACGCCTGTGTTTGAATCAGAACTGGGTACCGGTAATATTACAAAAATTCAATGCTAACCGATCATTTTATCTTTTAATGTAAATTTTCCATTCTAATACAAGCAAAAAACAGGCATAGACATGTATGATATGTTTTAAAAAAGGTACGTTGTAGTGATCTTTTGGTCACTTATGATATTGACCAGGGAACCAGTTTATGAACCTGATTAAGCAGCTGGCAATGAATATTCATAAATATCGGCGCATGCTATTGTATATGACCTATATAGTCTCGTAATGTTAAAAACTAACCGTTCATTTCATGTAAACTTCCCGTTCATGTACAAGCAAGAAACACATGCAGAACACACATGTATGATATTTATGAAGTACATTTAAGAAGTCGTTAACAATATTAGCGACTTAAAAATTAAAAACCTGTATATTTTTGCCAGAGTCACTTATGATTATAGTAATGAAAAAAGCTCTTGCAAAGCAAAGTTGTATTCTGTGAAATATGGCATTTTATGGGTACATTTGTTGTTGTATAATTAACGCTTAATGAAGACTTAGCTCGTGAAAAGCAGTGGGAAATAAGTACTGCAAAATCATAAATGTTGCATTGTCAGCTAGCATTGAAACCAAAGAATGACACCCCTTCAATACCCTCTTATTTCCATGGAATTGATAGGTAAATGAATTACCATTTTCAGATACATAATCCTGTTGACTTATCTGTTGTTGTTTCTAATATATTTCAGTTATATCTATTGTAGTTTAAATGGAAAGTCAATATTTGGCTCCTTTTCTTGTGTACTTTTGCACTTTTATTAGGCCTTGAATGTCAATGAAATTTTCTTCTTGAGAGGTCACTATGTTCTTATCTAATTGTTTGGGGTCACAAATGGGGTACATTGGTTTTTTTATTTCATTTAACCAAATTTTTGGAGAACCCAACACTCATCCTTAATTTTTATCAAAATTAATTTTTAATCGTGTTTTCGCACCACCTGAATAATATTGGTATTTTCATATACATGTACATGCCTAATTTGTATCATGAACTGTTAACTGACCTTTGACCTTAGAAAACAATTAAAAATTAGTTTTTTGAAAAAAAACTTTGTCATTACAAGTTATTCCTTAAAGTTATTCTGTCTAATTTTCAATTCCATAGTAGGCATGTTGCACCACCTAACTAATATTGGTTTTTTCATATACATGCCTAATTTGGGATTGAAAATTAGATAGAATAACTTAAAGGAATAACTTGTAATGACAAAGCTCAAGGACAAATATATTAGATGAACTTTTTGTAAACACTTTAATTGTATTTTATAAGAATGACAATTTTAATTCTCACGTTAACTGAAATGTGCCAATATAATATACCAAGAAATTTTGATAGGAGAATTAGATCTTCATGGTGGCCATATAGATTTTGACTCAAGACACTGCTTAAAAGATTTAAAGTACAATTTTAATAAACAAGTTGATAAATCAAATTTAGCTAATATTTAATTACATGTTTTTCTTAATTAGCCTTTCTTACTCAGTTTAATAATTTGAGAAGCATGTTCAAATATTACTAGAATTATAGCATGACCAAAACAGACATTGTTTAATTTTCATTGTAAGTGTGATATAAATTATAAAAGGCAGTGGCATATATCCAGCGATTTAAATTATTTGAATTTATAATTTGCAACTGATTTGAAATTATTCACAATGTAATTCGAAGACCTATGTTGATCCTCTTCTTTAAAATACTAAGTTTAAATCTTAAGGAATTGGCATGGGGCCACACATATTAATATTATTGTAACAAAGGGACATAACTCTGACCATGACCATCATTGATTTTTAAGTTATTGTTCTTTAAAGTTATTGAAATTTACATGAAACTTAAAGTGTCAAAATCTAAAGATTACCAATGTGAATAATTTGTCATATTCAAGAGATAGTGGTGATTTAACAAAATCTTCTTTACATTTTAAAGTTAAGAAAGGAGAATTATACATCATATATTGGTGGGATCTTTTTATTATGTTTCTACAGATATAATGATGAAAAAAGTGACTTTAATCACTTGAGGAATACTGTACCATGTACTTTATTAGAATTTTAATATTTGTATAGGATATGGAACCGATTCATGTTCATATTTGTGATACAAGAATTAAACGCACATAGTTTGGGTAAGTGTCATAGGTTTTTTGACTTATTGGGAACTTATTGGAAAAGATTAAAGTCAAAGTTTCAATTATCCTTGAAGTTCAATTCTAACCAGTGTTTACTCTTGTCAGATATCAAATGAATGAGATAATTTATAAGCCTTTCCTCTGTAGGTATTTACTAGTTTTGTTTATAGTTGGGAGGAAATTTATTATAAACAACTTTCATACCAAATTTAACAACTTTTAATCGATTCTTGTGAATATGTGATTGAAGAACCCCTGCTCAGTTGCAGAACATTTGAGCTATTTGAAACATTCTTCCATAATGCTTGGCACATGTTCAATCTCACTTTCCTCTACTCAATGTGTCCAACTTGATCTCAGAAGCTAGGAGTTAAGGGTTGTAGTACAGGTCTATGGTGTTTTATATTTTTCTATGAGTTAAGGGTTGTAGTACAGTTATATTGTGTTTTATATTTTTCTATCAGTTAAGGGTTGTATTATAGGTCTATCGTATTTTATATTTTTCTATGAGTTAAGGGTTGTATTATAGGTCTATTGTATTTTATATTTTTCTATGAGTTAAGGGTTGTATTATAGGTCAAGGGTGTTTTATATTTTCTATGAGTTGAGGATTGTAGCATAGGTCTATAATGTTTTATATTTTTCTATGAGTTAACACTCAATGGTAGATCCAGGGGGTTTTGGGTGTTGGAACCCTCCCATTTTTTGTTGAAAAATTTAGTTTGTTTTGTTAAAAAATTAGAGCAAAAAGGAGAAAACTCTTTGGTTTTTTGGTTCCCCTTTCCAAAATCTCTGGATCTGTACCTGACACTTGTATCTCTGTTTGGTATTCTTCAAGGTATACATGCATGGATTCCTTGTGAGAGATTAAGTCAGGAATTGGTATACATGTGTATGTATATAGTTTTTGTAAACTGTACATATCTTTATGTTTATCAAAATGATGTTTTAAAACCATACAAACACATTAGACAATCCCTCTGATTGCTGAGAATCATGGATCCTCTTAAACTCCATGGCTTAAGTCACTATGCAGTCCATAAATTGTAGGTGAAAACATTTTAGCAAGCTCAATTTAGGTCCTTATAGAATGTTAGTATACTTATCTTCAATGTACATGTATAATCTTGTATAATACATGTATATAAAGTGTCATTATGTGCATTAAATATGCATTCATTTTCCTACGTATGGATTAACTGTTCTTATAATTGACATATATTGGTTTCAATGCTAATATTTGGTATGGAGTAGTGATATATTTATCCTTTAATCAATAATCTACCCCTATTCAGAACATTAGGCCATGTAATGTGACTTGATCTTTTTGTGTGTTATATTAAATTGTTAAATCCTCATTCTGTGTCATGTGAGGAACCTGTTGGAATATACTTTTTCAACTGTTGTCAATTTTAAACTAATGAAATAAATGAGTGCTTATATATAGAGTTGCCTGACGGATCCAGAGATTTTGAAAATGTGATTACAGAGAGGATCCAGAAGAAGGGTGGTTTTTTGCTCATTTTTGCCCAAATTGAACTGAAATTAAGAGAATTTTTTAACAGAAAGGATGAGGTTCTTCCCCAGGTACCCCCCGGATGATCTCTAACGAATACAGCCTAAAGCTAGTGGTTTTTCATAATTTTTCAGAAGGATCTTCATTTTTTTTTATTATTTGAAATACTTAAGTCCCTCTACTGAAAATGCTTGAGGGGTTCTGTACATATACAATGTTTATACGTGCCCTTTCCTTTTGCCATCACTTGGCGTCCGTTGTCGTCATTAACAATTATACAAAACTCTTCTCCTCTGAAACTACTGGTCCAATTAGAACTAAACTTGGTATGAATGTTTTTTTGAAAATAGAACATGGCCGCTGTCACTAAAAATAGAATATAGGTGTCAGATAGTAGTTTTTTGCATATATCTCTGAAACCGTTAGGTTTAGCTAAATTTTGATGTGAGTAAAAGTGTTCAGCATGATGAGATCTATCATTAATCAAATATTCATTTGAATCTGTTAAGCCATGTTGGCGTTATTGCCCTCTTTTGAAATTTTTAAAAATATTTTTAATGTTATTTCTTTCAAAAATCTTCTCCTCAGACATTATTTGATCAATTGGAACCAAACTTCGTATGAATGTTCCGTGGTATATCCTACATAGATCTGTTGTAGGGATTTTTGATTTGTTGAAAAATATGGCCACTGTTACTAAAAATAGAACTTTGGGGTCAGACGGTACTTTTTCGCACATATCTCCAAAACTGTTAGGTTTAGCCAAATTCTATCAATAGCTAAAATGATCTTATTATTAGGACTACAAAATTCTTCAGGGATAAAAGTTGTCAGATGGCTCCTTGTTGAAATGATCCTTATGATAAGTCCTACCAAAGACTTCTTGAGTCAAAATTGTTGGACAACTTCTTGTTAAATCTTTTGCCTTTGAGAGGCAAAATTCAACCAGGTGAGCAACTCAGGCTCCTGGCAGCTTCTTGTTCATTTTTTTTCTTAACTTGTACATTTACATTGTAAAAAGTAGCCAGACTAGTCCAGTATTTAGTCTCTCCTTGTATGTGCAACATGTAGTTAAATTCTGTTAATAGCCCTTTCAATCCAGAAATTAATGAATAGTATTGATAAAAGAATTAAAAAATATTTTAGTTTCTTGATCTAGATATCATTTCTGATGCAAGATACAATACTGATTGTTAACACTCTTTGATCATCGATAATCAATTCAAATTTGTATTGGTATGTTGATGCTTCTTGGCTTATTGTTAGAATTCAGAGAATTCTTGGAATTCTAAGTATTTCTTCATTGACCTGGACTACTGATAGATTATAATGACACGCCTTGAGAACAGAGGGCCATAGGGTGGAGCAGATGCCTTTCATACACGTACTGGTGTACATATTTTCAGAAAAATCCTTTTGCTTGATTCACCTACAATGTGTTAACAACCTACTTTTTGGTTTTGAAAATTTTTTTTTTTTGATTGCTTTACCCATAAAGAGATTGATATCATTATATTGAAAAACCCAAATCTGTAGTCCTTCATTTATATCCCACAAAAAAAATACACATACAAGCATCCATGTACATCATATGATTAAAGAAAGCCATGTTATAGCTCTTGATCATTAGTTTTCTGTACTGATTTTAGAAATAGACCATTCTGTTGTTACTGCGGAGTAGTCTATCAGCATGCCTGACATATAATTCCTCAAGATAGAGCTTGGAGTAGGAACGTAGGAATTTTCCTCATAGAAGTTTATATTGCACATGCACATGACTTTTTTACAGTTAAGATGAAAGGGTAAATTTTTCTAATTAAGACTTTAATTTTATTATTGAATGGAATTGATCAATTGAATCCTTTGTTTCTCAATTTCAGGACTTTCTAAAGATTCAAAGAGAGGTATCACCATGTAGTTCCAACAGGAAGACAACTGATATTTTGACAAATTCTCATCAAATCCATTGAAAAACCTATAAAATTGACATAGAGTATTGAAACCACAAATGACGGCTACCATGCATAGAAGTAACAGGGGGTATAATAATAACCTCCTGTCTGTATCACAAGCACATAAAGACATTACAGATGATCGTTACCGTGACCTGCGACGGCCAAGGAAAGTCCGCTTCTTTGTAAATGGTGACAGATTTTTCCGAGGAAAAAAGTTGTATATCACTCCTCATAGATACTTTAACTTTAACGATTTGTTGAATGACTTGACAGGAAAACTTCCAAGTAATGTTCACTTGCCATATGGCGTCCGACAAATTTTTACACCGAAAGGTGGAAGACGAGTTACAGATATTGAAGATTTGAATGATGGAGAGCACTATGTGTGTGCTGGGTTTGAAGGTTTCAAAGGCATCAAATATGGGAAGGCTGACTTGGAGCCTTGGTCTTTAGGTAGGTTTTGTTGCATGTTAAAATATGCAATGGCTAGATAGTAGATAAGATTAGTAGAAATATTATATTAGCTTTTCAAGTTTGGCAAATTACTGACAACTTGCCTTTCCTCCATTTTTATTCTGTTAGATACTAAACAATATCTATTTACTGATCAGCTTAACATTTATAGAGAGTCAGAACTGAAAAATATTGAGGCTTGCACAAGTTCTGGTTAATTTTTGTCAGTTTGTCAATTTGAAGGACTTAAGTGCTGGCAGGACTTCCTATTAATTATACATGGGAGGACATAATGGTGGTTTCTGGTAATATCGTCAGACTTGAAAGTTCTATAATGTGTACATGTATAGCATGTTAGTATGTATTATGTTTATATTAGAATAGATTGTGTTTGGATACTGTGTGGAAGCACATCATTGACTTTAAATTCCTTCAGATCTATTAACATTTTTGTACTACTTGTATTTTCTAGAAGGTGGCATGGGATTATTTTCATACTCACTGCAGTTTGAATATCTCTTTACATATTTCAAGTGGGGGAGGGGGTATTGCCTAGATAACACAGTCTCAGTTATATTTATAACTCTCATGTAAAGTAAAAAGATAAATCATGTAAACAAGTAAAAGATGAAAATGACCAAGTTTACAACATTCACATGAAAAAAATGAATTAAGTAGTTTCTGATTAAACTCTTGTTCAAGGTCAAATTGTTTAAGTTATAAATGCTATTTTTAAGATTGTTATTATTAGGTATATTTAAATTTGTTAAGTTACGATTTAAAAACATGGTTTGTTGAATGAAGTAATTTTTGGTACATTTTTGTGTTGGGATATTTTCTTAGCATTTAATTGACACATGATGTTGTACAATAGTTAAGATGAACACAATCATCTGCAATTCTCATTTTATCCATTCAAAATGTTCTTCTTTTATAATTTGTTTGTCATGAAATTTTACATCTCTGTGGGTTTGGGTCTAGCGTGTATTATGGTTTCTTGATGCCATTGCAGAACTGTCAAGCTTTAAAGATTCAAATCTGTGAGATTGGGCAAAATTTTTAAAAGGTCAAAGAGAAACTCAATAGATGAAAGAAAAGTTCCTCACAATCAGCTATAAAATGTGCTAGTCTTACACAAATAGTGATACTACATGTCAGGTATTATGGCCAGCATTAGGTGCATTGACAATACTCAATTCCAACATGGAATACTAGGTTTCCATACCCAACAAACATTTTATGAGTCCTTAAATTAGATTTAAGACACTGTCCAAATATAGAACAAACTGCAAAGTCAATTATAATGTCTTATAGATTATAAAGGAACTAAAGAGCATGTAGAATACATGTACATGTATGTGTTTTTATACTTCATGTAATGGTTAATGAAGTATATTTGTAGGAATATATTATTGTTATGTAGGAGACTTAATGGACTGATTCAACTAAAAACGTTTTTATGTATCATCTTAAAATAATATAGCAGTGTATTGAGGTAGATATGATTTTTTAAAAAAAATGTAATTAACTGATATTAATCATGTTCAATATCAATGAGTAGAGCAGGATCAAAATCCAGGCCTACTATTTATTTGAGGAGATGAGACTATAAAAAAGCCTAAATTATCTAAACATATTTGAACTCTTTCTATTAAAGTCAGAGGATTTTAATCTGAGGGTTTTTTTTTCACTACATAAAACTTATACTATATAGATAAAGCACAATTTTAAATTAAAATTAGATAAGAAACTTCTAAATGTTATAATCATTTAATAGACCTGAAAACTTAACATTGTTTCTCAAGGACAGAGTTAAAAAAATGATTTCCACTAAAAAGGGGCTTATTCATTACCAAGTCACTTGTTAACATACAATACTACTAGTTCTAGTCTATTGTAGTTATTGCTTATATGAAAATGCTGACACAACCCACTTTTATTATATATGGAACTTGGGAGTGGCCTTAACAAAAATCAGTTGTTTTATTACAGTCTATAAAAACCTCTGATTTAAATAAAGGTCTGATGCATTATTTTTCAACTAATGTTATCATATTCATGGTGAAGACTTATGGGAAGGAAAGGACATATTCAACTATTTTCTTCATAGAGAATTTCATGTTGAACCCATAAAGATTTTAAGATAAAGGTATTAAGACTGATGGAACCATTATCAATACCATTATCTTACCTAACAGTAAACTAACAAGCTTTAATTCTATTGTCTCTTCATTCAGATGATACCAAAAAGAGATGTACATGTATAATTCAGAGAACTAAATTTGGGATCATGTGAAAGTGAATTCAAGGGACCATGAAAAACAAAAGTCTTGAAAATACCAATACACTTGTGTGAATCCATGTCTAACAGAAGTAGTTGTTCAGTTTAGATAGCTGTCTGTTTTATTCAGTTTACACAGTTTTAAATTATTGGGTGTCTGTGATCTTGGACACTCAATTTCTGACCTCTAAGGCTATGACTTTTGAAGTCTTACTTAACTTGGTTCTAGACCTTCAACCTTTTTCATCAATATTGGTACTTTAATGAAGATCTTTGGTTTCCTCTATTGGACCATGGGTTTGAAACTTAAAAAATCTAGGGTCTTTCCCTGTCAATAAGTAAAATTGAACCCTACCTGTTTAATAGCGACAGGTAGTATTGAAAATCATAATAAGGACTCAAGGAGATGATTTTCAGTTTATTTGGGAGTAGGTTTAGACAGGTTTTCTTTTAGGTTCTTCAATAGCCATCTCTGTATCTTCATGTGTGAGAAAGTAGCAATTTATGTAACATTACCCCATAATCACATGCTTCACCATGTTTACCTAACTATTAAAAGTTTGGATTCTGTTTGCAACATTAAATTTTACTACTTAAAATGTGCATGAGTATTTATTTTTTTACATGATTTTTGTTATGCCATCAAAGACTGAAACCACACATTTAAAGTTCTTTGATGGTAAATCATTTTGTACTCTTATAATTTGTTTCAAATGTTTAAGTAAACCCCAGCTAAACACAAAGTAAGACATGTGTGTTACTAAATGGATTCTATTAATTCACCCAGATAGAAAACTTCTCTGAGTTGTGAAATTTAAATTGATGAAATGTTATTTTTCCATGTTCATTTATAAAGGCATAAAATTTGAATATGATTTTAAAAGAGCCTTCACAAGGGTGTGAAGTTATATATGGTATAAATTTCCTAATTTATGAAACCTATATGTACAAAACATTTAAAAACAATAAGTGTGTCAACTTGAATAGGCAAAACAAATATGGATATAGAATTTCTCAAAACTACAAATAATGCTTAAAATTTATGGTCACGGCATTATGGCATTTGTTTTGTAAATAGTAGTTGGGTTTGTTAAGCTTATAAATCACTTCAGGTTGATAATCTCTTGATCCTGATAGAAAAAAATCTCAAGTGTTTTTTATTTCTCTTATGCTGCCTATTTGTATCAAATTTTTAGAATGAGTTTGATTAAGGGCTTGATAGTGGAGATGTGTCTCAAATTATACCATTTTAAGAAATTTTGAAGTTTGGCATATTTTATTTCTATTTTTTGGGTGTTTATCTAGATTCCTGTGGTAAAAAAAATACAAAAATGCCATAATTTCAACAGCTACAATTTATTTCCTATTGTGATGTCATGGTTGGTGACTTGTTTTACTTTTACATTTCCTTTGGGGATGTCAAGTCTCGTGTCTTGTATTACTCTTACATGTCCTATGAGGATTTCATGACTCCTGTCTTGTTTTTTGTAATGAATGGTGATTAGTTTTACTGTTTCATTTTCTACTGTGATGTCATGACTTGTGGCTTGTTTTACTGTTTCATTTTCTACTGGGATGTCATGGCTTGTGACTTGTTTTACTGTTTCATTTTCTACCGGGATGTCATGGCTTGTGACTTGTTTTACTGTTTCATTTTCTACTGGGATGTCATGACTTGTGACTTGTTTTACTGTTTCATTTTCTATTGTGATGTCATGATTTGTGACTTGTTTTACTGTTTCATTTTCTACCGGGATGTCATGGCTTGTGACTTGTTTTACTGTTTCATTTTCTACTGGGATGTCATGACTTGTGACTTGTTTTACTGTTTCATTTTCTATTGTGATGTCAAGACTTGTGACTTGTTTTATTGTTTCATTTTCTACTGTGATGTCATGATTTGTGACTTGTTTTACTGTTTCATTTTCTACTGGGATGTCATGGCTTGTGACTTGTTTTACTGTTTCATTTTCTACTGTGATGTCATGATTTGTGACTTGTTTTACTGTTTCATTTTCTACTGGGATGTCATGACTTGTGACTTGTTTTACTGTTTCATTTTCTACTGGGATGTCATGACTTGTGACTTGTTTTACTGTTTCATTTTCTACTGGGATGTCATGACTTGTGACTTGTTTTATTGTTTCATTTTCTACTGTGATGTCATGATTTGTGACTTGTTTTACTGTTTCATTTTCTACTGTGATTTCATGGCTTGTGACTTGTTTTACTGTTTCATTTTCTACTGTGATGTCATGACTTGTGACTTGTTTTTACTGTTTCATTTTCTATTGTGATGTCATGACTTGTGACTTGTTTTACTGTTTCATTTTCTACTATGATGTCAAGATTTGTGTCTTGTTTTATGATCCAAAATGATTTAGGAAACCATAATACTTTTGTATGTTTGATGATTAAAGATACATATTCTCTTACCTCATTTGATCATTTACATATACATGTACATGTAAAGGGGTCAATGCATCATCAAACTTTAAAATGACCCCAAAAATTGATATTGAATGAGTCATTATGCCCCACAAATGTAGAAATGGCCCATTGAAATCTTTTCATGTTTTTTCAGCATGGTTAAACTAGAGGGTGATTTACCCATTAAGATAATGTTTCGAGATTGATATCTTTGTGCACAACAAGAAATGCAAAAAAGTATGGAATTTATAATTTTAATGTGCACTTGAAAGTATGCACTCAATTCCATTTATTTCTAGAGCTAAAAGGCTATCATGGATTTTTACTACATAGAATAAATATTTCTGACAACCCCCAAAGTACCTGAATTAAATTTTAATTTGTTTGTAATCAATAGGAAACAAGTGAAACTTGATACATTTTATATATGCTAATCAATATATATAGGGTAGATTTATTAAACGACTTTTCACAGAGGCTAACAGTGTTATCATAATATGATTGTTCTCCATATTTGTTCAAATTTTTTTGTTTCCAAAAGAAGTTATTTGGTTTGTTATAAGCAAGCACAATGTACATTAGGGCAAACTCACTATGAACTTGAGATAAAATTAATATGGAGTTCACATGAACTCCACTTTTGCACATGGTTATGGAAGGGATACAACTCATAACCATCATTTGGACATGAGTTCATGAGTTTGAGTCGTGAAATTTTAACATTAATTTAAAATCAATTCTTTTTTTTTGCTGTTCGAGGACTATATATTGCTATGCTCATTACTACCTAAAATAGTTACTAATTGTACTAGTAAGAGGTCAAAAGGTCTGCAATGGAATAAACTAAAAATGTACTACAAGTTTAACTGTTTTATCATAGTTAATGCATGGATGTAATCCATGGATAAGGTACCAATCTCCTTTAAACAGTTAGGTCTATGAAATGAGCTTGATTATATTCATTGTTCAAAAAGCCATTGTTGAAAGACCTCAATAGTTTAAAGATATCATACATCTGTTTTGTGTCAACAAGAAGACAAAATAAAGGGCATGAATGGTTAAAATTGCTTCGTCAGGAGGTCAAATCATTGAAATTCTTAGTATTTTAGAAATGTGCTTTGTAATGTGCACATATTTGATACTGTATCAGTCCCTAGATAAGGATAAGTAGATACTTCTAGGTACATGTTTGTGTTTAGAGGTGTTAAAATTAGTGGTGGTCTGAGGTCCAGAACCCTTAGTTTTTGACCTACATTTCATTTAGATAGGCTTTGGACCTTCAACCCCTTTTCATTGACACTCAAATTTAGGGCTTTCAGTTTTCCTCTAATTGAGTCAGGAGATTTCAAGGCCTTCCACTCTTGAAAGTGAATTTGAACCCCCTGGTTCAAATAAGAAGACATGCTTTCATTATGAAATTTGATTCTTGATGATTGCTGATTGGTCCATTTGTACTTGGGCTAATGACTTGTTGTCTCATGAGCCTTTAGGTTTATGACAAGGAGGGAAAGTTCAGTATGGCTTATCAATCAGTGTTTTGTTCCTATATCTAAAAGAGAGAATGGTAGACAAGAAGTCAAGGAACCTAGAAGTATGGGAGACAGGAATTGTGAGTAGCTAGGGCAGAAATCTTTTTAAAACTTTGGTTTTCTTTTCTAATTTATGGAGGAAAGTGTGAGTTATGGGGTTTATAGTAAAAACTGTGAGTCTTTGTCCACCCCACATGTCTGCATGGACCAAAAACTTGTCTTCAAGTATGGGCCAAAGCATTGTTTATTGTGACCTGCTGGTTCATGTACTAGGGTATTTACTGAAAGTTTAATGACCTATTTGTGATGCTATGCAGTGCATCAATTGCAAATTACTTTGTATGATGAAATTTTCATTTTTTTTTGTAATTTATTGTTTATTAAGTCGGTACTATATATATAGGGTTAGTTATGAGAGAAGTAAGAACTTTATACAAGGTACATACTAGGTACATTATACATGAACTTTTAAACTGACCGTCTTTGTTCTATTTTTTTTTAATTTATGCTTATGCATTACACTAATCTTTTGGATCCAGAAATACATATGCCATTCATACATGACAAAGAAAACTTAACGGGCTTATGGAAGATTAGAGCTAAATACCATAAAGGTAGTTAAATCCTTGTTAAATTCAATTATAACCTTAGCATGCGATATTCTTCATTCTTTCACTGTGTTGTAATTACAGCAGTACAAAACTATAAAAATTATTTATAAAAGTAAAAAAATGATCATTCTAAATGGGTGCATGTGATATCATTTAATGATTGTACATAGTGAGCTCCATTTGTGCTGCTTTGAAGTATGATTTGTTATATACAATATTAATAGTCTAATTTCCATCCTGTCTGGGAAAGTTTCCATGGTAGAGATTGTCAATTTTTTTACTGTAGGCAAGAAAAGTAGATTTCAAGGTTGATATAATTAAGTACAGAATTGAGTTATGTAGGTTGGTCTTGGGGAAAGCAGGACTTGCTGAAGAGGCAAATATTTGATCATCAAAAACTTTTAACAGAAATTATAGATTTACAGAGTAAAATAATGCTTGTTCCGCACGTTGCAACATTTTCAGTAAATTTAAGTGAGCTTGAAGTAACTTGTTTGTTCATTACTAGAAAAGTGCTTTATGCTTAATCCAAAATTCTTACATTTTCCTATTAACTATCAGTCAGTACCATGTATGTTCACAAGATTAAGTTATTAAAATGACTGTTTCTATTGGTTCTAAAAGTCAGGGTATATAGAATGTGCCATAAGCTAGAGCAGGGGTTCAAATTTAATTTCAAGAAGAATATGTTATGAACTTTTCTGCATCCTAAGGTCAACAAGTGAAAGGTCCTCAATATGATAGTAAGTCCAGGACCTGTGTAAATGAAATTTCAATGGTCCTGCATCATAAATAGAGGGCGCTGGACTTTGTACCAGCACTAATTTGAACCCCTGTAGAGTATGTGAAGGTGAGATAGTAAATCATGGAAACTCCTTATATCTGTATTAAATGACAATAAATATCAAGTTGATATTTGTTACAATTATTTCTGTTTTTATTCTCAGAGGGAAGACGTCAGTTAGCTGGTAATGTTATAGCTCAATTTTTCTTTGTGTTGAGATTCCCAGAACAGACTACTCAGATGTCCAAAAGAGAAAAAAAGATATATAGAATAATAAATTCTTACTTTTATGCTTGACTAATGATTAGTTGTGAATATCAATTTTGGAAATATCTATCTTCAATTGTTAAAATCACCAAAATTCTTTCTGATTTTGTTTAAAATTGGAAATATCTCTATTAGAGACAAAACTGTAAAACTTTTGATAAAAAATATTGGCTGTATGGATGTATTTGAGAAGTCTGGATTCCAGTATCCTACTTAACAGTTTTAGTGAGATTTTTTGTATGTAATTATCCTCATCTAACTTCTGAACACATTTTTGATGGTTTTATTTTGGTCATCTCTGCATCCTAACATTGCACCATTGTAAAAATGTTCTTATTTGAGCTTTTATCAAGGTTAATAAGTCAAAAGCTATGATTTTCAAGTGTTCAAATTTTTTTTTTTAGAGATAACAACATAATTCGTCTATTTTTTTGTTAAAGATAATGACATTGTTTGACTATTTTAAAAAGAAACTTTCTTACAGTACTTATATTTGAAATTAAAAAAAATAAGATGAATTATATAATTAAAGCTGGATAATTTTACATTGTAATTTACCCTGTTTAACTCTCACAGTTAGTTGTTATTCAGATAAACTTTAGTATTATTGATACACATAGTAAAAAGTAGTCGAATTATTTATAATTTTAACCAAAAGCTAAATAGATTAAGAGTTCTACATGTGTTTATTATAATAGCTGCTGACAGCAAGATACATGCTGTAGATGAATGGGAGTACAGTCAAATAACTTTTTTTCTGTATTTTAACAATTGAATTTAAAAGAATTGTTGAATTGGGGTAATGTACAGCATCATACCTGGATTTGCTGTATTCAACGATTTAAGGAAGTTTTAGGTTTCCACAGGAAAGTGTTACATGAAAATCAACTTTCCCAGGTCAGTTTTTGTTTTTCAAAATTATCAAACCTTTAAGAAATTCAAGTTTTTGCTGGCCAATAGGAAAGTGAAGTATTATGAATGACTTCCAACTTCCGAAATTCACTTGTCCATGAGTGACGGGAAACAAGATTCCTAGAACACTGAATTTTTCAGAAGAATGTGGAATACTGTAAATGTATTGACTTTTGTGGTTGCTAATTTTTGCTGATTCTGTGAAGTGAACATATTTGCGGGTATCAATTTTTTGCGATTTAAAAACAAAATTATTAGCATTATATTATGTTTAAAATCAATTTTGCTATTTGTCATAATTTTCTGTACACCGCAAAAATAACAAAAATTAATACACCGCAAAAATGAGTATACTTACAGTAATTCTTTCAATTGCTAGTTTTAAATAAGGATAATGGTTATGGATGTATTATGTCATTTTAGGAGACCATAGCAAAAAAAGTAAGTAAATTCTGAAACATGATAACTTGTGTGGAGGGACTGTGGAATATATTCTTTGTTAAGTTTCAGTCTCTGTAAGAATCAGGCTGTGTGTGAAACATTGTATAAAAACACCTGGGAAATAATCCACTAGTTTAATAGTATTTTGACTACTTGTACCATTAGAAACATGGAATAAAGACAAGAATTGGTAAAATGAAGTTGTAAATGAACATTTCAGTCAAAGACCTTGACTTTCTAACTTTCCAATGAAAAAAATTCCAGACATTTTCAGTGATACAACCATCTAATAGTGGTTGTTTCAAATATTGAAGACTTCTTTGGACACAATTTTATTGTCAGTTTGTTAGGTTTTTGATGATTATGTATGTTTTAGATTTTTCACATTTTGCCTGATGCTTACAATACTTGTTTTAAAAAAAAAGCTCTTCCTGTGTTTTCCTTTAAATCACTGTAAAATCTGTTTTTGCTTTTTTGTATCAGGATATAGATATTTAGTGACTATTAAACAATACTTGCTCAATGTAGTGAAAATTGAGAAGAAAAGAGTGAAAAGATGCTTTTCAAGAAAAAAATTAAGTGTAGCTGAAAGATGGAGAAAGATTTTTGTTTCATTTTAAAATTTTCTATTTGCATGAAAGATCATTTAATTTTTATTAACGTTTCTAAAATTCTGAGAAAAAGGGACTATTTTTTTTTATATATATATGAAAATCAATTGCAAGATCCTTTATTTAGAACCAATACTTGTACCTATCTGTAACTACATGTATCTATTTATAAGAAGTGTTTAAAGTACATATGTTAATTTGTGATCTCTTACGCCAGTAGTCGATGTCGTTTTCGGTTATAAAAGTGTATGGTTTGATAAAGCACAGCCATCTACCTCCTACATATATGGAAGGATTATGTAAAGTACAAATTTGCGTTGATATATGTAACATGATATTCTTGCACTGACTTAACGTGACTTTTTCACTTATAACTCTAGAGTTCTGTAATGTAATCTTCGTTCTTATTTCTTAAAGATATGACAGTTAAACTCCAAATTTAACTGCTCAAATATTTACCAAGAATATATTGTTTAAGAAAAGTATTACTTCAACCATGTATTGACTGTATGATGTAACATTAAATCCTTTTGCTAATTTTATGACTGCAAACTTTAGTGTTTTTTTCAAGGTATTGAAGGTTTTGGCAATACTCAGTCTGGTATATCTATCCAAATTGTTCTGACAGTTTAATTATTTTTTTAAGAACTTCTTGGCTTGGTTTCATGAACATTCACAAATTGAGATTTTCTCAAATCCTTCCTCAACTCCAATTTCAACTCATCAAATTGCTCAAATAGGTAGATTTGTGGAAAAAACTCTAGAATTTCAGAAATCTCAGTTTATAATACCTGAAAAAATCCCAAAAGCCGTACCCCATGCCATGCATAGATACTTTTATTTGTGGTTATCAGATTTCTTGGTTTGTCATTTGTGGATTTTGAATTCATGGTTTGCATTATAGATTTTAATGAAAATTTCATTTTTATCTACAAAAATTTGTTACTCATAATTATAAGTTCTGCTATAGCATCATATTTAAATCTTTACTTTTCCATCAAACTTGACTTGTACTTTATGCATATTGTTACAATGATGGTGACAATGTCATAAGAATTTGCGTATAGTCAATTTTATACACCAGTCTTGCGGCAATTGACAAACTTATTATAATGAGTGGTGGCTAAACTGCAATTACCTTGTTTTTCCACTCGTTTCACTTTTCTATGACAGAATTTTCAAATTCAATTGGAAGGAATGCTTAGAAATTTGGCATGATGCTTTTGCATGATGACTTGTACCTCGTCTCCCCTTTCAAGATGTGACAGAAATGGTTAAGTGGACGTATTCTTACCATGACATAGCATGAAACATCTTGTTGTTTACTGCTGTTTGCATGTCTAAGCTTTTCTTACAATATCGCCAAAATGGGACATGAAACACTGTAAAAAGTGGGATGGTTGTTTTATTTACTTTTGTGGAGTATTTATTTTTTATGACCAGTTTCAATTCAAATGGAGTTTTATAATAAAATATTCTACAACCTATGTGGTGTGTTAAGACTTCCAGAAGTTTAGACACTTCACTATAGAATAAATTATTTTTTAAATGAATGCTTCACTCACTTGTAATGAGATTTTTCATGTTTTTAATCATTGATTTTTTTAAACAATTGCTGTATTATTTCCTTCAAAATATTTATAGATACTGTCTGCAATGTAGGCTCGGGAATAAATTTTTAAAGTGACATGTTGAAAATCTTTCATTTTACACAGTAATCATATTGATACTTTGACTTACACGAAGGATTTGATTAAAGTCTGCATTATACAAACTCATCCAAATAACAAAACTGGGGTAATTTTGTAATATTTTCAATATTGGTGTTATGAATTATCCGTACTGAAGAGATTTTCAAAACAAGTTCATGATCTAGTCATATGTTATTATGGTCTATAGTTTACCAGCCAGAGCTTCTAAATGTACATGAGATCTGTGTCACCCTTTTAAATATCACTCTTAGTGCTTATTAGTCAGGGTTTATAAATGTCCAAGAGGTCTGTGTTGCCCCACTGAATACCACTTCTAGTGGCTAATGCAGTCTGTGGCTATTTAAAAGGAGGATCTTTCACCAATTTTAAAAATAGTAAGCTTCATGTTAAGGTCCTGGTCTCCAAATTCTCTTTTGTTCTATTAACCCATACTCTGCTTCTTGTGGCAGTTACAACTAAATATCAGTGTTTACCCTCATGTATAAACAAACAACATAAGGAATCAGTCATAGAAGTGGGTGCAATCTTATTAACTTTCACACTCGTAAGTGGGTTGGAGATCAGGTTAAATAGAACTACATGGATTGTGAGTTAGATATTTAGATACACTAGTTTGTAAAACTGATGAACAGTAGATAGTTCATGAGAATTTCAGGACCTATGGAAATTAGTGAAATATAACTAACAATGGTCCAGTAAAGGGTGGCTGGTAACTTAACCTTTATCGTAAAGTTTGAAAACCTTAGAAAAAACTAGATTATGAAAAATATCCATTGCCAGCCCTCTTTTTTAAAATGCTATTTTCTTTTTAATATTCTTTAGAAGAGCTCATTAAACATGCAAAAAGTTCCTTACGGCTATAAAAAATCTAGAATTATTTTCTGAAACCCTTTTGGCCCCAGTAAATAGAAATTTTTAATGATGATATCAATGACATGAAGACCGTGTTATAGTAGATAGAATCTTCATAAACCAATTTGGCTTTTTGTCAACTAAAATATTGAGAAATGGGTTTTACGTCACTAAATGGCAGTATTTAAATCGATAATCAATCAAGGTGTGAATGGAAAAACAGTCATTTAAGGAAGAATTTCCCAGCTTTCTGATTGATTTCCTTACAGCATTAAATATTGTATAATAAACAGTTTCTTATTGTTAGTCCTACAAACGTAGGTGAGAAGATCACAGAGTTCACTGACTCTTTAAATGATTCTTTTTTGTTAACTTTACCCTTGAATAGTGCATTTCTAATGAAAATGTCACAGTTTTACATTTTTATAATGTTTCTTTACTTTTTATGACAGTACCACGTTTACCTACATGTATGTGAATGTTTTGTCTATTATGAAAAATTTTTTTAACGTAAAGAAACATGTTTATTCAATTGTGCCTCTTATGCCAGAATATTGTTGGTACTCAAACAAATAGTCTACATTTATCATGAAATCTTTTTTTATTATTTTTTAAAAATTTTAAACAATATAGCGCCTACTACAAAGATTGCTTTTGTACTTACCTCCCTTTGACCACAAATTTATTTGTGAAACTGATTAGCTTGAATAACTGTTGCCTGTATCTTTTTGACTTCTATATTGATGATAGAGCAAAGAATGTTGTATGTATAAATTAAAAAAGAACAGAAATACTTTTTTGCAAATCCAAATGGGGGACTAATTCTGGAGTAATCTAAATTGTCATCATTGAGCTAGTGGTTTTGCCTTACAGTGGAACCTGTCTAAAATGAGCTCCTATTGAACTGAAGTTTTATTCATAATACAAAAGATTTTTGTCAACAGAGGTTCAACTTGCATTTAAACTGACATATTTTTAAAGATTTTTGGTTTAGACAAAAGTATGGTTTATTTTGGGTCTGGTTTAGATAGGTTTAGCTGTAGATATTGAATTATGATTTCCAATTATTAAGTGTATCAAGACTTTTTATGTCATTTTACCAGTAAGTAACATGACATGACATGACTAGTCTGTAATATCTTCAGCTTTTCAGAGAACCCATAGTCATGTATTACATTGGTAGGTTATAAGGGTGTATAAGTATATCATAACTTAAAATTAATGTAGAGGTATTAATATTTACAATAGGATATTTTAAATTTCAGTAACTTTTATTAAACCAGAGTTCATTAGAGCCATGTAACCAGTTTCTATGCATAATCCTTTTTGTCCTAGTAAAACTTTCAAGTCAACTATTTTTACGAGATATTTTATTTTACAATAGGTATAAGCTCCTAATGCCATAATGTATTTGTATGTTCCCCTGGTGTCACTTTAACGACTTCATCTTTTGGGTCATTGATGAATATAAAACCCGTTTAAAACATATTAACCACTAAATTTTCTCTAATGGGATTGACAACCTACAAAGCACTTAAAGTGCCCGTTGTCAAATTCCTCTTCCTAGGTTTTTGTTTCCAAGCCGAAAAACATGCTCTGAAAAAGTTAGGCTAGCATTAAATTAATGTCTTTTATATTGTCGAGAATTTTCTCAGTAAGAAGATGTGGGCTGTTCTAGATTAAAGAATTTTCATCGTTTAGGATATTTTGGCTTCCTTAACAACTAATCTGTTCACAGAACTATCAACTTTCAGTTTCTCATCTTTTTGTATGGAAACAAAGAACTTTTTGAAACTTTCGCTTTGGTTTTGAAGGAATTAAGATAAATCTACAATCTGGACTTTCTCGGTCTTGTGTTGAATAGGGACATTATGTGAGTTCATGTTTGAACTTTGTTTTCTTCTGTGGATGGATTCTGATCATGTAACTATTAATAAGAGGTCTGTGATTACGAAATTTGTGAAAAGATGTTCTAAGGGAGATAAATCAAATTGACAAAATTCTGAAAAAAAATCTTTTGATTTATCATTTCAGTCTTTCTGATATAGCTTTTTTTTTTATAAGATTATTCTGTGAGTTTTGACAAATATTTCACAATGTTTGCAAAACCTGCTTGGTTATTTGATGATAACAAGTTTATAGATCCTGTACGGACACATTATAAACGTGTAAATTCTAAAGTTGAATTGATCCAGCAGGAGAAAAGTAAAACAAGCGACAAATGGCGGAACAGAAGTATCAGAATGATGCATATAGAGCCAGACCCTCCAACTACTGTCAAGAAATATATCTGGTGTCGCAAATGTAAGTTTCTGGCCTTGAAGAAAACAAAATAGTCATACAGTAATTTACACCTAAATAGTGCAACTTTCATTATAAACTTTTTTTCTTCTCTGATTATCGATGATTTAAAATCCGACCAAAGTCCTAAATTTTTTGGGAAAGAATTTTTCACTTGTAAGTAAAAAGTGTATTGAGCCTACTGCCAGTATGGTTCTGATTCCTCCAAACACTTTTTTCACTGGGTAAAAAATTGTTTTTGTTTTGTCAAAAAAAAAAGGCTTACTGAGAGTTTTATGTACATTATTTTATGAGTTACATAAGGATGTATAGTTTTCAATAGGAAAGCTCATATATCCTCTGGTAAGATTTCAGTGTTTTCTAACACAGTTGAGCCTTGGGTCTGGAGGCTTCTTACTTGCATTCTAAGTGGTGTTAGATCTTTTTAAAGACTTTTAACTTGGTGTTTCTAAAAACTTTGATAATGAGGCAATTCAGTTTTGTAGTCCTGATTTTTTTCTTCTGTTTTAAGCAGAATTCTTTTTCTTATTTAAATCCAGTTCATGTAGTTGTGTTTTAAATGATTTTTTTGGTAGGATTAGATGTTAATGAATTTATTGTTGACTGCATTCGGAGCTAATATCTATGTGATATGTATTCTAAGTAAAAAAATCAGTCAGTAAAATAATCCTGGATTTTTGAAACAGCTCGGTTGACAATACTGAAGTTTGAACGAGCCTACTGAAATCTTTTTGGTCAGATAAATTTTCTTTAAAGACAAGAGTTATTGCCCTTTGTCTATGTCTTATTTTAGTCAATTGTCTTGTAATGTCCAAACAAGGAGAATGACAGAATTTTTATTATCGCTGTTTTGTTCTTTTGATCTTGCTATACGATGATTTTCAATCTCACGCCAGTTTAATATGGGGCATTTGCCTTATGTTTTTTCTTGCTGGCTTGGTATCCTTGTCCTATAAACTGGAAGTTCTTTATTTAATTATTTTAGATATGACTAAATATCTTATTTACAGATTAGCTTATAATGAGTTCTTATACTAACCTCAGTAGACCATGCCTAAAGAATTGTAAAGGTCCACTCTTTGAAATGAAGAGTCAGAAAAATAACCATTAGATTTGATAAGACCCCCTCCATGTCTTAAATTACACAAGATGATTTTTATGGTTCAAACTTTTGACCATTTTATTCCTAAAAAAAAAATTAATCAATTGTTTTGTTTGTTCTTTTGGATTGTATACCATCCCTTGATATTGATTGATTGATTATTGGGGTTTAACATCCGAGCAGAAATATTTCAGCTATATTCAGACAATTCATCCCTTAATACACTGGTTGATGTGATATCTTTTGTTTTTAAGTCTGTGTTACATACCAGTAAATCCTATCCCAGTACCAGTTCAGAAATATTGTGGTATTTTATATGATGTTGGTCCTATTCCAAAACAAGTACATTATTTGGGAAGATGATGTCAGTTGTCCTTATTGTTTAGATGTATATACATGCATGAGAGCATTGCTGCGATTCCACAATAAGGTTTTCAACCAAACAATCACTTAGAACTCTTTGGTTAGTTACTATCATATAGGGACGTCAACAGAATTTACGATTATTGATTCAATTGATCGAGATATGTATACCTGTTTATGTGTCTTGTTAAATGTTTCTTTGTAAAGTTTTATAATGGGTTTTTAGTCAAATAAATAAGTTAAAATTAGATATTGTTTGAACTGTGCAGTTGTATAATGCATGTTGCCATTGAATATTTGAGATAGCAAAATGGTGAGATGATCGATAAATAATCTATGTAGGGGCTTACAGGAAGGTTTCTGGAATTTTTTTTTACAACCTGAAATTTGTAATCAAAACAAATGAAATAGATACCATTCTTAACCAACCCTGTCTGAACCATGTATCATCCATAATCTGTTTATGTTAGGTTTTTGTGCATCCAGAAGTATGTAAAAAGGATGAATCTGATCTAAAAGGTTATAAAAAGGGGAGTTCCAGGCTATGGTTTGTTAATTTTTGCCTTAATTTTGTACAAAATTAACAAAAGTTTCCAACAAATCTTCAAAACTCTACCCATTGATATGCCACTGATTTTGGAACCAAAACCTCTACCCATTGATGTGCCACTGATTTTGGAACCAAAACTTCTACCCATTGATATGCCACTGATTTTGGAACCAAAACCCAACCCATGGATATGCCACTGATTTTGGAAAACTTGACCAAAACACCATTTGATGACTTTTGCAGAATATGGTATAAAAAATCTAAAACTTATTTATTAAATACCTTGAACCTGGTCTAAGCCAAATCCAGAATAAACCGAAAACCAGTACAATCCAAACATAAACTGATGGAACTTCTTAACAGGGTATTCACTTTTAAACCTGTTTAAGCAGGCTCCTCTTTTTAATTGAACAAACATACTTGTGTCTATAAAAATTTACATACCTACTGCACAGTGTATTCTAACTCCAAAATACCACATCTTACTAAAATCTAAATGGATGTAAAGCAGTTCCATGTCTTGAAATTGATGCCTTGTTATTAATATATTTTCCTTCAATTCATATACATCACAAAATCGTTAACCTGTATGAGTGGATAGGCTTTTATTTTTTCTAAATATGAAAGTGGTTTGGTCTGTACGGATTAAATTAATCATCATTCATGGTCCTATTTAAGGTAAAGTGACTGATTATAAAAATCACTATCCAATTCAAGTAGAAGGTACCATTATGAGTTCAAAATACTTTCATTTATCAAGATACAGATGAAATATGAGATTTGTCTATTAGTTTTCATGGCTTGCTTCATTTTATCATTCAATAACAATTGTCATATTGTTAAGCTTTGAAGACCACATCATGTCAAGACATTATTATGGAGTACATTATTATTAATGAGTTTAATTCAAGATTTATTTTTGTCTCCCTAAAGATTTGCTTTTATTTTCTCTTGTTTGTTCAGAGTTCACAGTATAAAGTGAAGGCTGAAAGGTTTTGAATGTGGGTGATAATTGAAAATGGACTTAATATGAAATGATGGTTGAAAATCGTTCTTTTACCAAAGAAGGAACATGGTTAACGTGGAATTGTTCATCGTTAGTTGTGTCACCGATTTTGTTTAGAGAATCTGGTTCCATTTCTGGTAAGGAACTTGCTAATATCTTCTTAGTCAATGAAATGATAAAAGGGCTACTTACAATTTGTGTGCACAATTTTGTAAATGAGATCTACTCTTGACAGTACAAGTATTAGACACATATATTTGGATTCTAGTTTGCTTTCGTTAAAGTTTGGTAAACTTTACACAGTTACATTTGTCCACTCTCCAAAGAGCAAGTATCTATAAATAATGTGAAATATTGTAAATATCTTTTGTGTATTGATATTAATGGAAGTCAAATCCTTGCAGAGTTTGGGTCACATTGAGAGGCAGTGAGCTTGGTTGGATCTTAAAAGTAGTACTTGGCTTAGTTGTTTTTGTCTCATGTGGGATATAGTGAATCCATTATGGCCTTTCATCTCTCTTTGTCTTATGCTAGTGTTTTTTTGCCTGCTTCTCTTACAATTACATTGGAGATTCCAGTCTAATGGTAATCTTGTAACATTAGAGATCAGAAGTGGTAGATCATTTTAAGGGAAACTTGGTGCTAGACATTATGAATGTAGTCCTATTCCTTACCTGTGGCTATGTAACCTTCAAAGGCCAAAATAAATACATGGTTTATTTTTCCCCAATCCCAACATACCAAGCCAAGTTTGGGTAAGTGGATAGGGCAAAATTTGTAAATAATGAAAATAATATTTGTCAATCTGGCAAGGCAGAAAGTTGGCATTCAATAAATACATGATAAATTTTGGCAATGATATACATTGAGATGCACTCTTTTTTATGTGTCAGTTAGGATTGGGGACACAAGCAATATTTTATTTTAGATATAAGATTTTGGTGTCTCTCATTTCTTCATAGTTTGGTATGTCAATGATAGTTTCTGCCCACCTCCAAATTATTTGTTTTTTCAGAATATGATCCTCATTTAATACCTTTGAAAATATATATGACTGCTGCAGGAACTATTTTAATAGGGTGCAAACAGAATATAAGATTTTATCAACTTTGGTGCGATGGTTTCAAACAATGTAAAATTTTGTCACCCTTCAAAATCCCTCTAATTTTTGATTAGTTGATTAAAACCTTTAAACAGTTTAATCATTGAATCCAGTTGAAAAGGTATCCTCTATTATGGCCTCATGATTTTTAGATATTGTTTTAAATACAGTTGTATTTGGTTTACGATCAAATGATAAATTACTAACATGGGTTTGAACCATTAGTTTTTATCAGAACTTCTTCGTAATTTACCTTGGATACTCAATATGGATATACCATAAATCCTACCAAATCAATTTTTCACAAACATTACTCTTTTTGGAGATAACAATGATTTCATAGGAATAATTCAAACATTGGAATAATGGTGAACCCGGTATCCCATTCCTGGCATGCTGGGTACATGGAACCTAGGGGTTACATCGAAAATCGCTTTCGTTACATGTGTGAGTATGATAAACAAATAGCATGTTTATTCTTTGAAAAGCTCTGATGTTTTGTCTTAGTCAATAAATAACATCATGTTTATAGTTACACATCAGTTGTAAAAGATTTAAAGTTTGATATTTTTGTCACGATTTGACATTATGGTTACACTTTGACCATTGTTCACACAGGCATCATGGCAACATGGTTAAACTGGCATCATGGTCACAATGGCATCATGATCTTACAGGCATCATGGTTAAACTGGCATCATGGTCACAATAGCATCATAATCATACAGGCATTATGGTCACAATGGCATCATGATCATACAGGCATCATGGTTAAAGTGGCATCTTGGTCACAATGGCATCATGATCATACAGGCATCATGGTTAAACTGGCAACATGGTCACAATGGCATCATGATCTTACAGGCATCATGGTTAAACTGGCATCATGGTCACAATGGCATCATGATCTTACAGGCATCATGGTTAAACTGTCATCATGGTCACAATGGCATCATGATCATACAGGCATCATGGTTAAACTGGCATCATGGTCACAATGGCATCATGATCTTACAGGCATCATGGTTAAACTGGCATCATGGTCACAATGGCATCATGATCATACAGGCATCATGGTTAAACTGGCATCTTGGTCACAATGGCATCATGATCATACAGGCATCATGGTTAAACTGGCAACATGGTCACAATGGCATCATGATCTTACAGGCATCATGGTTAAACTGGCATCTTGGTCACAATGGCATCATGGTTAAACTGGCAACATGGTCACAATCGCATCATGATCTTACAGGCATCATGGTTAAACTGGCATCATGATCTTACAGGCATCATGGTTAAACTGGCATCATGGTCACAATGGCATCATGATCATACAGGCATCATGGTTAAACTGGCATCATGGTCACAGTGGCATCATGATCTTACAGGCATCATGGTTAAACTGTCATCATGGTCACAATGGCATCATGATCATACAGGCATCATGGTTAAACTGGCATCATGGTCACAATGGCATCATGATCATACAGGCATCATGGTTAAACTGGCATCTTGGTCACAATGGCATCATGATCATACAGGCATCATGGTTAAACTGGCAACATGGTCACAATGGCATCATGATCTTACAGGCATCATGGTTAAACTGGCATCTTGGTCACAATGGCATCATGGTTAAACTGGCAACATGGTCACAATCGCATCATGATCTTACAGGCATCATGGTCACAATGGCATCATGATCTTACAGGCATCATGGTTAAACTGGCATCATGGTCACAATGGCATCATGATCATACAGGCATCATGGTTAAACTGGCATCATGGTCACAGTGGCATCATGATCTTACAGGCATCATGGTTAAACTGGCATCATGGTCACAATGGCATCATGATCATACAGGCATCATGGTTAAACTGGCATCATGGTCACAATGGCATCATGATCTTACAGGCATCATTGTTAAACTGTCATCATGGTCACAATCGCATCATGATCATACAGGCATTATGGTCACAATGGCATCATGATCATACAGGAATCATGGTCAAACTGGCATCATGGTCACAATGGCATCAAGATCTACAGGGATCATGGTTAAACTGGCATCATGGTCACAATGGCATCATGGTCACACAAGCCTCTTGGTCACACTGACATCAAGTTTGCAGAGGCACACTGGTATCATCATACATAGCATATATAGTCACATAAGCATCATTTTCACACTTTGGAATTTCTTGGACATAGTAGTTTGAGTTGCATTGTAACATCGAGAGAGGAACCTGTGTTGGATATGTGCATTTTTTTTGTTATTTCCATGTCAATAAAAGTAAAGCTGTACAGTGAAAATTGTGTAAACAAACCTCTCTGGGTCATTAAAACTGGTTTGGTTTTTCAGGTGGTCAGTTTACCAAGGTTTAAAATACATTAAAATTGATATAAAAGGACTTAACAAGTGAGAAGTGTTTGGTTAAGGTATGTTTTCCTATTTTCCAGGGTTTGGTTTAAATAGGTTCCACTGTATAGGATATTAATGTATAGAATATATCTCATCATTATTCCAATAATATGACAAGAACATAATAACATGGTTTTTTTTGTTTTTTTTTTTTTTGTATCAATTTTATTAATCGTCCATTATGTAAATTTTCATTCTCTGCATTTTGAAATCTAATTTTATTCTCATGGTTTGAAGTTTTATAATCAATTTATTTGCTTTGATCTCTCTTTCTAAGAGTTATTTTGGTAATATTGTGTTTTTTCTTGTGTACTTTTGGAAGTAGGCAAAGATGGAGGAGTAATCAAGGGAACCAAGGTTATAGTGGTAATGAAAAGAATGTAATCCAGGGACAAAGACCAGACATGGAAAACAGACATACACAACAAAGAACATAGACAACTAAAATCATACGTACAAAGTAACAAAAGCAAATGAGCAACTCGGACCCCACTAAAAACTGGGAGCATGGACCAGGTGCACCGGTAGGATAAGCGTCCTCTGCTTTTCTAGAAACACCTGCCGAGTTGTTCATAAAAAGTCAAGTCCGGGAAGTCATGATAAGGGAAGGTCATTCATACAATCTATTATTAGGTTAGTATCCAGTGTTGCTTGGTGTTTTTATTTTAGAAAATAATTGATAACAGGCATAAATTTTGATATTAGCCTTATAAGATCTACAAGTAAGATGAGTGGAAAAATTTTATCATGAAAAATTAATTGTGAAGTGTCTTTGCTTGGACTTTTCACAAAAAATCGTATGTGTAAAATTAGTCGTAAGTTATGATGTCATAGTAAATAGAAGTATTGTGACATCATAACTTACGACTAATTTTACTCTTACAATTTTTTGTGAAAAGGGCCACAGATTATTGAAGCAGGTACTGATTCATAGGAGTGGACCTAGAATTTGCCATGTATAAAATTGAGGAGAAATTATTGCTTCCCCATGAAATATTGATTTTTCAACAGTTGTACCCTCAATAATTTCTTGCTCACTTTACGTTTATTTTCCTTTATGCTTCCTTAACCTTATATGTTGGATCCATCCCAGTTAAAGTGTATTATAAAGGTGTATTTCCAAAATGTGTAATATAAGATTACTGTACTAGTTATGGTTATTCATAACTACATATGCCAACTAATATTCAAATATGCTTATTAAAAACAGTCATGAGTAAGCATCTCTGCTTTGTGTAGATAAAGCAATCTAAAATCTTTCTGTTGGAAACCAGCTTTATCAGTTTTTGAAATATTTATCAGGGATAACACTCAAGACAGTTAAAATTTAGTGTCAATCCTGTGGTTATCTTTTACTTAAGACCATAGAAACTTGAAATTCCACGTGCATTTATATTAAAGTGCACCTGGCAATAAATAAAAAATTATAATGATTCAGTATGAATGAGAACATTTTACCAAGTTTATCACCGGAATTTTCTTTCTTTATAACTAGTTATGGTAAGAGTTAGACTCCTTTATTAATAATTTTGAACTATAACTATTTTGGCCTGAAAAAAACTGCTTTTGTTGTCTTGGTGTAGCATGCTTGTCTTGGGTGCGGGAGGTCTCGGCTTTAATCCTTGCCCTTAACACACCAAAGAATTTGAAATTGGTAGTCACCAATTCTTAACCAAGAGGATAGATTGACAACTAGTTGGGTTGAAGTTAAAATAATGTGTCTGAGTGGGGAGGCATACCTATCAGTGGGCTGTTGCTTCTGTGAACTACTACAATAAGATACGGCTTAGCCTGTCAGACAAGTACAAAGCAAGGCAAACATTTTAGTCCTGAAATGCATGAAATATCTGCTATAGGTAATACAACTACAATTAATCAGTAGTCCTGCATACAAAGGTTAGGTTTAGGTTTTAGTTCAGTATCTGTGCCTATCATTTTATCCATCCTGCCATCAAATTTAATGTTTTAAATTGAACCTTTGTTTTTTCAAGAAATAAATTACCATGAAACCTGGTCATATATGTATATGTAAGTCATATGAACTGAAAGAAATGCCATTTGGTGTTCTGACAGGAAAATACTGAACAAGGCTTAGTCCACTGATATATTATTATTACTCTTCAACTACTTTCCAAATTGTGTTATAGTAGAGTTACCTCCCTTAGTGTCAGTTATCCATTTCAAGGCTAAATTACATCATCACATGATATTTTAATATATGATGAATGTTGATAAAGTATGATTGGAAATCACTTTTTATCTAGACAACTTTAAAGGCTTAAATTTGAGTACTTGAAAATTTTAAAACTTTTAGCCTTGTAAATTTTCTTGAAATGTTTACTTTGGCAACAATAACTGCAAAATCTACTTCAGCACTTAAGTACTTTGAAAAGAATATGTGACATTTGTATGGAATATTTAAAAACTGTCACTTAGGTGTCAATATCACAGCAGGTCTGGATGGTTTTATCTATCTAGTACACTATCAAATCATGCTGAATAAATATCTCAAAAAAATGAAATTATTTACATATCAAGGTCGAAAATTTTCTGTCTGACCAATTTTTCTGTTTTAGAAATTGGAAACTTATCACAGGTTTGATAAGTTTTATCTCAAAGTGTCTTTATTATTCAAATCTATGTTAAGATGAAGTTTGCTAGCATGCTGGGGTATGCATGGTTAAAGCTCAGTTTCTGTCCAACTGACTGAGGAACAATAAATTTATCCTGTTTGAAAAATGCTTAATTATTGTTATCAGTAGTTGAGAATTGGACAATTTTAAAGAAAAGGTACCGGTAATGCAGGAGTCATTTAGGGGGATACATTTTATTGATTGAACAATTTTATGTTAAGTTAGACAGTTTTGTAATTTAAAAGCCCCCACAGATATGCCAGGTTTGTTTCCTTCTTTCTGAGGTTGACCATCTTAAAAACAAGGAAACTTGGTCCTTCTTATAAACTTTTCCCACAATCTCTGATTTATAGTTTAGTATCAGTCTCTGTATGAATCAGGCAGTGGTGAAAATTGGTATAATAAAAAAAAGCCACCATTTTGAAAGATTTATTTTGACTATTTGCAACATCAGAATCAAGGAAAAAGATTTTTCATATCACTATGGTAAACTGAGGTATGATTTTATTGAAATGCATTGAAAACGAACATTTCAAGGGCAGATAACTCTATCAAACCTCATTTTTCTACCATCCTATTGAAAAATTTCTGTGCAAATCCAGTGATGCAGTGATCATATAATGGTCTTTTCAAATACAGGACGCACCTTTGAGTGAAATAATATTGTCAGATCGGTGGATTTTCAAATTTTCAAATTTTGCTTGATTCTTACCAAGAGTTTCGCTTAAGGGGCATGTTGCTTTTTCATCATCCAATGCAATGATTAACACAGGCTCAATATTTTCCCCAAGCAACAATTTTTTGAGTTTACAATTATTTTTTTTGTTTTTAAATGGACCATTCAAGCTTAAAATGTAATATTGAATGTTTTAATTATTGACAAACATGATGGTAGATAATTTACTATGTCATTCCTATAAGGAAGAACTTTTAACTAATTGATGAGGAATCCATTAGTTCATTGGCATTGTGAGGATTGGGACTATCCATGATGACTAGCTAGCATACTGGCTTGATTGTTGTCCATTTAACATCTAGCTGAAATATTTCATGCATTATCACTGCAAGATCAAGTTGAACAAAAGATCGATTAAAAATATAAAATGAAAATGGTTATAATGTGAAACAAAGGAAAGGTTAATTTTAACTGCCTTTGGTTATTTAGGGAAATAGGTATAGGCAATAATTTTTGCCATCTGTAGTGGTTGAAGGAGTTGTTTCTTGCAAGAGGCATTGCCCTTTCCATGCATATTGGCCCACTTTGGCATGTTTTCAAGTTTTTGTCCTTATGGCTTAATATCCTTGAAAGCAAGGGCTGCCCTATCCAGTCCCCAAAAGTACACCCCTTAACAGCTCTGTGGGCTGAGCATCCAACCACTGGCCAGATTTGATTTCTCAGTACCCTTACTCCCCTATGAAAAACTGAGTGCTGTTTTAGGCATATTCTTTATGAAATCCTTGCTTTCTATCAGGGTGACTAGGTTGAAATCTTGTTGTATTGTAGAAATGTTAATATATCTTAAGGTCTTGCATCCTCCTCATATTTGTCTTCAAATCCACCAACTAATTAAATTTGGAGAAACCATAAAAACTGAAACCTTAATATAATCATTCCTTCTTTGTATCCCAATTTCTATTACTTGCAATTTATCAAGTTTTGCCCTCTTAGTAATATGTCAGTATATGAAACATCTAAAATTGCTTTGCAACAGTTTATTACAAATCAATAAACTTCATTTCAATATTAATCCATTCAATCTTCTAAATGCCTTTATATTCTGCTTTTACTTTTAATATGATTCAGTTATGATCATGGTAGTAACTGTTTTTTTTTTTTTTTGTATTGCCTGGATGACTGAGAATCATCTAATTATGAAGTAATGTCATGTTGTTTCATCCCTACCTGATATACAGGGGGTACTCACAAAAACAAAGTTGACAAGCATTTACTTAAGGTTTACTCAAGTCAAGAACTTTAGTCTAAATTTTTTATAGACTTAAAATGAATAAGATAAATAGTTAGATATTTACTTAAAGGTTTTAATTGGAAATCTATTGTCATAGGTTTGAATGTTGCTATCTAAGGCTTATATATTTTGTCACCTAAAGGATTTAATCGGGTGTTTTTGAGCACGATGGACTTTTAATAATTTAATTCAATATCAATACAGTGTCCTAAGGAAATAGGAAGGGCATTATATCTTGTTTCTTTGACACTTGATAATAAGAGAAAAGATAGATTTCAAGAAGTGAGAAAAAAATGTTAAAAAGGAAGACATTTGGTTCTGGGAGTTTCTTCTCATTTCAGATTTTCAGTTTATGGACCTAATGTGCCAATCTTTGCAATCTGTCAGATAAATTGCAAGACAAAATATTTATTTGAAATTAATCTTCATGAAGGCTTGATACAAAGTTAGTTTTTAAGTCTTCCATAAGAATGATTTAAAAAATCATGGCCAGGAAATCATGTGGATATACTGTACTGCCACAACTCCACTTCTCTTCAAAATCAATGGCTGTATCATATTTGCCCAACACCTCCTTTAATCATAATCAATGGCTGTACCCTATTTGACTAACATCTTCTTTCATCTGAATCAATGGCTGTACCCTATTTGACTAACACCTTTCATCAGAATCCATGGCTGTACCCTGTTTGACTAACATCTTCTTTCACCTGAATCAATGGCTGTACCCTGTTTGACTAACATCTTCTTTCACCTGAATCAATGGCTGTACCCTATTTGACTTACATCTTTTTTCACCTGAATCAATGGCTGTACCCTAATTGACTAACATCTTCTTTCACCTGAATCAATGGCTGTACCCTATTTGACTTACATCTTCTTTCACCTGAATCAATGGCTGTACCCTAATTGACTAATGTCTTCTCTCACCTGAATCAATGGCTGTACCCTGTTTGACTTACATCTTCTTTCACCTGAATCAATGGCTGTACCCTGTTTGACTAACACCTTTCATCAGAATCAATGTCTGTACCCTTTTTAACTAACACCTCTTTCATCAGAATCAATGGCTGTACCCTGTTTAGCTTACACAAAATAATGGCATTGACTAAATTCTAATTTTCTCTTCTATATTAAGAGCCATATAGATTATTTTACAACACCAGCAATTGACAATGAAATTGTACTGCCTTTGGTAAGCATTGGCAGTGCCTTATAAAAGATTCATTTCGATAGCTGAGACCCTTAATTAAAAGAGTCAGAAACAGTACCATGATGTAAGATAAGGTATGTATCTCTGGGTAAAGTAAAGATACTAGATGTTTGAATATATGATTTTGAAAAAAAAGCAATACCCAAATAAATGTTAGTATTGCTTTGTTTTAAAATGTCAAAGAAAAGCTTTGTAATTATATATAAAGATAAGACATTTTTTAGCAATAATTTGATTGAAGTATCTGTATTGTCAAATAAAAAGTTATACATTATATTAGTAGCAAAAAGGTTAAAAAAATCTTTTGGAATAATGAAATGGAAAAGATTGTAAAACATTTCATCGTTAGACAAAAATAACTTGTTTGAATTTATGTATTTCTTTTTGAAAGAGAATAAGTTAAAATCTTTTAGGTGCAAGTTTTCCAACCAAAAAAATGGACTGCAACTTTTGTGGACAAGAAGAAGAATACTTGCATTATTTAATTACTTGTCCATACTTCCACTGCTTTTTTGGAAAATATATCTAAAATACTCAAACTTGTCAAATTTGATATTCAAATTAGCCTTGCTCATTTAGTTCTTGGATACAAAATTTCCAATAAAAACTACTTTCCTCTTAACTATTTCCTAGTTTGGTTAGATACTCAATTTATGAAGCATATTATATATCTGAACAAAAATAATAGCAGTAAATGTATTTAATATATGTTAGAGTTTAAGTCTAACAAAATATTTATAGATAAGCATAAAGTATTCGAGAGAATTGATAATGTATTATCCTATTAATGATACCATGTAACTTGAAATGTAAAAAAAAGGGTTTTAAAAAATTTCCTACCTATAAAACCTAATTTTTTTTCTATTGTGTAATAGGAAAAACACAATTTGTTTGGGTCTAACCTGTGTTGGCCGGAACTATGGAAATATAAAGGGATTTTGTTCATTTAAAACAAAAAATGTTTTACATCTATTTTTGACAGAATTGCTTCCTTTGGGTTTTTTTTGGTGAAAATGTTACAGAATTTGATGAAATAGATACCACTAACAAAATGACAAATTTTCAGTTCAACTTTGACTTTATTTTAAAAGATATATGCATTTGACTTTTATATTCCAAAGATGTACATGTAGGTGGTGTACTTCTTAATTTGCTGAGTATATGTAAATAAAAAAAAATAGGAGGAGCATTTCACACTTAAGTATCAATAACAACTTTTATCAACAAGAGGCTCCAGTTGGTCTCAGCGGCTTTGACTTGTGGCTTCATGCTTCAAACTTAGTTAGTCATGATGAATACAAAGGAAACTACCCATGTGGACAAAGCAGATTCTTTTTGTTGTGTCTTTCTTTGACATTTCTCAGGAAAACATTAAATTCAGCAAGCTCAATTAAGAGATTTTTTTTATATTGCAGGAGACCTTTAATTTATTTGATTTGCTACTTTGATAAACATTGAAATTATTTTATTCTCAATCTGAAAAAAGCCTTTAATTTGATCAAATCAAAGTCTCGTATTGTAATGAAAAATTTTATTTGCAGTGTAAAGAAACATAGACGTTAAAATTCAGGTAGACCTCAAATTGGTCTCAATTTAAATCTGAAACTAAGTGCCTAATATCAGATTTCATGACGACATGGAAAAACTCGCTCGTGATTCTAAAATTACTTTGATTACTTTTAGCTATTTGTGATCGATGGATCAGTACTGAAGTTGTTTATAAACTGTTATTAATTACTACTCTTTAATGGACTAATACTCCTTAATTAGGAAATTTATCAATATTTCATTTCTAATACTGGACATGGGATGTCAAGGTTTCTGCATTTTCAAATTTGATGAGCCTTTGCTGGATTTAGGATTCCCATTGGTGATAATGATCTGAAGTTTAAAGAAACATTCTTTATTTATCAAATATCTTCCGGAGGTCTTTGTTATCAATTCTGTTTAAGTTATTTAAATATTTCTAAATTAGGAGGGTCATGTTGGAACAGTTTGACTGTCAACATTGAGTTTGACTGTGTAATATTTTTTATAGTAATTCTGGATCTATGTAAGCACATGGTATTTTATGAGATAAAGCATCTGAATTCTGTTGAAGTATTCTGCATGTTTGGATCTGTAGATGTTTCTTGTTAAAGAAATTTTTTTTTTTTTTAAATTAATGTATGTATATGAAGTAGAAAGCTGATGATGGGAATGTAAGAATACTCTCATTAAAAAGTGGATAATTTTAGAAATGGAAGTTAAATAACTTTTAGGCATTCTTGGATAAAACAATTTGAATTTGAAAAGAAACAATGGTGGATGTTAAACGTTCTTTGGAGTTTCCAAGGGAGTTTCCTACTTTACATGGATTAAAAATCACTCTTACAGGTAGTAGCTTATTACATGAATGGGACAATAGTTTATTTTGATTTATACATGTATTAGCTGTTGTATCAAATCCGAGAAAATTATGCTACTTTGCCTTTTATGTGATGTGTAATAGTTATAAGTGATTTCTTTAAACCATTTATAACCTTCATATTTTTATAAAAATATTGAAAAATTGCAAAACAAATGGAAAATATTTATAATATTTTTTTTTAATCTTCCAATTTCAATGGTCTTATATTAACAGACTCGGCATCATGTGTACAAGATATCTGTAGACTGTTCAAAGATCATGTTGAGTTAGTTTGCTCTCTCTGAAGTTGTAAAAATCTGACCTTTTTAGATGATTATATCATTGTAAACTCAAAATCCAACCCAACCTTTTCACAAAACGTCATAAGTATAAAATTTATGGTAAGTTATGACATCACAACACTATTTTGTGATGTCATAAGTTATAATCATTTTTCCTCTTAGGAGTTTTTGTGAAATTGACGCTTGAACCCCAACAGGTCTTCAGATTTAACCTGAAATTATACATTTGTTGGGAAAGCAGCGAATATATTCAGAGAATTTAATGAACTTTTCAAGTAGTTTTACATTTCTACTTTTGATGAAGGGTATTGCCTCTTGCATTAGCTATTAAAAAAGATTATTGAGTGTTGATAAACTGGTAGATTGTTGGCTTTCATTGAAAACCATGAAACTTTGAATGATAGTATAGACTAAGTCAACATACAGGAGTGTCTGTAATGTAATAATGATTTTTGTTGATATTTACATAACCAAAAACCTCTTATGTTCTCCCTTTTGTGTCTGTTGGTTGTGTTGTATACCAAATCTTTGTTTGCTTGGTGACAGAGGTATTGAGTGTAGTTTAATCAAAAATATTGTCATAAAAGTGTGTTTTTAAATTTTCAGTGTCAAAATTGTAAAAATGTCTTTTTGAAGTTGGGGGAACTTAGTCCTACATTCAATAAGAGATTTACTTGTCAAACACCATACTTCTTAATGAAAAAGCATTCATTAGGGAAGACAAGTTGGATGCTTGATGGTGATCATGATTGTATCATTTTGATTTTGTTATAATAATGCCTTTATAATTTTTATGATTTTGTTAATACAGATAATTCAAAACTGATTTAAAGTTGAAATGTTCATTCATTTGGAGGAATCTTGAAAAACTTTGTTGAGTTTTGGAGAATTTTAAATTTTGTGGGAGAAAAGCAGTGTCCTATATATGGCCACAGCTCTCCCTGATAGATGTCAAAATATAAGAAAAGACTTGTTTTAGACTGTAGGCTAATGTTACAATTCAGTTAGCTTTAGTGGGTCAAACTGAAGGGCAATTTTGCTGTGATTAAAGTAAAAAGCTTTAGATTCAAACTCCTTATTCCACTAGATATTAAATTAAAAGTTGAAGTATCCTAACATTTGTGTAAAATACAATTTTTAATGTACTAAGTTTCGTTTAGATGTCCATATTTTAGAATATTGTAAATGTAGGAGTTTTCATGGTGCTACAATTTCTCAAAACCCTAAAACTAAGTATATTCATCTATAAAATTGATATGTTACTAACATCAAATTTCAAAAAGCATATATCAGTCAGTGTAAATGAGCAACCACAAGAAATGAATACATTTCTCAGTATACCAAATAGTAGTTCAAATTCTAGGACAGATCATGCATAACATAACTATTTTGTTGACTTCAGTTACTCTTTGATCAGTCAATATTGACACAGAATTGAGATTGACCTGTTCTTGACTCCCTAATATGACTTTTTGAAGTGGTCATACAATACTGATTTGCTGTATGTATAAGGTATTGATTTTGAAAAAGTAATTCTACAAACACTGGAAGCTGGTTAAATAAAAAAAGCTTGATGATGGTTATGAGGACTGAGTTGTGTTATATATATTGGTATATCGGTATATGAGTATTCTACTACCATTTAAATAGGATTTTTCAAACTAAAAATCTTTATAATCTTAATTTATGATTTTTTCTGAGCCAAAAAAGAAGAATATGTAGCATACATTTAAATTTAAGGGTATCTTATTTCATTATATTTAGCTTATGCTTTGTCACAGATTTTTCTGTCACTTCAATTTTTTTTAAGACTAAAATTATAACTGTATCAGGTGTTTGATGATCTGTTAGGTAATATGTTTTTGTGTTTGATATGTTCTTTGAGTAGCAATTTTCATTGTTTTCATGGGCATTCAGTTCACAAACTTAATTTTCAGAAAAAATGCATACGTGCCAGTTGAAATATAGACCTCCTAAACTAGTTTTAGAACATATTAACAAAAAACAGACCTATAAAATATTGCCCAGGCAATGAAAGCGAATAACCCAAACCTAAATGTGCCTATACAAAAATGTGAAATTTGAACTTTTCTCTCGTGAAAAGAATGAATAAAACTCTATGAATAAAATTTTGAATTTGAATGTTTTTTTTTCACAGCACGTCCACATCAGCATGAACTTGAAAACGAACAAGGTGGTTATGCCCAAGGTTTTCGTCACCGTGCTGGCATGTATGGTAGCAATGCCTTCCATCCTGGTCGATACTTCCACGGCCAGCAGCCACAGAGAAACAACAGATGGGGTGGAACTTTTGGCAATGCAACTAAACACTCGTATTTATCACACTCTGAACATGTGCCACTGAAACCCAAAGTTGTAACCATCGTTAGAAATGGCGGAAGGCCTCGAAATAATGTAAAGATGCTTCTGAACAGAAGAAGTGTTCAGTCATATGATCAATTGATGTCAGACATTGCCGAAGCATTTGGACCAAAGTACAAAACAAATAGACTTAAAAAACTTTTCACTGTAAGGGGTAAGGAAGTTCACGGGATATCAGATTTTTTCCGTGACGATGATGTTTTCATAGGTGTTGGTAATGACACTTTAACTGAAGGTGATATACAGGATATAATTAATGAACTCTATCCAGAACCTGATAGCACATATGCAAGGTCATTGTTACGAGACTTAGAAAAACAGAGGAAGAAACGTCAAGCTGCTTTGAAAGATAGTGAAGCTGACAAACGGGACAGTGGCTTTGGTGAGGGAAGTGATGGTAGTAACCGTGAACAAGATGGTGACTACATCATTTACAAAGGTCGCCCACAAGAGAAAGGTCGAAGGCGACATGATTACCCCAAAGAGGATGAACTTGCCATGAGACTAGATAAGGACAAAATGAAAGCTGCCCAAGAGGAGAAGGATAGGGCAAAGAGGCAACAGAAGAAAATGATTGAGTCTGAAAGAAGGGCACTAGAAAATGAAAGAAGGAAACAACAGCAAGTGCCCACAAACAAACCTGAGGATCCTTTCAAAAGAATGAGAGAACAGAAGGAAAAAGAAAGGGAAGAACAGAGAAGAAAGAGAGAGGAAGAAAGACAGGCTAAGATTAAAGAGGATGAGGCTAAAGAAAGGTAACAATTTCATTGAACTTAGAATAGGACATAATGTCTTAAAAACAATCAAAAAGTCATCAAGAAAATATCAAAACATATAAACATTGCTATACAGTTATTATACCATTAAACTAATAGTGAAATCATCCACAATTCAATGTTATTGGAATGGGGAAGTTGTAATAGTTACATCTGTAGAAAAAAAGAAAGTTAATTGCTAGTAAGTAAACAACTTTTTTTTATTTACTGGACCATTAATTTATAATGGTCCTTTTATGTATCTGGCAGAACAAGAACTATCATTTGGAATAGCTGAATAGTTTTACAATTGAAATAACAAGCAATGAAGCAAGCAAAATTATTCAAAATTGACATGAAACCCAGATTAAGTTTAATAAGACACAACTCCAATCATACTAAGTTTTTCGGAACTGATACAGTCAATAAAAGGGTAATTGGTTATTTATATTTTGTGGTTGATCATTTTTAAACTTGGAAACAAAACTTGATTGTAAATAAACTTCTGATAAACTACTGTGAAACCTAAACACTGTCTAAAACATGATATCAAGTACAAGTCTGTGTAAGAATTAGGCAAGTTGGGATACCACAAAATATTTAACGAAGATTTAATTGCAGAAATATATTTACATGCACAGTCAACACTCTTGGATAAAGTTATTAGCAAAGAGATTACATTATGAAATCTGTACAGTAATCTGTACTTAACAGTGCAAATTTTAAAAATGTGTTTTGATAGCAACCCTTGCCATTCTTAAAAATATTGAATGTTGTCGTCAGGCTAACTATATACTAAAAACTTAAATATTTATCCTTTCTTTTTAAACTTAATACTCAGGACAGTTCTAATTAACTAGAAACCATATTAAAGAACACACAAAGCACCTGTTAAATTTTAACAAAATATAGAAAGGTTTTCCTGTTACTGAAAGATAAATATACAGTTCACCAAATCTTTTTTGTCTCCCTTTTTTTTTATTACAATCAAATAAATAGTATGTTCCATGTTGTTGTTAAGTAAATAATACTATAAATTTTCTATCGTGTTTCTGGAATTTTTTGTCGACTATAAAACTAATTAAGTATTGATTGTGCTTCTTATCAAACTTTTCATATTTGAATTTGATAATAATTAGCTTTGCTTCAAAGATTTTTATTTCACCTATCTGATCTGTCAATAAGTTGAAAATGTTTATGCAAGCTTGTGTATTCTAATGGGTCTGTAAGAGTTATGGTCATCAAATATTTGGTGCTAACTCTAATATTTTTATACTTATTCAAGGCTATTGATGTTAGACTTTTCACAGGTTTGTAGATGAGGTATTTAGAAGGGACAATTTAAGTTCAGAAAAAAAGTGTTAATCTTTTCTGCAGTGTATTATAAGTTGAATTTATCTTGACCATGAACTTTATATGGAAAATTGTATGCAGTCATTTAACCATGATATGAAAAATCATTTAAGATAATATCCAAAAACCACAGTAAAAAACACACCAATAGGTGAATGTACTTGATGAAGTTAGAAATAGTAGCCTGCCTGCCAGCCTGAGATTGTAGCTTGCTCCCCCCAACCTGATATAGTAGCCTGCCCGCCAGCCTGAGACTGGTTATTTTTTGGCAGGGCTTGCTAATTTTAGCAAAAATCTATATAGCCATATAGTTAATATAATTGAAAAATTGTATTCAGGACTGGCTAGAATATGAGTGAGTTTCCTACCCTGATTTGAGGCCAAAATTTGGCCTAACCCATACCTTGTTTTTTTAAGGAGAACACTTCAAACATTTGGTTGTGTGACAGTTACATACGGACCAGGTGATGGAGGGTAAGGAAAAGGTAGACAATGTGAAGGGAATTCTATACCATTAGGAAGATGTCTATTATGGGCAAACATTGTGATTATAATATGTCAAATTTCCTGTTCTTTTATGCAGAGAAAGAAGAGAAAAAGCAGAGCAAGCAGCTAGGGAGAGACAGGCTGCCTCTGAAAAGGCAGAAAGAGAAAAAGCAGAAAAAGAAAAAGAGAAAGCTGAGACAGAAAAACCAGAAAAACATAAGGAAAAAGAAGACAAACCAGAAAAAGATTCAGAACATAAAAAGAGAAAATCAAAATCCAAGGTTGTACGCAAAACAAAACTTGAGAGACAAATTAGTAGTGATGAGCATGTACTTAGTAAATATGAACTAGGTCGGACTCTTGGTGATGGCAATTTTGCCATTGTTCGCCAGGCAAAGTTGAAAAATTCTACTAGTGAATTTGCCATGAAAATTATTGATAAACCAAAGCTTAAAGGCAAGGAGCACATGGTTGAAAATGAGATTGAGATTATGAAAGACTGTCACCAACCAAATATTGTGAAATTGTATGAAGAGTATGAAACTCATGATAAAATCTACCTCGTTATGGAGTTAGTCAAGGTGAGTGTATATTTGATGTCCTAAATATAACTTACAAGTACTGGTGAAATTAAGATTTTATGGATACTAAATTGCTATCTATACCACCTAGCAGTGCCATCAGGAACACAAATTTGTATGAGTGCTCATGTAATATAGTGGTATTTTGGGGGAGTTAAAAGCATGTAGAAACTCTGTGGCTCAACTCTTTGAATTTTGTCATTTGCCATTAATATTTCAATTTGAAGATAATATTTTGGCACCCAAGTTGTTACTGCAATATCCTTGCAAAATTCTGACAATTTAAGATTAACTTTCACCTTATGAAAAATAGCATGAAAAAAGTATTCAAGTTTCTGAACATCTTTTATCAAGGCCTACATGTCGTTATAGACACTTGCTTAAGAAACAATAACCTATCACAATCAATACGGCTTCTCCTGCTGATATATTAATAGACACACATCCACAATACAGTTGTATGTAATCAGCCAAGCACAAGCTTACAATACCATTGTATAACATGACTACGAAGGCTCTGATATCTAGGCTGCAATTCACGTATTGTACTATTTCTATGACTTCCTCTACCTATTACGTGATAAATGAACGTTCATAAACTGATAATTTCTGAAACACAAATAAACTTGGATATTGCCAAGCAAATCTTAGCCATGTTTTCTATACTCTGACATCACAGATAATGTTGTTTTTGTCCAGTGTTTAATTTATGATTGTATAAAAATGGATTGGCCGCGATTGAATACTTTTGTCAAAATCTTGTCTTGTAAACTTGACAAGTATGAATGTTTGCATTTAGTCAGAAAGTATTGTCAATTTTTTTATTGAATGTACATGTTTTTTAAATTTAAGTAAGTGGACAATTTGTTAAATTTTCCACTCATGATAAAGAAGTATGGCAAGTTTTTTTTTTTCTGAAAATACATATCAACATATTAGTTTCAATAGTTTTGATGATAGATTTTTCATAAACTTGGCGTTATGTTTATCAAAATTATTAAATTTTTGAGAAGCTTGTCTTACATTATCAAATAACTGTAATCTTTTCGGTTAAGGACCTATTTTAACTGTGTTTTTAGGGCAGATAGTTCAAATATTTTTGAAATTTGATTTATGACTAAGGATTCCTACATTATACTATGTCCCATGTAACTTTGTTGAAATTCTTTTTGTTACTTTTAAAAGACACAAGACAGTTTATGTATTGATCACAGAATCATGCTAACTAGAAACACTTGAAAATACTGGATCCAAAAGTACAAAAATATTATGCATGGAGAACTGTATGAATTATAGTTACTTTAAATTGTTCTTGTCATCAAATAAATCATAAGTTTTTCAGTTAGTAAGTCCATTTGTCCTTGCAGTGAGTTGTTTCCATTTCCTTGAAAAAATTCAGAAAAAAAACCTGGAGACTGTGATTTGATAGTCATGAATGAAAAGACATTCCTTGGTAGAAAATGCTTTTTACTAGTGATTTTATCTATTTTTTTTACTTGCAGGGAGGAGATCTGTTTGATGCCATTACACAGAGTGTGAAATTTGGTGAAGTAGATTCTGCTCACATGATCAAAGACTTGTGTAATGCACTGTTTTATCTACATTCACGGTCCATCGTCCATAGGGATCTCAAGCCAGAAAACTTACTGGTAAGTGATGCATGGTGTATCAAGATATTAGATGTTTTATTTTATTTCTGCTTCATCGTTTATTCCTGACATGGATTTCAAACCATAGATAAATTTTTTGATTTCGATGAATCATATAGTGTGAAAGTACTTTTATTCATGGGAACCAATTTTTGTGATTTAGGGAGAAATGATCAGTTTGTTGATTTTTAAATTTGTGGTTCGACAATTCTATCTTACCAACAAATGGAAAATTGGAAACCAAATTTCGTGGTTTACCAAACCAACAAAAAAACATGAAAATTAGTACCCTACGAACAATTATACTTTCACATTACCTTGTCATTCTCATTTGTACCAAGTTACTCAGTAAAAAAGCATGTCTATAGAATGAAGTATTTTGTCAATCTTGATTTGATGGTCACAAACATATGCTTTATTTGCTTTGCTTATGTAATACAAGTAAATCATTTTGTGACCATCAAATTCATGATTGATGTCAATCTTCAGATACATTACACTCTGAGTTTTCTACCCTCACATGTTCTCAGGATTACCTGAAAATGTTTCTTGATTTTTTCTACTTAAGTAAGTCAAAATTCACTAGGAATTTCTTGTCCTTGAAATTGAATCATTAAGAGTCTTTTCTATAGTATTTATTCAGATAGGAATGATAAGTGTATCTGTGACCTTAAAAGTTTCTACTCCATTGCATCAAGAACTAATAAGTGGAATGATAGTGCAATTTGTGCATTAAAGACATGCAACATTTTTATTTGACCTTCTAGGACATTTAATTGAATTTAATTGGTCTTGTGACATTCACACACTAGTACTTGTTAAAAAACATGAGCTTGAATACATTTAACGTTAGGTTTTTAAATTCGTTTTCTTGAGCTCAGGAAGTTCTCAGAACATACAACCTGATTGTTCTGTTTGTATATTAATAAGACAAATTATGATATAATTTTAGGTCTTGCATATGAGGAATTGAGCTTATTTACAAATAATATTGTTGAAAATGCATCACTATGCTATGTTAATATGAATATCCAAGATTTTCTAAATGCACGCTGTGCCTCTGTGTGAAAAGTTTAAACAATTATTTCCTAAATGCATATGTCATTTCCGTAATATGTCACTTCTGACAAAAAAATTTGGGTTTGAGCCATTCATGGTTCAAAGAATCAACATTTATAGGACATTGCTGGAATTTCGTCATCATGATAGTTTATGATTATACTGTGTATGAATTTGATTTTTGAAGCAGGAAAAAATTGTCTACAAATGAAGATAAAATTAGCTAAATATTGCAAGAATTTAAATCTGAGACCATGAGACATTAAAAGCGTATTATTTCAATGATATGGTAAAATAATTGACATATTAGGATTGGGCTTTAATACATATATAAGAGTTCTTAAGATACTACTGATTTGAATCGTTTGTGATGTTTTCAGAAATCACAATAAAAATTGCAATCATTATTCCCAAGATCCATGTTAAGGCTTGCAGAGTCAATGAATTGGATGAAAAGTAAAAAGTCAACATATTTCGCCATGGTTTCCTTACTTGGTGTTTGTAATGCAATAAGAGAGTGCTGGAGTTTTTGTATTGTTCAGTTGGTACACAGTATTTAGGAAATAAAGGGGTGATTTGTTGGCTCTAGGTCAGACCAATGAATCCAAAGGGGTTGACATGCTTACCATTGGGCTTTTGCTTCAGCAAGCTAGGACAATAAAGATCCAGCTCAGCATATTGAACTAGTACAAAGCAGGGGTCAACTGTCTTTGTTCTAAAGTGCATGAAATATCTGCTAAAGTATGTTAAACTATATTTAATCAATCAATCAATTAGTTCTGTCAACTTATCCAGATATCAAATCAATTTTTGAAGTAAATTCACTATGACTTCTATATTTTTTACAGGTGCACAGAAACAAAGATGGAACAATATCTATCAAGTTAGCTGACTTTGGTTTGGCTATGGAAGTCAAGGAAAACATTTATACTGTGTGTGGTACACCCACATATGTAGCACCAGAAATTCTGTCAGAAATTGGTAAAACTTTAATTTCGCCTTGATTTGGTCATTAAGATTTGTGTATAGACATTAACGATGTTAAAGGAGATAATTTGTACTTTCCTTGAATTGAGAAACATGCTGTATTTAAATGAAACCATATAATACATATACTTATATAAACCAAACCTTTTTAAAGAAAATTCTTAAGAACCCCATAATCTCCATATTTTTCCTTTAGAAAAAAATCTTCAAAACAAAGACTAAAAGATGGCAGAAATACCTCACTACATCCTATCCATCATTTCACAGCAGAATAAAATATATATTTGTAAATATATTGAGAAGTAATTAATAAATTGATGACTTAGTTCATCTCAAAAACTTTTTCTGATTCTAGCATGAACCCCAAATTTCAATGATTTCCAATTTATTTTCTAACAAACTTTACACCCAATTTTACTGCTGGTAGTTCTCATCGAATTTTACTAGTCTCAAATGTAAGGCTAGTGGCTTACAGTTCAGACTAAAAACTTGAGACAAGGACTAGTGGAGCTTCCAATAGTTGGAAACAGAGTTGTGATTTTCAAATTCTATAAGTTATAGCATCTAAATGTGAATTTCTACCATGATTGATAAAGTAAAAAAAATTTAAGTATGTGGTTCTAAGGCCATCCTAAAAAAATTTCAAAATTCTCATTCAACATTTTTCAAAATTTAGGAGGGGGCAAATTTTATTTTTTACTATTTATCAATGTAAATGAAAAATGCTTTAAGTTTGAAAGAAATCTGGGAAAAATCAAAATAAAAATTTTTTGGGATGGGTGAAAAATATGGGTCAGGAGGGGATGAGAATCTAGGATACTTTTTATTTTGGCCTAAACATGTTTTTTCATAATCTGATCTCTGTAGAATGTCAATATAAGGTTTATAAATATTTAGTATTGATATATAATCAAATCGTGGACAAAGCATATTATACTTGTAGAAATTTATACATTGCATGATGCAGGTGTTTTAAATGGTTACATAACATTATTTAAAATTTTGGTATTTTTATCTCCACACATACATTGTTATACATAGTAAGTGAATAGATACAGGTTTTATTTTTTTTCCCATCAGGATATGGTTTAGAGGTTGATATGTGGGCTGTTGGAGTGATATCTTATATCCTTCTTTGTGGTTTTCCACCCTTCAGGAGTCCAGATCGTAACCAGACTGAACTTTTCGAGTTTATCAAAGCTGGAGAATATGAATTTCTCAGTCCTTACTGGGATAATATATCAAGTAGTAAGTAATTTAAGTATCAAATGAACTAAGATGTCAAAGTAGTTGACATAATTGTTTGCTTATACTAGTCTCGTATGTGTTATTGAACAACTTTTCTGTGTTAAATTTACAAATACGAAATGAGAGTATAGTAATTGGTTTTCTGTATTATGCATCTTTCATGAGTCATAGATATATTCAGTTGTTGTCTGAATTATTTTTTTTCTTTATGCCTTTAGACTGTATGGTGCTCTTGATGATTCTTAAGTTTTGAATCGTGTTATAAAGGATAAACTGTAATCATAAGTTAATCATCTTGGATAAGGCCATAATAACATAATTTCAAGATTATCATCCAACATTTCTAAAATAATTGAGGGAGCAAATTTTATTTTTTGTTTTTTCATTGCTTTGGATTATCCTATAGTAATTGTCACTTGTTCTCTCCACTTTGAGAGAAGAAATTGATCATGTTGAGTGTTAAAATAGCGGTCCCTTAGACTCTTCTCCCTTTTTATATGTCTTCATCTGTTGAGAATGGTGTGGCTAACTTTGCATTTATTACTTTTTAGGTGCTAAAGATATGATTGAGCATTTGTTAGTGGTTGATAGAAAGAGGCGTTTTAGTGCCATTGATGTTCTGTCTCATCCATGGATTTTAACAGGAGGTGACACAACTCATCCTGTTGATCATGCTAAAGTGGAGGAAATGAGAAGAAATGCACGAAAAGACTTAGAGTTACAGGCCAGAATTAATTTAGACTCATATCAAAAACAAAAGGAGAAGCGATTAGCTGCACTTAGTGCTGCATAGTATTTGTACAAAATTATTAAATCTTTTGTGATCTACTCATATTATTTAGTCTCATTGCTTTTCAGTTTCATGTAAAATTTCAATGAGTTCAACCATCTTTGTTCTGTTAAGTTTATCGTTAACATGTGATATGAATTTAAGAGGCGACTAGTTTTATTTTCAAAGCAAAAGTGAGCACCATTTTTTTTTTCACTCATGGTCTTCATTATAGCCTATATAGATTTGGTTACTGTACCATCAGTTCTATCTGCATTTTTCCAACTATAATAGAAATGGCTGAATTTTGTTATTTTTCATTATTTTAGGAAATTGAAAGGCTGTGAAGTAGATAAATTTGATTTATTGAGTTAATGATTATCATTAAAATTTTATTAAAAAGGTTTGCTTTAAACATTATGTTTTTTTTTTTTGTTTACCATACATTTTTTGAAATTTTACATGAATATGAACTAAATTTTTTAGAGGGTACTCTTGAAAACTGTCTTAATAATTTATAATTTTTTTTACAATATTTTGATTTATTATATTTTTCATTGAAGGCATTTTTTTTACATTTTGAATTCCCATGTTTAGACAGTTTTTATCTGTCCATTTTTATATCTTCCTCAAGACAACTTTTAGTAAATAAACAATTTTGTACTGATTTCAATGACCTTTCATTGTTCAGCCAATATAAAACATTTTAGATCTTCAATTTATTTTTTTTCCAATTGGTATGTGAAGTATTGTAATTCAAAATTTTTGTTTGTCTGAGATAGATAAAAATGTTTACAAATAATTTCTTAATTGAACATTCCATTACGGTTTTGTTTTATCTTCTTTTAATGGTTTCTATGTTTTTGTTTGTCAAAGGCTAAGAGGTGACAAACCATTCCCGTCCAACCCCCCTTTTTTATAGTCCAATATATGTGATATTGTTTCCACTACACAAGTAGTTTGTCTATGTGCCAAAAACAGATTGTTTATATATATTATACATATTTATGTTTTAAAGGATGTACATATCTTGGTAAGGAATTCTGTGATATAAAAGTTGAAGTGATGAACTATTAAGGACAGTGTCTATTGAACACAGCATATTTGATTAAGGAGTACAGTAATGCACCACACAGTGGTCGAAATTCATTTCTTTTATTAACGACCACTGCAGACAGGCCTTTTGAAATGATAGGAAATTATTTTGAAATCAAACATAAGGAAAGTCATTCACTTTTTCCTGACACTGCAAGATTCTTGCAACTTCAGAGTGTGCTGTCTGCAGTGTCTAGAATGGAAACTGTTTGGAGTGTTAAGTACAATATGACTTGATTTAGTATTTCAAAGATGTCAATGCAAAACACAGCATGTTTTTCATTATTTAAATTTCTAAATAGTTAAAAAAGAATGACAAAAATCTTTGTTTTTTGATTTGCATAATGGCTTTATTGTTCTTCTATACTGTAAAATATTTAAATGTTCTAAAATTTTCTTCATGGCAATTGCTTTAAATAAGAAATATGAGTCAACTTACTGTCAATCTATGTAAGTCTGTAACTGGACTTTTTCATGATGATGATGAATTAAAGGGAGATAATTTGTACTCTTGAATGAAACAAGTTGTAAATTAATGTACTTGACTGTGGTTTACTGTGTACCATTTCTCACTTCTCTCTGTTCCCATTTAATTGACTTTGTTTTATGAATAATGAAAACTTAATATATTTATGTGCAGACAATTTCAAAAAAAGGTTAAGATCTTTATAAGATTCATCAAGGCTTCTTTTTTCATTTGAGTGATATACATGTGTTCCATCATCAAAAGTAATAAGTTGTAAGAAAATGTATGAATAAGAGGGTGAAACAATAGATATTGAAGCAGATATGTTTGCTTGGTTTGTGTCAATGTTTTGTTTTTTTTTTTAATCTTGGATGTATTTTTTTATTGTTAATATTTTGCTGCAAGAAACCTCACGACATCATGATATAGGACATACATGTTCTTGTGAACATACTTCATAAGATTTTCTCCATGTGGTATAGGGTTATTTCTGAGTTTTTTTGTACATTTTGGTTGAAAATTTACCTTTGAAGTACATCATTTTCTATTAACTGAAACGACCAACCAAATGTTTTCAGTATTATGAAAGATTTTGAATAATAAATTGCTACAAATATCAAGATTTTCGACTGAATTTGAATAATTCATTACCAGATCTTCAAATGATGCATTATTCATCAATCATGAGGCATATCTGTGATTAATTTTGTAATGGCTTTAGGATTGACTGTAGGAATATGCATATTCATTAGATAATGCATATTCATAGAATTATGTAAATTTAGTGGGCATGAATATTTGATGTATAAATGTAGGTCATTTCACTCATTTTTTAGAAAATATATACTTATTTAAGAGAATATATATATATTGATGTACTTCTTAATTTATTAAATTGTATAGAAACCAAATATTTTAAAGGTAGATATATTAAATTTATAAATATTCTGAAACTACGTAGAAATGTGAACTGGAAACTGTCATAAAAGGTCTACATGCTTTGTGTTCTCCATGATTATATGATAACTTTGTTCATGGAGTTTATTGGTGAAAATCTCAGTATTTGATTTTGATATTCAGGGTTAAAGGTCACTGCTACTGTTTAACATACCTTGGCTCTCATTGGATACCTTCATAATGACATAGTCACTTTACCTTTGTTTTCAAAATATTTGCCTGTTGTGATTTTATAGTATCAAGTACCAAGAAATAAAAATAGCATTTGGGAATGGTGACAAAAATAAACTGAATTAAATGAACACAACAAATGAATGTCCATAGGCTCATGAATGAAGAGTTTTCAGTTCACATTTGAAATCTTGAAAGCATAAAAAAACATTCTTTAAATGACCAAAAATGAATCTACTAATCTCAATAGTGAACACAAATTTGTATCATTTGGCAGTAAAGTATTTCTAAATATTCAGTGTCCTCTATCTGTAAATAATATTAAACTGCTGACGATGAATCCACCACTCAAGATTTAGATAATTCTCAGGATTATGACAAATGATTGTTTTCGTGTTACACTGTTGCCATGGTGATAGTAACCATGGATAATAACCTGTCATGTTACACTGGTTTATTGGTCAATAATAAAATATAATTCATACAAAACAAGTTGTCATCTTTCTAGCCTAATGGTCAAAAGATTTCTTGAATACAGAGTTCCTTTTTCCAGTATATCCATTTGTAGCACAATCTTTTTGAATTGAATTCATCAATTTATATAAAACCCAGCATTTTAAGCAAAACCAAGACTTTTAAATTTGAATTCTTTCTCAAATCCCTCCTTAATTCAAATATTACCAATCAGAGCACTGGATTTTAATATTAGAATAGACTTAGGATATCCAGTAATCCCTCTAATGGTATAGAAACATGTCTGTTCAGTTCTGGGTTATATATTTATTGCAGGAAATATCTACATCAGGAGTATCAGTTCTAATATTCATTCTATCAACAATAACAAAAATCAAACAATAATAATTGCTATATTTATGGTCATGAACAGACACTGAGTCAATGTATTTGCTAAAAAATGTAGCTAGAAAACTGTTCAATTTACTCCAAACATGTATAATGTAACTGGAGACAAAGTTCATACATTGTATTATATCCCAACAAGGGGGGGGTTGTAATATATTGGAAATACATCGTCTGTCATTCCAAATTTTAATCCCAAAGCTCTCAACTCCCATTGGATGAATTGATTTCAAATAAGATAAGATGAGTCATACATTGTAAGCAGTTTTGGCTGCTATCTGATATCAACTTCCTGTATCATAGGACTTTATCATTTCTCATCGTGTAGAATGATAGAAAAAATTGTCCACACAAAAATCATGGTTCCCTCTGGACAGACAGATTTTGAATTTGATAAATGTTTTTATGTAGATTGGGTATCACTAACCACTTCTAACATTTCCATTACTTTACATGTTAAAAAAGTAATATTCAAAATTTCACTGTGAATTCCCAGGACAAATGACATCTTAAAGTTGCATACCGTTGCAAAGCTTGGAAAATAAGGCTTCCAAAATCATTATGCTAATGGTACGATGATTGTAGAAATTCTTCACAAAATTTACTTGAATAAATAATACTGAAAATCCACATTTTTACCTGTTCTGCTAACTGACAGCATGGAGGCAAATTACTCACACATGTAAACAATATTCATACAGTTTTGTAGTTAATTACATATATGATTTTAAAGTACACATTCCCAGCTTTATTTTGTCTACTTTCAATCATAATACACACAAATAATGCACTTACAATGCATATGTCTAGGTTCAGCGTGTTTTTGGTACTACATAGCGGGGTAGCCGTTTGACCCGGAAGTGGTTAGTGAGACCTTGGGTATACATTGTAAGTGAGTTTGGTTGCTGTCCAATATCAACTTCCTGTATGAGTGGGGATATACCTAGCAAGAGAACACATGCAGCTTCATATGACAGTTAGTAAAACACAGCAACATCAGACTTGGAGCAAGACTGCATTGTGTTACACAAAAAAAAGCTAGGCGAATGAAAATCTTTCAAGAATACCTACAGTTTATAAATAGCTTATAAGCTATCTTGGTCTACAGATTTTGTTTCATAGTTTCCAAGGGGAGATAAATCCAATTCAATTTTACAAATATTAGCTCATTCTGCCTCAGAAGTTGAAGTAAAATTTGTATGTGAACAGAATCAAACAAATCTGACATTTTTTTGTTTTATTTCATTAAATATCTTTAAAACCATATGTATTACAACATATCAACAAAAATCAAACAGAAATAGGCATAATAAGCACATAAATCATTTATTGGACAGAAAACTCACAAACTGAATAAATAGATGGATTTGATCACAAAATACCAGAATGAATCTATAAAACCTAAATAATACTTAAGTCTAAGGATATTCTATAATACAGTAACTCCAATCAAACTTTTGGGAGTTATGACATCACAAACAGTTGAACATATTCTCAGATTAAGTATATGTTTTAAGTTTTGTTGTGCTGGGGCCTAAATGACCCCACTAAATACCAATACTTAGAATGAAAGCAAACTCATTACAGTTGAAGGTAACATTAAACAATATCTCCTGTTAAAGCTATACAATAAAATGCTTGTGAACAATTTGCAGAATTTAAAATTCAAATTTTCAAACTCAATACATGAAATTCTAAAATTGCTCCCCTTACAAAAAAAATCTGAGACACAAAGTAAGGCACATCATATATGATCCTACTACATAGACTGACTGAAAATATACTACTTTAGTTGGCATTACATTGAAAAGTTTCAAACTTTTACTTACACAAATTCACTTTCAAATGTTCATCTTATTCTGTCAATTTTTGGGTTAGATGAAGCCAATATTTTTAAATAAATAATAGAGGGCACATTTTTCTATCATAAAACAAAATTTTGAGTGAAATCCTCTGCAGATACATGCATAATTGTGGAATAATTACACAGAAGAAATATGAAATAATACATTATAGCAGATATAACCATACTGTTAATAAAGGCACTTATAAAACAAGCTATTTGTGCAGTGAAAATAATCATACAAAAAAAGTTACAACAAACATTTCTATCTTAATTAAAATAGAATTATTTATCAATATAAATACAACTATTCTAGCCCCTGAATATATAATTACATGTGTGTTATATTTACATGGAATTACCAAGTCATCAATGTATTGCTTCATACCATCATACAATATGCCTGATAAAGAAAGACAGCATAATAACAAATAACAAAGTCAAATCAATCATTGTCCTTGTTGTCCCTGAAGTGTAACAACTCACTTGATGTGATTTTTGAGCCATCTGTTCATGCGTCGGACATGCCACTGACCATCCTTGCCGCTCATGGTAGTTTTCCTTCTCAAGCCAGTCCAGTAAAGGTTTAAAGTACTCTAACAAGGGACCAGCATCCATTTTCCTTCTGCCTGTTAATTTCTCCATGGCTTCTGGCCAAGGAACAGATGATCCAAGCTTTAGCATATCACTGTAAAAAAACAGAATAAGGCCATGAGGTATAATTAGCTTCCAAAAAAATACTCCATTTTAATTTGAGTCTAAGCGTCTAAACCTATTTAAACTGGATAATCTCCCATTGCACACATCTGACAATAATCATCTTCTTTCATGAACATTCATTTTTGATATCAATCCACCACATGAAGTTTTATCAAAATCCATAGAACAAAATAGGAATAATTGTACTTATAAGGTACTTAGATGGATGGACTGACAGATAGAACAACAAACTGATTTTTATACACTGGTCTTCTTTTCAAATATTCAAATATAGTTTGAAGAGTATATCACAATTTGAATGACCAATGTCCCTGGTTTTTTTTTTTTTTTTGTTTTTTTTTTTTGGGGGGGGGTGTTTGGTAGGGGAGAGTGGGTGTAAAACTGTGATAATAAATATTTGTTTTGGAAATATATCTGTAGTAATGGTCTTTTCAATTTCTTTTTGTAAATTGGAATTTCTGACTGTGGTCTCAATAACCATTTCTAATATTTCCAATACCTGACAATACTTCAAAATCATTATACAAATGGTATACCGATTGTAAAATGGTATACCAATCGTAAAAGTTCCTCAAAGAATTATGAAAAACCCATATTTACTGCTAACTAACTAAATGGAGGCAAATTACTCACAAATGGTATACCAATCATAAAAGTTTCTCAAAGAATTCTGAAAAACTCATATTTACTGCTATCTAACTAAATGGAGGCAAATTACTCACACATGTAAACAACATTAATACATTTTTGTAATAAATTAAAATATGAATTTAAAGTATATACTCTGAGCTTTATTTTAACTACCTTTGACCTTTGACCAACATACACACAGATAATGCACTTACAATGCATAGAATCTAGGTTCAATGTGTTTTTGGTTCTACATAGAGTGATGGCCAATTGCCCTTGAAGTGGTAAGTTTGGGCCAAATATTAAATATTAAACAATTTTTTAAAATCTTTCAAATCCTATAAATCAAAGGGGTTGGTTGAACAGCTTTATGACTATATCTAATGCCCTGAATTGAACAACAATATTTCAGTTTACCCCAATAATTTTCCAGCCTCTTTTGACTGATAGATGTCACAACGATGTAATGGTCCTTTGTGTCCAGCAGCATCACATAAAGCTTTGTGGAACTGGAACTGTATTACATAACTTATAAAGTACCTGGAAGACAAAAGACCAAATTAATGTCTAGAAAATAATAATATGAAGTTGTCAGCAATGTCATCCTAAGTATACCTCCAGTCAACTACCATGGTGGTCTCAAGGTAGCGTACTCACCTAAAGTGTGGGAAGTTGTGGGTTTGATTTTTAAGTTAGTGACACCTAACACTTTAAAACTGGTAGTCACTGGTTCTCTACCAAGTACAGGGATAGAATGATGACTGCTTGACTCAGAGTCAAAAAGATGTGTTAAGAGCTGGGTGGCATACCTACCTGGAGGCTGTAGCTTCTGTGAATTAGTATATAATAAAGACTAGTACAAAGCAAGGTCCATTCGATTGGTCAACTGTTCTTGTCCTGAATGAAATATCTACCATTAAGTAAACAATAACCTATCAACCACTGGAGAGCCAATATCACTTACAGCACATTTCCCATCTATATAAAGCCACATACCAAATTTGAAATCAATTCATTCTTTGACAGCTGAGATAACTGAGATGAAATTTGGACAGACAGACAAGATGATTCCAATATACCATCCACTCATTGAGTGTGGGTATAAAAGATATTGTTACTTACATACCCAATACTTGCACAAAGTTACCATATTTTATGAAATTCTGTTCTGTAGTTGATATAGAGAAGCAAATACAAGTAACATATTTTGGACTAAATTACAAGGGGCACAACCACCTGTATGGACATCTTTGTCTAATGTACTTAAAAAATATCTTGCTTCACAGGAAACAATTCAGTAGATTAATAAATGACAAAACTGCTTTAGTAGCATATTTTGGAACACTCCTAGATCAACATGGGGAAAATGTCAAAATGAGCTGAATGCAATTTAAGTCTAAATGCAGTAGTTCAGAGGAAAATCAATTATAAGAACTAGACTGATAATTTGATAGACAGATTTTCATAATTGATATATTCTCAGCAAAGTTATAGAAAAAAATTGGAGTTAATGTACTTGATGTTAGGAATATGTGCAGGGATAAGGGTACATATACAATGTAAGGTACATTAGCAGAGATATATGGTTATATACTTGATATAAGGGACATTAGCAGGGGTATGGTTACATACCTGTTGTAAGGGACATTACCAGGGGTATGGTTACATACCTGATGTAAGGTACATTAGTAGGGGTATAGTTACATACCTGATATAAGGGACATTACCAGGGGTACGGTTACTTACCTAGTATAAGGGACATTAGCAGGGGTACAGTTACATACCTGATGTAAGGGACATTAGCAGGGGTACGGCTACATACCTGATGTAAGGGACATTAGCAGGGGTACGGCTACATACCTGATGTAAGGGACATTAGCAGGGATATGGTACTTGGCAGCTGGGTCAAAATCATCAGCTGTTCTCTCTACTGGTGGTGATATTCCTTGGTATTTACACCTTTAAATGAATAAATACAGAAAAACTTAATGCTTCAGAAGATTTTTGAAATTATAGGGACAAAACCAACAGTTTGGTTGACAATGTGTACTTATCTATATGACTTGAACAAAAGGTAAAAAAATTGTATGCAAAAACAAAACTTATGTCCCTCGAAGTATACGTTTTAAACTAAATATCACGATACATCAAATTCTGAAATGAATTGATCCATTTTACAATATATTATAGAGAATAAGCTTCAATACATCCAACTTCATATAATATGTTTTTGTCAAAATGATAGACAAATAGACAGATAACATCCAACTTCATACAATAAGTTTTTGTCAAAATGATAGACAAATAGACAGACAAATAGACAGATATAAAATAAGTACATATGAATGGATAATGAATTTCTATAAAACATGACAGGCATATCATAAGTACATAGGAGTATATATAGCTATAGTGCTCTGGGTAACTCCCACCATTTATCATTCATATTAACAGGAATGGTGTCTCCACTTAACAGAACTAAAGTACTAACCTTAACTCCCACCATTTATCATCCATATTAACAGGAATGGTGTCTCCACTTGACATAACTGAAGTACTAACCTTAACTCCCACCTTTTATCATCCATATTAACAGAAATGGTGTCTCCACTTAACAGAACTGAAGTACTAACCTTAACTCCCACCATTTATCATTCATATTAGCAGGAATGGTGTTTCTACTAAACACACTCCACCTCCATTTATCAATCAGATAACCAAACGGTAGGAAAGCTACTTTCTCAAGTGCCATTTGCATCAGGTAGTTAATGTCTGTCTCTGTGAAAATAAGTAGAAAACATTACATTTTTTGAAGTTAGAATATCCTTGCAATGCACATAAGGTAACATTTGTTAGATGGCATTAGATATCTAAAATGCCAAAAATAAAACATTTGTTTTTCCAAATTTAACATGTTTAAACTGTTGTAAAAAATCATGTATAGTTATAAAAAAGGCACAGATTTTACTTCAAGTTATAAACAAACCAAGACAAACTGTGAACAGCTAACTAAAGGATACCCACCTCTGGCTCCCAACATTAACTAATCACATGGTAAAGTTATAAATAAAGCCATCAAACAGGAAGCCAACGTTCTTCAGTCTGAAATTGTATCCTACAATGTGACTTAGCTATATATTCTGTCAAAATATTAACTGGCTGTGATAAGTAATTGCAGGGAAAGCCTAAATGCAAACGTTTCAGAAGGATGAATGGAAGGGAGGACAGATACCATGATAACTGTGAAAGTTCTTTAATTCGTGGATACCAATTTTCTTGGTTGAGGGAAGGAAGACAACTTCGTGGATTCTTGTTTTGTGGTTTTCGTTATGCACATCAATGGAAATCTCCTTTTCGTTAGGATCCAAATTTCGTAGTTTGGCCAACCTACAAAAACCACAAAAATTTGTACTTTCACAACACTATATACCTCCTGCAAAGCAGTTGGTTAAAACACTGCCTCCAACATTTTATGGACTTCAAATATCTACAAATTACCATAATCATTGTCCACTATATCCAACAAACCAATCTTATGTAGATGTTCTGGTGTGACTGCTGATAGTGCCATTACATCACCTATAGCTTCATGGAAACCTGAAAAAAAAATACACTGTGAGCTAATGTTTAGTAATAATACAACACATTTCAATACTACTAGGACAAATAATTTGTAAGTGTAAATAATAAAAATATTATCATGAGTGCATAAAGATGCTATTTTTTTAAGATTTACCAAGAGTGTGGAACTTGTTCAAATATGATCATGAGTGCATAAAGATGCAATTTTTTACCAAGAGTGTGGAACTTGTTCAATGCACAAATTAAACGCCCTAAGTATTCTGGACAGGAGTGTTTTTATTAAGGTTACCAGTATTCACTATTACCAAATCATTGTCCTACTTATCATAAATATTTCCTAAATTATTCTTGCTCTTTTCAATTCAAACTTAAAACTTTGTGATTGATGGACTGATTTCCAATCAATATAAACTTAGATCACAAGGGAAAAGTGTTGTGACATTTCAGCGGGTGAAAGTCAAGAGTGAAAATATAGAATTTATTTCACAATTAAATTACAGAAAAAATTACACACTGTACACATAATAAATCACTGCTAGCTTTACCATAATTTCAAATACAAGTCAGAAGTTACATAAAACTGAGAATCTTACCATTATTAGCTCCTTCTCTGAATTTAACTGGTTGATTTTTATACTGTAAGAAATACTGGATATGTCCCATTTCATGGTGTATAACAATCAGGTTCTCCATGGTTACCGTTGTACACATCTTTATCCTAAAATACAAACAATGTACCATGAAAGTGTTGCATGATATTAAATTTCTTTGTAATAAATATTAAACCAGAAATGACATGAACAGATTGATGATCATTTCTAAAAAAGACCATGATATCATCTGGTGCAGTTCAGGATATTCATTTATTTTTTTATTTTCAAACTTCTTTTCATTTGTTTCTTTATATTGTTGTTTATGTCAGTTTTTTAACATCACATTTCTATGTCCATCTGTTAAAAAGTTTTTCAGTTTAGTACTACTGCTGTTTAAGTTGAATTCAAACATATCTGAGCAATGAGATTACAATATCCTATTCACAACTCCTTTTATGTCAAATTACAGAAGTCTAAGGTCGAGGCATAACTAGCAGTACTGACATGGGCAGGCAGGCAGGCAGGCAGGCAGACAGTAAGTAATATAATATCATAATACTTTCATTCATAGGATGGTATTAAGAAACCAACAAATACCTGAAGTCCTTTTGATTATAGAAGTCCCAGGCTGAAGCATGACAGACCATATTGACACCAGGAGGATTGACCATGATAGTATCATTCCAAAATCGAGGAGGCATGGCCTCTAATCCAAGGGAGGTAAAGAACTCCTCTGCTACCTCAAACATCTTATGTACAGTATAGCCCTGCAATAATGATTATATTTTATGTACAGTGTAGCCCTGTAATAATGATTACATTTTACGTTAAGTGTAGCTCTGAAATAATAATTATAGTATTAGCACATGGGAGGTATGGCCTCTAAACCTATGAAAGTAAAAAAACTCTTATCTTGTACAGTTTGGCCCTGCAACAATGAATCAGTGAAAACACCAGTGTAGTTTGAAAGGTCTTGACATTTCAAATTTATCCATATAACAGTTTTGTTTTTTTTTTTTGGTTTTTGAAAAAGTATGAACTTTGTAGAAGTAAAGAACTCAAGTAGTCACAGAAAATGAGGGTTTTCCATCCACTCCATACAAATCATCAATACCCATTATATGTACTTTTTGAAGAAACACAAAAAGAAAAAAGGTCATCTTTAAACAATAATTCATTTCTCATTGTTTTATTTTCCTAACATTATACAATATAGGTCTATATCAAATTCAAGTCCTTCCTCACAATTTGACTTTCTGTTTAACGCCTATGAAATCAAAAGTCATATTTTATTCCACTTCAACATCCATCAGAATGGCACACTATGCTACTTCAAAAGTTATCATATAAAAATATACTGCACATAAAATTGATAAGGGGTCAATGATAACATACCTGATTCTTAAGTTCATCAGTAACATCCAAAGCTGCCTTGTTCTTAAATGGAATGACAAGTTTGTAAATATTGTTCCAGTGCTGGCCCCACATATTACCTACATAAATATCAAATACATAAACATTTAATTATCAGTACTGCTATTTTTGTGGCTCAGTTTTCATGGGTTTTGTGTTCAGTTGAAACCATGAGATCCATTTTATAAATGAACAAAATTATTGATCAATGGATTGATAGATGACTGTAGTTTTCTGTCCCATAGCTGTTATGTCATTCATTTCAGGATAAGAACAGACTGACCCTGCCTAATACTAGTCTGACATTCTAAGCCATATTTTAAATGCGCTAGCACAAAAAAGCAAAAGCCATCAGAAAGGCATGTCATCCAACTCATATTATTTTGACCCTGAGCTGCATGCTTGACAACCTTCTTTGCTTGATGCAAGATACCACAAGACCATCCAGGCTGTCTAAATTATTGGAGTATTACACATAGTAATACCAACTTGACTAGCATTCTCAAAATAGATTTACATTTTACAAATACCTACCTAGTATATGAGCGGGTATATGTCCAGATTCAGGGAACCTATCAGTACCATAAACTCCAACCAACTTCTTCCTTACATAGGAGTGTAGGTTTCTATACAGAGGTTGTAACTGGGTCAGTAAGTCCTCTAAATCTTCTTCAAATGTTGGACTTTCGTAATGGGACCTCCAGTATTCACCATAGTCTTTATAACCTGAAAAAAACATGAAAAAACTCCTTTTCTGGAAGGCTAAATTCTAAGAGTAGTGTCATTACTGTCTTACAAAAGTTCAAATAAAAACAAGTTGTTGCACACTATCTAATGCTGAGAATAAACCTACTCAGCCATTTGTGTCAAACCTTGAAAGGTGAGACACAGTACAAGTCATCATGCAAAAGCAATTTACCAAATATCTAAGCATTCCCACAGATGCTATTATTTATCTTGTGCTGTGTATTGAATATAACTGTATTTTACAGGGCATTAACATTTATTGGCAATAAAGCATAGAACCCTAGAAATTAGAGTTTACTTCTATCAACCCCCTAGAAATAGAGGTTGTGACAATAGAAGCTGAGAAATCTGTTACAAAAACTTCAATTATACATCACATAAAAAAATACTATTTCATAATACAAACAAGAAATAGATAACCAAGGAACCTGGAAAGGGAGATGTAGATAACCAAGGAACCTGGAAACGGAGACATAGATAACCAAGGAAGCTGGAAAGGGAGACACTGTACACATCATCATGCAAAAGCAATCAAATTTCTAAGCAGTCCTTACAAATGAAACAGTGAAATTTATTACAGAAAGGTGAAATTGACAAACCAGTGGATTGACGGAAGAACGAGGTGATTGCAAAATCCACTCTAATGAGTGTAAAATTACATATTTTCATGATGAAGCAAAAGGACATGTGTTTACATCTATATTTAAAGTCAAACTGGGAGATATACTTTGAAAAAAAAAAGAAAACTTATCGAAATACATTTACTTGGATTTTTTACTTACCTAGTTCTTGAATAGCCTTGTTACTTAGTGTAATATATTCCACATATTTAGGTCTCATTACACGACAAACATCTCTCCATCCCTGCCACACTTGTACTAATTTATCATAGTCTGTTGACTTGGCTAAAATCTCATACAAATCTGCATAAATGACACAAATTATTCATTGATAAGTGTTTTAGGCATCCATTGAAGTTTCTCAGATTTAAACCTCCACAAATAGTTGTTTTTCATGGGGTGTTAATTCTGGAGTATTTTAGCAGACTGTTTTAATTAAAGTGCCAAAATAAATTCTGCAAAATATTTTTTTCTGGGCTTAAGTACTTTGTGCACAATTGAGAATCCACCAAAATAAGAAGCACAAAATTTTTTTGCATACCTTTTTGCCTTAAAATTGTCAACTTTGACATCATCAAAATAATCTGCCATACAATAACACCGAGACACTGAAGTTCACAGATTCCATTATAATAATAATAAAAATACAAAAATTAAAAGGCATCTTCTGATTCTCTGTTTATAAACATTACATCATTGAAAAGTTAGCTTTTAGCATTTTTGAAGCAAAGCAAGAACAACTGTCTGGAGTATATTTCAATTTGTTTACACATGGTTACAACTTAAGGCAAATAAAATGAAATTAAAAACTCAATTAATTATCATTACATCATACAAAACTAAAGACAAAATAAGATTCACTGGCCATTTTGACAAAAACGATAACCAGATTTCTTTTTTTTTCATTTTCATTATTTAAGTAGCTGTCTTTGTAAGAATCATGCAAAATCTGAAAAATATGATACACACAAAAAAAGGCTACATATTTTTATTTTTATAATTAATTTGTTTTATGGGTCTATACTATGAAATGTGTAATTATTCATTCAAATCTGCTCTTAGGAGATAATCGACATTGAAAATCCAATAGATTCTATTATATGTGAGTGTCATTTACAGATTTATCTCCCTTAATTTTGAAATCTACAGTGCATTCTATATAATTTTTATCTCCTAAGAACACAGGTTATATGAAAAACTAAATATTAATTTCTCTTTACTATGGCAATTCAAACAAAATATCAAAAATAAAAATATGTAGGCATTTTACCCATGAATCACACTTTGCATGATTCTTAGCTGGAGCGCTACTTAAATAAAAGAAGAGTTGTATCAAATTGGCAAAACCAAAGAGAAAAGGACAATTATGGCAACCAATAAACCATTTTATTTCTCTCTTGCTCTGTGACATCCCATCCACAGCTATTCAGAATGCTCTATCATGTAATTAGCCAATCTACCCAAATGGAACTCATTAGAAGCTATTACTTTTCACAATAATGTTAAATGCATTAATCTAGAAATGGCACATAAACTTCAAGTCTTGCCAGAAATAAAATGCATGTAGCAATTAAGAATATCTGACACTCCATTTTCATCCCTATAATAATCTGGATTTGTAAACATCTAATTTGCATTGCATTATACTAACTTTAGTCTTCATTTCAGTTGTTTGAAATGGCTTTCCTATAGAGATCACTAAAATAAGATGAAAAAAGCATTTCATTTTATGTAAGGACAAGGGAAACCCATGAAAGCCCGGTTCTGTAATTACCTGGTTCTAACTTGTGGCAAACCCCATCTGATAAACATACTTTTCCATTACCATAGATACCAGACATGTCAGATAACAGTTGCTTCAACTGAAAAAAAAAGCATTTTTTCTGGAAGAATATTAATGGACAAGACACTGCCACACAATTTTCATATTTACTGAGTTGTACTAAATTTTGTACGGCATTGTACCTTTCCAAACAAGCTATAGCAACAAGGAGTGTTTTTTTTCACTACATGCAAGTGATATTTACAAAAGTGAGCTATGTCTTAATAATGACAATAACAAACCAGTCAGAAAAATCAGTATGAATGCAAAAATATTGAAATTACCAATAAAACACAAGTCTCACCTTTAATAGCTTGGTCTGGTCAGATAAGGCACTTGTTCCTATGTTGGTGATGGCTTTAAACAATCTTTTCTGTGTTTCATTGTAGAATGAGTTATAATCAAACTGAGAAGCTTCTTTGTATATTCGCTTCTCAAACTGTGCCAGCTCCAACTGAGCTTGTGTCTGTAATTAAAACAACACTGAAGGCAAATTTAAGAGAATCAATAAACAGTAGATATTATGTTCTTAATGTCAAGAAATGGTCAATTCAATCTACAGAGATGATCAATATTCACTAAATTCATATGCATTCAACAATAATTTAAAAAAATAAAATAGTTTAAACAAAAATGACACAGAAGGCTTTCCATTATTTCTGCATGTTCTAGTAAAACAATACATCCATTTTTGTTATCAATCCAAGCAAAGGTGGAAATCTTATCAGCATGTGTTATACTTATTCATTATAACATGGCATTACCTTTCATCCAGACACCCATATCAGACTGAGGGCTTTCAGCCCAAGGTCTAACATGGGTTGACAGATGATACCAGGGCCAATATGAATATATCTTATCAAGGATGCAAATTGTACATATTACTTTCAAATATGAGATAAAGTAAAACCTTTCTGAACCTAACCCTTTTCTAACTTGAGATTTTGATCAGTTTAGGTATGCATTCAAATAAAACAGGTTCAAAATACATTAAAAATATTTTCAAACCTGTGTAAACTGAACATGTGCTTTAACTGAACAAAATTCTCAATCCAACTAGAATTGGTTCAGGCAGGTTTCATTAATTTATGTAAGCAAATAATTGTTTTAAGTTGGTTTTCCTCAGCTAATATTTTTGAAACTTTCTGTAAGGGGCTTATAAGAACTTCAAGACAATTGGAGACAACATGATGCTCACATATTGTATTTCTTTCAGAGTTGAACTATTAGGAACTTATACTGTGTCAGGGTCTAATGGAGATTTTCTTAATATTGTTGCTCTACTACAGTAGAATAAGTCTAAATGCACATGAAATGGACTAGAATATTAGAACCTACATTTATTTTGGTACAAACTTACATTTGCTTGTTTAGTTTGACTATTTATATTAGAATCATAAGCCCAAGCGGCCTTGTAAGCCTTGTTATAAGCTGCAGTGGCCTTTTTCTCATACTCAGCCAACCAAGTATCCACCTCTCCTAATGATTTAGGCAACCTTGTAACATTACATGTCTCACTCCATCCTGGGTTATCTCCCTTGTTCTGTTCTCTCAACCATTCAATAAGAGGCTGGAAATAATCAATAATTGCTGTGGCATCCATGTTAGGCTGCCCTGTAAGAGCTTGCATAGCTTCTGGCCATGGTTTGGATGATCCTAGTTTTAGCATGGCACTATAAAATACAAATGGACAGGATTATAATCGAAATTGATATTATCATTTTAATTTGCCTTAGGCCTTCAATGTTCAATCTTTTTCTTTACTCAAATAACATTACTGGGATATACGAACTATAGCAAGATGTTCTAGTGATCATACATACCCACATGATTAAAATTATGAAGCAAAAAAGGGCCCACAGTAAAAGTCAATACCATGTTAGTGTCTCATGGTTATACAACTTTTTGATTGATCATTGGAGCTTAACCCGAGCAGCAATAATTCAGCTTTATACAGGCGATTCAACTATTTGAAGCTATTTGGTTAATAGCTTCTTAATTAATAAAGACAGGAAGATCACTATATACCCCTGACTTGTTGAGTAGGTGTGTGAAAATATACACAATTTTGATCAAGGTCTGAAACTGGTGACAAAACTGTCCAAACTGATACCTTAGTTTACTTCCTGCCTCCTTTGATCTGTAAATGTCACACTTATGTAATGGTCCTGTCTGTCCTGCTGCTTCACATAAAGCTTTGTGAAACTGGAACTGTACAACAAAACTTACAAAGTACCTGAAAATAGTTTTTCAAATACATTAGTTCTTATTCATCACTAACTTGTAGTGTTCTTTATAAAAGTGCCATAGAAGTATTTGATAATATGGTATCCTTTTCTTATACTGAATATTCTTTTGCATTTGTCTTTTTCAAACATGAAAGAGTATCATGTGCATACAGTAACACAGATGGGAGCAATCTGTTTTACCTGATGTAAGGTGTGTTTCCAGGAATATGATATTTTGCTCCTGGATCAAAATCATCAGGACCTCTGGCAACAGGTGGTGAGATTCCTTGGTATTTGCACCTGAAACAATTTTTTTTTTTGTTATTTTCCTCAAATATCTATGATTACAAGAAAAATCAATCGAGTAGTACATTATTTAATCATATCTAAGTATAAAGTTACATAATAAATTTTTTTTAATTTGATAAAACATATATACACCATAGATTGGTCAATTTTTTATGGTTTCAATGTTCATGTAATGTAAATCCCTATCAAAGGGTAGACAACTCACCTAAGATCCCACCATTTTTGATTGAATTTATCAGGAGTTGTCTCCCCACTAAACACACTCCATCTCCACTGATCTATGAGGTACCCAAAGGGGAGAAAAGCTATCTTCTCTAGAGCCATTTTCATTAGGAAGTTTATGTCACTCTCTGTAAAGGATATGTCATCTGTAGAATACATGGCCAACAGTATCACAGCAAGTGGATTGGTCTTTCCTTGATTAAATGATAATCACCTGATGGACCTCAATAGATAATTAACTGGACAATTGACAAGGAGATTTAAACTCTTCCCCAAACTTAGATTAAAATACCTACGAAATGATAGAAAGTTTAAAACTCATTATCAATTGTGGAGTTCACTACCCAACACATATCATCAGGTAAAGGTCTTTCAATCAAAGGCCAACTCTATCCACTAAATGGATATTACTCGCTGAATATACTATGTTGGTTGGTTATTATCCATTTCATGCTTTGTATAAAACATGCTGGTAATTACAGAAAAGTACAAATAATGATTGTGAAAATATCTGAACTGAACCATGAGTAAACAAAATATATGTCAAAATAAAAAGAAATACCTTAATTTCAAAAGAGTTCACTGCATTTTTAAATGCTTTAATGCCATAAATATGCAATTAGAATTATAAAGTATTTTTTTCTTTACCATCATCATTTTCAACAGTATCAAGTAGATTTATCTTCTTTAAATGTTTTGGTGTAGCTACAGACAAGGCTAGAACATCTCCAACTGCTTCATGGAATCCTGTAATAAATGTAATTCACATTATAAATTTTCAAGACAAAACAACACAACATTTTTTGCCTTTATTAAGTAGCACTCCAGCTAAAATCATGCAATATGTGATTCATGGGTAAAAAGCCTACATATTTTTATTTTTGATATTTTGTTTGAATTGCCATAGTAAAGAGAAATTAACATTCAGTTTTTCATATAACCTGTGTTCTTAGGAGATAAAAATTATATAGAATGCTCTGTAGATTTCAAAATTAAGGGAGATAACTCTGTAAATGACACTCCAATACAATATAATCTACTGGATTTTCAATGTTTGTTATCTTCTAAAAGCAGGCAGATTTGAATGATTAACTACACATTCCAGAGTATAGACACATAAAACAACTTAATTACAAAAATAAAAATATGTAGCCTTTTTCAGGGTGTATCACATTTTTCAGATTTTGCATGATTCTTACAAAGACAGGTACTTAATTATTGGATATCAGTTTCTCTGGTTTAATTTCATTTGTTCACAGAGTTGTATTTTTGAAAGCCATTTCATCATCTATGTTTATGACTGAAAAATTGAAAAAATTGTGACCCATGAAAACCCTCAAAAATTGGTATCCAATAACAATTATATGACCACAATATGGCTATATACCTGGGTTAGCTCCATCTCTAAACAATACTGGTTGATCTCTATACTGCAGGAAGTATTGTATGTGTCCCATCTCATGGTGTATTGTTATCAAATCTTCCATGTTTATAGCAGTACACATCTTTATTCTGAAAGAATAAAATAAGAAAAGCTTATCATTATATGAAAGTACAGCATATGTAGAGTGAAAAAGCATATTCTGTTTGGTGGGTTTTTCTTCACCATGAATTACTTAACCATTAGCAGTGCCTGAATTTTATATGGACTGATACTTAATATGAAATGGTCTAAAAAAGAATGAAAATGCCATAATCATTTGTCAGACTTAATTTTTCATGTCAGACAATTCACTTCATTTCACCTGAAGTCTTTCTTGTTGTAAAAATCCCATGCTGAAGCATGACAGACCATTTCTCGACCTTCTGGCTTTGTGATGATAGATTGATCCCAGAATTCCTTTGGCATTGGAATCAGACCAAGAGAGGTGAAAAATTCATCAGCAGTCTGGAACATCTTTAATGCTGTGTAGTTCTACAATGGAAATTGTTTGAGTATGCTATACAGTTCATTACTTTCACAGTCACAATGTGCAAATTTAGTATATTTCAGTGGTTTAATCTTCAAGCATTTAAAACTATTAGAATATACTTATTTTCCATTAATTCAAATAGGAAATCTGTAGTAGAAGAAATGTGTTAACAAGAACTGACTAAAGCCAGAATATTAATGATAAAACAAGATGACAGTTCTGTTATGATTTAGCTCAAATCATTCCAATAATCAGTTTCTAGGTCTAAGCGGATGAAATGTTTATGTAGCACCAATACACTTAAGTTAAGAAACCATGTCTCATAAATAAGAAGTAAGGTGTGTAATTAAACTCAAGTCTAAAATGCAATAAAACAATCATGTTGAAACTTCATACCAAATTTTAAGTCATTCCCATGAAGAGTTTCTAGTGTGAGGCTGATGAAGATTTACAAGTTTATCTGAAGTTTGAAATTCACTCTAGATGCTGCAACAAGTCCTCTCAGAAAATTAAAAAATCTTGCAACATAGGTAAATAAAGAATAATCTTACACAGGCAAAATTATTTCACATGATTTTCACACGAATTTCACTTGAATTGAGCAAATAAACTAAGTGACAGAGTTCACGTGAAATTCGGGTGAATGGAGCCTTCACGTGAAATTCACACGAAATGTTCACATAAATTTCATGTTTAGTGAATTTCACATGAAAATCATGTTAATTTCAAGTGAATCTCATATTTGCCTGTGTATAAAACGTTATCAGATTGTCAAACAAAGTTTGATTTGAATACTGTCTAAGAATTTGACATACCAATGGCAGTAAAACTAAGTCCAAAAGCAAGGGGCCCTAAACAATATCTTTCATACTGTGAAAGTATCATTATTTGTGGGGTACCAATTTTCATGGATTTTGTGGGTTTGGTAAACCACAAAATTTGGTTCCCAATGAAAAGAAAATATTCCATTCGTTTGTATGACAGAGTTGTCAAATCCACAAATTCAAGAATCTGTGAACTGATCATTTCCCCCTAAACCACAAAAAATTGGTACCCACGAATAAAAGTACTTTCAAAGTAAATCTTTATTGTACTCTGTTCAATTATTTAGGAGTAAAAAGTCATTTACCTGTTTAACCATCTGTGGTGTAACATCAACATTTGTCTTGTGTTTATATGGTATCATATCATCATACAGATTCTGCCATTCTTGTGCCCACATATTACCTTTTAAAACATTTTCCAGGTAGTTAAAATAGCAAGGATATAAATCATTACAATCCAAACAAAGGTAAACATTTTCATTTTTTCATAACTTCTGCATGTGACAGAAGACTACATAATTGCTGCACTAGATCATATGACAGACAGACAGACAACAGTATACAAAATGGGCCTTAAACAACAAGTACAGTGGAAATACCTTTATTCTGGCATACTAAGTTTTCAGAATTTGTCAATTTTTTTTTTAGTTCCTGGATTTGTGAACTCTTAGATTTTAGGATTGGTTTTAAACTTTGTAATGGAAACTTTACACTTGGCAGGGAATTTGAATTAGTAGTTTGAACAAAAATTTGTACCATACAACAAATAGCTCTTCTACAGTACCTACCAAAATATAAAATCCTTACATTTCAAACCTGCCACAACAAAATATTATTTACAGTCACAGAGGGTATTCATTTATACTTATTTTCATGTATTTCTTAAAAGTGAGATATGATACATTCTTTCTATGTCCCGAATATTTTGTAATTGAACCCTTACCTAGAAGATGAGCAGGAATGTGACCAGAAGCAGGGAACCTGTCCTTTCCATACTTTTCCTGTAATTTCCTCCTTACATAGGTGTGTAGTTGTTCATACAGGGGTTTCAGCTGCACCAGTAGATGTTCCAAATCATGTTGGAAGGTAGGGGACTCATACCATGACCTCCAATACTCCCCAGTGTCATTGTAGAATCCTGATAAAGGAAAGTGGACAAGTATAAATTACAAATACTGAAAACCTGATGGTTCACAAATATAATGATTATGAAAGTTTGTTGTCTCTAATAAAAATCAGATGTAAGAAATAACAGTGTTTGTAAGATGACCTTATGACATTGATCATACGTTATTCATGGACATATAATAAACATTAACTTTAATATTATCAAGTTTCCTGAGACATATCAATTCCTAATGTATCAAAACATTAAAGTTGATTCATTCCCATTGGAATTCTATTACTAACCATGGCCTTAATTTTGTTTTTTGCTATGTTTATAATTTCTGCTATATATTTCCTATATTAACCAGTAGGCACCTGACATATCTAGTTGCATCATATTCTGATAACTAAGGAACTCAACATACCTTTTTTCATACTATGGCAACAAAGGAACCTCATATACATGTATCTAATTCCTCAATGTCCTGATTACTGAGGTACATATCATACCTCTTTCTTTAAAACCCTGGTTACTGAGGTTCAAGCCATACTGTATTCATCAAAACATTGGTTACTGAGGTACATGTCATACCTTATTCATCAAAACCCTGGTTACTAAGGTACATGTCATACTTCATCCATCAAAACCCTGGTTACTAAGGTACATGTCATACATTATTCATTGAAACCCTGGTTACTAAGGTAAATGTCATACCTTATTCTTTAATATCCTACTTACTATAAAGAACATGTCATACCTAATTCTTTAATGCCCTGATTACTAAGCTGAACAAATCGGGCATATTTATCCTTCATCTTCTTGCCTGTTTGATCTCTCCAGCCCTTCCATATCTTTAAAAGTTCATCGTAGTTATTAGAAGTTGCCATTTTCTCATATAAATCTGAAACAGATATAAAGAATGAGTTTTTAGTCTTTCCCCAAATCAAGACATAAACTTCTGTAAGTTCCGAAAGTATTGTGACGTTTTCCTACTTTTAACAAATGGGTTTGGAGATTGCTTAGAATTAAATCTTTTGCATTACTGAAGTGGAATTTTTCAAATTATCACAAGAGTAAGAAACATAATAAGATTTGACTGGTAAATGTACTAAATAACTGCACATTCCTAAGTTCTACTTAATAACATACATCCATTGAGTCATGCTAACACACGAACACTGAGTCACACTAACAAAAAAACAATTGAGTCACACAAACACATCCACTGGGCCATACTAACACATATACTGAGTCACACTTACACATCCACCAAGTAACATTTACATTTCTACTGCATCACACCAACACATTAAGTTAGTCACATTAACTCATCCACCAAGTAACACTAACTCATCAACTGAGTAACACTAACATTTCTACTGCATCACACCAACACATCAAATGAGTCACACTAACTAATCCACAGTCACAATAACACATCAATTAAGTAACACTTACACATCAACTGAGTAACACTAACACATCCACTGAGCCACACTAAACACATCAACCAAATAATACTAACAAATCCACTGAGTCACATTTGCACATCGATCAAATAACACTAACACATCCACTGAATCACAATAACACATCAACCATGTAACACTAACACATCCACTGAGTCACACAAACACATCAACCAAGTAACACTAACACGTTCACTGAGTCACACTAACACATCAATCAAGTAACACAATCACATCTGTTGATTAACAATATCACATCCACAGAGTCACACTAACACATCAACTGAGTCACACTAACATATCAACCATGTCACACTAACACATCCACTGAGTGACACTAACTCATCCACACAGTCACACTAACACATCCACACAGTCACACTAACACATCAACAAAGTAACACTAACATATCCATCAAGTAACACTAACACATCCACTGAGTCACACTAACACAAAAACGGTCTAATTATGGAATAGCCCTCTCTATCAATGGTGTTATATGTAATATGATTTAAGGATTGGCATGGATGGACAGAGTCAATAATGCACTGCTATGTTGTAACAGTCCAGACACCTTGAATGATGGGATTATTCATGTTTCAAAGTATCTTCATGTATAGGATGTTGCTTACACTCCATCCCTATTACTGGAAGTATTTTAAGGCAATGTTGACATTGAAATTATACTGTTTTAAAGGGGAGTCCATGCAAAAACCAGGCAGAGGGTGCTCATGAAAAATTTTGTTTAAAAAGATGTTCACCCATTTCATACCACAAATGCATCCTTTCTTAAAATTGAACACTATTTTTTTTAATTAACTTCAAGGATTAAAGAGAAATAAATTACAAAAAGGATTGAAATTCATTGAAGAAAGGGAAATAACTCTTTAGTTTTAGTTGCTTTGTTAGGGAACTTTAAAATCATTTTCTGTGCCATGTTTTAAAACAAACTTTATACTATTTGATATCCATATGATATATACATTACATTGAAACAAAAAAATCAGTGGAAAAATTTACTCTGTGCCACCAACAACATAGAATCTGACCAATTTAAACATGCACAGCCTCTTAATTGGTTTTTATTGCAGTGTTGAGGTATTTACACTTCTTTTCTATACTTTACCAGGTTCAAGTGGCAGACATCCACCTGGAGACAAGCAAACTTCTCCTTTGCCATAAATTCCTTCAATGTCAGACTGGAGTTGGTTCAACTGAAGAGAAACAGGCAGAAGTCACAGTTTGAGAGAAACATATGAATATCAGTATATGTAAAAAAGAGTTTAAATAGAAAAGTGACACATGTATACAGTACTCAAGCAAGGTCATATTTTATCTTTCTAAAGGAGAATGAAAATGGCACAAATAGTCTTCACTTAGTGCATGGTATTTTCTTTAATTTACTTATTTTAATATCCAGTAGTAATTTAAGGTTTTTTTTAAGGTTTTGTATGCTTTGTTTTTTTTTTTTTTGGATGACTTAATCATTTTGTTATATTTATTAGGATAGAGATGTCAAGTCTACGAAAATAAATTACATGTATTTTATATCCAGTGCAATGCATGTACCCAGACCTGCACTGATTTTTTCAAAGGAAGAAACATTTTAAATTGACATTGTGACAAATGTAAATACTTAGTAGATATACTTGTTTAAGTTTATTCTCATCGGATAATCCATCAGTTCCTATATCACTGATGCTTCTAAACTGACGCTTTACATTCTCATCATCAAAATGTTTCCAGTCAAATGTGGAGGCATTCCTAGCTGCCTCCTTGTTGAACCTTGCAGCAACAAGTCTGGCTTCAATCTACAAATAATTTAATATTGTTCCAAACAGGCAAGTGATAGATACTGGTATTTATTCATTTTTAACAAATCTAAAATCCTGAAAGTTAAGTATTTCAAATGCAAAAGGAGTAGTAATGAAATCAGTCTAAGTTACTTTGATGCTTACATGAGATTGATGTAAAATGCTGAATAAAAACGTTCCAATGATTGCTAGAGTTGCATCCCTTAACCTAGGTCTACCTCCTTAAATTCTCAAAAGTACTTCATATTTTCTTTGTCACACTAATATGTTCTGTATCAGTATATTATACCTGTTTTTCCTGATTCTCATCTGTAATGTTAGAAGCATAAGCCCACTCAGCCTCAGTTTCAATATTTAATGAATTTCCAGCAACCACATCAAATTCTGCTAGCCATTTCTTAGCTCTCTCCAACTCAGCATTTATATGATGAGGCACAGGGCTGGATGGACATGCTGTTTCCCATCCCACCTTGTAACCTTTATTACTGTTTTCTGTTTTCAGCCAATCAATGAGAGGTTTGAAGTAATCCATGATGGCACTGGCATCCATCTTCCTTTGGCCTGTTAGTGCTTCCATAGCATCAGCCCAAGGCTTGGATGATCCCATTCTTAACATGTCCCTTTAAAGCAACACAAATACATGAATTTTCACAGCTTGCAGTTCAGCCTTACTCATAAATACATGAAATTGAAAGTAAACTGAAAAACATTTTACATTCCTAAATAATAATTGGATAATTAATTGGAAAAAGTAAATAACCAAAATATGGTCACGTGTGCAAAGAATGTCTAGATTTAATGAGTATGCCAAACTTGTTCAGTGCACAAGTTAAATAAGATTTCCTCCATAATTTGTTGCACTTTTCAACATAAATTTTAAATTTTGTGAACAGCAGATTGATATTTGTGTCATGATGTTTTGTGACATTTTGGCTGTTAAAAATCTCAGAGTGAAATTACAGAATTTATTTGACAGTGTGAAATATCGATTTTTTTTTTCACAGGGGAACATTATGTAAATCACTATCTCTATAAACTCAGAAATTTATTGCATGCATTTCAAATTAGATTGGAATAGGATTTTAGTTTCAAAAATTGTAAAATAAGAGTAATATTTATTGAAATTACAACAAAAAGGCTCTTTTCAGTATGCTTCATTTCCATTTTAATTCATTTCAATGACTAAGTTACAGCCTTGACCAAGAATCTCCCACAATCAACTGACCCCTTTATTGGACCATTAAAGCACATCTTAAAAACAAACAGGAATATGAAATGTAAAGTATGTGTGTGACTAGAAATTACTACCAAGTACAAAACTTGAAATTTGGTGATTCATCATGTTTCAAATCAAAGTCATGATATTTTCCTCTACTAGTTGCTTAAATATGTCGAGATATTTTCTTCTACTAGTTGCTTAAATATAAGACTCACCCTAACTTTTTACCAGCCTCTTTCGACTGATAGATATCACATTCATGTAATGGTCCTTTGTGTCCAGCAGATTCACATAAAGCCTTGTGGAATTGGAACTGTACAACAAAACTTACAAAGTACCTGAAAAAAAGCAACAGCAACTGTAGATTTGGAAAATATTACAGCAATAATGACTTGTCAAAACCAAATCTGAATAAAGAAGACCTTTCAAATCAGTTTAAATGTATTTAAATCAAATAAACCATACATCTATTTAAATCAGATAAATTCTACAGTACAAAAATGGTTCTACCTAGACATGTTTTACTGTACTAAGCTTTAATTATCGCAAAAATGATTGAGCAGATGTTGTGTTAATCAAAACTTGTATTATAGAGGCTCAGCATTATGAAAGAAGCAAGGAATTTGCCTAATTTTGAATCATTGAAACCCATTTAGGTTTTTAAAGGCAAAATGGCAAAAACAAGTTTTTTGTGTCATAGCTTGATATTTTCCCTGTACTTTTGATGAAAAATGATAATCATTTTTGAAAAAAAAGCAGGAAAAGGCAAAAAGAAAGCATATATATAGCATGCTATATTTTTTAGCCTCCATGGTTTGATGTACACCCGCTCAGGAATATGTAATACAAGACTGATACCTTCAAATAAAGCTTGATAGGGTTTAGTGAAGTTGAATAAGATACAAACATATCACTGATTTAAAGAGTTATATCCCTTACAAATGCTCTACCTCCTTCAGTCAGAAAATAGAATACAAGTAAGCTAGTAATATTTTATTCATGAGCAAGAGTAAATAACTTGATTGGCCAGTTAAACTATCGTTAAAAATAAAAATATTGTATGTTGTGGAGTGGCTAAGTGGTGTATAATTAAGATTAATATTAAATGGCACCTTATCTCTGTGGTATTGGTCAACATTTTTAGTCTTCTTTTCAATACTTTCTGCCCCTGACAAAAGCCATAAGGCAAAAATTTGGGCCCATATTCTTTGTATTTTTTTTACTTTCTATTTGTATGTAGTTCTTTTTTACCATTTAAACATGGCTATTGTTCACTTATTTATTAAACAATATTTAAGCTTGTAAAACTTGAAACTTGATAAATTTTCCAATTACAAAAAGTATCTATTTTCAATATTGAAAATTAGTAATTTAATGTGAAATTTGTTCAGAAGAATGATTTTTTTTCTTGAGACTACATAGAATATTTTGTAAAACGTAATATAAAGGATTCAAACTGCAATGCATTATTGTTTTAATTACTGACCTGATGTATGGTGTATTAGAAGGAATGTGGTACTTGGCTCCAGGGTCAAAATCATCCTCTGATCTTGTAACTGGTGGTGCTATACCCTGATACTCACATCTGAAATACAATGAAATCTACATTAGCTGATTTTTTTCCAAGAACCAACAAATTTGAATTATATCAAAAAGATTCTTATCTGAACAAAATCTTGAATAAACTAGACACCTGTCACCTAAAACTTTTTTGTAGTTTCACAGCTTTTTGCATCTGATTCAGTACTTAACCCTATAAAACAATAGGTCCAAGAAGATTCTGTTTAACTGTACATGGATAAACATGAAGTTCGTGCACTGTTGTCCGAGGTATACCCAACTCTTTTCTTATGGTGAAAAATTGGAAATCTAATACAATAGGAAGATATTGTAAAGCAACCAATCTGCTCATAAAGTATGTTCCATTCATATATTCACTTTTCAAATTTGAGTCCACATTCTTGCTATGAAATTCAGGCAGATGGAACGGAAAAGGATATTAAGATATACCACCTGTTCATTAAAAGTTCAGTTTTTATTTGTATAAATGGTATTTTCAATTTGAATGAACTCATTATAATACATTCAAAACAACAAATAAATAATAGAATATTTATTAAAATATTAGGTTAGAGATCTATTGCACTAACATTCAAAACTGAAACTTACTTTAGATCCCACCATTTCTGATTGTACTTATCAGGAGTTGTCTCCCCACTAAATACACTCCATCTCCATTGATCTATGAGGTACCCAAAGGGGAGAAAAGCAATCTTCTCTAATGATACTTTCAATAAGTAATTTATAACTGCCTCTGCAGAAAAAAAAATATAAACATGAGAATACATGAAAACCTGTCTAAACCAAACCCTGAAAAAAATACCAAAACCTGTTTGAACCAGACATTTTTTAAAGACCTTTATATCATTTTAAATGTATTTAGAACTTTGGTAAACCAAACCAATTTTAAACTCCAAATGTGATTTGATTTAGACAAGGTATCTATATAAAACAAAAAATCATAAAAAAAATATGCAATGTTTCATATGCTGAGAAAGTATTACTGTATGGGTGGTACCAATGTTGTGGTTTTCATGGTTTAGCAAGCGATGAAATTTGGTCTCCTACAAAATGGGAATTTCCCATTCATTTGTAAAATGGTGATGTTAAATCTATAAAACAATATTTTATCCCTAAACCATAAAAACTGGTTCAGAATAAAGGTATTTTCAAAGTATTCTTCAGCAAAAAAGAAAATGTATAAAATGTTGATTACATAAAACCACTTTCTGTCATCAAGTGAACTCCCCCTCTTTCAGTAACAAAGCTTACCTTGGTCTTTTTCTACACTGCCTAGTAGTCCAATGGTTTTTAGATGTTTTGGTGTTCCAACTGACAAAGCCATCACATCACCAACAGCTTCATGGAATCCTGTAACAAAGGGTAAAAACTCTCATAAAGTCATCCTACAGCTTCAACTTTGTAAAGCTATCCAAGCCAAAGAAGGAAACTTGCTATCGTGTAGTGGTATAGGTAAAGGCAAGAACATGAAGAAAAATGTCTATTCAGATCAACATTGTATTTCAAAAAAGCGTAAAGTTCTGTCAAGCACCTATGATGTTACATGGTTACAATAAAGTGTGGTACATATTGTACGTTGTCTATGTGCGGTACTGTGGAGTTCTCGACACTTGCATTTATTCTTCTTGATCATTCATAGTTCTTGAGATGTAACTTTAAACAAGCAGGTAGGCGACCAAAAAAATAGAAATTGATACATGTTTTTTTTTTAAAAAGACATGGTAGCCATATTGCTTGTTGCCCTAACTGTAATATTGACATTATTTTTAAAGAAGACAAGTTACGAATGGTGTTGGTCAAACTAAATTTAGCCTTCTGAGTGGTTTCAGAGGAGATGTTTTTTGAAAACATTCACAACCATCAATCCAGGATGATGGAAGACAACCACAAACTAAAATTTAGCCTTCTGAGTGGTTTCAGAGGAGATGTTTTTTGAAAACATTCACAACCATCAATCCAGGATGATGGAAGACAACGACCGAAGCCATGAGATAACAAGAGTTCACATGGACCTTCAATCCCTGTCAGCTAAAAAAATGTTCAGCAATATTTTCAATTATCTTTTTCAAATATATAAAGGGATGGTGTCTCTGTTTTATTCCTGTCACATCATAAAAACATTACAAATAATAAAAGGTCAAAGGTGTAAGAGCATTAGGCTATAAAAAAATATGACCTTTAACATTGAGGTAATAACATAAACATAGTCACAATATAGTCAAATCAATAAATATTAGATAAATGAATGTTTTTTTTTTTTTTTTTTTTTAACAACAAATGATATTCTTTATTATCAATAAAGCTTGATAAATGAATGTTTTGTGACTTAATGTATTCATAATGATGCAAGAAATACATCCATTAACAGAAACTACTGAAAATTGTAAATTTTGGTGCTTTTTCAGACAAATTTACATAATCCATTTTGTAACTTCATCTACACCCAGAAAGCAACTTAATACTTTCACATTTATTAATGTATACACTAAATATGAAGTTGTTTCTTGGGTGTGGACACCATTTTCTTCCCAAAATATGACCTAAAAGTAATCAAAAAGTACAAAATGAACAGAATATCTGAATTACAGTAAACTTCAAACATCTTTTGTCCTTTTAATGCAGGAATTTTCAGAAGTTCTTATGTTTTCTTAGTTGTTTCAAAAAAAATTAACACTTGATGATCATTTTAGCGCCCTTTCTCATTTTGAACAAAAAATTTTATGTTTGGCACAATAGTACCCCTTTTGGGGAACCAAAATTGACCAAAAAAAACAACAATTTTTCAGTCTGAACTTCTTGGGCTGTTGTAATATTACCTGGATTAGCCCCTTCACGGTAAACCACTGGCAGATCTTTATACTGGAGATAATACTGTATATGTCCCATCTCATGATGTATCGTTACCAGATGTTCCATTGTGATATCAGTACACATCTTGATTCTAAAATGAAGAATTACAATCTAAATGGTATACAAAAAATATTTCTACCAGTAACACTTTTGTGTTTTAAAGACATATGACCCATTGTAACTTATAATTTTTTGACATCCATGAATAAGTAATACTGGACACTAAATTCTAAATGATACCCCAATGCAGTACAAGAAGATAAGTGTTATTAGTAGCTTAATGTAAAGAGTAAAATGCTTGACAAAAATGAATAAACTCAAATATTAAATAGATTATTTAGTGTTTCATAGTATATTTATATGATTTCTTGAAGGTTTAGAGATAATAGAAAATTAGAATCACACTTGCTACCCATGAATTTAATCAAACTGGTGTGTCAAACAGAACATAAGAATCACATTTTAGTTGGTGTGTCAAACACACTTGCTACCCATAGTTAAACTGGTATGTCAAAGTTTACTGCACAAATAACAAGTGTCTTCAGATTCAAGGAAGTCAAGGTTGACAATGACAGCACCATACCATTATATGTCACAATCTTTCTTTTTATAGTTAGGCCACATCAAGTAAATTTGTAGATCTCATCACCTCCAGCCCCTACTCAAAGGGCCCACCCCAATTTTTTTCTTTTTGACTTTTTCATAGTGGTTCAAATTTCCAGATTTCTTTTGTCTTTAGATCTCAGGATGGTTTTTGTTGTTAGTTGTATTATAAGGGGAATTAAAGAAATACAGCTTTGGTATGGCACAAATATAATCGAAAGTACACATTTCCAGGATTTCTTCAACGAATTTGTCAGCGGGAATAAGATTTTACAAATCTTGGAAAAATTAAAAATAAAATCCTCCTACCCGCCCCATATTTTTAGTTTCTGGTGGATGAGAATCTACAAATTAATTGATATGGCCTTATACAAATATGAAAGACCAAGGCTTGCATATGTAATATTCAGCACCATTTGATCTAAAATAAATATAACCTTAGCTCATATCATAATTCTGATTACCATTTTCTGTCAATAGTCATATGTGTTTCATTGTTTCATGTACAAATAAGTTCATATCAGTACATGCATTTGAATGGAGCTGCTGTAACAAGAAACATGAACAAGCAGACAGACAGACAGATAAGGAAAATCGACCATACTTATTTTTACACAAAATACAACACCTGAAATCCTTCTGGTTATAGAAGTCCCATGCAGAAGCATGACATACAATATCTCTATCCTTGGGCTTCTCTAACACAGAGTTATTCCAAAACAATTCTGGCATTTCAGTTAAATTCAAAGATTTAAAGAACTGTTCTGCAGTCATGAACATCCTTTTTACAGTGTAATTCTACAATCAAAATTTAAAAACATCTGGCATTTAAGTACTTTAAGCACTAATTTTCATGGTTTAACTAAAAAATTGTTGTTTAGTGGACCTAATAAGAATAGAAATGCCATGTACAGTGTTTCAACAGAAAACAGACACATATATAATAGTTAACTTTGTTTTGTGATTTTTACTGATATCTTCCAAACAATGATAATTTCACAATAATTTAAGTGTTGTTGTAAATGTCAAGTTAAAAAGCTGTCATAAATTTCACAAAAAGTTGTAAGTGTGAAACTGATCATTGTTATGACATCACAATGCTATTTTCTGTTGCGACATCATTACCTACAACCAATTTACACGTAAGAATTTTTGTGAAATTGACTACAAATGTTTTACAATTTCTTTCAAAGTCTGGTTTAGATTAATTCCACTTCATTCATGATATTCTACAAAATACCCATTCTAAGCTTTATAACTGAACTTTGAAATATTAGTACCATACACATATATTACCTGAGCCCTAAGTTGAGGAGTGATATCTACACTGACTTTGCCTTTATATGGCATAACTATGTCATAAATATTGTTCCATTCCTGTGCCCACATATTTCCTGAAATATTGTTAATTTTTTGGTTACCTTTCAAAAGTCAAATTTTGTAGTGTTGTCATTGCCTCTTGATGGTTTAACAATGATTGATAACTGACCAAAGATTGCAAAATAGCTGAGCATATAAGTTTGTCTATTGCATGCATGCTTCAGTGCATTTAATAGTTGTTTGGAAAGTCAGCTGTAATTGGATATTCAATTAAGGTATATCTTAGATTATGTTGATTATGAACCATATCAAATTTTTGCATACAGTGAAGTTTCTTTCATTTGTAGATATCAATTCTTGTGGTTGATCAAATTACATTATTTCACGGATTTCTTTAGACCATAAAAGTTTTCCACTAAAATTGAACATTTGTTGGGAATTCTAATCTATTGGTTGACAGAACCAGGAAAACCACAAGAATTGAACAATACTAGATCTTTCACAAATGTCAATTTTCAGAGCAACTGTATAGAGAGTATTTTCAAAATTAATAGTAATATAGATACCTAACAGATGAGCAGGTATATGCCCTGACTTCGGGAAATACTGTTCGCCATACTGTTCTACCAGTTTACCCCTTACATAGCCATGTAACTGTTCATATAAAGGATGTAACTGATCTATCAGGTGCCTCAAGTCTTCTTGGAATGTAGGGGTCTCATACCAAGATCTCCAATAATCTCCTGTGTCTTCATATCCTATAATACAAAGTAAAAATATCAACACAATATCTGTTGTATACTGTTGTAAGGTTGAATATTATAGCGATACATTGTCCTTTTTTATGATGTTGAAATACTGGTAGTTTCTAATAAATGAAAGATAAATTAGAATTAATTTATTACATACAAATGAATTTCCAAGTAAAAACGAATTATTTACCAAGAACTCATCATTACTGACTTAATATTTAATCAACTTTAAACATTGTCCAACTTTTTAGTTACTTTTAGTTACTGATAGATTGATGGACTTTTTTCATACATCACAAGGTATACTGTAAATGTATAAGTTTTTATGGTTGCTAATTTTTGCTGATTCTGTCAAGTGGACATATTTGCATGAATGCCTATAGAAGGTTTTCACAGTTCACATAGTGGATTGATGATCTAGTTGTGCTCTAAAATCTCATGGGAAATTGTATATATCACCAGTTTAATAAAAATCAAAATATTTGAAGATTGTTTGTAATTTATTAAACTGGTGATATAGATTTCACATACCCACCTCTTGGGAATTTTTTGTTGTGGTATTTCACCCACCTTTACTCAACTAGATCCTCAAGCTCTGAAGTATGACCTTGGACAGCAACACCTGGCTGTTCTCTCATGTGAAATCTATATCACCAGTTTAATAAAATTACAATCAATCTTCAAATATTTCCATTAATTGAAATATTTCATGGTACTATTTTTCCAGCTTTTCAGTCCAACACTAAAATAGCGAAAATTAGTACACTACAAAAATTTAAACAATCACATTATCCATTTCAGATTATGTGGAATGTGATTTGTTAATTATGATTCTTAAACTGACAACTGAAAATGACTTAAAAACATACCCAGTTCCCTAACTCCTTCATTACTAAGTTCTACAAATTTGGCATATTTGTCCTTCATCTTTTTCCCTGTAACATCTCTCCAACCTTTCCATGCTGTCAGCAATTCTGTGTAGTTTCTGGATGTAGCTACAACTTCTAACAGGTCTGAAATATATAACAAAGTCTGAAAGTAGATCTTGCTGTAAAAATTCTCGTCATTTGCAGATTTTGCTGTACTTCGCTTGTTTCATAGAAAGTTTTTCTACTCCATTTTTCTCACAAGACAACCAAAAACATTGTTGTATGATCAACTTTCCACAGAAAAGCACTATATGACCATTAGGAATACGTATAGAAATTACCATCATCTTAAATGAAGAAGCAGCTATCATTAAATACTCCTGGAAGCCAGTTTTTTTCTACAAAATGTTATTGATACTTGTATTTCCAAAATAAGTGGGTTTACGTAACTGTAATTAAAAGCATGCTCTCCATAAAATGTTTTGAGTTTCACCCTTGAAATAAGTCTTTAAAAATTGTAATAGGCAGAAACATAATAAAGAGATTCGTTTCTGGCACTCAACAATCAACAGCTCAGAAACTATGCAACAAACCTGGCTCTAAGTACAGACATCTATCAGGTGACATACAGACTTTCCCTTTACCATAGATACCCTCAATATCTGACTGGGCCTTATTCATCTAAGGTAAAAAAAAAAAAGATGTCTTATTAAAGTACTTTTCTACAGTGATAAGTTTCAAAGAGTCTTTGTTTGCTCTATTTCCCCAGTCATCAGTTATTTTGAACTGTTGACTGAGGGAATAGCACTGTAATCTCATTTAAGGTATTGAAAAGTCAGGTGTCAAGGTCTTTCACCAAATTCTATCAAAATCTGTAACAATATACTTATTAGACAATAACCAAATACCTTATGGTAGTGATGACCTCTTTAGTAGTGATGACAGGTTTACCTCTTTAGATGTGAAGAATTTTTAAAACATTCTGATATCCAAAGAAGCAAAATTATCTTTGCTAAATAAAAACATACTTAATATTCCTTGATGCACATTTAAATATGATCCATAACAAGCTGAACAAAACAAGACATGTAGATCTTCAATGAAACAAATGTTAGTTCCTTACCTCCCTCAGTTTATTTTTGTCTGTTAATGCACTGGTTCCTATATCTGAAATCTTGCTGAACTGTCTCTTCATGTCCTCTGGGAAAGTCTTCCAATCATACTCTGATGCAGCTGTAGCCCATTCTTTTTGGAAATTAGCAAACTTCTCTCTCCCTTCCAACTGGAATTATGTTAAGAAACGATACAACACCCAGATTAGTCTAGCGTATTTAATGCCTTAATGTGACAAATTGTGATTACAGAATTCAATCTGATTAAACACTGATTTGTTATTCCTCATTTTTCAGAAGAAAACATTTAATAACATTTAAATATGAAAGTATGCACCATGATCAATGTAAGAATTAACGATTTAGTTTTGGCATAGTATTGCCCACTTTTTTCTCCATATTGATTATGATAAACTTGACCCATTTCATTCACAAAAGGTGTGGACAGCGGACAAGGGTAAAACAAAACCTCTCCTTGGGAGTTAAGTTGATAAATTGACAAAGGCACAGACTAAAACATTTACCTGCTTCTTCTGATTATAGTCTGTGATATTAGCAGCAAAGTTCCATTCAGCAACATTATCATCATAATATGCTACTTGGGCCTTGGCATTAAAGTCATTGAGGAAGTCTTGTGCTTCACCAAGGTCTGTTTTGAAAGCAACAGGGCTGGGACATTCCTCTTCCCATCCAATCTCCTCGTCTGTTTCTTTGTTTTGTTCCTTCAGCCAGTCAACAAGAGGCTGGAAGTAATTCATCAGGGCCTTGGCACTCATATTTCTTTGGCCAGTAATCTGTTCCATAGCATCTTGCCATGGTTTGGATGAACCAAGTTGTAACATGTCACTAAAAAATGTGAAAGATTTAGTTACTGTTCAGTCAAAGATTTAACCAGGGTATAAATATCTAAATATCATATTCTTGGTCAGTTTTACTAATGTGATGCAGATTGAAGTGTCCATGTTATATTTGTCTGACAGTAGGGGGGGAGGGGGAGGAAGGAAACCCTTGTTGTTGAAAACTTTTTTTGATTATGTGTAAAATTCAAGAATATAATAGTATGGGACCCTCCTTTTCAAATACCTGGATCTGCCTCTTTTTGGTACTGGTATATCAAATATGAGCCTCCTCAGAAAATATGTAAAAAAAACAGGAAGTTGATTGCATTGTTGTGCTAGGTATACCCCTAGTCATACAGGAAGAAGATATTAGATGCCAACCAAAATGGCAAACAATGTATGTCCTATCTATGACACAAAATTTGAAATCAACCCATTGCTTTGGAGCAAAGATTACTGCGACAGATTTCTGACAGAACATATAGGTGATTCCAATATACCAACCACATGCTGAGTTGGGGTATAATATCAATATCTGTCACACATCCTGAACTAAAACCTGCCATGTTCCTCTGAGGACATCATTATCAAAACTCAGTTTGCAAGTGTTTCAAAAGAGCATGTTTTTTCTATCAAGTCCCATATAAGCATTACTGTCTAAATTGTCTTTTGATAAAAAATAATATAGCATAAAATAGATAATAAAAAAATAGAGCATACCCGAGGAGTTTGCCTGCCTCTTTAGACTGGTATATATCACACTGGTACAGGGGACCAGTTTGTCCTGCTGCTTTACACAGGGCTTCCTGGAACTGGAACTGTATAACAAAACTCACAAAATATCTGAAACAAATTACCTGAGAAATGAAATTAATCTAAATAATCATTGAAAACATCATGTTTTTTCAATTCATCAAGTTATCATTAATACAACCTACTCACAAATTAGTTATCAAATAAAAGTTTGTAAAGATTTCCTCTAACAATATCAATTTATATTGCTGAGGTAGATGATATTGAGGCATTTTTTTTATATTTACTCCTTCATATTTACAGGGATGCTTTATACTAGGAACAGCAATAAAGGGTTTATATACACACAGGAAAAGTCTATATGTTACATAAAAACCCTTACTAGTATATAACTGCTGATTTTATAGTAATCAAATTACAGCATTATTTAGTAGTCCCTACTTAACTACAAATATTCAAGCAAAAAACAACTTATTCTGCATAATCAAGCAAGCATTATCTGAACACCTCAAAAATAAAATTAGAAAACAGTAATACATATCTACTTTTGGTCCTTAACCACAAAAATTTCACTCCAGAATCAAATTAAAATTTTAGTGAAATCTGTCTACACCAAACCTTAAAAAAACTAAATACCTGTCTATACCAGACACCCTTAAGTCTCTTCATATTGATTTTAAATATGTTTTGAAACCGGGTAAACTGACCACTTGTCTAAACTTAACAAATTCTCCAACACAGGTTTTGTTTACAGAGACTATACAAGTATATGGTGGTTGATTCATTAGTCTTGTTTTACCTGATGTATGGTACATTAGCAGGGATGTGATACTTTGCTCCTGGATCAAAATCATCTTTACTTCTCTTGATTGGAGGTGACAGACCTTGGTATTTACATCTTAAATTATAACAATACATGCATGAATAACACAAAATAATATTCTTCAAACCCATAAGTTTCCTGGTTGTTTCTACAGGTAGAACAGTACTATTTCTCATTATTTTAGGTTGGCCTTTTGTGTACCCAACTTTAGTAAATACTTACGGACACTGTGATTGGACAATTGTGCTGATACCCAAAATGTTTTATTAATTCCAGGCTCTAACATTATTACACTTTTTAAAAAATTGCATTATATTTCTTGAAAACCATTTTACATAAATATTATGAATTTTTTTAATTTATGAGCCATTTGCAGAAAAAGGAGGAAACTTTGACCCAAACATCATCTGCTTAAAATACCAAAATCGAGACGGTTTTGCTATGACTTTGATCGCAATTTTAGTTACAGAAATGAAGATATTACTGGAAATAAGTCAGTTTATAGCTCCATCATTGTTTCAAAGGTATGAATTTTTCAAAAGTTTCACTATTGTCGCCTATGGGAAATAGATAGTACCATTCTACCTACATGTAGCCTAGACAAAAACTGACAACAAATTACACTGTCACTGATACAACGTTTGTAAAATGTACTTATCAAATTTATCAGTCTTTCAATCTTCTCCAGTTAAAATATTTATTTATAAATTGGTTGAGGTCATAGTTTGAAGGAAAATTTTAATTTGATTATTCATGTTACTGACCTATCATCTTAAAGTACATTCATGATAAGTACATTTTAGTATAATTTAGTAGAAATAATTCAAGGTTAAAGCATATTTCAACAGAAACAAAAATTTACCAAAATGACAGCTAATGCAGCTTTAAGTGATAGTTACCTTGATCTTTAACATATTGACCTAGATAGTATACTGCAAAAATAATTAAAATTCAATGCAAAAACCTTTAATTATATAGAGAAAACCAAAACAAAATCTATTATTTCCTCCCTTCATGAAAAAGGAAAGGGACTTAACTCACCTAATATCCCACCATTTATCATTATAATCTTCAGGAGTTGTCTCCCCACTAAACACACTCCATCTCCACTGATCTATGAGGTACCCAAAAGGAAGAAAAGCTATTTTGTCTAAAGCCATGGACATAAGGAAGTTGATATCCGCCTCTGAAGATAAAAAGATCGTAACCATCATACCATGAAGGTAGTTTTATTTCTGAACATCTAATTTTAGTGGTTTGTGGAAATTTTGTTAGTATTAGATTCATGGATTTAATAAAAACCTTTTAGATGTAAACAGAAACCTTCCATTTTATTGAGAACTTGAGTTCCAAGAATATAACAGTCTTGAGTGTAGACTCTAGTAAGAGAGAAAATAAAAGTATATTGCTGTGATGAGATTGTTACTGTAAATAGATTAATTTTCATGATTGCAAATATTTGTGGATTCAGTTGAGTGAGCATATTTGCAAGTATCAATTTCTGTGGTTATAAAGAATAATAAAGTACAGCATTCCAATGTCCCCCATGTAAAAAAAAAAGTGTGGAAAAAGTCAAACTTAATCTGTAACTCTTCATAATAAGGCCACGTACCAAAAACCAACTTATTTGGTAAAAGCATTACAAAAAAAAGTGTGGATAAACACGGACGGACGCCAGCATTTCCATGTCCCCTCGCGAGTGTTGCGGGGGTCAATAACCATTTCCAAATGTTAAAAATAAATTTCACAGGCACTACTGTCCATCCAGAAAATAGCGAAAATTAGTACACTGCAAAAATGAATGGATTTACGATACTTACCATGGTCATTCTCAACATCAGTTAATAGATTAATTTTCTTCAGATGTTTCGGAGTGGATACTGACAAGGCTAACACATCTCCAACAGCTTCATGGAATCCTGAAGAACATTTAAAGTACACATGAAAAGTTAGAAAATGAGAATATGAAAGAAACTCAATTTCTCTCAATTTGCTTCAATTTTCATACTGCTTGACCGGTGTGAAAAAAAGAATGTTCTCATCACTAGTGACTTTTTTGCTCTTAGTTTGATTGGCTTAGAAATCGACTGTCTTGGACTCCATCTTGAATCGCCTCAATTGAATAAAAAAAAATTGCCATTGTAGCTATATTTCAGTGTTTTCTCACCTTAAATAAGAATTATAAAGGGACTCTGGAAGATTTGAAGTGAAAAAAAACCTTTGAAATCGTCTGGTTTCTTTTGTTTGGAATGATTGCGTTTGTGTGATGTCAACATGTTTCCTACGAATCGGAATCATAACGTTTCGCGCCCTTTTCATTTTTTGGGTATTTTTGCCATTTTTAGGGCATTAGAGAAAAAGAATCTACACTCAAACCTTGTTGATTATGAATTTCTCACATCTCATGGAATAAATTTTAGTAGTTTGAATTCACGATCAAACCATAAAATTTATTTCACTTGATGTGAGAAATTCCATAATCAACTCCTTACCGTTGTAGATTCTATATGACCAAGTGTAGTCTTAATAATGGTCTATGATGATTTTTTTTTTCAAGTATAAAGGCATTAATTTCTCCAAAAGTTGTACGTGTAATGTTGACTATAAATAATGATGTAACAATAGAAAAAGACATTTTGATGTTATACTTTATGGTAATTTGTGTGCAATTGACAGTTTCTCTTTTTATGCCAGGCAGGAAATAAAAAAAATAGTATCATTAGTTTTTTATTCATTTCTTATAACTATTTGAACATTATATTTAATAAATATTATTCATGTACAGGTTTAAATTTCAGAAGCACATTAACCATATTTCTATGAGAAACATTGTAAATGTATTTAAAATAATGGCTACCTGAGTTAGCTCCCCTTCTGAACGGTACAGGCTGATTTTTGTATTGTAGATAGTATTGAACATGTCCCATCTCATGGTGTATTGTTATCAAATCTTCCATGTTTACATCTGTACACATCTTAATCCTGAAACATATACATGCTGTTATCAACTGAAAACCTGGCTATACTAAATCTCTCTGCCTATAAGGGGGTTTAGACAGTTTTCAATGTCCTAGGTCTAGGTTCAACACTCAACAATAAACTGTTCCTGATTTGCAGGATAGTATTCTACTCCAGACACAATGCATACCATCACAGCTATCAAATTATTCGTAATAGTTCCTGATGACTCCTAAATAAATGTTTAGCATCTTATCTCTAAGCAATTTTGAAGATGAAAATTCATTAAAAATATCCAGTTACCTAATGTGCTTTGGATTGTTTTGGATACAAGAAGACAAGCATTTCAAGGAATCTATTTTCATCAAACATTTTTAGAAAAAAATCACCTGAAATCTTTCTGGTTGTAGAAATCCCAAGCAGATCCATGACATACCACTTCCCTACCATCAGTAGGTTTAGTAATCATTGAATGGTTCCAAAAACTTTCTGGCATCTTCTTCAGTCCAAGGGAAGTAAAAAATTCTTCTGATATTTTGAACATTTGCAATGCAGTTGTATTCTGGAATTTGACATATGAAACTTGTTGATTGGTCGTGAAGCAATGGTAGCTCAATGGAAAATAGAAATGGTGACAACAAAATTTATTTCAAGTATAATACATGAAAACATGAATTTTACCAAAAAATCACCTAAAAAAAGTATTTCATTGAAGATATAGAAAATTCATAGGTATTAGCCAAGATGGTTAAAAAGGGGAAGAGGGCTCAGCCAAAACCACTGATCAGTGCAATAATCCCCACTACAAATGCAAAACCTTGAGTTATGGCGTTTGTATTCAAGTTAGAAAGATCTTGTATAAGAAATAACCTTGGTTTCTGACACCACATATATGTTATAAACTAAATAATAATAGACAAAAATCCATATTAGTAAAAGTTTTACACTGATGACCACTTCTGATTTTTATTGCATTATGTTAGTCTACTTTATTTTTCTACATTGTAAAGAGTAATATGTTCTCCTTTATTTAAAGCATTCAGTTTTAGCACATTGTATTGAGTCATCGAATACATTCAAAACTTTACTATACAACAATATAGTTTCAGAAGTAACAGACTTTCTGATTGGATAAAAAATTTTGTCTATCACCTCACAGACCTTTGTATATGACTGACATCACCAACCTTTTCAATGATTTACTCATTGAATTTTGATCCTAAAATTAAATTATAAGGAATGACTGAGATATTTTTTTCAGTCTATTGGAAACAACCTCAATGCCCATGGTGCACACATGAAAATTAACTGCTTCACAGGTAAATTAGTGTGCATCATATGATTGAAGTTATTTCCTCATAGGCCGAAAAAATATAACAGTCATTCCATAAATATCATGAATACTTACTTTCTCTTTCAGCACAGGAGTAACATCTACACCTGTCTTTCCCTTGAATGGTATTAGATCATCATAAATATTGTTCCATTGCTGTGCCCACATATTACCTAAAAAGAAACACCTTCAATTAAATGTTTTTTTAATAAAAAAGACAAGACCTTTATAGAGCCTGAAGGTTAACCTATGACAAAATAGGGCAAAAATGTAGTCCTATGACATTGTTCCTATAAATAAAATGATAGTAGCTTTGATAATCCTGCACAAATATGTTGAAAGTATCAATGTATCAGATCATTTCAATGTATATTGAACTCACAAAACCAAATTCTGGTACCTGAACCAACAAAACAAACCTTTCAGACCGACAAGGATCAGCTTTAAGAGATTGTAATACAGTGAAACTTCTCCAAACCAGCCACCACTGAGACAAGAGGAAATGGCCGGTTTATAGGGGTGGCTGGTTTTGTGAAAAATAGCAATGTAGCAATGCATTCTAAGAGTTGTTTCCATTTATGTGTTCTATAACCCTACATGATGTCAGTTTGCTAGTCGAGGCATGTTTAATGCCTACTCAAAACTTTGGGCTCTTTATTAAATTTCAAAGCTTGCACCATTTGTAAATGACACGATTTTACAAACGGTACTGCCAAAAAAAAAAGCTCACAGTTTTGAAAGAATGTGTATTAAATATCAAAAGGCTGTTGATGGTAATCAATCATTTATATTGTTTTTTGTTATTAACCTATCAACAAAGTTTAATAATTTCACCTCTTTATTGTTTTGGCCTGGGTACAGGTCACATTAACTGACCATTTAAAGATCGTACCAGTAAATGACCCCGATTGCCTGATGTGTGTACACACCAGTTAACACCCAACCAGTGACAAAAGGTTATGTCTGGATTAAATTTGTCGTTTAAACTACTGTCCTTCAATTATCATCTGTCCACTGATGAATTGCAAACCAGTCAGTGAATGAATTTTTATTACGTAATATTACGTAATCATGTAGTTATGTTGACACAATTATTATAAGTGAACAATAACCGGTCCGCTGGATGAGAGGTTGTTTTTACTTGAAATATGTAGCTAAAACTTTGAAAAACTGGTCTATGTATGGTTTTAGGGGTGGCCGGTCTATTGAAGACAAAACCCAAAGGTTTTAAGGTATGTCGCCAAGACTTTTGAAAATAGCCGGTTTGAAGGGAAGACTGGTCTGGTTTGGAGAAATTTCACTGTATATTTATTTAGGTCTTACTAACCACTTCCATGGTATGCAACTTTAAGATGTCATTTGTCCTGGGAATTCACAGTGAAACTTCGAAAATTACTTTTTTAACATGTAAAGTAATGGAAATGTTAGAAGTGCTTAGTGAGACCATAAGCTAAATTATGGCATATTTCAGAGAAATGCATAATTTGAGGAAAATTGCCTTTCCTGGTCATTATTTCCATTTTCCTATAAAATCAGTGTAGTGATATTGGTAATCTGGCTATATTTTAAAAGGTGCATAGTGCAAGGTATTTTAAAAAACAATATAGCAACAAGATTTTTATCAGTAAAAGTGACTCTGACTTGACCTCATCCCTGAAATACCTAACATCACTGCTTGGGATACTCAAATTATTCAAATGGTCATACAGCACAGACTTAGAATCAAAGTGATGAAATAGGTATGATATAAATTGTTGAAATCTGTTCTTTTTTCATAATGATAAATGATATTTACTACTACAACTTCTTGAATTATCATAGGTATCAATTTGGTGTGTCAAGATAGTTAAAATTGTCATTTTTTAGTAATTTAGGAAGAAAAAAAAACATACCAAATAAGTGTGCAGGAATATGTCCAGACTGTGGGAAATACTGTGATCCATATTTCTTCTTCAATTTTGTTCTCACATAGGCATGAAGGTTCTCATAGAGGGGAGATAACTCTTGTAGAAGATTTTCAAGGTCTTGTCTAAACGTTGGTGTTTCATATCCCGATCTCCAGTATTCTCCTAAATCTTTGTAACCTGTAATTAAATACCATAAGTTAATAAAATGTCTTAAATTTTTGTAATCTTACGTAGAAACACCTACTAGCTTTAAAAATTTACATCATCAAGTAATGTGGTTGATAGTCCTCTGAATTTTTAATATTAGGGCATATTTTATAAAATATAAAAAAGTATAATTATAACAAAATGCAATTTTAATCAAACTTTTGCTTTGGGTATCATCTCTAACTTTTTTAGAAACTTTGGTGTTAAATCTGTATGTTCTGAGACATTGGTTTTTTTTTTAATTACTTTAGGTTTTTTTCAAGATTCAAATGTTAACCTACCAATTATCTGCATAGCCTCATTGCTAATGGAAACCAATTTTGAGTAATCTTGCTTCATCTTTTTCCCAGTATTGTCTCTCCATTTCTGCCAGGCTTCAGCCATTAAATGATAATGCTTTGAGGAATTACCAGGTGATGCAAGCAATCTTGTTAATCCTAGAAAGAACGAAGAATTTGGGCTAAAACTTTTAAATCCTGCTTTCTAAAATATTTCAACATATTTACCTGGACAGGCAGACAGACATTTGCTTTCCTTGTCTATACCAACCTGGCTATACCTACTAACATTTACTATCAGACTGACAAACAAACAGAAATCAACCTCTCTGGACCATAACTAGCTGGCTTCAGTTGAAAACAGCATTACCTTTTGACAGACAAAAATATATCTGCCTTGCTGAGCCATAATTACCTGGTTCTGTCTAATAGCATTTCCCATCAGACAGACAAACAGAAATCAGCCTTGCTGGGCTTTAATTACTTGGTTTTGTCTGATAGCAGTTACCATCAGACAGACAAACAGAAATCAGCCTTGCTGGGCTTTAATTACTTGGTTTTGTCCGATAGCAGTTACCATCAGTCAGACAAACAGACAGACAGATATACAGACAGGTAGAGAGACAAAGAGACAGACAAACAGAAATCAGCCTTGCTGGGCCTTAATTACTTGGTTTTGTCTGATAGCAGTTACCATCAGACAAACAAACAGACTGAGACAGATACACAGACAGACAGGTAGAGAGACAAAGAGACAGACAAACAGAAATCAGCCTTTCTGGGCCATAATTACCTGGTTCTATTTGATAACAGTTACCATCAGACAGACAAACATTAGCCTTGCTGTAGATCCCTTCCATCCTAGACTGAATATTGTTGATCTGAAAATTTATGGAAAAAGTAACTCAGTACAAACAAATGAGAGACCAAACTTGTGATTAATTAGGTTCAACAGTTGATATCATTATTAATGGTTATGAATCAACAGCTCTAATACTCTAAACCTTGTATACACAAAAAATTCTCATAATAGGAGGATTTTAATTAGTTCTGTAATTCTTTAAATTTAATTCACTGCATTGATGATGTCTTTGTACACAGCCAAATGTGCCACATATGATAATCATATGTTTGTGAAAAACATGTGATTATCATATGATAACCATGCAATTATCATATGTTAACTGAAATATATGATTATATATATGATAATCATATGATGCAAACCATCTGGTTCTCACGTGTAGCACATTTGCCTGTGTACACTTTAAAACTACTGAAGTTTTCCATAACTTACATTCCTGAGTTTTTCCTTATCCTCTAAGGCATTTGTACCTATGTCAGTTATTTTGCTGAATAGTCTTTTGAGGGTATCATTCTTGAAATGTTTCCAGTCATACATGCTAGCATTTCTGAAAGCCTCTTTCTCAAAGTCACCTACTACAACACTGAAATTTACCTGTAAAATTTGGTTTTAAAATCTGCCATTAAAACATAAATAAAATCCATGTAAGAATATATATAGCAAGAAAATGTTACAAATGATGGGAACAAAATCATCAGGAAGATATAGCCCCAACTTCAATGAGGCATGTTACTTGGTACATATGAACCTAATTACAACTACATGTATTCTAAGCTGGCAACTGAAAAATGCACATTACCTTATCCACCAGGCAGTGATTAAATTTCTACAAGAGGTTTCCCATCATTTTACATTTTCCAAATTTCTACTGATATCATGGAAGAAAATGATTCTCCTTCAAGCTATTCTTGATTATATCTACTTCCCTACAATCTTAATAATGGCAAAATAAAGTTTTCCCATCTTGAGTGGAGAAACAGAACTCAGATAAAGACTCTGAATACATTCCTACACTTTGTTATCATTGGTGTCTTTTTGAGAAAAAATAATATAAAACCATAAGTGAATATGCTAATGTGATTCCAAAAGTAAATCTCAGAAACTTACATCCACAAAAAATTACAAGATATGCAACAGAAAAAAGAAGCAGATTTACATTATTTTTAGACAGCACCAGGTAAATTAAATGTTGGGAACAAGTAAAGAAGACTTACAGACGCTTCCTGGTTGTAGTCTGTTATGTTTGTATTATATGTCCATTCTATTTCCGATTGTCTTGAATAAAAATCCTGCGCCTTTGTGTTGTATTTCTGCACAAACTGCCAAGCTAGTTCTTCATTGGTCAATTTTCCTGAAATAGGATTAGGGCAAGCATCAGTCCAGCCTGATCTCTGACCTTTATTTTCTTCTTTCAACCATGTAATTAATGGAGCAAAGTATTCCAATATGGCTGACACATCCATTTTGAACTGACCAGTAATGGCATGCATGGCTTGTGGCCAGGGTTTAGATTGTCCCATCTTTAACATGTCACTGGAAGAAAAAAATATATCAGTAATCAAAAAATCTTAAAATCAATTTTTCTATAAAGTGCAACCATTCCACTTGACTAGATCATCATGTGAGTACAGACCCACTTATGTTAACTGCAGGGAAGCCAATGAGCATGTGTGACAAGGAACAAAAAAATTCTTCTTGTAGAACTGTACATTAAGTGGCTGTCTTTGTAAGAATCATGCAAAATCTGAAAAATATGATACACCCCAAAAGGCTACATATTTTTATTTTTGTAATTAAGTTGTTTTATGGGTCTATATAGTGAAATGTGTAATTATTCATTCATATCTGCCTGCTCTTAGGAGATAATCAACATTGAAAATCCAATAGAGTCTATTGTATTTGAGCGTCATTTACAGAGTTATCTCCATTTATTTGAAATCTACAGTGCATTCTATATAATTTTTATCTCCTATGAGCACAGGTTATATGAAAAACCACATGTTACTTTCTTTTTACTATGACATTTTAAGCAAAATATAAAAAATAAAAATATGTAGGCTTTCCAACCATGAATCACATTTTGCATGATTCTTATGTGGCGTGTGGCGTGCTACTTAAGCATTCTTATTGACTACCCCACAGTCAACATGAAATGGCCTGTTCCAGAATCCTTTAATCATTGTATTTAAATCATTACTTCTACAATTGGTAAACAAATTTGATTTAAAAAATAAGTAGTTCATCTAATGTTAAGAAACACAGTTTTTTAACAAATGAAAATTGAATTTCACTACATGTACAAGTATTACATGCATTATGATCAAATTTTGTATGATTGATTGATTGTTGGGGTTTAACGTCCGAGCAGCAATATTTCAGCTATATTCAGACGATGAACATGAAATGATGATAAAATGAAAAATGGGATTGGACACAAGGACAGTAGGGTCGACAAATGTTGATTGCCACTAGAAAAAGGGAGGGATGGGTAAGGTCAGGCAATTTAGCCTTATGTAATGATCATGGATTTGATTACCCTCCCAAAAAATTATTATTGTAGCTTTATATTCAACACCATTAATTGGAAGTATAAAAATGGCAGACCAAATCAGACATTGATAAGTTGTTTATTTTTAAAAGTACAAAAATTTATTAAGGAAAACATTAGTAAAAGAATTTGATCCAATACCAGGACAGATAGGGAATGTGCTCCGCCACTCCCTTTGCAGAATAAATCAGAAAAAAATGGACTAATTCAAAAATAATCCCAGTGTTCATGACAATTTGCATTACAGTGTCTTGATTTTCTTATGTTACAAATGTTTAAAATGTTCAAAGTATTGTGTTATTTTTTTCAAGTTTTGTGGCACTTGAGCCTAATCTTCACAGTTGTAAATTGACTGAGATTTTTTTATTCATCTCCAAACCAATGGTTTCTTTAGCAATACAAACTACTAACCCAAGAAGTTTACCAGCTGCTGTTGAGTTATAAATATCACATTCATGTAATGGCCCAGCATGTCCTGCTTCCTTACACAGAGCTCTGTGGAACTGGAACTGAATCACATAACTTACAAAGTACCTATAAAATACACCATTAAGGATTGGTGGACTGACTGGATGTAGAATTAATAAGAAAACATTTCATTTCATGCACTATGTATTGTCTGTCTTTGAGACAAAACCTTTGATTATCTTAATGTTGCTTTTCAGAGTTAAGCAGTGTGTTTCATCAAAGAGTAATGGTCTTTAGAACCACTCAAAGTGACAACCCTTGGTCAAATATAGAGACTATCAGGCACATTTGGACAGCTGCATTGCCTGCTACACAAATCTGAACCCTGAATCTTTTACTTTATTCCTGTTCTTGAGACATTTAAGATACTCAAAACAACAAAAGATCAAAGACCAACTAGCAAACTGAACTATTTGATATTTTAAATATTCTTCTTAAAATCAGGTCAGACAATATAATGGAAAAAGAAACATTTTGAATATAGGCCAAACCAGACTTATTGGTTGGGCCCTTACCTTATATATGGGGTATTTCCAGGAATGTGATACTTTGCCCCAGGGTCAAAGTCCTCTTCACTTCTCTCCACTGGTGGGGATATACCTTGGAATTTACACCTGAAATGTACCATATTATTAGGTTATTTAATATTTTTTCAACAAGACGGAGCATGAGAAACTCCAGTGTGTTGAAAAAAAAACTTAATCATCTGTTTATCACTGTTTTACTGAATTGTAAGGTATTAGTTTTCTTTTATTTTCAGTTTTCTTGACCTAAATATGTAAGTTTTATAAGCGCTGCAAATTTCCTTTCGGTACTATTTTCTGCCACGTGCTATGTGATGTCATGTATGTTGTGCAGCCGTGATACACATCATTTGAAATAAAAATTGGTTATTTATGACAGTCGCATTTAAAATTTGTGGAATAATTTTGGGATTTATTCATTTTAATCAGGTAAGTTACTGTATTTAATCTTTTTCCATTGTAGACTACAAAATACTGCCACAAATTAGCCATTATTTCATATGCAGTAAACAGATGGTTATTTGGGTTGTCAAATATTCCTACGCTATTGCTTGTATGTCACGCGAGGACATAGAAACTGGCGATAATTTTCATTCTCACTTAACTGGCGTGAGATTGAAAATTATCATATAGCAAGATCAAAGGGATTTTAAACAAAACAGCAATAATTCTCATTAGAAACATACAATACTCTTTAGAAATGTCCACATCATTCTTCCTTCTCACTATTGAAGAATAAAAACATTCTATTGGAAAATAAGAACTGATAACTCAGACATTTATGTGAGCATCTTTTGCCATTTTGAGGTGTGTCCCCACCTAACACACTCCATTTCCCTGGCCCTTACCTGAGAATCTGAATTCACACTACTTGCTATAGTATACCACACACCATCTCACAAACCCTTACATAAGCATCTACAACTTTGTATTGTTTTTTACTTTAGGTGTGTGCCCTCCAAACACACACTGAACTCCCTTAACCCATACCTGAGAACCTGAATTTCCACTCCTTATACTGTGAAAGTACTATTGTTCCTGGGGTACCAATTTTCGTGGTTTTCAGAAGTAGGCCAAACCACGAAATTCAGTTCCCAAATGAAAAGTACATTCCCATAGATGTGTATACTGAAACTTCAAAACCATGAATTCAAGAATCCACGAACTTGTGTTTCTTCCCTGATCCATGAAAATTGGTATCAACAAATTAAAATACTTTCACAATAATTGTTATTGTCTTAAGGTGTATCTCCCCTCAACACAACCACCCCCCTAAACCTTACCTAAGCTTCTACATCTTCCTATTTTACATGTTATTAGGTGTATCTCCCTCTTACCTGAGCTCCCACCACTTAGTACTCTGTCTAAATGTAGATGTATTTCCCCTACAGCTTACCTGAGCTCCCACCACTTAGTATTGTATTTATCTTTAGGTGTGTCTCCTCTAAACACACTCCATCTCCACTGGTCCATCAAGTAACCAAATGGTAGGAAGGCTATCTTACCAAGGGCCTGGCTCATCAAAAAGTTTATAGTGTTTTCTGAAACAAGTGAAAATTACCAATCAATTTCCTCACAGTATGATTTCTAGTTTGGTATTTGAACATAATTTTAAAAGTAATGTCACAATTTGTCAATGTAATGGAGGTATTCTTCTCAACTAAAGGCAGATTGGCTAAAAAATGCAATTTAATGGAAGAGAAAGGTACTTATGCCTGTCTCTAATAAAACTGAAATTTCATCATTCATCGTCATTTCATTCCCCAGTTCTTCACTTGTGCAAAAGATAGAATTTCTCTAACTCAATTTAAGAATTCCCAGATCTTAGAGACTTTCAATCTCACCTCTGTCCTCTTCTACTGACTCAAGCAATCCGATCTTATGTAAATGTTTAGGTGTGGCTACTGACAAAGCCATGACATCTCCTACAGCCTCGTGAAATCCTACAAACAAAAATCTCATTAAAAGACAAATCCTCCTCATACAAAAATGCCATAACATGGTGTACATAGTTCTGTTAATTGAAACTCTGTCACAATCTTTAAACAACCTAATGAACGGATGAATTTAAAAAAAGGATTAAAACACTCACATATGATATGGTCTGAAGCTTTTTTGTTTAAAAGTTTCATGATATCCTCAAGAACTCATTGATTATAACATTTCAAGAGTCTCCTTTATTTCATTTTTTTTCTTCTATTACAAGTAGATGGTCAGAAAATAACACAAATAGCAGTACAATCTTACTAAATACCAGGATGTAAAATCAATTTTAACACAGGTGCAGTCGATTTTAGATTAAGAACAAGAATAGTTTTAAAACTGATACTTTGAAGGAGATTATAAAGGGTGCTTGTTTGACAAAACATGTTAATACTATAAAATTAAAATAACCAAAAGATCCATGCAAAAGTATATTATCAGCCATGTGCAAGGTTAAATATGAAAACAAAAATATTTTCAAAATTAAACAAAAAGCACTATGCAAATATGCTGTACATTCAGAAAGAATATTCTTTAAAACAGTAAAAGTCACCACAAGCATGAGTTAGCACTAAACTCAATAAGATAGAAAAAAATTGCTAGAATTTATTTTCTCAACCTCTCAACCTAATCAACACAAAAAAGATCCTCAATACAAAGTTAAAATATAGAAGTAAAAGATAATTTTGCAAAATAATGTGTGCCAATATAATGGAATCTTTATGCAGAATTATCAAAGGCATTTATCAAGACATGCACTTTGATTATGTTTTTTGCTGAATAAGGAGTCCATGGAAATCAAGGGAACCAGGAAAAAAAGAACATATTCCAGGGATAATGACTAGACAAGGAAAATAGACACATACAACAAAGGACATGCTATAACCAAATTAACATTGAAACAAAAGTAAATGAGCAACCTGGAATCCACTAAAAACTGGGAACATGAACCAGATGCACCATGGAGTAAGTCTCCTCTGTTTTCCTAGAAACACCTACAAAGGGTGTAGATGAAAGAGGAAAGGATGACTTAATTACAGTGAACAAATCAGTTTTTCATGCGAATGGATACATCATGATTCAAAAATCCATGATGATGACCATGAAACTTATGTGATGACTTTAACCTTGTAGGAACCCAGTTCTAGATGCATTATTCTAAGACGTCTAACTTGGTCAAAGTAATCATTTGTTTACTATTCTGAAGTGTCACATTTTTTTATTTAGTGCAGTTTATACCTATTTCAGCCACACAGACTGCCCTTTGATATTTAAGTTTTTATCACTGATCTAGTCATGATATCCCTCATGACACTATAAAAGACTTGCTTGAGCCTTACCCGGATTAGCACCCCCTTTGAACAACAGGGGTTTATCTTTGTACTGGAGATAATATTGTATATGACCCATCTCATGGTGTATCGTTACCAAATCTTCCATGTTAATAACAGTACACATCTTAATCCTATAAAGAATAATTTGTTCATTTTAAGTACATCATTTCCTACAGAAGTCCAATAATAATTGTGATTGACTGTAAATAAAAGTTATTTCAGACATTTTACACTACATACCTATTTAAGTTCTATTAAATGTGAAGTAAATTGGGACAAAAGATATCTATAGCTAAAGCTGCCATAATGTTTTTGCTTTTTTATATTTACTACCATGAATGATCACTCCCTGCCTGGTTCTTATAAATAGAAATACTTAAATACAAACATTCTGGTCTATATGTAACCATTAGTGGACTTGGTATCAGTTTCATATGGTTATTCTGTATAGTGAAGTCATGACATGAAGAAACTTTGTCACTCTGTGCAGTGAAGTCATGACATGTGAAGAAACATTTTTATTTTGTATTGTAAACTCATGACATGTGAAGGACACATTGTTATTCTGTATTGTAAACTTGTGAAATGTGAAAACACAGTTATTTTGTATTGTAAACTTGTGACATGTGAAGATACATTGTTATTTTGTATTGAGAACTTGTGAAATGTGAAGATACATTGTTATTCTGTATTGTAAACTTGTGACATGTGAAGATACATTGTTATTTTGTATTGTAAAACTTGTGAAAGGTGAAGATACATTGTTATTTTGTATTGTAAACTCAGGCCATTTGAATACACATGCATTGTTAATACATATTGTGGAGTATGACTTGTGAAAAATTAGAACTTATCAAAATGTTATTCTGTATTGTAAACTTATGACATGTGAAGACATATTGTTATTCTGTATTGTGAAGTCATGACATGTGAAGAGATAAACACTTAACAGATTGTTATTCTGTTTTGTAAAGTCAATACATGTGAAGACAAATTTTTTTCAATTTTGTAAAATCATGACAAACGAAGAAATTATCATGCAAAAGCAAATAATTATTAGCTATGCTCTGAAATAAATGATAATTAAATTAAAGCAAATTAGTGACTTAAAACAAACTCAAAATAAACAAAAACAGGAAAGTATAAATTCTTAATATAAAATCTAATTCATGCAAGCTACACCAATGGTGCCAACCAGATATTTCTCAACCTAAACACATTACCAAAGCTTATCTAATGCTAAGGTAAAAACAATTATGTACCTTATCAAAAATCAACATCAGACTGAAAAGATTACTACTTTTCTATTAATTTTGAATTGAACAAACATTACAATATGACAGCATACAGTTTACATAGTATTAAATTAGGGAAGATAAATAATTCTGAAAGTTCTCAAGAACATTTTTAATGTTTCAGCTTTTTACTATACTAATACAGCATTATATCTTTCGACTCAATCTAAGTCAGGATACAATATTCAACTGGGTTAAAGCACATGTCACACTTAATTCCCTTTGATTTAGCAACCCAAGAAATTATAGAAGCTCACATATAGATTATTTCAAGTTTCCATTGGACTTCAAATCCATTTTCTCTTTATTACATAATGTTTAACCCTCAAAGAACATTATCTCCCATTCCATTGATCTAACATAAATTATCTTTATTTATGCAGACTTACACATGATGCTTAACATTCCTATAAAATTTCATTAAAATCAATTCAGCCATTAAAGAGGAGTTTCACTTACACAATTTTTACTTTTAAATCCTGTAATTCAGAATTACCTCCCTTTGCAGGCATTTAACAATAATTATCTTTCTTCAAGCACATTTATATTATGTTAAACATTTATACAAAACTTCAACAAAATCTGTTGAACAGTAAAGTACATTACATTACCTCAATCAAAAGAAAAATATATCAAATTATACATTTAACTTGCTTTACTGGACAAAATAAAGCATTTTGAGGATACAGTAACTACTTGTACATGCATTTGGATCTGTTATATGAGAGAAAATAGGGCAACTTTTGTCATTTAATCATAGAAATGTATGTCACGCTGGCAAGACCACCTTATCAACCAAGAGGCAAAGTAAATTTTATTAAATTGCTTTATATTTTTATCTTGTTGTAGGTATTTAAAGTAAAACTATCTAAATTTTGAGACTAGGTGACTACCTTCCTAAACAATGCAAGCCCATACACAGTATTGTTAAATCAACCTTAGTATATGAGGCTACAGATAGAAAATATACAAATGTCAGAGTACTAAAATGGTCGTTCAGTATTAGTAGCAAATAAAAAGATGAAAGCAGACAGCTGTCATTCCTTGTGTTGCAGATTAATCATACCATGGTTGGCACCGTCTCTGTAGATTACCGGCTGTATATTATACTGTATGTCATAAACAATATGACCCATTTCATGGTGTATTTTTACCAATTCACTCATAGTGATATCAGTACACATTTTTATCCTGTAAGGTTTGGAAAAATTGAGGTAAAATGCACCTATCAATTCTGATTACATGTTCAATGAAATTTGTCTAAACCAAAGCCCTTCCTGCAAAGCATATATTTGATCAATTTAGGCAGGTGTCTGGTTTAAAGAAGTTTACAGAGTGAAACTGATTTAAATGGTTATTAGAAACAGATGAAGTCTGGTTTAGACAGTTGTTTTTTTTATCCAGGTTTAACTTTACATTTATAAAATAGATATGTCTACATGTGTATCATTATTTTTTACATGGATATCTGAAAAGTACAAACAAACCAATAAAATTAATTTAAGGTAAAATCCACTATTCTACTAACTCACTTTATCATTAAACATCAAAGATGGTAATAATTGAAGATATATGTAATATAAAATCCTTGAAAAAGATGGACTCCCCTTGTTATTGATCAGGTTTGCCAGTTAGCTCCCATCGATTTGTTTACTACTATTATTACATAGTATTCAAGAATATAAATACTGTAAAAGTATTCATTTTCATGGCATGTTAATTTTCGCTATTTTCGTGATGGACAGAAAAGTGCAAAAATAAATACTAACAAAACTGATTTTTAACCCTATCTAATTTCTAACAACGAAAACTGATACCAGCAAATGTGTTCAGAATCTACAAAAACAAACAACCATAAAAATTAACAGGATTACAGTTCACTAAACTAACCTGAAGTCTTTACCATTGAGGAAATCCCAAGCAGATGCATGACATACTACATCTCTACCATCGGTAGGCCTCTCTAACATAGAGTTGTTCCAAAATAACTCTGGCATTGGTTTTAGTCCCAATGATACAAAGAAATCCTCAGCTGTTTTAAACATTTTGTTAACTGTATAGTTCTAAAAAGAGATATGTAAGTGGTAGTCTTATCCTATGATATTTCTGGCCCAATGTTCCTAACAAACTAAGCCTTGAGTGAGATAAAAATTGTACTGGACAGACAATTAATTCCAACAGATAATTCACATTTATTACTCAGAGTGACGAGAATCCGAGACAGATTTTAAAATCTTAAGATTGTTTTACCCAAAAAGTGGATTTTTCAAACGGCATTTTAAAGACTGACAAAACAAAAAACATAATTAATTCATAATCAAAATATATTTACATATGAGTAGAATTCAGAGAGGACAAATTTTACCATGAGCATACAAAGAAAAATTCACTAACCTACACAACAGGATCTTATATTGAAAACCAATTTATTTTCATAGATACATATTTTCATGTTTCAGCATTTCAACTCTTTTTCATGACTAACATGTACATTCTGTTTATAGCATCTCATTCATAAGAAAGGGACTTATTTCCAGCGATATTTTCATAACTTCTCTTGCTAACAAAAATAGCAAAAAAAATCTCTTGTGAAAGTAAGTTAGTTTACAGTCAACTATTGTAAATGTGATCATACTTGTTTCTTCAATGCTGGGGTAACATCTACTGAAGTCTTGTTTTTAAATGGTTGTATGATGTCAACAATATTTTCCCAGGATTGGGACCACATATTACCTAAAATAAGAAAAGTAGTTAATTTCTTCATAGAGTCAAAATTTTCACAATATCTTTTTTTAATTTACAAATCGGTCATTTTCTTAAAAATTTTCCTCACATTATACAACATATATTGTATTCACTCATTACACTTTTAGATATAAAGATTTCTTTTCTTTATTTTAACAAATATGGTTTTAAAATATGTTTATGTATAAATTTGTTGAAAGCAAATGGTGAAAATATCAAAAACTAGTTGTTCTATGGTCTGGCGCATTAAGCAAACAAAAAAGGGAAATTCAATCATGGAAAACGATGAAATTTTTCTGTACAAAAATTTTACATAAGTTAGTGAAGTAATTTTTAGGCTTTAAGACCTGAGGAAGGAATTGCTTATTCCCTACATTTGACCAAAGCTCACATCTATTTAGTACAGGAACAACATTCTAGAAAAACAACATGATATAGTTTTATCAACATTTTTATACGATTTGCTTCTTTTATGAAGAATGCAATGATAGACAAAATAGGGCTGAACACCAAAGCAGGAAATGTCTTAACAAAACTTTTCACATCTTTGAGGCCTTACCAAATAGATGGGCAGGGATATGTCCAGTAGAAGGGAACTTGTGATCCTTATACGCTTCCTGTAACTTTGTCCGTACATAGGTATGAAGTTCACCATACAAGGGCTGTAACTGTTCCAAAAGTTCAACAAGGTCTTCTTCAAATGTATCTGATTCATAGGATGATATCCAACTATCAGCTGTGTCTTTATATCCTACAATATATGTCAAGGAAAACAATTTTTAAAACAGGTCCCAGTGGTAACAGAGGTAAACTACATTTTAGGAAGTTTTTTGAAATATTAAATTGAGAAATCTAAGAAACAAACCGTATACACTTCATAAAGGCAGATCAAGACCTGTAAAGAGCTAATTAAAGGCTCGAACGAGCCTGCATCTCTCCACTGGCTTGATAAGCTTCTATTTTTTGTAAAAGCGGCCATGTTATTTTCATGGATAAAAAAAAACAATGACCATTCTGTGCAGGATACCCTAAGGAACAAGCATTCCAACTTCCATTGAATTCTGTCCAGTAAGTTGTGTCTTTTGGAAGTAACAACATTAAAAATAGCAAAAAAACAAATGTCCAAAAAGGACAACTACTCCAACATGGTTCAACAGATTTTCACAAAAATTTGACCACAGATAGATCTAATCATGCTGAACACTTTTCCTCTATGCCAGAATTTGCCAAAATCATCATCACTATATTTCAGCACAATTTTCTAAGTGTGTTGAATAAATAGAAATAACATTTTAGATGTACGACCATGTACCACCAGGGTTCCAAAGTTCAGTACATTTATTAAGTATCACAATAGGTATTGGTGGAACACCAAATTATCAACAGAACAAATATAAGTAAAATTCAAGCTTTTTTCCAAATTTTAGAAATACAAATAAAAATTTTCTAATTTCTGTCCTTGATCAAAACAACTTCTAAATTCTGAAGATAGTATTTATTGTACCCTAAGGAATCAATAATTAAAGGGCAAGGGTCATCTACAGAAAATGAAACCTTATTGGAAACTTTACAGCTACGTATATCAAATCCATTAACTTTAGGTACACGCACTAGTAGTACATGTATATAAATCACTTCCTAAAATAAATGTTTCCTTTTTAACATATCTGTGCATAATAATACTTGCTTCCACTTATTCTAGCTCCTTCATTTCTCAGTTCCACAAATTCAGCATACAAATCCTTCATCTTCTTTCCTGTGGCATCCCTCCAGCCTTTCCATGCTGCTGCCAGCTCGCCATAGTCTCGACTCTTGGCTAGCAGTGATGTAAGACCAGGTTCCATCTTAAGACACTTATGGTTGGTGATGTTACATACCTTCCCTGAGCTGTAGATTTTCTGAAGCTCTGCTTGAACATTGTTGAGCTGCAAGAAAAGAAGAACTGATTCTCCTTGCATGTGCATGCAAATGGTTACTCATGAAGTGGGAATATTTGCTGAAAAACAATTTAATCAGATACTTTTTACACAATACTGGTTAATGTATATGTTTGTGGAGAATTGTTTACAATGCCATTCAACACAAATTTTATTACATGTAATATGGGGATATGGACTAAACTATACCCTGTAAGAAGAGGAAACCTCTCCAGTAAACCATACCCTGTAAGAAGAAGCCTCTCCAGTAAACTATACCCTGTAAGAAGAGGAAGCCTCTCCAGTAAACTATACCCGGTAAGAAGAGGAAGCCTCTCCAGTAAACTATACCCTGTAAGAAGAAGCCTCTCCAGAACTTAATATTATGAACTCCCTCAATGTTAGGTTTTAATCACCTGTCCCAAGACAGAACTTGCTTCACGAATGCAGTTAACCCCCTTCACCCACCCATCCCCCCCAAAAAAAACCTTGTTGTTTAATGCTCCTATTTTTTGGTATTAGGTTTTTAAAAAACTTAGTTAACTTTCTATCAAAGAGCAGATAGGAGCTCATCATTAAATTTGATCCATTTCCTTTGTTGATGGCTACATTGTATAAAAATACAACATAGTTAACTTTACTTCTAAGGGCCAATAAGAGCCAACCATGAAGTGAGAGCCATAATTCTGTGTTGGTGGCTTTATAAGAACCCTCTGGTTGTTTTTTTTATTTGTATACAGTGTTCAGCTTCTTGATTGGTTGTTTTATTTGTATAAAATATAGTACTTCTTGATTGCTCGTCCAATGAAAATTCACACCCACATCCTTGCTTCACTATAAATGGACATTGATCCTGTGCATACTAAACACTCTACAACGTTGACGTACTCCCACATAGTTAGTGGGAAAACCCCACCGGGATCCACGAGGGGTCTGGGAGTAGGCCAGAGCATCAACAGAGCAGTCAAGCTGCTAGTAGGACATACTCTGACTGAGTTCTTCGGTCAGGTATTCAGAAGGCTGGGCTTTGCTACCTCCAACTACTAACAGACATGTACTAACAAGATCCCTGCAAGGGGCAGTCATACGAAATTCGCAAGGATAGTCAAGACCATATAAACCACAGATCAGCTTGCATACAAAATACCATGCTAAACACAAGAACTTTTTTCTTGTGGAAATTTTCACAGGTATATACAGTAAAGATATAATTCTAATATGCAGTGCTTCAAAGCTCTTTAGATCACAACCATGGTAAAAAAAGCGATAAATACAACCAACATTTCGTGCAACTCAGAGGCTGTGTCCATTCAAAAATAAAAGGAACAAGCCATTTATGTCACCATAAAACAACATGCTATTGCTAAGTGTAAAACAATACAAAATAAATGGCCAGGTCATGGTCAAGAAAAATGATAAAATGGAGTTTTCGTAATTCATTTCTTAAATAACTGTGGTTGCTCATTTTCATCGATTCTGTCAAGTGAACATTATCACAGTTTCAAAAAAATGCTTAGTGTTACACAAATGTATAGTTTTCAAATGAATTCCACAAGTACTACTTTGGGCACTTATTTGTCCACTGTGCAAATAGCAAAAATTGGTCCAGCCAGAAAATTAATACTTTTACAGTAATTTTTCTCCCATACCAAGTAACAAGTTATTTTTTACGACCTTCTGCAAAGAAGTCAGTTAATGTACTGTGTAGAAACTAAATAGTTACATAATCACTATAAAACCCAATCAATTTACTATATAGATGGCGATTTAAGCAGGGTGCAATTTTTTTTATTTTTTTTTTGCAGGAAAGTAAATTCCATGAAATACTGACTAAGGGCTTATATACATAAGTAAACTTTTCCTATACCCTTTCCCCCGTAAAATCCTGAAGTTTTACACTTGCCAAATGAACTACATAACAAGGTATTATTTTACTTTGGAATTACTTTGGAATTAAGAAAATGACAAAAAAACTAACCCTTACTAAGTGGGTTAGTCATGCTGGCATGGCAAAGGGGTAAGGTTAGCTGGATAACAAAAGGCAAGGAAAACATACTAACCCCCCTTACTTACGATGGCATGACTAACCCCCTTAGTAGTGTAAGTTCTATGATTAATTATTTCACTTATTTTCTTAAATCCAAAATAATTCAAAATTCAAATAGTACCTTGTTATATAAACAATGGTATATTCTAGTAATATAGTGAAGTTAACAAACAACAGGCAAATTTATTTTGTCCTAAAATTCAGTCACTTGTACACATGAACTTGTACTCACAACATCATATTTATTACCCAGTTCTGAATAACACCAGGGCATCTAATAATGCTAGGTAAATTCCATTATCAAAGATAATTCTGAGTAACTTCAATTAGTTTTTTCTGCTTACATCTTGTAATCTGGAAACCAACTAAGATGAACAGCAATTTACACTACATTTTTAAATTAAAAATAAATTTAATAAGCAGTTACATTCATATTTACAAAATTCATGAATAAAATCTGCTGACTTCAATGCTATTTCTCAGTTAGATAGTGGAGACTCCTTTGTACAAGGTTCACATCAAGTTAATGATCTAGGAGTCAACACAAAAATTGCAATCACTATTTTATCTTAAAGAATAAAACAAGATGTAAAGCTGGGAACAGCATAATTTTATAATATTTTTTTTCTGTATCCATGGTCTTCATTTCAAAAATATAACACTGCATTACATTGGTTTATTAAACTCCATTTAGTAATATTTTTTTAACAGTAGAATTTTAAGATAAATATTTAGTGACTTGATTACATCAAATTAAGTTACTTATTCTAAATGGAACACCTAACAGATGATACTTCAGATAGAAAATAACAGTTACAAGTTTTCAAAAAATTGAGATTATAATCTTCTCATTGTTGATTGTTTTGTTGAGTAGTACATTTTTTTTGTATTAGGCATTCCTTTGTGATATTCTTAAAGAATGGGCCAAGAACTGAGAAAAATATGTTTTTTAATCAAAGTAACTAATCAGATGGAAATATTGGTTCATTGTTGTGGATCCAGAAGTTCTGAAAACAGGGTGACCCACTCTGGTGATTTCCAGTCATTTTCTTAATAATAAACCCAAAATTTTAAAGTATATTGGGTTGAGACACTGCCTGTCAACGATTCAATGAATGTAAAGGAAATTTTTGTGCTGTCTTTTTTAAGTGATTTCAATTTGCTTTCACACAGCTTGACATAACTATGCAGACTTTTTATATCACACTAGACTTCTTACAATCAAGCTTCTGGAACAAAAATTTACGGTCGTCATGAACTCATGATTTGTTACGGTGTATCCATCTCCAAAATGAAAACTGATTCGTTCAACCTGTCACAGTTTTCCTTTCCTCTTCCGTCTACCTCGGAATTGAGTTTTTATGAGCAACTCGAAGGGTTTCCTAGAGAAGGAGTGGACGCTTTCCCTACTGGCTCACCAGCAGTTTATGCACCCAGTTTTTAGTGGAGTCCGAGTTGCTCATTTACTTTTGTTACTTTGTATGTATTATTTTAGCTATTTTATGCTTTTTGTTGTGTTTGTCTGTTTTCCATGTCTGGCCTTTGTCTTTGTACATTCTTTTGACTTCCACTAGAATATTGGTTCCCTTGATTACTCTTCAAATTTGCAACTGTTCCTCAAATTTGTATTATAATGTTCCTTTAAGAAAATATTGACAACAGTTTAATATTAATGTTACAGGTTTTACCTGGAAAATAGTGAAAATAAAACTGCCACGAAAATTTCATGTTTTAGTAATACAGTAGATACAATGTTACTATAATGTTTGTAAAACCAATCACTCTTTCACTATCAGACTGTTTCCAATGTCAGCTGTATAATACATCAATAGCAACTATCTTATCTAACAGTGAAATGATTTATCACAATTTAATTTCACTTGTAAGTAAGTGTTTATCATAAATTATTGATACAAGATCAAAACCTTGATATTGCCAATTAGAGAGAAGATATCTCTTTCAACAAACTGTCTATCAAATGGCAGAAAAAAAATATACATATACAAGACCGTTTTCATCAACATTGCAATGGCTACATAAAATATTTGTACAATACAGTTATAATTTATAATTTTTCAGATAACATCTGATGTAATTGGAGCATACTAGCACATAAAAAAAATAAGATGCAGAAAAAAGTTGGTATGTTACAAAAATATTTTGGGCACAGTGACAAAAATTCAAACGTGAATTTTTCTATCAAATAACTCACCCTGATAGTAAACATGGAAAGAGATACTAATGTTATTGAAATGTCCACAAGACACACACCATTCTAATAGGCAAAGGGGTACATGCAAACTGGAAAATTGAATTTACAATTTTTTCTACAACATAGTGAAAACTTAACAAGATACCACTTTTATAGAAATGTCCAAATTATATACCGACTACACCATTCTCTGACATGGGGTATATTCAACCTTGAAAATAAATAATTGATTGGTGATTAATTGGAGTTTAAATACCATTAGGAATGAAAACCATACTGCTTGTACTTTTACTAGATCTAAGCCAAAATTGTAATTTTACTCTTGGGCAATTGTTTTTCCATTACTACAGTTGTCTAAACGAAACCCAATATGAACCAGCAACCTATCTTAACAAATTCACTTCCACCTGTGTAAACCAAACACCCTATAAAGCAAGAGAATCCTTCAGTAAAAACAGGTACAGAACCAACAGATGGGTTCCTTGTTGTTAGTTAAAATGGACCCTCACAGAGTAATGTTTATGGTCATAACGAGTTCTGTGCCATAGGGCCGATCACTAGTCCAAAGTCCTACTCCTATGTTTATAATTATATGAGCCTTCGCCTATATGAACTTCCTTTTCCCAATTGATTGTTGTAAAATGTTTATGATTCGAACTGTTACGGTTTTTAAGATAGCAACTGAGCAGTTTTTTTACTTGTATCAGTTGCTAGAAATAAACTTTTGATCCCAATTTTTTTTATGGCAATTCTGTCCTATTTTGTCCTTTTTTACTCATTCAACAGGATCGATAGCCACATGTCTGGTCCTTTCTTATATGTGATGATCCCACAAAAAAACAATCTAATTAAAATTAGACCTACAATGTATCTATTGTTCATTCAGTCACTGCATGAAGAACTAATTTTAATTACTGGTAGGTTGACACAAAATATATATAGACATACTGATGGAATGACGAACGAACAAGGTGGTTCCAATATACATGTACCACACGCACATTGTGTAGGGGTTTAAAGTGATAAAATAAAATAAAAAAACTCATATGAATTCCTTTTATGTACATTATTTACTTCATACAAGTTTATATTTATAAAAGTTTATAAGTTTATATTGCTGCTCGGACATTAAACCCCAACCAACAACAACAATCATACAAGTTAATTAGAATATTAATTACACCATTACCTGTAAATTCTTTTGTAAAAAAAAACAATAAACAAGTACATGTACATGTAGGTCCTTTCATATCATTTGCTTTTTGTTTATTCATGTTTACATTTTTTGATTGATTTTTAAAGTTTAACTTAGCTGTGCTGTCAATATAAATTCACATTAAGGGAAAAGCAATTTTTTAAAAAATAGTAATTGGGGAAATAAGTACATAGTATTCATTCCACCCTCTGTATTACTCTTATTGAAGGCAGCATTATAATGTCATACAATCATTGCAAGACAAAAATTCATAGAGCATATTTATAAAACAAAAAACAAAAAAAAAACACTCTGGCACTCTCATTGTTTCCTGGAGTAAAAAGGTTAAACAGTACTATTTTTTAAGTATCTATCTCTTATGGCTTCATTCTTTTTTTCAAAAGATTCTTTTTTTAGAATCAAATTTATTAACATGATTTAAGCAATGTCAATTCAAAGACATATCTTTTCAAAAATAAAATTAATATAAATGAGATTTTTTATTTATTTAAATAAGTACCATACATTTGACCCTTGCTATACACCAACATGTGAAATTCAAATGCAAGATATAAATGTTTAAATGTATTTAACATAGATTTTATTTTTTGTTTGCTTAATGCTTCAAATGTCTTTGTAATAGTGTTTGTTATCTTGAACAGCATGTTAGAGAGCCCTGGTTTTATGAAAATTAATTCCCTATATCTACAAGATTCAAGTGATGCAAGAATTAATGCTGGTTCAAATTTTTCTTTTATCTGGGAGATGAATTTATTTTGACAGTTCTCAAACAGGGATATCAGGAATGATGGTCATTGTGAAAGTATGGGAGAACTTTGTGGAATGGACTTACAGATGTAGCTTGCAAAATTGACATCTAATTTTTAATGAAGTAAAGAATAATGAGTAATACAATAGTAAAGACAGAATCAGTAGAAAAGCTACAAATAATAGTCCTATTGTTAAGCCTAAATTTGAGATAATTCCAACAAACCAATTCAACAAGTTCTTCCTACATTTTAGTGTATTCAACTTGACCATTTTTTTCTTGTTAACAAGGTTATACATTTGTATTCTTTATCAATTATAAGTAGAATACAGCAGTTACATTTTGTAACTTTAATACGTGCACATGTACATGTAAATAATGGACAACTTGGATTCTATAAAATTCTAGACTTACATAAACACTTGAGAGGAGATGCTCTGACTTGCCATGTCAAAACTGGCAACAACAAGACTAGAACAACACCATCAAGGTCATATCATGTTATTGTAAAACTTTGAATGGTTGAAGAGATATCTAAATGACTCCCATAGAATAAATAAAAGTTTCTAGACAAATATTTGCCACATGTGACAATAAAGCAATATTCTCCCAAGTCACTGTTGTATTTCACTTTCCACTGTTTAAGATTTCATCAATGTCCACATCGTAATTATTTAAGAGAACATGAATATTTGTCTAAAAATTTGGTTTACTTTGGCTGTAAATTTTAAAATATGATATTGATTACTTACTACCAGACAGAATGAGAATACCAGGGAGCTGAGTATTTTTTTTGTTCTTTTTTCTGGGCTCATACATATATACATGTACCAGTATTACATTAGACAACATATAACCAAAAGTACAGGTATCATTAATTATTAATATGGTATAGGCATGTCCATTGCCTATAGAAGCAAGCACTACGAGGTTCAACTTTCTTGAATTTTAATTTATAATCTTACAAGCAGCTCAAGCTTTCAGTGCGTCTGATTATGTACTAATTCTGGAAAGTCACTAATGGATGGCGGGAATATTTTACACATAACCTGTGACGTAAACAAATGCACATCAAATTGACGCAACTGACACTTTGTAAAAGTTTCAACTATGATTGCCTTTCCTACAAGTATCTTTGAAAAGTTATGTTTTGGATAATACAATCGGACCTTAACTTTTCAAAGGCAGGTTGGGTTCTTGAACAGGATGTGGAACAGTAGAGAATTTGAAATGTGTGTACAAAATGTAAGTACAATGGAACTTTTCCTGAACTTTTCCATGACTATATTTTATGAAGCAGGAATAAGATGCTCTCAAAGAGCCTGAATCACTCACCTGACAAACCATACCTTATCAACAAAGAAATAAAGGTATCATGCTTTGTTACCACGTTTGACCAAATAATTGCTGAAAAAGAGCATATATTGATGAATACTGTAAGTTCAACTGAGTATCTAAGTACTGTAAAATGTCAGAATGCCTCCAAATTGTTTTTAGAACCTCTGGAAAAAATTTGAGCAATGGTCTCCCTATGCCCTGTTATCCCACCTGGCACCAGATCTAGAGGGAGGCATAAGCTTGCTATATTTTTGCTGAGAAAGAACATAAAATGAAGTTAAACATGGCTAAGGTCTCACTAACCACTTCCAGTCAAATGGCCACCCCTCCTATGTAGTACCAAAAAACACACTGAACCTAGACATATGCATTGTAAGTGCATTATTTGTGTGTATTATGATTAAAAGTAGTCAAAATAAAGCTGAGAATGTGTACTTCAAAATCATATATGTAATTAACTACAAAAGTGTATGAATATTGTTTACATGTGTGAGTAATTTGCCTCCATGCTGTCAGTTAGCAGAACAGGTAAAAATGTGGATTTTCAGTATTATTTATTCAAGTAAATTTTGTGAAAAATTTCTAAAATCATTGTACCATTAGCATAATGATTTTGGAAGCCTTACTTTCCAAGCTTCACAACAGTATGCAACTTTAAGATATCATTTGTCCTGGGAATTCACTGTGAGACTTTGAAAATTACTTTTTTAACGTGTAAAGTAATGGAAACGTTAGAAGTGGTTAGTGAGACCTAAATAACATTTTCATCACCATTTAACTCAGGAAACCATACTATATGAACCAAATATCATTGAAATCAAAGCAAGTAAAACAACTGGCTGAAAAAAGGCAGCCATTTTGAAAATGGCAGTTCAGAAGAATTTTCATTATCACCATTCAACTTAGAATGCTGCCTAAAGAAACCAAAAATCATTGGAATCCAAGCAACTGGTGAAAAAGGCTTCAAAATGACAGCCATTTTGAAAATGGCTGCTTAAAAAAAAATTCAATACTGCAAGTCAACTCAGAATATCATGATTATCTTATGAGTAACTTTCATTTTCATTATTCTTCTATAGTTGAGGAAAATATAGCTAAAAAAGCATTTTGACCAGATGCTTTATTTTTAATAACGGCAGCAATGTTTTTTCAACCACAGAAAAATTCAGTTTGTGCAGGATACTTTAGGGAACAATTATGCCAACTTTCATTAAATTTTGTTGCTTGGTTTCAGAGAAGAATATTTTCAAAGTTGTACACATAAAAAAAAACAACAAAATATATGTTGAAAGGGCCATAACTCCTATATCAGGCGGCAATTCATTTTGAAAATATTTTAAAATATTAAAAGTTGTACACATGAGAAATGACAACAAAATCTGTTTCAAGGGCCATAACTCCTACATCAGGTGACTAATCATTTTGAATTTTTTTGCAGAGGTCCATCTTCTGATGGTTAGCAATAATACCCTCTGTCAGAATTTTGATAAATTCAACTGTTTTTGAGTTATATGCAAAAAACTGTATTTTGCCCCGTATGTTCTATTTTAAGTAATGACAGCCATGTTTTTCAACTGATAAAGTATTTTAAATGTTCAGTTTGTGCAGAATACCCTAGCTAAGAAACAATTATGCTAACTTTCATTAAATTTTGTGGTTTCAGAGAAAAAAATTTTAAAAGTTATACACGTAAGAAATGACAAAAAAAATCTGTTTCAAGGGCCATAACTCCTACATCAGGTGACTAATTATTTTGAATTTTTTGGCATAGGTCCATCTTCTGATGGTCAGCAATAATACCCTCTGTCAGAATTTTGATAAATTCAACTGTTTTTGAGTTATTTGCAAAAAAACTGTATTTTGACCCCTATGTTCTACATGTATTTTTAGTTACAGCAGCCATGTTTTTCAGCATTAAAAAAATTCCAAACAATCAATTAGTTCAGGATACCCTAAAAAAACAACCATGCCAAGTTTCAAATGCTCTATTTTTAGTAATGGCAGCCATATTTTTCGACAGACCATAAATCCCCACATCAGTTCTATGCTGGATACCCCAAGGAACATTCATACCAAGTTTGGTTCCAACTGGTCAAGCAGTATCAGAGGAAAAGTTTTTGAAAAATTGTTAACGATGACAGATGACAGAGATGACGACAGACACCAAGTGATGGCAATAGCTCACATGGCCTTCAGCCAGGTGAGCTAAAAAGAGAAAGCAATGTATTGAAAACGTGTACATTTCCAATACTAAAAATTAACACTAATATATTTCCATTACTGATCTCAATTAGTGTCAATTTTCATGTACATACACTTTGCTGTTGAGCTCACTTTGTGCTAGCTATAATTAAAAACCTGCATAACAAAGATTTTGATCTCTCTTCCTTGAACTGTTTATTTATTGGATTTTAGCAGTAAATAATAATATATGACTGATTTGCTTTGAAAACAATTGTTGAAGTGAGATCCCTCCCTAAATCTAAAACAACTGTAATTCTATACTAGTTGGGCTGAATATTTATTAGTACCTTTCCACGAAATAGAAACGTTCCGGCAAGCAGAATCGGGAAAAATGTCATGCTCCTTACAGCAACGTCACAAAAATAATGTGCATAATTTGGTGAAGTAATTATTTGCCTTTGCTTCTGTATCATACCCTTAAGCCGCTTATGAACGGTCTTTTATAGTTTTGTTCACCATATCTCTTCTTTTTTTCCACTATTTGTCCTTGAGATCATACTGGAACAATCTTATTTCCCATTTTATTGACACTGTCATATTTTAAAGGAATTTGTTCACAGTAATTTAAAGGGAATATAGCAGCATTATATAATTTATAGCTCTAAACAGGCGCTGGTGACCACGATACTTTCAAATGTATTCCCTGCTCTGCATTAGAGTACATGTCGTTTCCCAATTATTATAGCCAATGCATGTACAGGGCCGGTACACAATATATTATTTTTTTCTTACCTGAGTATTATTCCAAAGAAATAAACCAGAATACTTCACTACAATGATTTATCTTCAATAAATGCATAAAAATGCATACACAAAAGTCGAAAACTATAATCCTGCAACATACCGCTACATTTGGGGACTAGTTTAGAACGGGGACAGTAATGACTAAGGATATACAGTTCGTACCACGATTGATTCGGTCCATTGATATTGTGAATTCTTCGAGAAAAATTCATCAGAAATCACGATTCCCGATTCGAAACAGCATATGTATTTATATTTCATTGATACCTATCGTTATCATACAAACCCTTTCTAACTTCTTTTCGCTTAAAGCGCTTGTTTCTAAATCTGTAATGAAGGAGAATTGTCTCTTCAAGTCTTCATCCGCAAACTCTGTCCAGTTAAACTTTTTCGATGCATTTTCAGCAGCTTCTTTTGTGAACTTCGATGATTCCAACGACGCTTGCACCTGGAATTGTGTAAATCAAGAATATGAAATGAAATTCGAACAATGTATTATCCTCTACATGTGTAGGTTCCTGTTAGCATGGAGCTTCCTGACCATCAGCATCTGCTTTAATAATAATTGTAATAGTGGTTGCTATTTGAAATATAGAGAATAGCAAAAATGGCTCTTATCGGACTATTTCCATTAAAAAAATATACGATAACAAAATTTGAAAATTTGAGAAAAATACGACATACACACCGCTCACATATTGTCATGAAAAAAAAATAAAATAACTAATGGCCTCGTATATTGTCTGAAGTCATTTCAATGCATGCTATTTTCTAGGCTAAATCTTACATCATCTGGTGACAGATGTGTGTGTTGTATCATAAGTCTGACAAGTTACATTATTAAGACATGGAGATTCAAGTGTATAAACCTACTTTTTTTACTGTTTTCTGTACATTAGTTTCATGTGCAACTCTTTCCCTGCAATCTTATCTATTGTGTAAACTGTAGGCTCTCTCGTGTTGCCCCTTGTGTGCCCTTTAATAATGGAATCGACATATCTGATAGTCAAATTTTCTAAAATATTTCCAATCAATGTTTTGCATTCGCTAAAACATACATGTTTGTACTCACCGATAAATTTTGGTTATAATCCGTTATATTTGTATTCCAGTTCCAAGACGCCACTGATTCCTTATGGTAAGTTTCCGAAGCTTTGCTGTCGTATTCTTTTAACCAGATCCTTGCTGCGTTTTCGACTGAAGTCGAAATATCGGCCACTCCATCAGCAGGAGCAGTCGAACAAAGCAGAAAATATTTTGTTAAAAGTAACGGAATAATAAATTGGAACATTTCGATGCTCCAGTATATAAAATATATGGAATGTAGATAGTTTTTCTCGAAACTCGAATCGAATCTGAAAATTCTGGTTTATTGTCTTAATTTTACATCCTACTTTGTCGATAGGAATAACATTACAGCAAAGGTTGCATTAGCAATAATTAAACTACGAAAAACTAACTCAGTTTCACATGATAGCACATGAACATCCAACTTTTTTTTTACAAATGTCACTTTTTTTCTCCTTAAAATATATTTTACAACCCCTAAAAGTATTTAAAACAATTCTTAGAAGCTTTTAAACCGCAACGTTCAGCTTTTCTCCAGATTTTCTGCACAGAATGATAAGTTTATGAAACAGACCACCTTCTGAACGTACTTAGATAACTATCCTAGTAACCAGTGATAAGATTTTTCTATTTCATTCATATGTTATTTACAGGGCTTTGTAATCCCTATTCATTGCCATGACCGTCCGGAGCTTAAAGTGTATATTGTATTTTCAGTCATGTTTAGTTTATTCCAACCATAATCGCTATATTTCATAATTTGTGTAAGTTCAATCTGCAAAGAATAATTAAATAATTAATAATAAAAACGTTTCTGCATCTGAATCTATTATAACACATCATATTTTGTGTTGTAATCTGAATGGAATTTTGGAATGATATTTAGCAGGGTGGTTCCAGATACTTTCAAAATAGGTCCCATCTAGAAATTTATAGCTGGCTATCATTTACTTTTGCACACAATTAACGAAATTTTCCAACAAAAGGAGAGCAACTCTCGGAACCCCTTCCACTGGATCCACAACTGTTTAGCACCATAAACTCAGTGACTAATTAAAAGGCAAGGAATGGTAACATTACAGCTTGTTTTTTTACTCTGTTCAACCAATCCAGGGCTCTAGCTTGAACGTGAGAGTACCAAATTTGACCGGTTGAGTTGTTTTCAAGTACATGGAAGTATATGATAGCCTCGGAATATTCAGAAATGGTGCAAACTTTTCTTTCTACTTTTTTTTCCCATTATCACATCCATTATGTGCCTGTTAATTACCCATGTTATTCTAGTTCCTTTGTTGTAGTCTATGATCAGGGATATGTAACATATTTACTTATTATAATTGTACTTTGAGTTTGAATAGAACTGTACAGTGTACTTCTTCCTTTATGTTTTTTCTTAGCTTCAATGGACTTGTTTTATAAATATAGACAACTACATTTGCATGAACATCGTTAATGTTTATGGTATTTGGACAATTCGTTGCGATAAAAAGCATCATCTCGTGGATAGGGTGATGACCCTTCGAGATAACACCTGCAGTAACTCACGTATTTATTACATGGGTTGCATAAGTAGGGTGTGCTTACTTGTCCTATCTGACGCTTGATCTAGCACTGTTTATATACATAGGAAGAAACATTCTAGTACAGTTTATAGACAATATAAACTGTTTAATTGAAATAAGTAATTAACAGCTAATTGCGCATCAAAATAGGGTACCAGAATGCAGGTTGAGTTTGCATTCCTCGCCCACATTTCAGCGTTGTGACAAAAAAAAGATGACGTACGGGGACCGTGACCTAAGAAAAACACGAACATTTTTGCGTGTCTTTGCAAAAATAAACTTACTTCTTAATCTATATGAGATAGCCAAATGCCTCATTGGCTAATGTACTTTACAGTTGAAATTATTTAAGCGTTAAGCATTTGACCTAATATGGGAACATTTAACTGCAATTTATCGGACATATTTTTTTCAGTCTAATGTTAAAACAGGGTACAGTGTACTTCATTCTTCAATAAATCTTATCGGAGAAAACAGCAACGTTTAAAAGACCGAGACTGTCAGTGAAAAAAAGAAAAGAAAAATAACAATAAACAACAACAAAAATGTCCCAAAAGTAAATGCCGTAGGTTACTCCCCTTCTCATTGTCACGACGTCTGTGCTGTCACGAACAAACGTTCCCAATAACAATGAACACACATTCACAAAAAGAACTTCAAGCAGGTAAGACGTGCGTTTCAAAGTTCTAATGCAAAATAGAATTAGGTGCAATGTTTACATATACAGAGACTTGCGTCCAATATCAATATACTACTACATCTAGTGTAGTGAGAGCAAGCCCCTGTACTATAATAATCCCCATATCATTTCTCATTCCTCGTAGATACGGTACTCCAAAAGTTAACTGATATCTTTTAATGATACTAATACTGATACATGACTACAGTTATCAATTCTATAAGCAGAAGATCGTAAAGATATAATCTTTTATTTCTGTACACATATTTTTAACAAAAAAACATTCAAAAGATATTTAAATTTTCAGATTTTATTTCCCTAGTTATGTCCGATTTTGAATTTGATATTGAAAACATCGATACTACACCAGATTCTATCAACTTTCTCCCTGTCAACGATTTCTATACCACTGACCATAGACTCCGTGTGCAATGGGATATTGGAAATTCCTTCGAACCAGATTCATTAGATTACGTAGGGTTGTACAATACAGAGTGGGAAACTATAAATGAGTATCTGGCATATAAATGGGCACCATTTACACCCCGTCATCCATTTTCATTGAGACGTAGATGTGTTCAATTTACCGATGCTGATTTTGATGTAAGTATACACGTATACAATTTTTTATGGATAGCGAATCGTCTGAAATACTTCAATAACGCCAAGTGGTACCTGGAATACAGAATCTCTAACATAAAAAATCTATGTTGCTGCCATTTGCTGCAAAGAACGGTCTAGGTTATAACAGATCAACGACTTAAAAAAGATATTTCCTTTCTCCTGAAAACAGTTCACAAGTCGTACTTGTAATGTAAGGGTGAACATTGCAATCATTCGCAAATATATACTAGGCTTACAGCCTTCACTCACAATGAGGTCTTTGCCTTAAAAAATTTAACCCTATTTTTTCAGCATGTACGCATCCCGGGCGTTGATTTTGTGTTTATGTATGTTGCTAATGGAGATCACGTTGTTGGAGTCAGCAATAAATTTCAGTTCCGGGCCTCAATTGGCATTGATGATGATCTCTTCTTTGACAAGCTGGAGAAGTCAGTCGCTATGACAAGAAAAAGGCGTATGTAAATATATCATGCAGAAGTTTTAACTGGACATATTGAACTCCCAAATGGCCACTTTGCTCAGTCTTGTGCTACTGGCCTGGATCAAAACTGATAAAATGAGTTATAATAATATGTTCAATGTTTTTCGAAGATGTCTGCTAACCCCCTAAACGCTTATGGTAGTTTTTAAATAAGCTGCAAAATATAACTGCAAGTCACAGTATGAGAAAAAAAAAAGCTATCCAAATAACGAGCCCCTTCACAAACTTGTGAAATGATATTATACTAAAAATACTTCTTTCAGAAGCAAAATCTAGCCCTGTCGTCAGCCTTATCCGGGAGCCTCAACTGAACTGTTCTCCGTCAAAGAAAAAAGTAACCCACGTGTTCCGAGACCAAGATACTTTAACTTCTGATTTCCGCAAACCACCAACATGGCTTCGACGATTGGATATTGTACACCCAATCGTAAAAGAGTATCAGGATCCCGAGGAGAAAGCCATAGTACCCTATGTTCCCGTCTTTACAGCGGAGACCAACAGACAAATTGCAAGAAATTCCGATGAAATAGACAATGTTCCATCTGCTACAACATCAACGCAGTGTGCAATGCCGGTTCTAATGAATGGTGTAAGCGAGAGAAACGAAATGTGCTCTGCTCAAGTGGTCGTTAAAAAGAAATCGAAATTGGGCAAAAAGAAATCACAGCGTAGAGCTAATAAGAAAAACGTGCAGTCTCGAGTCGTCATAGATCAGGTAACATACTCATATCTTTTTTATCGCAATAATTTATCGAAAAAGTTTTATTTTCACAACGATTATTTATTCGTTCTTAGTTTTAGGTAATTATAAGTCCCGAGGGCCTGCCTTTTGGTCGAAAAGTTTGGTAAGTTGTATAGGAAAAACTTGATATCACTGGAGCTCTTCCTTTTAGACCAGTCAGTGCCCCCACACTCTTTCTTAATTTCTGCACACGCAACTGAAATAATGATTCTTAATTCCCAATCTTATTTACAAGATCTTAAGATATATTTTAAATGACCATTATAGAGTGTGGTACCATTCAAAGGGTCTTCTGGAAGCATAGAATATCCAGTCAGGCTTTCATTGCTTCCCGGACCTAAGGGCATTCTAGAGGAAATCACTGCCGGTGCTGGAGCGTGTACTTTTTGTAGCTTAGCCAGAATCGTTATTTCCGAGATGCTTCGCAGGGAACATCAGCAAAAGGATCTAGTGATAGATTTGAAATCGCAACTATCAGCCGCTAAAGATTCGGTAATTTAAGTAAAATAATGAGTTTCTACATGCTGAGTATTATATGAAATTTTGCTGTATAATTGCAAAAGCAGTCAGAGAGAAAGTTTATCACCTCTTTTGTCATAAAATTAAAATTAGAAACCGAATGTTTGCTGGGAGTATGACAAACGCGGTAGCAGGGAGCCACTAGCCAAATGGTCCTTAGGTTCTGTAATGGGCTACAAAACATTTAATACATACTAGTATATCATAACAGCAATATGCGTTGACAGGGCTTTTTAGTAACTTATCTATAAAACGAGATTTGAGTTTGCCCTTTTATTTCAAATTCAAAAATGCTAACTTATGTATGGAATGTTATTTCGTGCATGAACAGAATAGAATAGAATAGAAAGAATAATCATCGACCGTTTCTGGCATATACACAACATACCTATATAATTGCAAATATTTAACATACATATACAACATAATTACAGATGACACAACAAAAATGAAAATAAAACTTCTCTGACATTATTACAGGGATGTTTGGGACCATTTCTTACTTTTGTACATAAATATATGAAGTTCGTAAGTTGGTTGATTTCCTCCACATTTCCATTTATCATTAACCAAATAATTTACTATTTAGTGTCTCATGTGATATTGCATTTTCTGTCATTTAACTGTTTTTTTTTTCTTGTAACGACCTCTCTCTATTTCTAATGAATGAGAACCGATCCTAAAGGATATATAACATTTTCTTATATAAAAATTCTTGATAATTCTCAAGTACTTTTCTTTTACGAATCTATTTTTGAATAATGCGAACGTTCTCATTTTCCCGATTTATTCATTTTGCTGACGTCTTCATTCCTTGTTCCCACTTAGACTTGAAATCTCGATGTGATATTGCACTTTCTGTCATTTAACTTTTTTTTATAACGACCTCTTTCTATTTTCTATTAACAATATTTTCGTTTTGTTTATAACATTAGATAATTCATTCCTATCAATATTCAGTTGATTGACAAAAATATATACTTGACAACCAACAGTTGTTTCCATTGGCAAACAATATAATGTTTTCTTTATATGCAAGTAAAATTAGTTAATCACAATCACTTTTCTTCTAACCTACTCGTGCATGTGTGTAAGATGGATGCACATTTCCAATACAGGAATTCCACGATGTTGTCACCAAAAAGCGAGTCAAGCGCCACTCAAAACATTTTAGTGGATCCAAAGAGGAAATGTACCTCAAGAAAAGGATAGGCGAACTGTTAAAAAAGAACCAGGGTCTACTGAAGCAAGCAAGGCATTGGAAAAAACAGTGCACCATTGCCAGAAGTGAGATAAAAAAACTACAATTACCAGCTGTAAAGGTAGTGTTAGACCTATATGTATCGGTTTACGCTTTAGTCTAGATACTTACTCCTGTAATGTAAGAGCTTTGAAGTCCATTCCCCATGAGGACGGCCAAGTAAAACAGTAGCTTGCCAGACAACCTATAATATCGCTCTATATTACCTATTTATTGACTCCCATGTCTACCAATCCAGTGCACTGTGTCACCCAGGTACACATTGTCTCACTGTTGAAATGTCAACAAAAAATTGTTTTAAGAAAACCGGGTCTAAACCAAACCCTCCTTAGAATTTGTTCAGTTTAGGTTGTTATTTGCCAAGGTTCAAAACACATTTAAATTGATATGTAGAGACTTTAGAAAGCGTCTTGTTAAGACAGGTATCATTGTGACCAAAGATTTATCAATGTTGTAATTTCAACTCTTACTAACGAAAACTGGGGTAACCGTTGCTTTAAACAAAAAAGTATCATGCTATATTTTTATTTCTGCATGTTTTTAAAATGGAGCAATGCTTCAATATCCACATGTCCCGATTCGTATAAAAATAAATTCTTTCGAAATCATGACTTTTCCTTCCCGATATAACTGGCGTAACCTTCCCGGTCCAGTGCATCGTTATCAAAATATTACCTATTTATTGACTCCCATGTCTACCAATCCAGTGCACTGTGTCACCCAGGTACACATTGTCTCAATGTTGAAATGTCAACAAAAAAATTGTTTTAAGAAAACCGGGTCTAAACCAAACCCTCCTTAGAATTTGTTCAGTTTAGGTTGTTATTTGCCAAGGTTCAAAACACATTTAAATTGATATGTAGAGACTTTAGAAAGCGTGTTGTTAAGACAAGTTTTTTGGAGTTTAAGAGTTTGTTTTAGACAGGTTTCATTATAATAAATATAGTTATAGAATGAATTCGAATACCACAAGATGTAATTATCTGTAAAAATCGGACAAAATTGAAAAATAATGAAGCATGCTCAGAAAAAAAACAACGCACGAATTCGACAATGTAGTTTATTGTCTATTGGAGAAGAATTGACTATTTGTTCGTCTTAGAAGTGTCAGAAGATGCTGAAAAGTGAGTTCAATGTTATTATAGAATGATAGGGGGAATAGTGAGTTACCTCTCGGCACTTCTGACTTAAGGCGCAATTACAACTTTGTGACGAGTTAGTTACATCCCCAATCTCTGTGTGCTTGTTTAATATTAATCCAACTAAGTGTTTTATATTTGGCACTAACTGGATTGTAAAGGAAACAATTTGCATTGCTATTTTGCTGTTTCGCTGACATGCTTATGCTTCCCGTTCTAATTTTTGTCCTTCCAATTTAGTAGATAATTTTATACTGATCTGGAGTCGTACTTTTACTAGTTTACATTTATGTCTTTTTAAAACAAACGAAAGCAGGAACAAGAAGCTGACAAACACCAAGAAACACAGACAACATCAAATCTGATGAGAGAATCTGTTGAAACGTGGGAAACGGTCCAAACCACTGACAGCGGTGAGTCTCGAACTACTTGTTTAACAATTTTCATTTTCTTCTGATTGTTGATAATATAATGGACATAATAGTTTAAGGATTTCCCGGGGTGATCTAATTTTAGAATAATCACCCCTCGAACTACGTGAAACCTCTTACGAGCTCTCGGGTTTGTTAAACCTACTAAGTATTTTAAATTGTGGAGTATTCTTTTATGCCATCTTGCAAAAAATTACGGACATATATATTTTCAATCAACTACATGTGCTAGTGTTTAAATGATGTGAAATTGTTCAAAATATTTCAAAAGATATTTTTACCTAAAAATTTGCATAATGAAATTGCAAAATATGAACTGTAAAAACCCCTTTTAATAGTACGCAAAAAATGAAAATTCCCTCCTGATTCCATATAAAATGTTGTAAAAAGACTTTATCAAAGCTCGATTATCTCGAAATAAAGTTCAGTGACCTATGTATTTTTACATTAAAATTCTGAATTATGTTCATTAAAGATCGTCTTTGAGAAAAACTAGAAAAGTTCATCTACTAAAAACAATACGTGTGATCTACCTTAATGTAAAACATGATATTCCGTATATCTAAACATACAAGGCAGACCGGATTTATATGAAATTGCCCTTTGGATTTACTTATCTATAGACATACTTTTTTTTCTTTCCCGTAGTCCGATATCGATGTTACCCACAGCTTCCGGGCATCACAACATAAAACACTGAGCAACAAATAAGTAGTGAGTTGTAGGACTCAATTTTTCCTTTGTAGTCGACCAATTATCTACAGACATAATACTTTTTTAATTTTTTTTGGATTATCCTTAATTTCCAATTGATATTTTTACCCGGTATAATATCCCGTCTGCCTTTTATTCAATGTCATTGTGGTTCAGATATACAAAATATCGTGTTTTACTTTAACAAAGGCAACACATTATCTTGGTTTTTTTTTAATCCAGGATGTAACACGGCTTCCGAAAACATTTCAGGACCGGAAATTGATGAGAACGAATGGAGAGTCCAAAAAGCCAAGAGAATAGGTACCTTCACTTGTCAATTCTATGCCAAGCGATCTCTCAGTCTCTATAAGTCAATCCAAATTATTGACCACTATATTTTACTGCAAAACGACTCTAAATTCTTGCATTAATTTTCTGTTTCTTGAGGATAGCATGTCGTAATTTGAAGCGAAGTTTAAAAATAAAATAAAGTCCAGCCCCTCTTACGATCTGTGCATGACCCGGGCAAACTTATTAGCTCGTCCTATTACCATCACACCATACATTCCATCTAGTCCGAATTTCCTCTGACCCTGCTACCCTTCTCTTTTCTATTTGGATATTGATATGTCAGGTTGGGACATTCCGTCATGCATGCTCTCCTGCTTCACTTGAAATAAATGACTCAATATAAACAATCAACTTGTCCTGATTTATTTTTTTTAGTTCGTTTGCAACACGTGGTCGCCAAACAAAGTGTAGCTCTGCAGTCAGTTAGCCTAACTGTAAAGGCCCAGAGAGATGTTATACTTAAACAGCGAATAGAGATAGCCACACTCAGGAAATCTCTCTCGGTAAGCGTAGTATGTGTATAATGACGTATGTTCTCTATTTAAATCATAGATTTTTTATGTAAAGTTATCAAAATATCAACAAAAATAAAGAAGAAGAGTATTACTTAACTACACAGACTCTCTCTTTTATATACTAAATTATTGAGTAAAATTATTAAGTTATCAAATAAAAAAAAATAAAAGACACTAACCAAACTACACATACTCTCTCTTCAATTGTTGGTATGAAATGGGGACTTTTTATTCAGTCAGCTATATTTTTCTATTTACTAAAAGTAATGTTTCTTCAGAGACCAAATATTCCATTTTTTCTTGGAATCCTGGTCGAAAGAATTCTTTTTCAATCTTTCTCATGCAACATTCTTTCTTTGAAAAAAATGCAGGAAATCCAGAAAGAAAAGAGTACAACCGAACGCAGATTGTCAGAAATGACGGAGAGGGTCAGAGTTATACTACGAAACCGCTCCAAAGAAAAGGCCCAAGAATGGAGACAAATGGCTAAAGAAATCAATGTAAAGAGTCATCTCTTGGAAGATTTTGTAGCCCTTACACCTCGGTGTTATATACGAAAAGGATAATTAATTAGAAAGAGTGAATAACCAAAATATTATCACGAGTGACGAAGAACACCTAGATTTAGCGAGTCCTAAAGCGTTCTAGGCACGAGTGATCATACATTGGTTATTCACGATAACCAATTGATTATCCTTTTTATTATATAGATTGTCTCCATAATTTATCGATATGTACAACATGAATTTTAAATTCTGTGTTTGGCGGATTGATATCAAAGTTGTGACGTTTTGGCGGGAGAAAGTCCGAGAGTGAAATTACCGAATTTATTTTCGTTGTGAATTATCGAAATTTATTACACTGGGAACATTCGGTAAATTACTGCTATCTATATAGTATTTACTGTATGCTAAATTTGTTTTTCACTTTGTGTGAAGCAATGGTAGATCCAGTGGGGGATGGTTCAAGTATTCGTGTGAAATAATGATAATTTTTTTTTTTTGCATAAGTGAACAAATGATAGCCTGGACCTTTTTTATAATAATTGCTTGGTAGTACTCGTTCTTTTTTTAAAGAAATTACAAGGTTCGACTCTGTGAAGTAATGTATACATTAAATACGGACTTTACTTCACTATGTGTGGACATTTGGAATACCCGTAGAATCGTTCTGCCTTTTGGCACACATTACAATATTCAACAAGAACTGACTGAAGTACACGAAGAATTTGTTTTCATTAAAAGGTGTTACTTTAAAAGAAGCTTAACGTGAATCAGTGATCGTTACTTTTTGCAACATATTATTCTTCAGTATTCTTCTTAAATCCGTATCTTCAGAGTATAGTTCCCATTGGTTTGTATCTCAAAAGATTTGATTTATGCCTCAAAGATGTGGTGCATTCCTTTTGAATTTTTAAGATGTTGTCTGAGATTTGAATTATTGTTTATGTACGCGATGTATATTATATAGTTGTAAAATACCTGCTTATCGACAATTATTCCAGCCAAAGTGCGGCTGTGTGCTGCTTAATTAAAATATCATTTTCTGTTTGTAGAATGGCATACAAGACCCTACCCCAGCAGGTGCTGCAGCAGTTTTTCATCAAAACATTGGAGCCACAAGACATTCTTCGGCGGTAGTTCGGTATCCACAACCGGATGTGACAAGACCATCTTCTGCCGGAGCTGCACCATTGTTCCAATGCTTGACACCAGATGTTGTTGTCAAGCAACCTAGAAACTTCTTCGGAGCAATCGCAGGAACTGTCTCGTCAGCTTTCTGTGGTGGACGTCAACCACAGTATGTCGGAAGAACGGAACGCATGTGTCCGACCTGTCATATGGTGTTCTCTCCAAATGTGGATCCTCACGTGATCGATGAGCACATTGTTTTCCATCAGATATACACGAAGAAGTCTCACATGGACTAAATATTGACCATGCTGTATAAAGCAGTGCCCCTTTGAGTTATTCTATTGAACTGACTATGTGGGGGATTTGTTTGATTGTAACTTGATATTTTTATCATTCATGTTTTTATTCATGTTTATGCTTTTTTCCATTATCATCTTTTTTCATGTTGTTTTTTTTTTAGTTTTTGTTTTTATTATTTTATGTTTTAATTATTTTCTTCTTTTTTGTTTGATTTATTTATTTTGTATTGTTGTGCTTTTTTCTAAAAGGTTTATTTGTTGGTTATTTCTAGTTTTTTTTTTATTTCCTTTTGTGTGTGTGTGTGTTTTTTTTTAATATTTTATCTTATACATATATTTCAATTTTATATACATCAATGTTTTATACACATATACTAGTACACGTCATATGCTTTTGCATTATTTTCTATGTGCATTTTTAAAATATTTATACAAAATAAATAATATAAAAATGGACCCCTTTTTTTCGGCGAATATCATCGTCATTGCAGTTTCGTTCTCGACACAGTGAATATCTCATTTCGATTTGATGTTCTGGGAAATTTGCAGACTCTGGGAAAAAAGTGACGTGTCTATGCCTTTCCCCAAGCGCCTTTAGTTCCATGTGACCACGTTCAAAGAAGGAAATGTAACAAAAATCCTTCAGAGTAAATATTTATTGTCCTATACTTTTACAATGGATATGCATGTGTCATGGAAGTCCGAATTCGAATCTCCCTTCAGTCCGAATACTTGAGCATTTTGTCGAGGTATCACCTTTATTTCGTCCCCCTTCTTTAGATATACTACTGTATTGCCCGAGGCAGTAGGAAAGGTCAAATGACCGTGGGTTGAAAAGGAATCATGTATATAGACGTCAATGAGGTATTGTTCGTTCTTATAAATAGAAAACCACGATTCCGCACCCGTTGACTTGACTGTGAGAGATACCATATACATGCCGGGTTTCTCGCAACGAAATACGCCAGTGGAACGAATTGAGTTGAGCTCTGCCTCGTTCACACCATAAGAAATTACGACGCCTTGGAATGACATAGGCCGTAGGGCCTGCACTTGACCGTTGTGGGCACAAGCAGTTAGTCCGTCTGAAAACATAATGCTCATTGACAGTGAAAAAATGTTTGAAAAGGGAGGTTTTCAAATTACGCAATGTGTTTTGCAGTTCTGTCTGTACTGTACGTTTTTGTTTACATATGTTGTCCAATCTGGTATGAAAGTAAACATTAATCATCTATAAGTAAATTCAATGTTTGTAACTAAAACTTTCTTTTATGGTCGGCCTACACAGCCAAATGTGCCACATGTGATAATCATATGGTGCTCGATTCATATGATAATCATATGGTAATCATATGATAATCATATGGTAATCATATGATAATCATATGATATTTATCATGTGGTAGTCATATGATAATATGGGCTTGAAAACATGATAATCATATGTTTGTGAAAAAAAACAAGTGATTATCATATGATAACCATGCGATTATCTTATGTTAACTGGAACACATGATTACCATATGGTTCTCGATTCATATGATGCAAACCATATGATTCTCATGTGTGGCACATTTGCTTGTGTAATGCACTAGTACTTGTAGGGCGGAACTAATCGTCATCTACATGTACATTCATCGACAAGCTTAACTTATTCGCAAATCTACTGATTATCAAAAGACTTACATTCTTCAGCACTTTTGGAAGCTTCCTGTATCTGAAGTGTTGTTTTATCTTTAAGAATGCGAACATCTTCTTGTAGCCGATGGACCAGTTTATTAAAATAAGTTGACTGATGCATATCTGAAAAGACAGAAACATGTAAAGATATTATATTTGGAGTTTTATATGCTTAATCTTGATCGTTTGGGAAAAAAATATGCCCAAGTATGTAATTAAAACTCGGTAAGCAAAAAAATTATCACGCATATTTACCTTGTTCCGTTAAAAGCAGCTTGCTTTCAAGAATGTTTTGACTACGGTGAAAGCTCACGGCTTCGTCTATAACCTTAAAACTTTAGGAGGGCACACACAGTTGGTCTAGGGTTGGATTCAGAATAGAATTCAATACCGAGCGAAAAGAGTCAAAAACAAAAAAAAAAAAAAAATTGAGGTAGAGTATAAAATATCAAGATTTGTTGTTGTTTTTTTTTCAATTGAATGGAGCGTTCGTCCTTGGATCAGCGCCTGAGCTCCGATTATTAAAACTGTACACCACAGATTAGGTGGCCATATTATTACAAAAAGACAACTATCAACCGATTACCTTCTTTTAAAATTTCCTCTGTTATATCAAGACGCCTCATTATATCCGCTGTGCTGTTCACTAACGACTTGACTTCTGTTACTCCGAGTTGTGTATTACCCACTATATTTTGAATTTGTTCGTTTAGTTTGTTTTGTTTATTTTCCAGTTGTCTGAATCTTTCATTGGTTACATTGAATTCATCACGAAGTCGTTTTGTTTCGTTCTGACAGTCCATGCCTTGTGTCTGATTTTCAAGACCTAAAATTGCAGCTTTTGTTGCGCTTAAATCGTCACGAAGCTTCGATGTTTCATTTTTACATTCAATATAGTTGCCAACAACTTCTTTCATGGCATGTGTGGTAAGTTCAATGATAAGTTTTCTGTTTTCAATACCAAGAGATTCATTTAGAACATGTTTGGCATTTTCTAATTTAGCTATTCTTCCTTTTGCAGTATTTAATTCGTTTCTGAGATTTGTAGTTTCGTTTGTGCATTTAGAATAGTTCTGACAGCTTAAAGTTTGATTCATCGTTCGAATCAGATATAGGTTTTCTTGGGCAAATTCCTCTATTGATCTGTTTTGTTTAAGGTACGAGTTTTCAAGGTTTGAAACGCGTTCTCTTGTTGTATTTAGCTCACCAAGGAGTTTCACACAGCATGTACTATCATTCGTTACTTGAAGATAATCCGGCATGTGCAGATTACTTTTAAGTTCAATAATTAACCTCCTATTTTCTTTTGCCAAAAACTCCAAGTTATTTTGTGAACTACTGGTATTTTCGAGATGAGAAATTCTACTTTTTGTTGTGTCCAATTCCTTTTGTAGTTTATGCGTTTCATTTTTCGAAGCCAAAATATCAGCAACAGCTTTCTCCAGACTAAGAGAGGTTAAATTTAGCTGCTGGACTAACTGTCTATTTTCATTAGAAACGGTCCTGTAATTTTCGTGCATCCGATTCATATCTCTTTGCATGTCGACGAAGTGCTCCTTGAAGTTTAAAAATGCTTGTTTCATGATTTTGTATTCCTGTTCCAGTAAATTTACATGTTGGCTCAGTGATGACAAATCTGTCACGTCATTTACTCCGTGTTTGCTTGAATCCACCAAAACAGAAAAACATGAAATAAAGCTTAGGGTGGAAACTGTCAAAGAAAGTCCAAATGTCGAGACGGGAGCCATCCTGTGACATCAACTTATCCAGTGGTTTTAAACCCACGCTGCTACCACACACGAACTGTCTGTTTGACCTTCACAACCTTATGTACTAAATATCCACAATCTGGAGAGAAATGAAGACAATATATGGTATTGTACCAAGGCTATGGTGCATAATCCGTGGGTTGTACATGTCCTTCGAATGTTTATCAATTATTTGACAACATTATCTACACTGTTTGACATGGGACTTGTATGGATTTGTGATCATAACGCTTATTTACCTTTCATGTTATTAGGAGAGTCCACACTAAATTCATTTCCTACAGACTAGTTCATCAGACAATCATACGGAAAATGATAGTCGTAGCAAATTTTTATAATTATTCAGGTTGTAGAAACGGAAATTTTTATGATGAGCAAACGATTACATTTCTTTTGTTTAAACAATATTTTTTTTTAGTGGAAAACTGAAGTAGGAGATTATTTCTCTTTTTTTCCAAACACATTTTTTAAGCGAAGCATGTTTTAATTAGTAAACGCGAACCTTGTTTTTTCCAAATCAAACTTTATTTTTTATAGTGAAGGAGAAAAAATGGAGCGAGCGATTAAAATCTTTGCAAAGATTAATTGTTTGTTTCATTATAGAGATCAACGTAAATCGCTCGAACGATATATATATGCTCGGTCCGTTAGAGACCGCGTAATAAATATATCTTACCATCATCAGATAGTCGGAATGACTTGCTAGCCTTATTAAGAAAGTCTGAGTTTTGACGAAAGTGCTCTGGAGATTTCAAATACATGAGTATCGTAAGCTTATGATCTTTAATTTCGTGAAGTCTACATATAACATAGAAAGGACACACTCAGTGTTCACTTGTCATATAAATAACAATCAATACTAGTTTTAATTTTAAAACGCCTCGGTGGCCATGTGAAGGACTCGGGGTTCGGGATTTTTTTATTTTTCTGTAAGAAAAAAATCGAAATCATGTGTTATAACAGCAAATCTTGCACTTATTCTATTTATATGGATAGTATTAGTGCAGAATTAGCTGTTATAACACATAATTTCGTATTTCTTTTTCTTTTTTTACAAAAAAAAAAAAAAAAAAAAAATCCCAACCCCAAGTAACTATAGTGGTGGAATGGCACATGAAACTTATAAATTACTAATGGCTAGTTCGAGATGCCCAACTTTTTGTGAATTAATTTTATTGGGTTCTTTTGGGTCATTGATGTCCTTGATGTCTTTGTCTTCAGGTTTAACGTAAAAAAAATCACAGATGGTTACATTAATTTCATGCAATGTACTAAAAAGTATCTTGCCATAAGTCATGTCTGAATGCTTTCCAAATAATATAAAATGTATATATATCTGCTATTGGATTTTGTATTTGACAACAAGAAAATTACACAGGAAGGAAAGCAGTTCAACAAATAGTCATTTGTTGTTATGTTCTTATAACAAAAGTTCCAATGGAACATTTTTTATTGATTATTTTACAATGAAAATTCCTTTATGAGCATATAGTTCATTTCATTAGAAACGGATACTACAATCAAATTTCCAGAGGAATTTAAAATACGTAATATTTCTTCTTTTGGAACTTGCCAATTCTGTTCCGTGACTCACAGACTAGAGATATATATAAATTCCTATTCAAATGCTATTGCCAAGGGGTATACTGTTGTTTTCAGTAATAAAAAAAATGAAGAGCAAATATTTTAACAGCGAAATGGTGTAGTTTAGAACTACAAAAAAATAACAAAGATTTCATGTAAAAAATCGGTATTCGGCGTCTTTACTAAAGAGTAAAATTTGGCGGGAATATATGGTTGCTTCCGCTTACTTGAGTATAGTTATCCCCCTTTGTTCATGGCGGTGGTCCAAAATTGTTTACATTGACGACCTTGAGTATTACTTCAATAATGTTTCAAATTTAGCCCGTGTCATGACAGTGAAAGAACAATCCATTATGTAAGGTATTTATTGTTGCCGAAAACATGCCAAGGACAAGCTTTGTTTATGCAAGAAATCTTAAACTATTTTATAAGGTTTGAAGAAGCACATGCAGTTTGTTTACATCACTGTGATCGAGGACTTTATATTACGATATCACGTTATAAACTCTTTTTACATTACTTTTTCAATGCAAAAATTCAAGATCGTACAATGATTCTAAACAATTATAAAGATTTAATTCCATTATTAATTAATTAATCGGCTAACATGTCTGAGGAAGGCCATATATACCTCGGTAACTTGAACACATCGACGAGTTAAATTTAGACAGTGGCTGCTTGTCCATGCATACGTGCGTGGATGGGGATCCTCTATAGGTCTCAGTATCGTATTAATTTTCCCTTAGACTTCTATAATGAAGTGCATATTTTTAGGATTTTTTAAAAAAAATATGCAAATTGATTCAATAAAACTTTCACTTATGTAGCATTTCTAAGGACATGTGAAAAAATAATTTCCCGCAAAGAAAATAGTGTGAGTCCACGAAGATCGGACAGAAAAGTAGTCTTGAACTGTAAATAGCCATTTTCCCTACTTTCACTTTCGTTTTGCACTCACCAAACCAACCTTTTCAGTGGAACATTTTTATGATATTATGTTAGATTTTCTTTTAAAAAAGTTCTTCATCTTACAGTGTGATGTTTGCTCTATTTTATAAGTCATTGTTCATATCTTTCAACAAAACATTAGTTTGTAGAGAGGCAAAAAGAAAATGCACTTTATTTTTATAGCATCCATGTTTTGATGTACACCCGCTCATGGATATGCAATACGATACTGGTACCTACTGGCTAATGGTTTACACATCCGGTTTGAGTCAACACTTGTAATCATGTCGGAAATAGTTTATTTATCTTAGTAATGTGGATATTGTGAGAAATTCTTTTTATACAAATATATATAAAATGATACTAATACAGTTTAAATCGTAACTGATGTAACAAATAACGATTAAAAATCATTCAGATTTAATACAAAATACACATTTAGCAAACTTGACAGACTATTTTTGCACATCGAGAAAGATTGTTTTCGAACATGATTCAGTCTGGCACATTTTAAATCATAATGCTGCCATTCCAGACGGCAGATGTGAAACATATCCATTCATACTGGTCCTTCTTTGAAGAAACTAAAATTTTTAGAATATTCAATACGTTTTTTAACACTTGGGATATTTATGTTATCAGCCAAGATTTAATTATTAATTTTTAAACATCTGGTAAAGATGATGCATCGACTTTCGATGCCAGTTGTTTCAGCCACACTGACACTTCGGCCATAGTTATCTCAGCAACAGTATATTTTGTCCATACATTTTTAAAATATTGTATATGGTTACCAATATTGCATAATTTTGTATTTAAGTTATAAAAAAAAAAGAAGATGGATGACAGTAAACTTATAAAAAAAATAATAATAATTGATTTTAAAAAGAGCAATTTACATAAGTAGAAAAAAAAGATAAATAATTGATAAACATAAACAAATAATTGAATGGATGTTAAAAACTACCAGTTTATATTTAAGAAAGTTTAAACAACAAAGATAATTTATAAAACAACTTGAACAGTTACCCAAGCCATGTACTCAAGCTGAAAGGATGGCAAGATTAGAAAATTGCTATTACTTTATCTAAGGACTCCTATACTTTCATAACTATTTATAGTATACCTGAATGACATGCATCTTTGCTCTCTGCAGTTATTATTCCACACTGTATGATTGATTATAGCATTTCTTGTTTTGTAAATACTAAAGCTGTTTATGCTGATGAAAGAAAGTTTCTTTTCTATTAGTTGCCTTAGATTTGTTTGTCTAAAGTTTCTTTCTTGTAACATAAAAAGGATTCCTAAATACTGATCCATTATTCACCATGTCGTTTGGGCATGTCCGAACACAGGCAACAGTGTGACTGTGAAAAATGGCAGCATAACAAATTTCCAGATGATCAACCATAAATTGTGAATCTGGAGCAGAAGGTACTAAAACTTCAAATGATATTAAAAAAAGAATGCCCCTCTGTTGCATTAAATCAGGAATTAAAGATGACAGAACAATAAATAGTAAATAAACTGCAACATATATTTTCATAACTTCTGTGACTTGCTCTGTGTTTGACCAACATACATGTAATACCCGTACATTTTCAAGCACAGGGGCTTGCTCCCACTATCAAATATGCAGTCAAACTGGTATATAACACGAATAGAAAACTGTTCAGTTTATCAAATGTGAACACTGTTTGCTATGACATTAACGGTCGTACATTTGCGGATAAGTTTGACAACATTTTCGTAATGAATCGGGCATTTCTGTCATGATCCTGTATATTTTTGACGCAAACCGGACGTTTGAACAATTTGCCTGAAGAGGCTCCCCATCCACGAATGCATGGACGAGGAGCCACTGCCATTAATAAATCAGCTAACATGTCTGAGGAAGGCCGTATATACCTCTGTATGTTGAACACATTTACTCTTATTGGATAACCCTCTAGCTCTAACGTAGATAAAATAACTGCCTATCTGACCAGGAAGATTTACAAATGACTGCCTATATCTTGTAATGTGCATGCATAGTTTCTTGAAGAAGTGGGAGTAAACAAAATTGCCAATGATAATCCACAGCTTATGCAACTCTATGAACTTAGTGGTCAGATGGAAGAATTTTTTCCCAGTATTGTGGGTCTGCTATTAATTAAAACTTCATGGTTGAATGCCTCTAAGCCGAGAAACATGTGAAGTCTGGTGTCATATTACAGGACATTTTAGGATTGTTTGTGATTTTTGGCCAGGTTATACTAAAGAACCAACTTTGAGGCAGTTTACACTTGTTACAATAACAAGCAACCAAAACAACCATAACAAACCCCTCTCAAACCAAAGTACATTGGAGCCAGTGATCAAAGCCTTATTTAGTTTGGAATGATTTGAATTGCCGACTATGAACTGATCAACATTAATGATGTCCCTGTTATTTATGGAAAATAACCCAACTCGCCCAGACGAGTAATAAACAATCAAATTAAATTATATTGATTTAAGAAAAAACTTAGTCTGATATACTAATGAAGATATTAAAAGGCTTTATACTATTATTTCAACATATATTTGTGAAATGTATACCTTTCTGGCATTTATAATATATAGGTGTCACATTAAATATGAGTGTTTTTTTGGAAAGTGAAAAATACAGATGAAAATAAGTTGCTTATATATTTTTTTTTATATACATCTCCTTAAAAAGTCAATGTATAATTTATGGTAATGTTTTATGCCCTACATTTGTTGAACATTAATTTTATTTATCATGTTTCAGGAGGTTTATTCTTTTTTTAAAGAATTTCATGGGTATTATCTTTGTATAATTAGCTGGAAAGTTAATAAAAAAATGCTAAAACAAAAATCAGAGAAATGTAAATGTATTATAATGAATTCAACAATTAGACTGATTTTTAAATTGAAAAAAAAAATAGTCATTTGAATGAGTAGTCTAACATACAGGTAGAAAAAATGTATAACACATGCAAAAAAAAAACCCAAAAAACCAAAGTTTTCAATAATATCTGATTAGCTGCATGAGATATTTCAACTTGCCTAAACATAAATACATTTTTAACGTATCATAACCTCATTAAAGCAATAATTTGTATAACACTTTCTTCAATTTTTACAGAAATGGCATCTGGTGGTTCTAACAATAATGACCGTCCCTACAGTTTGTCCAAAGATGAGGCTTTAGCTAGAATGCTTCAGGAGGAGGAATATGATGCAGCTCAGCATGCTGATGAACAGTTAGCTAGACAATTACAGGTATGTCAGATAGTATGATCCATAATACTAGTAAATCAAAATAAAATCTTTCTAAAGAACTCAATATTGACTTCTTGTCATGTGAAATTTAAAAAAAAATGCTGGTTTTTTTTTTTTAAATTTGATTACCTCTATATTCTTCATACATATGACAGACATTATATAATGTACATGGTCTCGGTTTACTGTTTTAACTTTCAGACCATGTACTTGGATTCTGATGTATCTGAATTGTCCCATTATTGATGTTTCATTTTTTTTTGCCAATATCATAAAAAGAAATTCAAAACAGTATCAAGTTAAAGTTGTTCTGTCCATTTAACTGTTTCCAAAATTTAAATGTGGATTGCAAATATGGTTTTTGAGGTGACTTTTAAGTGATTTTTTCTTTATAATGATAGTACATCTTTATTCAACATTCAATTTAAACATGAACTTGCCCCTTTCACCATTCCCTGTAATATTTCTTTCGTTTATTTTTTTTGTAGAGGAACATGATGTTTGGATCACACGATGGACCTCCGACCAATCGTAGTGTTGCTAATTTACGTAACCCTGGAAGGGCCATGACCCCTATATCACAGCTATTTTCTAGCCTTGTTAATGCAAGCTTAGAGAGAAATCCAAGACAATCAAGACGTACTTTAGGACTACTTCAGGTGAAGAATTGAATTTAGAACTAAATTTTTATTTACTTCAATTCAAGCCTTGTATTAAATAGTAATTGTGACTTTTAAATTTTTTTAATATTAAAAAACATGTATATAGCCATGCATATGGAAAAAACCACTGCAAGAAGTATAAGGAACAAGACAGTGATCAAATGCATTTTGAATAATACTTAGATCTATTTTTGTAACTTGTACTAAGGGTTTTTACCTTGGGTTTTATTGCAAAATTAAATTCAGCTTTAAGTTCATTACTTGTCCAATATGTACATTCATAAAACACTATAATCCAGAATTCAAAAGAAAAAATAAGATATTCATTTGCTAAATTGATGAGTTTATGCCTGAAAAATTCAAAGAAGAAATGGTTTGGAGATAATTATAACAACCTTAGTTGAAAGTTGGATGCCTTCCAGAACAGTTTTTTGAGTATTCAGATATCCATTCTGTGCATTCATCTGCCTATTCATTCCATTAATGATAGTTTGTCATGCAACATAAACATTGTAGATGTTGGTAAATCCTTATATAACCTCAATATACTGTACATGTATTTTGTTCTTATTTAGTGGCAATTAAGAGGTCTGACTATATAGGAATCTGCTGGGTATCTTTGTTGTGTCAATTTAAACAAAAATTATTGCAGTTGTCATCAGATGAAGAGGACCACAATGATTCAGATAATTCTGATTCTACCGTAGAAGAAGAATCTGAAGGAAACACTACAAGGAATAATCCCCCTAGTGTCAGAGGACGAGGTGCTTCAAGGGGAATAACTGGCCGTGGTAGGCTAGGTTATAGACCTACTGAAACTGTGGTAAATGTGACATCAGGATCATCAGATACCCCTAGGTCAATGTTTTCATTGGGGTCAGAGAACCCAAGTACAAGGACAAGTGTAATAAGAGGGAGGCCACCAAGGGGTACAGCTCTGAGAGGCACCAGAAGGGGAGCTACAAACAGGAGAACTTCAACTAATAGTACATCAGGTTCTGAATCTGGTGAAAGTGGAACTCAACCTGCTGCAACCACACAGACTAGGGCACAAAGACGCTCAATACCCCCTAGGTCTATGGAACCATCAGGTCTGTAATTAAGGGAAATGTTTTAGTAGAAATCGGTGCTGCATAGTGTTTGAAATAAGTGCTTGTCCACTTGCCCAGTAAAGTTGGAAATGACCAGGTGCTATATCATTGATGCAACATGATTTTAGAGAAATCAAATGATGAAGGCAGATCAGTTTAAAGACAAGTTGAGTGAAAAATCAATAAAATTTCCCAGCTAAGCCATCTTTTCCTATGACAAAAGGCTATTTTTAACACTGCTGCATACATGTGTACATGTAAAGACTATTCAGGAATTTTGGACTATGTCTCAGAAGGAACAAACCAGAATGTCTCCGATAACTAATTAAGTTTTATTCTTATCAAAGTTACATAGCGTTAAAAAAAAATAACAAATATGTCATAACAAAGTATTGTATGACACCAATAATGCTTTCAGGAAGAGATTCAGATAATAAGTAGTATATTTTACCCATATCATAGGAGTATTACTTTTAAAAATCAATGTGTTCTATGTATTGAAACATGACATTCATATTCCAACTTTGATCTTGAATTGAAATTTGCCAAAAAAAACCAAAAAACATATCAGCAAATAGTGTTAATTGATTTAGAAAATTGGTATATTTATTTCTTTTCAGTGCCTCCATTATCATTAGCCATGCACCAACCAGAGTTACCAGATGGAGAAGTAGAACCAGAATTCTTGATACTAGGGAACAGGGAACCAGTCGGTACTGATGGAAGATTCATACACATAATGGTAAATTAGTGCATTCAGACTACAGGATAATGTTGAGAATCTTTTTAGATTATTTAAGTATTTTACATTTAAAGATGGGTGGTTTCCTTTGAGTGCATTGTTTTTTCTCTCTGTAGTATTTCATCTAAATCATTCTGTCTTAAAACCCTAAAAAACAACAAAAAATATATATATATACTTAGTGAAAAAAATGGGTCTGTCACTTGAAAATGGTAATTTTTGTCCATTTCTGACCATTTTTTGCTACATGTGGGCTTCAATGGGAGCTAAACAAAACCAAAGCACATTCATCCTACAGCCTGTGCCCCGTGAAGGCTACTGATGCCAAATAAAGTGAGTTACAGCCACGAGTGGGAGCCAGGAGTCTCCTGAAGGGTCACTCGTGTGAAAAAAATGAGTATTTTTTCCAGTTTTTGGCCTCTGTTTGGCCTAAAACCAGAAGTAGTCAATATAAGGGGTTATCATAGAAATGTGACAGAAATTATTTTTATTTAGTTTCCAGGCAAATTGGAGCACTATAGATTAATTCTGCTCTGGCAAGGGTCCGAGAAATGAACCCTACTGCCTAAAAAATCTTATTTTTTGCTGCCGCGGAAACTCATGACCTCTTCTTTTAGCTTTCAAATCATTCATTTTTAACAAACTCTATATCAGATAGCCACATTTTAAATTACAGTCAAGCTGCTTGCAGATGGACACAAATTGCGCTTTCCTAAACTAAGATTAACACTGCCAGAACCAATAAAGCGGAACTAGGTCCAATCCCGAACAGGTCTGGGTGTAGCACGACAGGGTTTTAGATTTAAAAAATGTTCAGTTTTTTAAGCTAATATTTTGAATTTTTGGCAAGAACTCTATTTATTGTATCTTTATTAGAGAGACCCCATGTTGTTGCTGTTGTTTCTAATGGGCAGATCACCACAGTTAATGGTTCCTGATGACATTGATCCTACTGATTATGAGGTATGTAATGCAAATTTTAATTCTAAAATTTAATACAGGAAACAAAGACTAAATTTACAGGAAATAATATTTTGTTTTCATGAAGCAGGGGATCCAAATTTCAGAGGGTGTAAATGAAACAGCTAGTGAATGGAGGCTTCTTCTCAGATATTTATGTAAAAAATAGTTTTTTTTCCTAGTTGAAGCATTCACTGGTTCCACTCTTATGAATATGCGTCAAAAGATTTTTTCAGAAAATGTATTGCATATGTAAAGGACATGTTGTCACAAATAACCTTCCTACTTCAGTATCTTGCCTATAGCCATATGTGATACCAATATATCCTTATTTTTAAGGCATTATGGGAACTTGCTGAAAGAATTGGGGAGGTGAAAAGTAGAGGCTTAAGTGAAGATGAATTAAAGACATTAAAAACCAAAAAGTTTACAGGCAAAACCAAGTTCAATGTTGAAGGACCCCAGTGCCAAGTTTGTTTGACAGCTTACAAAAATGGGGAGATGTTGGTGAATCTTCCCTGTAAACATGAATATCATGATAAATGTATAAAAGAATGGTTGAAGGTAAGTTAATGCTGTTGCCCAGAAAATGAAAAGAAAAATTGAAAAAAAATGGCTTTTCAAGGAACATAATCCATTATATTTCATGCAAATTGTCTCCCCTTTGCATTAAGACAATGTAATATAAATTGTTATTTTTTCTTGATTTCAAGGGTTCTGTAACTTTAACATTGTTTTAAAGAGGCAAATCTTATTTATACTGTCATGTTATTGCTGTTTTATGTGGATAAAGACAATAAGAGGAATTGAAAGTGTGGTATCGGTAATAAATTGTATTTGATAAGAAATTTTGATAGTACTTAAATTTCCCTCCTGTTAATTTTCTTACTTTTATTCTTAATTTTTCCAGAGAAATGCATCTTGCCCTATATGCCGACATGATCTGAAGAAGGAGAGTTCCTGATTTGTTGAACTGATGCTCTTATCAGCTGTTTCCATCCATCATTAGTTAGTGACTCCTTAGAATGGCTAGTGTTACATTACATGTGCATTTCACAGAATCATAGAAATCAGGCCTGTGTTTTATAAAAAAAAAATCTATCTCCAATCAAGCAATTGGATTGGTCTATAATTGAGTTGAGGAAGGACTTGAAGAAAAAATTTTGATTTGAGATTTTTTCTGAAACCAGGACCATGTAAAATATGATGAAAATCATTCTCTGCATTGAGATTTCTGAGTTGCGTACTCTAATTGGCTATATTGAATTATTTGGCATCACAAAAAAATCAGAATGTTTTCAAGATTTCCACTATTGTTCGTACAAAATGTGTTGAAATATTGGGTAAAATGATGAGACACTGGTTCACCTGAAACAACATATCATATTTTCTGGTGTAACTTTTGAATAATTTAATCACTTTTCACATTTGTTGTTGCACAATACATATATGTATCATCTTTTTTTGAACATCTTGCCCCAGCGCCATAAAACTTGAACATTTACTTAAGTCCGAGAAGATTCGTAATTGTGACATCATCAATTTCAAAGACTTTGATTGGATTTACCATGGATGTTTAGAATATTCGCAGCCTTAAATACTTTAATTTTTTTGGCGCCAGGGCCTGGATACCATATTGATTGCTGTTGACATACTGGATATAAAACCTGCCATCAAATCTGATCATAGACCATGGTTTTGTGGATATTTAACCAAGATATACATGCATATGAACAGTTCATATTCAAAGCCAACTAGTATTACTTAACAATCATGTATATTTTTTCTAAAATATTGATTTTTATTTCATAAGTGCCAAATCTTAAAGAAGACTAAATTTTGCTTTCAGTTATTCTTACTTGTGCATTTTATAACAAAACCAAAATAGCTTGCGTGAATTAAATGTGTATGTTTGCATTTGCAAAGATTTAAAGGTCATGTGATTTAGCTAGTTAGATATTTAAGTACCGGTAGATGTTTTGGGGATAATAGATTTTTTCTACTTTCAATTCATACATGCATATTATCAGTCTTGCAATTAAATGAGAATGACTTGGTAAAGACCAATACCTTTTAAAAATATTGAACTTGTATAACTGTTTTTAGTTCTGATAGTCTTCAGAATTCCCAACTCAACAAGTCAGGGTCTTTAGTGATCCTCATATCCAAGTGACTGTCACACTTATGGTGTCTGCATGAAACATTGAACTATAACACTACACTTTTGGCCATTAAATACAGGTTAAGGCATATTTATGCAGTTATTGTTGAGGAGATATGGTTCTGTTTTACTTTGGAAATTTTGTAAATCAAGATGTCTGTGCTCACTATAATTTTCTGTCTATTGTCTACAAGTTGTAATCTCTCAGCTTAAAACACAAAAAGCTTATATGTCAGTATTTTGTCATTTTAGTACTTTCAAACAATTTGTGATGTGATAAACTGTGGCCCACCTGACAATCACAAACTTGCACCATCATATTTATCTTTTGAGGTGTATTATTTTCAGAATTAATAACACAATGCTTAGTGATACATGAGAATCTTTTTTCAGGAATAGAATACTGTAGATATAGTATTGTTAGCACAGCTCTTTGATATCTGTAAGTTGGATTATGAAGATATTATACATTTTTAATTTACAAATGGATGATTTGTGCCATTGGCAGAATCATTTAAATTTTGAAAGTGAGGGTATTCACCTTGTTATTGTGTGTTATTGTATTTATACATTTTCTACCCTACTACCCAAATTAGAAAGAGATCCTCATGGCTTTTTGTCCAACACATGTGGTTTCCAATAACAATAGACCTTTTTCATATTTATGGAATGCAAGCCATTTTAACAATTTTTTCAAAGGGACATATACAACCAACAAACAGTACAAGCTGGTTGGTGGTCTCATTAGGGAAATTTCTGGGAATGCTGCTGAATCTCCTGCTTTGACAAAGGCACCCAAGCAGGATAATGTTGATTTTTTATCTTTAAATGTATGGAGGCTCCTGCCAAAAGCAGGAGAATTAAGTAGCACTCCAGCTAAGGATCATGCAAAATGTGATTCATGGGTTAAAAGCCTACATATTTTTATTTTTGATATTTTGTTTGAAATGCCATAGTAAACAGAAATTAACATGTGGTTTTTCATATAGCCCATGTTCTTAGGAGATAAAAATTATATAGAATGCACTGTAGATTTCAAAATGAAGGGAGATAACTGTAAATGACGCTCAAATACAATAGAATCTACTGGATTTTCAATGTTGATTATCTCCTAAGAGCAGGCAGATTTGAATTAATAATTACACATTTCATAGTATAGACCCATAAAACAACTTAATTACAAAAATAAAAATATGTAGCCTTTTTTGGGGTGTATCACATTTTTCAGATTTTGCATGATTCTTACATAGACAGCTACTTAACACCTATGGGGATATGAAAAAGAACTGTTAAAGAACTACATACATGAATCTTCAAATTTTATCACAATATATGATGATGATGCATCTTGCATTTACTGATATGAGATTGAATCTTGAATGCATGCAGTATCTGTGACGACTAGGTCAACTCTATTTGTATTTTGCTGGGAAGTTTTTTTATGTTAGTTTTCTCTTTAAGTTTGCTATGTTATGTTGAGTTATTGAATTTACTCATGAATAGAAGGTCAGTGGTTCTGATAAAAGTCTCGAGTTACAACACATCATCATGTCATAACATGTGGTATCTCATTTTTTTTAAATTACTATATTTTATATTTTCTTTCTCATTGTCATATACAGATACATGTTCAAGTATTAATGAATTAAAAAGTTCACTTTATTTAAATTTACATACACAGTGTCAAGTAGTCCTATTTCAGGAATACAATGTATTGTACAATTTCTAATACATGTACATACATGAATATATATCTGACTGCTTTGCTTTAATGCTGTTTTAAACCTTGAATGTTATTTAGAGCTTAACCATAAAATGTTGTCTCATCATTTCTTACAAAAATACATAATTCTTTGATTCAAAATTTTTTTGGACCTTTTTTAGTTGACATAATGTTTAAGGGATCTGTTTCTATCTTCCAAGAACATATGTTATCATGATGTGGCATTATTTTGATCTTATATTCATACTTTAAAAAAAAAAGGTACATAATTATTCATGTCATAAAATACTGTTTGTTATCTATGATGAAACCTTGAGAATATTAGTTGGTCAATAAATAAGGCAGGCTGTTCCATGGTGGTGTTGTATTTTTATAGCATATTGTTCTACAAATAACTGTTACACTATACTAGTACTTTTAAATATATGTTACAGATACCATGTCACTAATTTAGTCTGGAGTTATTGTTACCTAGAAATAGAATGCCAAGTTGTAAAGTTTTCTCTAATTCAGATATATATATATATATATATATATATATATAACGTGAGGTGTCATCCCAAATACCTGGCTATGGCCCGACGGCTGATATTGATTGAGGGTGATATAGCATGTGATACAGATTTTGCCTTGAAATATACACTTTATCATACTTTTGACAATGGAGAGTAATACAGTATACAACCTGCAATAAAAATGTAAGAAAATACCAAGAAGAGTTTGATATAGGTTCTTTATTACTATATAAAGGTGTGATACAGGTTAGCAATGTGATACAGGGATGTGGAAAAGGGTATTACATCACAATGTTTGATACAAGGTGAACTTTCTAGACTTTATCTGATATTCAAAACTGCTGTATTAAATATATGGTAAACCAATGTAATAAACCTCTAATCTTATTGTAAAATGTAAAAAAATGTAATCAGTGATTCCATTGGAAGGTATATTTGTACCAAATTTTCTAGACTTGGCAAGCAAAAGTCCTTGATGAGTTGAATTGATAACATCTTATCTTTTTTTTTACTTTAAATGTTTAATGACTTCAGCTGTTCAAACTTAGAACTGTTTGAATTAACCTTCATACATAACCTGTTTTATGAATTCTTTATGGCAGACAACCAAGCATAGATCCTAGAATATGCATACCAGGCAACCCTCCAACCCCAGCCTTAAATTGGGAATAAATATTTTTTGTGCATGAAATCTTGATTTTTCATAAATTCTACCACCAGACATTTTCTTGTCTCCTTTCTTTTGTCCTGTATTACCCTTAACATGAAATCCTGGACCCTCTTTTGACATTTGTACTTGATTTATATAAAATAAGATGACAATGTATGGCTTCTTTAACATTACTGTTATTTATCTTTGTCTCACTTCTGAAGGATAATGTTTTTGTGTACCCAAGAATTATGTCTCTTTTACAATACACTGTATTACACTCTAATTTTAATTGTTGTAGATTTTTTTTCTATAGCAATTGTACTTGTAAACTGTGATAATTCTGCAATTTACTGTTTTGATTTTGTTTTCATTGTTATTTTTTAAACTTTTTATTATATTGTATATTTATCATCAAGTTTACATTCCCCTATTAAACACATCAGTACTAGCAGTAACACAATTAATAGAATAATTTCAGAAGGTTCTCAATTTTTCAGAAATACTTATGGCACAACTCTTACATAGATTTGTCACATTTTGACCAAGGGCTAGGTTTTTTAGTCCTTTCTTGAATTCACCATTGTTTGTACCTAAACTGGCTGGCCCAGGCAATATGCTAAAACTTACTATTTTTTTTTTTCTTTTATGTCATACTTTAGAGTTTGTTGAATTATCTCCCCTTTCGGGCAATGTAAAGTTGATAAGTACAAGTAGTAAATTTAACTTTTAAGTGTAAGTATCTGTAAGAATCAGGCAGTGGGTGAAACATGGTATAAAAAACTCACCATTTTGAAAGTTTAATTTGACTATTTGCACAATTAGAATCAATGAAAACAAACAGGAATTTGCATATAATGCTGACCAATTGAGTTACAATTTCATTAAAATGCACTGAAAATGAACATTTCAAGGGCAGATAACTCTGTCAGAAACCTCAATTTTCTAAGATTCTATTTAAAATTTCTGAGCAAATCCAATGATGCAGAGGTCAAATAATGGTCTTTTCAAATAGAGAAATCATCCTTGAGTGATATTAGGTATATTGTCAGGTCAGTGGTGTGTTTGACATGCATGTTTCTGATTTTTCCCATTTGCCTGATTCTTACAAACACTTACACTTAAGTCAAACAAAACAGTATTACTATAGATAAATATGTCAGTTTTATATTTTAGTGTTTTGATTTGTTGCTCAATGAACAACTACAAATTTTATTATGTAGTGAAACTTGTCAAAACCAAACCACTTTTAGGCTTTAAAATTGGTCAGTTTAGACAGGTGTTCAGTTTGCCAATGTTCAAAATATGTAACTGATATAAAAGGACTTTATTAAATTGTCTGGTTTAAACAGATTTGGGATTTTTGAGGGTCAATTTAGACAAGGTTTACTGTATAATTATCTGTGTGATTTCATGGCTATTTTAACATAAAGCTGTTTTTGCTAGTGCAGTACTGAATGTTGATAAAGATTTTTTCTCCATATTTAACCATAGATTTATGTTTATGGGTCCACCCGAATAATAAATAAAAACACTTGTTGCTCATGTCTTGTGTTTTTGCCTCCCCCTTTTTGTAGTTTAAATATGGACAGTCTTTTTTTTTTCTTGCCATTTTGATGGAGAGTTCACAAGAGAGGCACACTGTGCAATAACGTCAAAAGTATATGTCAACCGTCAGGGAAACTGGGAAAAGGAGTATCCATGTATAGAATAAACCAACAAAAAAGATTTTGATCCGTTTATACTTAGTATTTCATTCTAGTTTCATAAAGAAATGTCAAATGCATTGAGGAAAAATATCAAGTCGGAGGTGAGATAAAAACCCACTAAGCACGTGATTGATTCATGAAGTGAGTAGAGTTATGGCCAGTGCACTTGCTTGGAGAAACTTTGATCAATCTTTTGTAAAAGCGTCATTAAAACTGCTACAGTTGTGTTGAAGAGACAGGAACAACTCGCTATATGCTAAGATAAATTTTATCTGTTTGGGTTGAATTATAGTAAAGTGCCATAGTATCGTGGCCGTAGAATGCATTTTAAAACACATTTCTCTCTTTTGAAATGTCATTTTCTCTTAATACATTCCTTAGGTAGATCTAAGCGTGACTCCGGGTGGCCCAGTTTCCCTTCTAAAATGAAATGTTTTGAAATGTCATTTTAATGCTAAAATATTGAAAAGTACTCAGAAAGAATCACAATTTAATGTTTAATCAAGCAAATGTGATATTTAGCATTGTATGGTCAAAACAAATGAATATGATGCATTTTTTTAGCTTTTCGACAGACGATCGGCATTCCAATGGGATGAATTGTGTTCTTCTCGGTGACCCTTTCTTCACTCTTATGAGGCTGACTTTATAGTTTATCTAAGCCAAAAGAAGGGACATCGTTTAGACAGATCCTTTGATCTTACATTTTTGTAATTAGTTTCCGCTATATAGATGAACGATCTTACTTTCGGAATTATCGCATCTATCCCAAAGAACTTGCAATTGAGATAAAAGACACTAAAGACACAATAAAGTCAGCCTAATTTCTTGACATACTCTTAGAGGTCAGTGGAAAAGGCAATACCCCTCCAGCACTTGCGTGTGTAGTTTTCATATCACAACGTTAACTCGTACGTTTGTCAGAGCTTGCCGTAACTTCGTGGACCTTTCGTACCGCGCTAGACTTCTTACAATTAGACTTTGGGAACAGGGTCGTGTTGATACAAGTTTAAAGTCATAACTACAAAAGTTTTGTAGTCATCATCAAGAACTTTAGGATCGTTATGGTATATCCATCTGCACCATTAGATCAACCGATTTTTCCCCGTGTCCTAGTATACCTTTCTTCTTTCGTCTACCGAGGTCTTGACATTTAATGAGCAATTGGGTGGATGGTTCTAGAAAAGCAGAGGACGCTTACCCTACCGGTGCACATAGTCCATGCTCTCAGTTTTTAGTGGAGTCTGGGTTGCTCATTTACCTTTGTCTCCTTGTATGTGTTATTTGGTTATTACATTTTCTTTGTTGCGTGTGTATTTTTCCTGTCTCGTCTTTATCGTCATTAATCACAAATTAAAGGTTTATTACATATTATCCCTCATAGAGTTTCATATTGCATTCGCAAGCTTGTGCAATACAATATTTGCTCGGAACAATGTACACCAGTATTTAAATGCAATAACCCTTTGTCATTGAACTCTTATTTCCTATTACTTTCCTTGGATGGGACTATATTACGTTGCTGCATGTAAGATATAGGATGACTACACAATATCTATTTTCTTGATGTTCCAATAAAAAAAAAAACTTGTCTTTTTTTTCACAAATCGAGCTTTTTTAGGCCTAAAACTCTTACTTTATTTCTAAAGAATCTTAGTTTATTTTAATGTATTTCATGGAAACAAAAAAAAATTGATAAGAATTACGCCGATGGTGCACAGTCATAGAGAAAACTCTTCCGCCTTGAATCATTATTTATAGGTTGTACTATGAAATTTATGTCCCATGTTTTAACTATAAAATCTGACTTCTTACAGCCTGTTCAATTCTTGACTTTTGCCCTATTACATCACAATATACGTGCTTATTTACTTTTTGGTTTTTTACATGAAAATATCTACAAAATTAGTTCGCAGTTGAATTGGCAGATTTTTACACAACCCGACATTTTTATCAGTATTAACAAATATTTTGTGAGTTTTGGGTTAGTGAAGCCTTGTTTTGTCAATTTCTGACTGACCTTTTTTCGTATTAACATACTAAGGCAATCGGATATCTTATGAAATAGTCTGTGTTGTTGTCTTGTTGAAGCCTTGTTTTTGACTGATCTTTTTCAAGATGGTTGTACATAAAAAAAAAAATTAAAAAAAAACCGTCAGATCATTATTCTTAATTAGTTAAACATCTATACATTTATTTTAGTAAATATACATTTCTTCAAAACTGCATGTACTTGTATCTAAATAATGGGAAATACGAAAGTTACGTTGCACTAAATAGACTTCCCCTTTTAACAATTTAATAAATTTAAGTCTGACATTGAAATGCGAAAAATTTTATACGTATAACTTCAATAAATACTTGCACTTTTAATTTCAAATCTAAAAATAAAAGGCACATGCTGCAGTTTCAAACTCATTACCCCTTGTAGTATTCATACAATTACAGTCTATTACATCTTATAAAGGCGATTAAAATATCCCAAGAATAGTTAAAAAAACCCAAAATTGCATTTGGACCGGACACGAGTTACCGCAAACAGAAATTCTTCCAATGGTGTCTAGACGTATGCAGTATATTACCGTTAGATCACAAAATATCTATTTTTTTTCTCAGGAAATCATTATGTCCCTCCGACACCAAAACTATAACCACAATAACTTGTAAGCAGAATGTTTATTGAATAATATAAAGGGACTTTCAAGGATTTAAGGGGAGAGTGTGAATATGACCTTTCAAAATTGTCGGATATTCGGTTTCAAATAAAAACATATCCTTAAAATGGGCAAATGGTAAATCATATTTAAAAAGAAGCTGTCTTTTTATGGATTCCTTATTGCAATTTGACGAGTCTGGCCCTCAAAACACCCCTGCTTTCGTATTTGTCAACGACAAGTAATAAATTCAATTTAGAATCTACAATATTTTGTAAATAAAGATAAAAGAACAGCACATTATCAAAGAATAACATGACCTCTTATGTTTCAATTGTCAATCAAAAAGGTTCTTAATATGATGTAAGTTACAGGGCTTTTCCTATCCGATTACTGTTTGAAATCCATTTCTTGGAATATGAAGGGACTGTATGCACTGCTAGTGGTAAGGCTCTCAAAATGATTTAACATTTCTCTTTTAAAGTTATGAAATGGATTTTTTTTTGTAATTGAATTTTTTTTATACGAAAGTTGATTCAACAACCATGATATATGAAGCACTGAGACTATGGTTCAAATAAGTCGACCCAGACTGTGCAACCCTGGCGTTCACCACAGACAAAGTGAAAACGAAAGAAACCGAATTTAAATTGTGTGAATAGGTGAATTGGTGAAAATTTACATTATGAAATAGTATCTTGTCTTTTACATTTAACCAGCAAATGCTAACTTGTTTGATATCTAGGGTGCACTATTCATGTGGGAAATAAACACTGGATATGATAATGCCAAAAATAATGGAATAATAAAGTGATACAACACTATATATCAGCAATAGTATGCGACGCATTCAGTACACAGAATTTATCCTCTTTTTAAAAGTAATTTTGGTAATTCCTTGCGCTATGAATATGTAGATTCATCTATAAATAGTTTCTACTAAGCATTTTCACACTGCTAATTTCTTCCAGATTTTAGCGGTTTACCGCGAGGCGAATTCACAAGCCGTAACCAGATACAGAAATCCTTGGGTGGAACTTGTCAGACAAATTGCTTGCAGGGTTTGTACAAAAAAATTATAACAAATACGAAGTTAACATATACCATGCACATTAACACTCCCCCACACATAGTTGTGAGTTTGGTGTGAACGTTTTGGGGTACATGTATCCAAATCTTTTAATTTTTTATTTCAAGGCCGCAAGTTTCGCAACACAAGACTTATGTTTTGATTTATAACCAATCAAAAAAATATCGGCGTAAGGTTTAAAAACAAAATTGCCCTTAGTGATCAGTTTGACTCAGATACAATTCTGTTCATGTCCAGGCTTTTACGTGATGACAGTATAAAAATGGTGAGGATCCTAACTGTCATTGATCTGACAAACTTCTACGTGTCCGATTTTTAGTTAATGTACACTAAAACAATGATATAATACGAAGGGTCTGGTAGAAAAAAAACATATGACACGAAACCGGTATTGCCATGCAAGAAACATTTACCTTTGTACAAATAATGCCTTCTAGTGTTTGCCTTGTCGCTTTGCTTCTAAGTCAATACTTGATTATTCTAATTATATTAATTATTATGATATAAAACCGGTTTAAGGTCAATAAACTTAATCGTGTTTGTTGTAGAGTGTAACCTGTAACTTCCAAGAAACATGCGACCTCCAAGTCGTTTGTACCCCTTTCGGAGACTGTGGACAGCGGGCTACATGCTTACAGATCCCATTCCCAAGAAACACAGTTTGTCCAGACGCATTTACAAACGCCGGTCCTCCATACACCGTTGAATGTTTCGATGATGCAGGTTGTCAGGAACCTATGGTGTGCTGTCATAGTTACGCCAAAAGTTACTGTCACATGCCTCCATTCAGTCAAGCAAATGGTGCCGAAAATAGACCGTCAATAAATGCCATAATGGTAAACCCAAGTTCAGAAGCAGGAAACCCCGGACCAACCAGGAACCCTGGAAGTTCTGCAAATGCCAATCGAATTCAGAATGAGCCAACTGGTGCCGAAAGTACTGGTAGAGGAAGCAGGAGTGTAGTTGTTGCTCGATCCGACTTTTTTGACCCACAAGGCTTCCGTAGACAACAACGGGCAAACTGGCAAAACGCGCTAGAACGCCGTAGACTACAACAGCTGAATGCACTAGGTACAGCCGTAAGGTTGGATGCGCGTGACGCACGAAGACGAACGGAAAACGAACTTCTAAACTTTCCTTCTGACAGAGACGACGTAACAAGGACCAGCATTAATAGAGATCTAAACGGGGGTCGACTGACTGTGGAAATAGCGAGAACTCCCGGAGTAGATGCACCAGTAATTGACGTGAATGGATTGAGAATATCAGGAGATGAACGCTCATCAAGTCGTAGACCTAGTGCCGATAGAAATGATAGAAGAAATGACGAAAATCGCGATAAACAAAGAAGTGAGACAAACCGGAGAAACAGAATAGGACCATCAGATGACGTACTTAGAAACGCAGGACCTCGTTCAAGTGGAAGTAGACGAAATGACGACAGACGACAAAACGACATTCGCCCAACTCCACCACCACCAACTGAGCCAAACGGTCAAAGAGACGCACCGCGTGATCGCAGTGATCAACGCTCAAGAGACGAACCTAGAAGACAACCAGGTACCCGGGATACTGTAGACGAAGCAGTTGTGAGGGTTAACCTACATGGCCCTCCCGGTGGGGCCCGTCCATTTGCCAGGAAAGCAGACCTTTTTAGGGGTCACGGATTTTATGGTGACAGACGTAGGTTACTTGGAGAGGTTCAATTTGAAGGAATCCCAGGAGCTAATAGCAGACTCCGTGTTTAAATCAAAAAATACATATGGGATAGTTTGGACTATATGCGATGAAATATGAAAAAAAAATATTGAATGAAACAAAATCACAGTATCTTGTCTCGATTTCATGAGAGTAATAAGTTAACAGTATTAAAGGTTATTGGTACGTTTCAAATTTGTGGTAATATATATTCTGTAAAAAATAAAAATCCATGTAATTTAAACGAATTGATTGATGTAGTCGCATATTCCATAGAAGACAGGACTTAATGTAAACGACGATTTATTCATGTTTGTTAATCTAAATGGCGCCATAATCTGAATGGCGCCATGAATATCATGTTTCGGTCGATTTAACACAAGCATGAGAAATAATAGACGCAAAATTATAAGAAAGACCATTCCATTATATTTGCATGGTTTTTAATAATAAAGGGCAAATTTGTCTGATGCAAAGACGAAAATAGACCATTTCAATTCTTAAAAAGAGAAGAGAGGGACATAAAGAGGTGCACAAAGTCATATGCATTTGTAAACGTGCATGTACATCTTAGATAAATATGGGCCATAAAGACCATTTTCTTGTGGATCCGATTTGATAACATCTTACTAAGTTGTTGTCATTGGCTCTGTTTACAGCCTTTAACGATTTACATTCTGTTATTGCATAAAGTTATCACGTCAGCACTTTTTTTGTATATAGTGGACACGGGTGTTGGACAAATCCACCCATTAGCATGTCTTGTGATACAACAGTTTCTCTGTCGCTGAGCGATAAAATTTGTTGCAAAATGTTTGTACTAATTTGCGGAGTAAAGCAAGTGCGTTCTATACAATTAAAGTTTCTGTCTCAAAGTTCATCATGGTTCTAGGGCTTTCAGTTCCTTAGTTCAATATTACAATCAATGTTTAACAATTCAGGGTTTCTATAACTAATGAATTATAACAATTGCATGGCAAAACAAAATCTCGTACCAGAAGAAAAATATGTCGAAGAGAACAGAATGCAAACTTCATGCATAATTTGTAAAAGAGAAAAGTGCGGAAACCCGAGTCAGCAATACTTTTCAAAACCCAAGAAAAAATGAAAGTACTGATAGCCCTGGAGGTTTTTGATTCTTGTGAAAATAGTAGCATGAATAAAATTTCAAAGATAACATGATGTTAAATAAAATTGGGATCATACATTTGCATTTTAAATATTATTAAGAACAGTTTTTTTTTTTATTTTTTTATTTTGATAAGTATAAACTGAATGTCAATCCATACTACTTATCTAACTTCACACACATTTACAAATATTGTTCCATTTCACCTGTTCCCAAATTTTTAAACCTGTCCCAAAGTTAATATGCATTTACTTACGAAAACTATATCAACAGTAGCATCCTACACTAATTTTACTCAAATAAAACCAATGTCAGCTGAAGAAAATAATTTCCTTGGAACACAAGATTTTAAAAAATTAGACACTGTTATCAATTTGAATTTTCCCGACAATTGTACTTGGTTAAAATTACTGCTCTTCATTTCCTGTTTTTTTTTTAATGGTAAAATATTACTGATAGGGTCAGAATTTGACTGGTAAGTGTGTTAAATGGAAAATGCTTAACACATTGTATGCTTCTAAACACATTACTGCAAAAAATAAATTCCCTAAATGCAAATTTATTACTAATTGTCTTTCAAGACCAAAAAGGGAGTCGTCTAACCTTCAGTTGATTTGAAGACTAGGTATCAATTTCTTTGCAGAAATAATAAAATATTGTTGGGCTGAATTATTGCCAGAAACACATTTACTGGCTATAAAAGAGGTATAAAATGATATAAAAGGAATTACATTTGGACTATAGGTTTGTGTTGTATTCAGAAACAATAGGGAAGTTCTAGTGAAGGACCGGTGACATAAGGTATTTTGATCCTGAAGGATCAAAAACCCAAAAACTAAAAAAAAAATAAAAATTAAATGGACAGGAACATCTATATCTTGTCATGGAAGCAATGTATCAAATTTATATCACCTAAAAGCAGGACCAAAAAATGTGGAAAACTTGAGTTTATTACATTCATTTTGTAAGTCCAAAGGCCATAACTCAGCAAAATATAAACAGACAGAACAAAATTAGTACTTGATCTGTAAATTGTCATGTTCGGCAATGTACCAAATATCAAAATGTATATTTGCAAGCATGACTAAAAAATGCCGAAAATGGTTTCGCTGAACTGACAGTTGACGGACACTGTGCAAACCTTAAGGTCCATTCAAAGAAAGTGCAAGTTAACTAAAGTGCTGGTAGGAACCGAAATGACATTAGACACAGTTTTCTGATAAAGATGTCTAATTTCCAGACCCTCAACTAAAGTGCCCTGGTACTTACCGTGTTAAAAAGCCATTGCTATCTATAATAATGTATTGTAAAACCTGTGTAAAGAGCAATGTATACCAAACAAGTGGTTTGACTTGTACAACGGAGGGCTAATAATTGATAAAATAACCTTAAACTAAATTTATTATTCTTTTATTTTAAATAAAACTGTTTTAGCATTAACAAGTGTACATACAATGTAACAGAATGATCATTGTTAACTTCTCCTAACATAAAAGAAAGAAAACAAATAGTTGCTAAAATTCAATGAATATTTTTGGTTTTAACTTAATATTGAATTAAGTGTATTTAAAATAGAAAAAAAAATACATGTATCTTACATGTATGTAATGATACATGTATATAGAAATAAACAACTGTTGATATTGTACCTTGTACCATACACCAAATCCTTCTCTACTGTAAGCAAAACGCAAAATTTAAACAATATAACACAAACAAAACTGCATGATCCCTGAACCATAAGATTGAAATAATTTCTAGCGATAAGTATCAGTATGCACAATAAACCCTGAATTAGATGGTCACCTGTCTTAACTACCCACATTTTAAAGTACATCTATTTCAATAATAAGGCCCTGGAAACGCGTAAATTTCAAGCCATCTTTTTATCATGGTTATGATCAAAGTTTTAAGCATACCTTTATGGGATAAATCTAATTCAACATGTATTCTTATTAGATGACAAATAAAAAAGAAACAATTTAAATACCAGTCCATGTAAAATTCAGACACTGTCTATGGTAAGGTGATTCATGATGTAGAAAAACCCATGGATCAGATGATGTTTTTTTCCTCTACACGTGCTATTTTTTTATGTGACAATAGTCCTTTCTGCATTTAGATCTGTACTTTTGAGAAAACTACACTTTTAACTTCCCACTAAAATAAACCAAATGAAACCAAATCAAGAAGGATAACTCTTGCGAAGTGCTAATTTCATGTACAATCTATATAAATTTTATCTCAAAAGTGCAACCCCCAAAGGAAAAACTAAGACTGGTTATGTGTTAACAGTTTTTGAACAAGAAATAAAACTAAATTCAGTGGGTTTTTGACATTCATGAATCACCTCCTGTCTGATTCTTACAAAGACTGTTACTTAAGTACATGAATTATTTTTTGCCATTTTCAAAATAATAGTAAAAAAACCTGAATTTTTGTTTTCATTTTCATATTTTCTTAAATGACCAGTATAGATGCAATATTTAGAATATTAAGTGCTTACAAAATATAATTGAAAAAATTTTTTTTTTTCTATAACTGGCAGTTACAGCTGCAGAAGCAAACATACATACACAGAGAGATTGGGTCATATGGAAACAAATTATGTTACACAACAAATGGATAACATTATATACAGAAACAGTAATGTATGGAATGATTTAATTAACTGCTAGTTGTTGTTAGACACCTATTCCCCTAAGTAAAACAAGTTGTTCATTGGAGTCATTATCATTTAAATAAATAGAGAAACTGAACCAAATGATTACAGATACCATAACTACCATAGAAAGGCAATAACTCATGAATGTGAACTATAACTTTCGACTTGATCTTTTTTTTCATTGCCTTCTTGTTTGAGAAGAATTTGTCAAATAATTATTTAAAAAGTATAAGTTTGTGATTTAAAAAAAAATTGTTTAAGCACTGGGAACATGATATTGACAAATAAAAACCAACTCCTACATCTCAAATATTTGTAGCAACTTAAAATTTGCAACAAGATAGCATAATTTTTTCTTTAAAAGACATGACGATGGGTGACTAAGTACCAATGACTCCTACTGAGATTGTATATAAGGCTCAGTGGCAGATGCTGAGCTCAAATGAAATAACAGTCAAATAAATCACTTTAACTCAACACAAGCAATGACGAAATTCAAATTTTCCTATCAAATTTCTGGGTTAATTAAATCCTTAACAAACATACAATATCACACTTGTTCATGAATGAGACATACAATATGACTAGGTGAACGCTATCCCAATATTTAACACACAAACAAAACACCATACATATTAATGGTTAACCCTAATACCTCAACCTGCAATGAAATAAAATAAACAATTTAAATACATGTACTTGTAAAACAAATCAGCCAGGGCATAAATTATGCAAAGTATTAATATGAAAATCTTGCCATTGTACTGTTATTATTTTGGTGAGGTAATAGTTCTCACATATACCTTCATATTACCTTTAAATTCTCCTCTGTGCCTTTTCTCAGCAGAAATAAGATGGCTGCAAAATATACAGAAAAAAGTACAAGCACTATATACTAAAACAAACACACATTTCCTCAATCAATTACATTATTGCACTTTCATTTTATAAAAGTTACAAACAAGAAACTAAAACAAAATGATGAGGGGGTTTTACAGAATCTGTGAAAATACTTTTTTTTGTGGACCTAATTTCTTGGTTTCTGTAATTTTGTTGAACATTATCCCTTTGAAAGGGGTTGAGTCATAAAAGCCTAGTTAAGACCCAAAATATAATATTTAGATATTATGAACCAAATACATACTTCAATGTCTCAAAATAGTATCATTAGCCAATTTTGGTAAAATATTTTTTTTGCAATTCACACATTGCCACTGTGTTTCGATAAAAAGTTTAGTTAGAAAAAAAAGTCATCAGAGTGAAAGTCTTTATCTGATGTTTGGAATACATGCCAGCAAATCAGATGAAACCAAACTCTTCAAGAACTATACTATAAACAACATAGTAAATGTACATTCTAAAATAAGAAAAAAAAATGAATACATCTACCAATCACCATAACTAAAACTCAACACATTATAGCCATAAATGAGGCAGGTTACTTTTATGATATGACATTAAAAATAGAAGTTATGAAATAAAACACAAATAACAAAATGATAAGATAAGATTAAAAGAGATCACAAACACAATATAAGCATAGTCAATATTAAGTAGTCCAGGCAATTGGCGAGATGCTGTTATTTTTGATTGGCTCTCTCTTTGAGCAACTCACAATATCATAGTAGTCTTTCAGGAATGAATATAGCCATTGTATACTTGTACCTTTATGTACAGTACAAGGCCATCAAATTGGTTAATAGTGAAAGAAAGATGTTGGGGAAATGTCTATTGGGAAAACCATCAAATAAGTCATAATTATACAAATAAAATAGAACAAGGCATCATCCAGCCTCTAATAAAGACTAACAGTTAAATATGATATGATTATAGATACCCTGCACGTTTTTGAAGGTAGAAAGTTGTAACCAACTATTTATCGGTGAGACTTAAGTACAAGTGTACTGTAGTTTAGTTCAGCAAACAGGTAACATAACAGGATAATAGTAAAACAGAGAATACTCCATTTAGTTCTACTCAATATTTGTAAATATAGGTAAAAACTCTCTATCCTATAATATTTTCTGGGTAAATAATAAATATTGCTTAAAAATAAGACTATCTGGATCATAAAAGTAGCTCTTGTTTCAGTCATATTTCAGCAGTAATTCATTGCAGCTCAAATTTAATTTGATAGGTTAAAAACTAACTTCTTGTTGAAGATTTATAAATATAAAATGAAAAAAAAAATATGAATAGTTATTGTGATACGATGGCAGGATTCACATACCTGAGACTTTTTCTTTCGATCTTTGTAAGTACATGCATTCCATAATTTGAAGACCACCAATCTTTTTAAGTACATGTATCCCATATAGTTTTAAAGACTACAGATTAGGCCTTCACTTACCAAACCGTTGAATGCAAGGTAAAATGGCAATAAGAAAATGACTCGTTAAACACTGACAATAGATAAGAAAGATGGTCTGCACAACAATAAATCTGAATTTCTGAATTGAATACTGGATAAAACTGAGCTTTAAAGTACAGGTCAACCTATGTACCACAGAGGGTGACAAGTCTATATTTATGATCATCTTTTTGATATATTAAGATGGTGTCCATGGAAAACCCACATAGAAGTTATTAATGGATCTTTTTCAAACTTTGTATTCTCATTGAGTATCATAAAATACAGAAAAAAAAAATCAAATTTAAGTTGGATCCAATTATTGTTTACACAAAAGTTATGTTCATTTTAAGTTGTATTTCCCCTAAAATGTTTGCAATGGGATGGGGTATCATTTAATGCCCCATTAGATGCCTATTTTTCACTTTTATTTGCATGACACTTAGGTAAACCTGTACTTAAAAACAAAGGTAGTCAAATGGTAATAAAGAATTAATGACTCAACGAACCATGGCTATTTGCTCAAATTAAAGACCAAGTGATCAGTGATTTCTCAATTTTCTTAGTCTTAACAATTCACACAAAATAAAAAAAAACTTTACTAACTAAAAAAATCATGACTCAAATATAATTAAAATGGCAAGATACTGCTGGTTGAAATGCCAAAAAGACAATTTGTACATCTAAAATGAATCAATAATGCTGAGTCATAACCAATGGTTCAACTGATTAAAGTCCTTCCTCAAACAGATACTGAACTGTGTAAGTAAAAATGAATTAAGTAAATATGTATGGACTTATGAATGGTTTAAAAAGAATTCTATCATATACATATAAATACATGTTATTTTTTTAAGAGTCGCTACATTATACAATCTTTCAAATGATACTCTCTACCATCGACTTATGGTTAATACAGTGAAAGAACTGAACCAATATGTGATTCTGAGACAAGTCAATACAGATTTAAAAACTATGTTATCTTTTCACAAAAGCACCTAAGTTCATACTAAGACAATTGTTCTAATGCTTCGACAATCGAATCAACTCCTTAAACCAATCATAAACCATGTTTAGAATTTGGACAACCATTACATGGATTCATCCTCTTCTTCTTAACAAAATAATAATACAACACGCCAATGATCAACAAACAAAATGCATAGAAAAATACACACATATTCAGATCTACAGAACTCATGCCCGAATTAGGAGAATATTGTTGCTTTAGGTGATACTGGTTTATGGCAACATTTATGGCTACAGGGGGCTTCTGGCCAGATTTCTGTAATTTATCTTCCAACTTTTGTTTCTTCATTTGTCTTATTTCTTGGATTTTCTGTAAATCTTGTTGCCTCTGCATTTTCTCCCACCAGTCTAGATCTGACCTTGACTTTTTGGGATTACTGGGGGTGATAATTGAAGCATTTTTAACTATATGTTCCTTGCTATACATTTTGACTAGAAAATTCAACACTTCATTCCTGTCCCAAGATAGGTTATTCCCCTTGTCACTACTTCCTGTCCTACATCTAGGGCAAGCTTCTAATGAAGGGAATAATATCTTAGGATGTAAGGGATCTTCAGATTCATCCCCATGAAGTCTTTGATTAGCACTATTATGAGCATCCCATAACCATATCACTTGATCTGTAGCTGATGAAATTTGACGGCTGTCTGCCATCTTAAGAAAATGTTTGCTACACACACGACATCCGAAAAAGTACTTCATATAGTCAGTAACTGCATTTAGTACTTCTCCATACAAAAATTTTGGCCCTGAAACAAGAAAGACATATCCAGTCAATATATATGAGAAAAAGAAAAAAATGACTCAGTTAAAGTTCTCTTCATCATCATTAGCTTTGTCATGGCACCTTCACAGGACCAACAGACATGTTTGACAAAAACCTTCAATCCAGGTAAAAATTTTCAAAAATTGTCCATGGGTCGTATATTTATATGAAAAATATTTATAATGAGTTTTGGTTAAAGCAAGAAAACAATACTCATTATCCTTGCCAGCAAGATAAGTATGGACTGTCAGTGTATTGAACAGTGTCATTGGACTATAAACTTAACCAAGAAAACAAGAATCACTATTCTTGCTAGCAAGATAAGTATGGACTGTCAGTGTATTGAACAGTATCATTGGACTATAAACTTAACCAAGAAAACAAGAATCGCTATTCTTGCTAGCAAGATAAGTATGGACTGTCAGTGTATTGAACAGTGTCATTGGACTATAAACTTAACCAAGAAAACAAGAATCACTATTCTTGCTAGCAAGATAAGAATGGACTTTCAGTGTATGGAAAGGTGGCCATGGATTAACTTCACCAAGAAAACAATACTTACTATCCTTGCCAGCAAGATAAGCATTGACAGTCAGTGTATGGAACAGTGTCCACATAGAGCATGGATAACCTCTGAACTTTGGTTCACTCCCCTTACATCCTACCCAATTAATCTGGTCAAGAAGATAAGTATCCACTGTCTGGAAAGAAAAATAAAAAATAGGACACTCAAAACTATTGAAATATTAATCATACTTCAGAATGTTTTGGCTAATAGACATTAGGTTATCTCTCCTTAGTATGAGTCAAACCTGACATATACTGCTGCTCATTTTTTTTATATTCATGTCTGACACCATAAAAACAGTTCAATGGGTAGATTCACTAACACTTATCGAAAGCCCATTACTGTAAACATACTAATTTTCCCCATTTTCACAGTGGACAGAAAATCATGAAAATGGCAACCACAAAATTTGATTCTAAACATTATAAATCCTAATAATTTTTTTAAATCCTGAAAATTGATACCTGCAAATATGTTCACTTCACAGAATCCATGAAAATTAATACATTTACAGTATTTGGTGAAAATTGCAACTTATTTCTTTTATCAACTACTAATTTTAAAGTTAGAATGATATTTGATTCATAGCATACAAAAATTGCAAGGTTTTTTTTTTGTCATAGATGAGTCATAATGATTTTACCAAATACTGCTTTTATGTTCTTTTAAATGGTATAAAAATATAGAGCATATGCTTTGAACAAAATATTTAGCCAGAAGTTGTAATGATTTGGAAGTCTGTTTTTGTATAAATATTAAAGAGTTTGACCCATGTGCTCCACGTTTTCTATATACAAATGTCTCATAATATAAGCAGTTTTTCCATAATTTTTAAAAAAAATTTCTATCTTTACTTAGTTTTGTCTTCAGTTTCAGTAAAGCACATGCATAAACGGCAATAAAACATTTTGTTTTAAATGAAGACACGTATCTAATAAGTAAATTATGAAAATTTAAAATTTATTGAAAATAGTTTGGTTTTTGAGGGCTGGTTTTGAGAATGTATTTACAGAAATAAAATGATTTTATCCCAACAATCACCAAAGGTAACAATCCTTTTTAATGTTTTTGTTATCAGGCATTGCAACAAAGCACTACCAATGAAGACACTAATGTTTCCATCACCTTAAAAGTTCTTTTGTAAATAAAAACCTCACCTGAAAACTATCAATATAATAAACCCAGACTTCACCAGTCAGACCAGAGGAGATACCATCTAACCAAGTCTTTACTCTCAATAAAAACTTCCTTAAGTACTCTTCTGCTGGAAAATACTGTCAACAAAAACCAAAATAGTGAGCAGTAATAATAAGGCAGATGAAGCAACTATATAATAACAAAAATAAATGTGGAAAATCTAAAACTGACTTTTAACAGGTTGGTTACACTACAAAATATGATCAACGGATAAAAAAGAATTTAAAGGAAATTTCAAATTTCAAATCCAAACACATTAGAATATATGGGTACATGGATACAGCAGTTTCTTATAAAAAAAACAATTTCATTGATTAATTTTGACAAAAAATTTAAATCTTTTTTCTGGGAAGTAGGTGAAGCATTCCCCATTGAAAGTAAAAAGAAAAAAATTAAATCAAAATTTTCAAATTGTTACACCAGTTTTCATAAACATGCATAAAGAGAACTGGAAATAAATTATTCAATTTAAGGTTACAATAGCATTCAATTTGTCTTTAGAGTATTGAAAGGGAGATAACCAGAGCATATCTTGTGGTCTCAACCAGTTTAAAGAATCTAATTAATCTGTAATAATTTAAATAAGGTGATCTATTTTGACAATTATTTTCCAGCTTAAATCAACCTAATTGTAATCAAATATTTGTAGGAAAATAAAAATCATAACAAGACATATGTAAATCATAACAAGACACATGTAAATCAACTTGTGGTTTATATTTTTCCAACCTGATAATGAACATTCATTTATTTTCCACATCATCTTGATGTTGACACATATTTTCAACAGTTAACAGGATATCATCTAAGGCAATTACTTAAGTACCATTCTGTGTAAGAATCAGGCATGGGGTGGCACATCATATTTCTCATTTTGGTCTTTTTTGCCACAAATGTACTCAATACATTTAGAAAACAACTGGAAAGTTATTTAAGTTTATCCTGAAGCATCTGTGACATAGATATTTTTTGACTACCTATATAAGGAAAATTTTTCCACCATTTTTCCATAGTGCATTTCAACTCAATTTTACCTATCAACATCTTAAAAAGGCAAATTTTATAAACACTTTGATGGTTAATTCTAGGGGTTATTGGGTTTGAATACTTGACACATGCAATAAAATCTCTGTGTTTTTTTCTTCATGTGCCACACCTTATAAACATTTTGCCTGATTCTTAGGCAGAGAAGTACTTAAAATTCTACTTGAAATACAATACAGCACAAAGAATACACCCCACAGCAACAGTTCTTCTAAGTGATTCTAATTTACATTGAACTACATTCATTTATTCTACACTTAGCAACAGATATTATGGCTAATAATTTGTATTCTAAACCATTTGGTATTATAATTATAGTTTATAAAAGTTATTTCAAGTGTAACATCTTGAGGTCTCTCGACATTGAGTGTCAAACATACTTAATAGCACTACCTTTGAAAGTACCCCAATGAAGTTTTTGAGGGCCTGCAAAGCTTCCCCTTCAATATTTTTATGAATGGCCACTTCTTGTCGAAAGCTGTAGGATAGGGCGGACTCCAGGTCCTTCATGTACACCACTGTCCTGTAACAGTAAATCATTTTAAATCCTTAAATTATGTAGTTGTTTTGAACAATAATAATTAACATACAAAGTCATGGTTGATAAGTATCTACTTAAGTTCTTTTCTAAGAATCAAGAATCAGGCAAAATATGTATATGGTGAGGCACATGCAGAAAAAAAATCCCAGAACTAATTACATCATCCAAGTATTTAAACCTCATAACCTCTAAAAATAACCATCAAAGTTTATGTAATGTTTGCTTTTTAAGGATATTGATAAGTAAAATTTATTTGAAATACAATATGGAAAAATGGTGGGATAATTTTTTCCAATCTTGAAAGGCTTTGGTGAAATTGAATATAATACAAACATATCAGTGATTTCAAGAGTTATGTCCCTTACCCTAGGTCTACCTCCTTAATTGATCAAGTGTTCTCAGCAGAAATATCTACCATTAGATGTACAACTACAACCAGTCAATCAGATTTTCTTGGCATGAGTAATAACTGATCTGATAGAAAATTTACCCATTCGTAATACTGGTAGGTTGTATCTTGGTGTCAGTCTGTGGTGTGGCTGTCACTACATACTCATCTTCTTTCTCTCCTCCAACATTAACTATTCCCTTTATCACATCAGTTATACCTTCTCTTTCTTTTATACCCCTACAAAAGAAGGACATCAATTTTAAATTTCAAATTATATGTTCTTTTACCTTTTCTTCTTTTGTCCATCCTTTATAGGACAACCATTCATCAGAATGTCATAGTTCCCAATATAACTACTTAAAAAAAGCTTAAAAGCATTATTAATTTATTGAAAGATGTAAAGACAAATGGATTGACAGACAAACAATGGTATACCATTAAACATTCATTAAAAGATAGAGAAGGGCATATAGAATTGACTGTAGAATGATCAGTTGTTCAAACAGGCATCAAGTGGATTGAACTTACCCATTTTAAATTCTTGTAAATTCAAAGGAAAGATATTTAGTCATAATTTTAAGCAACCTTGCCAGACAGTAAAAAAAAATTATATGGTTAAATTCTGAGATTTATATCTAACATACATTTTTTAATATGCAGCCTACCTTTACCAAAATTTTGTGATAATATACTGTACACACAAAGACAACACAACTGAAACACAAGGTTATGTGTCCTCCCCATTGCTTGGTAAATTCAAAGGACAAATACACCTTAGTCATATACTATCATAAAAATCAAAATAGTGGAGTGATAAATATATTCATATGGTGTGGAACAACTATACAAATTTAAAACAGTATTCATTTCCCAGTATCAGACGAGTTGCCTCCTGGTCACATATTAATATGAAGTCTAAGATTCTTCTTGGTGTAACTAAGTGGACAATACATACGACAGTCAAGCCAAATCCCTGACCCAGCAAAAAGCATAAAATAGTTCTGTTATTCACTCTACTCAACTCAATACATGTATATGGTCATTAGAAACCTGTGTGATATAAATATCATTCCATCCAGAGATAACTCTATAGTTCTCATTGGGTTTCATTTTTTACTATACTTACTTAGCAATATGTTCATATCTGCCATCTCCGTGTACTACAAACACAGCAGGTAACTTTCTAACTCCAAACTTAGCACTCTGTTCATCGGTCACTCTTCTGATCAAAACATGTTCATAATTACTGAAATCTAGGATTACCTGAAAATACATGTACATGTATAGTGAGTGAATCATTTAAGATTTACATATTTCTTTCTAATCAAACATTACAATACTGTTTAACAAATTGCTACCAAACTACACACTAATCAATCCATTTATTGTGACTTGAGATATTTCTGATGAAATTTTTCTCTTTCATTTCATACAATCAAAAATGGCAAAGACCCATTAACAAGGTGATTCAAATTGTGCTGTATCTTATTTGATACATTTTTATTAAATTTTACTAATTAAGTTTAATTCCAAAAAATGCTTCACACATTATTTAAATTTTGTGCTATATGTTATTATCGAATTTTGTCTTCCGGGTTTTAGTATTTTCATTCCATTATTTACATTTCCTGTTGACATCCACGTGAAATTTTTTGTAGCACTTTGTGCTTTTTTAGCCATAATGGGGCACAGTCTTTTCACCACATACACATACAATTTGAGTACAATAAACTATTCAACAATTGTATTGGTTAGCTATCTGCAAATACATATACATTCAACCGAATACACATGTTAAAGGCAGAACAGTGAAAAGACTCTGATAATCAAAGATGGCAGACACAGAGCATCGACAAAGTGTACCTACAGAAAAGGGCAAAGATTTTCAGAAAGCTTTATTAGACGGTCATGAAAAGAAGATCAAATCATCATGTTTTATGTTAAAAGACACTCTTTCAAAACTAGAGCAATTACCGGCTTCACTTAAAGCACTACAAACTGAAGAATCAAATTTAAACACAGTGTTCCAGAGATTTGAGAAAATTTCAAATGAATATTTGGACTTTTTATCTCGTTGTCCATTAGAAAATGCACAAGATTATACAGAACAATACTGGCCAATATTTCAAGAGTTGAAATCTAAAGTGTGTAAATTAGTGGACAGAATCCAGTTAGCTAAGGACAATTGCGATACAGAATCCAGCAAAAGTAGACAAACTCGTAGATCTATTAAAACTGATAATTCGAACGCGAGCCAATTGGCCTTACAGACACAGGCAAAGGTCGAATCAGAAAAAGTGAAATTAAAATTTCTAGAAAAAGAACTCACACTGAAGAAGGAAAAATTTGACAAGGAATGTGAAATTAAAGTGCTAGAACAATTAAAGACAGTAGCTGCGGCAGAGGCGGAGGCGAGTGTGATCAATGAGAGACCTAGTCAAGCAGATAAAAAATGAGTTTGAAACGGAATTGCCAAAGGAAACGATAACTCCTTTCGAAAAGACGCTTAACTTCTTAAGAGACATTTCGTATACGAAAGCTGAAAACGACAACAAACTTTCTGCTGAAGCACCTGTCTTTTATCCCACATCAACACCTCATGTTAAACAGCAAGTGAGACACACGTCAACCTTGCCTCACACCTTCGATCGTGGTAACCAGAATGTTGTAGATCCTTCGAACTATTTGTTAAAGAAAAATCTCTTACTAGAAAGTATGCAGAGACAGTTGTTCGACGACAAACCTGAACAATACCTTGTTTGGAAAGCTCAATTTTTTAGAATGACTACTGAAATTGATTGTTCACCACTTGAAGAAATAACACTTCTAACCAGCTGTATAAATCGAAATGCTAATGCGTACCGATTAGTCATGAGTGCTCGTGCCTCATGCGCAGACCAGCCAGAGAACTGTTTAGACCTGATTTGGTCTAGATTAGACAAACGTTTTGGGTCTCCAGAATTGATAGAATCGGTATTGAAATCGAGGATCATGAAATTACCAGATTCATTAGACTATCAAAGGTTATATGAATTGTCAGACTTGTTGGTCGAGATCCAGGCAGTCAAAGTGTTGCCAGCGTATAGCAGCATTTTTGCTTACTTGGACTCTTCGTTAGGGTTGAAACAAATCATACAAAAGCTTCCTAGACATATCCAAGATAAGTGGATAAATCGAGTAGTAAATTACAAGAAACAGCACGGTGTTTTATATCCGCCGTTTGAGGAATTCGTTGACTTTATTAGCGAAATTAGTTCGATACATAACGACCCAGGACTCAATTTCGGTTCGTCGAAGGAAAGCACAAATTTCCGAGGAAAGACTCCGTTATCGAACAACATGAAACTTAAACAAGTTGCAAGTCACAAAACAGAAGTTGTCACGAAAGCGGGAAATGATAAACTGTTGTGCATAATACATCCAGGTTCGAAACATACAATCAATCAGTGTAACGCCTTCAGAGGTAAAAGTTTTCATGATCGGAGAGAAATTCTAAAGTCTAAGAACGTTTGTTACAGATGTTGTGAAACCACTTCTCACTTTGCAAAGAAATGTGAGGCGAAGATACAATGTAATGTTTGTAAAAGCGATAGACACTGTACAGCTCTACATATTTCTCAGGAGTCAACGAAACCGAAACAAGACCTTCCTAGTGCGCAAATTCATGGCGAGGAGGTAACTGGTACCGTCTTAGTAAAAGCAAAATGTACAGAAGTCTGCGGAAAGTTTCGTGGTAAATCATGTGCTCGTATCGTCCCAGTGCGTGTATACAAGAAAGGTCAAAGTGACAATTTTGTTGATTGTTTCGCAATGCTCGATGATCAGAGCAATAAGTCTCTCGGTAAAGGTGCGTTATTTGACAGTCTTGGAATACACTCTAACTCAGTACAGTACACCATGCAATCTTGCTCAGGAACATGTGTAACGAATGGTCGTTTAGCTGATGAACTAGTCGTAGAAGGATCAGATAATGTTCAAGTTCACTTACCTCCAGTTCTGGAATGTGACAATCTGCCTGAAAACGAAACCGAGATACCTACCTCAAATGTCGCTCAACACTTTCCTCACATGCAGGATATCGCGCAATACTTACCTGACTCAAGTACAAACAAGGAAATTCTATTACTGATAGGTCGTGACTTACCTAAAGCTCATCATGTTATTGATCAGAGGATCGGGTCACCTGAATTACTGTTTGCGCAACGATCGCCTCTTGGTTGGACGATCATTGGCGACGTATGCTTATCTGGGAAACATGTTTCTTCTACCAAAGTTTACAAAACTTTCATCAGTAAGAGTGGTCTCATTAGCACTTTGGAACCGTGTCAGCAAGTCGTAAACATATCGGATGGTGATTTGGGTAAAAGGAAGACGAGAGTTACTCACCTTGACATATTCGAGACTAGGAATGATGATAACACTCCAGGTTTATCTACAGACGATAGACAATTCCTTGAAGTCATGGACAAGGAATTTCACATAGGAACTGAGGGCAAATGGACTGCACCTTTGCCATTCCGTGCAAACAAGGAACCTATACCTGATAACTTCGACTTGGCGTTGAATCGTGCTCGTTCGCTGGATTATTCCCTGAGGAAAAATGTTAAGAAAAAGGAACATTTTATGACCTTTATGGAACAAATCTTCGATCGTAACCATGCAGAGTTGGCACCAGAAATTCCACCAGATAAAGAGCGGTGGTACTTACCGCTTTTCGGTGTTTATCACCCACATAAGTTAGACAGAATACGCGGGGTATTCGACTCGTCTGCTACGTACCAAGGCATCTCACTTAACTCTCAACTTCTACAAGGGCCAGATCTTATAAATAGTCTCTTGGGCATACTCATCAGGTTTAGAAAAGAAATGATCGCCATAGTCGCAGATATTGAACAAATGTTCCATTCGTTCTTGGTCAACGAGCAAGATCGTGATTACCTCAGGTTTTTGTGGCACAAAGACAACATATTTGACAATCCGTTGGTACCTTATAGAATGAGGGCACATGTATTTGGCAACAGCCCCTCTCCGTCAATCGCAATGTATGGTCTTAGACGCATAGGCAGCTTAGCAGAGGAGACACATGGAAGCGATGTTAAGGACTTTATTATCAACCATTTTTATGTTGATGATGGACTGGTGTCTTGTTCAACAGCTGACGAAGCTATCGACTTAGTTTCTAGGACACAGGATGCAATGAAAGTACATGGACAATTAAGACTCCATAAATTCGCCTCAAATAGTGGAGAAGTAATGAGCTCATTCAAATCAGAAGACATCGCTTAAGGCTTGGTAAATCTTGACTTTGAAAAGGACACTCTCACTCAGCGTAGTCTAGGACTATTGTGGGATTTAGGCTCAGATACCTTTAAGATCAGTATATCAACAGACAAAAAACCTGCAACTCGTCGAGGCATTCTGTCTGTAGTGAATAGTCTCTTTGACCCTCTTGGGTTCATATCACCTGTCACCATTAGTGGAAAGATAATCTTGAGGAAAATAGTAGCAATTACGGTTGATTGGGACGAACCGTTAACCGAAGATCAACTTCAAGAGTGGTACAAATGGAAGGAAAACTTACATTATCTTGAATCGCTTCAAATTCCAAGAGTAATAGTTCCTTACCTTAGTGAAACCGTAAGTCGAGAGTTACTTACTTATTGTGATGCGTCAGAACTTGCAATTTCTGCTGTTTCATACTTACATGTTACTTATCGGAACAACTCAACCAAAGTTGGATTCGTATTAGGAAAATCCAAAGTCACACCCCGCAGTGGACACACGATACCAAGATTAGAGCTGTGTGCAGCTGTGCTCGCTATAGAGGTTAGTCAGATAGCTATCAATCAATTACAACTCGAACTCGACCAGGTTAAATTCTTCAGTGATAGTCGTGTGGTCTTGGGGTACATAAACAACAATCAGAGACGATTTTTCGTTTACGTCGGAAACCGTGTTGCACACATCAGAAAGCTCAGTGATCCATCTCAGTGGTTTTATGTTCGTAGTGAGGAAAATCCAGCAGATGTTGGAACAAGAGGGATCAACCCAATTGACATGCAACATAGTACTTGGTTATGTGGACCGAAGTTGGTAAATTCTGATCAGGACACTCACCGCCTGATTAATCCGGATGAGGATTCTGAGATTCGTTGTAACAAAGTAGACATCAAGGCGGATGTAACAGATCCAGTTCAAGGTTTTAATGATGACTTGTATTCTAGATTTTCTGATTGGGATAGACTTGTAAGATCATTAGTGACGATTCGTAAATTCATACAGAAACACAAGGATGAGCACTCTGGTAAATGCAATGACATTGATTTGATTCGTAGTACTGAATGTGTTATAATCATGGATGTTCAAAGGAAGTTCTTTTCTACTGAGATCGAGAATCTGAAACTCTCAAAACCAATTGATAAAAACAGCAAAATCTATCAGTTGGACCCGTATTTGAACAAGGACGGACTTTTGTGCGTAGGAGGTCGACTAAGGAAAGCGAGTGGTTTAGAAGGTCAACTCAAACATCCGATCATTCTTCCTGGAAAACATCCAGCAACTACATTGATTGTCCGTAAATTCCACATTGAAGTCAAACATCAAGGACGTCACACGACAGAGGGTCGAGTCAGATCAGCTGGATATTGGATTTTAGGCGGGAAGAAACTTGTTTCGTCAATTATCTTCAAATGTGTCACATGTCGTAAGTTAAGGTCAGAACCGAGTAGTCAGAAAATGTCTGATCTCCCAGAAGAAAGGTTAAGTTATGGGGAGCCACCGTTCTCATACGTAGGTGTGGATATCTTTGGACCTTTCGAAGTAGTAACCCGACGCACACGTGGAGGATCGGCCAATAGTAAGAGATGGGGTGCTTTGTGTACATGCTTAACGACTAGAGCGACACACATAGAGGTAGTCGAGGAAATGACTACATCGTCATTTGTCAACGCACTCAGAAGGTTTACATCTATCCGAGGCAGTGTTAAGGTCATTCGTTCTGATAAAGGAACTAACTTTGTGGGTACGGTAAACGAGCTGAGATTGAATTGCATCAACGTTGATGACACTCACATGCGCAAGTATTTGAACACACAAGGAACGACTTGGATTTTCAATTCTCCCCATTCTTCCCACATGGGAGGAGTGTGGGAAAGAATGATAGCTATTACACGTCGAATATTTGAGTCTATGATGTTGGAATATGGATCACGTAATCTAAGTCATGAGGTTCTTACTACCTTCTTCGCAGAAGCTTCAGCTATAATGAACTCTAGACCACTCATCCCGATATCAACAGATCCAGAAAATCCATGCGTTTTATCTCCTTCAATGATACTTACCCAGAAATCACCAGCTCTACCAAGCGTTGTCGATGGAATGGATAATTCTGCAGATGTAGATTATGATATGAAAGTCGATCGTGTTTCATTGTTTCGTAAACAGTGGGAATGTGTTAAGCATCTTTCTGCAATCTTTTGGAAGCGATGGAAAGTGGAATACATAAATACTCTTCAGAAGCGTCGTAAGTGGAATTTAGAAGTAGAAAACATAAAATTAGGAAATGTAGTTCTAGTGCGCGACAAAGAATTATCTAGATCAGCTTGGCCTATGGGTCTCATTGTGAAATCAATTCCTAGTGATGATGGATTAGTTCGCAAAGTTGTAGTTCGTGTAGTCGTCAATGGAGAAGCAAAGACATACACACGTCCAATTCATGAAGTCATTCTTTTGTTGCCAGAATAATTACATTGTCAATCTATTGTTAATGCCATTTGTCATGTTATATGCCTTTTGACGGTTTATACATTCAAGTTTTGTATTTGTACTTTGAACTATAAGGGTATCAAGTTCAATTTTTGAATTTATTTTTCTTTATCATTTTTTCTTTGATGAAAAACTCATTTTGAGACCAAATTATGGTTATATAGCCTAACTTTTAAATTCACTGTGAATATTGTTATTTTGAAAAGAGTGATATTTTTAATATCAGGCGAGGAGTGTGCTGTATCTTATTTGATACATTTTTATTAAATTTTACTAATTAAGTTTAATTCCAAAAAATGCTTCACACATTATTTAAATTTTGTGCTATATGTTATTATCGAATTTTGTCTTCCGGGTTTTAGTATTTTCATTCCATTATTTACATTTCCTGTTGACATCCACGTGAAATTTTTTGTAGCACTTTGTGCTTTTTCAGCCATAATGGGGCACAGTCTTTTCACCACATACACATACAATTTGAGTACAATAAACTATTCAACAATTGTATTGGTTAGCTATCTGCAAATACATATACATTCAACCGAATACACATCTTAAAGGCAAAACACAAATATACCATCCACTTGTTAAGTGGGGATATAATATTATACAAAATATTTTCTTGAGACAGTGATTTTCCTATTGTTTTGGAGAAGGGGCCTATGGCCCATACAATTGGAAACAAACAGCTGTGCCATGAGCACATGATATGTCCATGGTCCTATGAAAAAAAAAATTTTTTTGGAATACCACAGGGTTGTACAGGATATCATGCCAAGTATATCCTGACTCATTCTTGCTCAATAAGAAGTTTATATAATAGACCCACAAAAAGTGCTAAAAACATGTTTCATAGGATACTAAATTGAAGCAATAATTCTGATTAAGGGAGCAAAGATTTTTGCAATGAGAATTTGGCATGTCAATGCATAAATAGAAAATTTCAAAGTTCCATAAAACATAAAGTTGACAAAAGAGAGAAACAAAAATTGTTACGAAATGTTTCAATATTCATAGTATAATGTTTCTCTAAAATAAATTGCCATTTTGGTTCCTTCTAAGGGCTATTCCAAAAATAAATATAAGGGAGGGTTGGAAGGCAGTTATTTGCTACCCAACCACTTATACATATTTGAAGTTTTTTTGAGATACCATGTGACATGTGAAACAAAACACCCCCCATTTTATTTACAAAGTCCTGTAACTCAAAAAGTTTTATTCTTATTATCACCAATAAGTGTATAGACCATTCGATCATCATAACAAACAACCATATTAAGTTTCAAGAGATTTGGATAAGTTGTTCTCTAGTAACAGTGCGACACATGAAAAAAAAATGTCACTTTTTTTACAAAAGACTCAATAACTTGAAAATAAAATATTGAATCATCAACAAAAAAGGATACAGACCTTAAGATCAATATAACTAACAAGTGTGTAAAGTTTAAAACAATAATTATAAATTGTCTTAGAGCTATGGTGTGACATGTTTTTGTGAACCCCCCCCCCCCCGCCCACCCCCCATATTTTAGTTAAAAAGTCTATATAATCGGATTTTCACCAAATATCATACAGACTGTTTGACCATGATAAGAAACAACTATGTAACGTTTCAAGAAATTTGGATAAGTTGCTCAAGTTACAGTGTGACATATTTATGACAGACAGAAAGACGGACAGACGGACGGACGGACAGACGCTTGACATTTGTATACCATAATATATCTTGTCAAAATTTAGACAGGCATAAAAACAGTGTGATAATTGTGAAGTTGGGAATAATCTATGTACCTGTACATGAGGGCAAGGGGAATTATACAGTAATAATAAATTCCTAATTGAAATCCTTAATGAGGACCATTACAGTTTTCTTTGTATTGAAGTCCATGCAGTGACCTTAGTACAGTAGAGTGGAGGGAGAATATTGTACATCTTATAAATCTACATTTTAATCATGTACAAATCTTGAGATAATGGTTCAAGTCACAATAGGAATTCTTCTGAAATTTGGAAAATTTAGAGCATATTTCTCTTTGGAAATGGGACTGAAATTCAGACCGATAATGGTTGGAAAATTGGTGAGAGATCAATGAACGGTAGGAGTATTATGAACAACAATTCTTCATTATAGTTTTATGGATCACTTTGAATGACATAACACAAAAATAATTTTATCAATACTTCTGGCACAGTACATGCTTGAATATATTTGCAGTTTCAATACAAATGCTACAATATAAAATTCAGTAGAAGGAAACAGACATATTTATTTTCTTGGCTTCAACAATTTATTAATTCTATCCCATTTAAAAATACAATCCTAGTGTGTGATGCTTCCTTATTTTTCAAATTTAGAATTGTCAGGATTGGTTATATCATACCAAGTACTTGGCCAGGAAGTTTTATATACATGTATTACAATATCCTTAGGAAACTATGATTGTGTGTAGTTCATATCAGTGTAAGGGGGTTGTTGTCTCACAACTTATCTATCCATTATTTTTAATAAATAAAATATCATGCCTGTTATAAGGCTCTCATAAAGAAGCTCTAAATTACAACATGGAACACCTGCAGTAAACTGTTTTGGACCCAGGACTTAAAATTTCAATACCTTTAACTAATTCTTAAACCAGCAGTTTTTTTCCTATACCTTTTAAAGTCTCTTAAACCAACAGTTTTTTTCCTACACCTTTTAAAATCTCTTTAACCAACAGTTTTTTCTGTCTTCATAAAAAATATGTAGTGTGCTAAGCTGTCTGACCCTTGGGTGGATATTGTGACTCTTTCATTTCTAGTTGAATATAATATAGCTCTGATAATACTGCAGTTCTTTTTTAATGGTAAATCACATCAAAGTTATCAAGTGAACATATTATTGTCATTAAGACCATCATGCAAGGAACTTTTTTTTCAAAACTGGAATCTCTAGATTATTAATGAGTATCTTTTACAGATTACAATCCTACCTGTCTTCCTATGTAAGATTCTTTATTTTCAAATATAAGTATTACATGCTTATGTTTGTCTTTAGCCTCATCCCATATCTTCTCAATTGAACTAAGAAAAAATACAAAATATTACATCATCTTCAAGGAAGGACAAAAACCTCTAGTCTAATGATACATTCAGACATAATTCACATTCAATTTGAATTATCCAATTGGCATTTAAAGTGTCAATAACAAAGTTTTCACATATTTTGAATTCGCTTTGTGTTTGCACACATTACATGTATAATGGATTGGTCTTAAGAACTCGTCTTTGCTGAAATCGTCTGTTTACACAGCATTTGAACGCAAATTGAATGAGAATTATTAAAAACGTATCCAGAAGCAAGTTCAATAATGCAAATTATTTCGATTCATATTAATTCACAATGAAAATTTGTTTCACATATGAACACGTGACTGGATTAAAACTAACAATGCATGTGAATTAAATGCGCCTTATTTGACCGTGTGAATGTACCATAATGATGGTAATTGCTATACATGTACTACTGTAAACATATCAGCTTAACCGGATTCTATCGAATGCTAATGAACATATTCACCACTACAGAAGATACTGGTTAATTGCATAGCATATTTACCATAGAAAGTTATAAAATTAACAAAAATATTCACTAATTGAAGAAAAATATTAATAAATGTTCAACATTTACATGTTAAGTAAGATGATTTTTTCCAAATATATCATAAGCAGGTTGTTTTTTGTAAACAGAAAAAGAAACAATATTTTTTTACAAAAACTCAGGCAATTCACTAAGATATATTATTATTTTACCTATTTACATGTAGGTATCCTTTTTAATGAATTTAAAACAAAATATTTATGCAATTAAGCCAATTTTTAGCCTTTTGTTACTTAAATAAAACACATTTTTATGTCATAAAATATGGATTATTTAACAAATGTTTTTCATAGATTGTATGCAGTTAACAGTAGAATGTGCCATATAATTTTTTTTATCCTTGATAGTTTGTATATTGCTAAATTGACTCATATAATTATTCTTTCATATATATATATTATGTAATGTTATGGTATATAAGGTTTGGCATATAGACAGCAATTTGGCTTGTACATGATATTTAAAAGTTATATCAGTTAGCCAAGTAAACCTGTGTAAGCCATTATGCTAGTTCTTAAGAGTCAATATCAATCCGAATGAAAAATTTGACATTCTTCTATTTCAAAGAGTAACCAAGGCAACCAAGGTTATAGCAGTAATCAAAGAGTAACCAAGGCAACCAAGGTAATAGCGGTAATCAAAGAGTAATCAAGGGAACCAAGGTTATAGTGGTAATCAAAAGAATGTAATCCAGGGACAAAGACCAGATATGGAAAACAGACAAACACAACAAAGAACATAAATTACTAAAATCATACAAACAAAGTAACAAAAACAAATGAGCAACTCGGACTCCACTAAAAACTGGGAGCATGGACCAGGTACACCGGTAGGGTAAGCGTCCTCTGCTTTTCTAGAAACACCCGCTGAGTTGTTCATAAAAAGTCAAGTCCGGGATGAAATTTACCTCACTGAATAAAAAGAAAATTTTATACTGTTTTCATGAATAACATAACTAAATATCAATGTGTGTATTTCTATCCTGTACTAGTAACTACATTTTGTATATTTACTTCTGTATATGACCATGGTAGTTAAATCTCAACACCTACCTCTGTCTAAGGACTATTTTGAGATGGTGTAAAACCAGTCAAGTCAAAGGTTTATTCTTGAAGGTTTATTATATTTTATAATGAATCTTCAGACCTTATTACTTACCTAAGTGTTTCCAATTCTGACCAAGAGTTTCTTCAAATCTCACAACAATTTTTTATACTATTTACTCCTCTCAGAGGATGCCCTACCTACCAAATTAAGAGTGTAGTTTCAACTTAATTCTTCTGACTCACCTAAGCGGGTGCAATGCTGGCCATGTTGTAGGTTTGTTTCCATTGTAATTCTCAACAAAATCTATCATACGCCTACGAAGTGATGCAGGGTCTTGGTCATGGATTGCCTCCCCTCTGTACTCTGGACTGGCATTTGGAGGGAATAACTGTTAAATAAAAAAGAAAATATTCTTTTGAATATTATTCATATAAAATCAATATGCATAACTTAAATGTTTTCACAGAACAAAAATTTTGATTTTAACATGCTAGATTACAGAAGCAACAACCTATAGAAAGAAAATAAAATCTACTCAGACATTTGAAATATTTTTTTCTTGTAATATTTGAAAAATACTATCAAAGCTTAGTCATCATTTTACTAAACCATATTGAAATGGTAAACTAACTGACGGTGTTCAAAAACAATATTAGACAAACAACCAACAAATGACAAGGTCTTCAGTAACAGCTTTCCTTAAACTACTGCTGTCACCCTATGCCAAGTAATCAATACAGCTGATGCCAAGTATATCTAGGCAATAAATTGCCCTTATACTGTACATGATATACGATTAAAATATTATGAACAAGAGGCTACAGTGAGTCTAAAATGCTCATCTGGATACTGAACTGCACACAAATTATTTATAAGATAATTAACTGGAAGGAGTGGATATTACAGAAATAATATTCTTTCAAGAACATCTACATAATGTACCCAAACTTCCTATAAAATTACATCTAAATCCCTTGAGCCATTTAGGAGGAGTTGCACTTAAAAAGTTGTACATGCAAAACCCTCAATTTAGGTTATCTCCCTTCAGATTCCCCCAACAGTAATTATATTCCTTCATGCACATCTACAAAGATACCCAACCTTCCTACATAACTTCATCAGAATCCCTAGAGTGGATTAGGAAGAGTTGCCCTTACAAAAAATGTGGACAGAAGGACAAACAGATAGACTGGTTGGTTCCTGTATGCACCCCAAAAGACTTTGTTTGCAGGGGGTGTAATTAATATACTAAAAATATTACATATGATCTACATTAAAAACTATATCAATCAGGGTGATAGGTGGACAGACAGTAACAGCTGCCGTCTATATAATTTTTCAGGATGACATATCAGTTCATATACTGCCATAAAAAGCTAATGGTTATGGAATAGGTAGCAGTGGGTGATCCAGGAGAAGCATTCCAGGGAATGGAAAAACCCCTTTATTAGAAAATTTTGTTAATTTTGAGCAAAAGTTTGGCAACCTCTCTTTTGAAAATCTCTGATTCAATTCTTGGGTAGATGCATAAAAGATTTACATGTATATCAATAAGTAACACCTGATTTCGTAAACCTTGTAGTTACCGGTACATCCAAAGCTTCCTAGCTAGCTCAAACATAACATTGTTATTAGGTTTATGTATGAGAATGGGTTTCCGTGAGGTTTATCCCTAAACATCATGTTCATTATTAATATCTATTTACTGTACTTACAATTATAAATGTACAGTAAACCAATTACGAATTAAGTTAAGATCGTTACTCTGTGTTACAGGTAAACATCCTGTCAGACTGAAATTTGGCTCTCAGGGCCTCTAACATGTTAAATTTATATTGATTACCATTATCAGGATTATGTCCTGTATAATTTTTTTGTTTTATTTTCCTTATCATCATTCATGGTTTTGTAAATGTGCATTTATAAAGTGTTTTATTGAAGAATTGATCAACTGATATACAATGATCATGCATGGTATAAAGCATGTATAACCCAAAACATTGCATACTCCGTCATGTAGACATATATATACATGTGTAACCTTGTGGACAAGTGAGAGTTCTAAATGGCTTACTGTTTGATAAATTACACAATATTATGAGAAAACTTTTTTAGTCCAACAGGTGTTGATTTAAAATATTTGATATTAGATAACTCTTTATCAATTTTCACTACATAAAGCCCATATTATATGGAAGTCATGCACCCTTTATATGCATTTGTAACATGTTGCCTTGTTGTAGCAGACAAGACCAGGACTATAGTCACGTTCATGTTCAATATCTACATGTATACAATGGAAATGTCTAAACTGAACCCCTTTCTGATTTTAAGTACCATTCTGTGTAAGAATCAGGCAATGGGTGGTACATCATGTTTCTCAATTTGATCTTTTTTGTCTGAAATATATTCAGTACATCTAGCAAACAACTGAAAAGCTATTTAAATCTATCTTGAAGCACTTGTGATGTTGATATTTTTGACTGCTTAAATAATGAAAAAGTATGTGAAAAACTTTCCGCCATTTTTCCATACTTCATTTTAACTAAATTTGACCTATCAATATCTTAACACGGCAAAAACACTTTGATGGTTATTTCTGGAGATTATCAGTTATAAATACTTCGTTAATGCAATATAATCTCTGCATTTTTTTTCCTTCATGTGCCACACCTTATATACATTTTGCCTGCTTCTTAGATAGAGGAGTACTTAAAATAAGTTCAGTTTAAGCAGGTATTTAGTTTAAATTGACTTAAAGGGACTTTAAAGTGTCTGGTTAAGGCAGGATTCATTATCATCTGATCTACATGTACATGTACAAGTAGGAGTACATGTAAAACCTTGATTAAAAAACTGAGATTTTAAAACTGATTTTTAATTTAAAATAAAAGGTTGCAAACTGACCCATATTTACAAATATACACTATACTGCTTAGAATTTCTAGTGAAGTATAAAGATTAAATGATTTATGTCCAAAAGTATCAAAAAAAAAAAAAAAAAAAAAAAAAAAAAACATACTAAAATCATAGGTTTTAACATAAGACATGTAAAAGCATAAGTTATATGTTATGGTAAGACCCCAGATTCAAAACAAGAATATTTAAGCTTATGAAGAAGTTTATGTTATGTTTAAAGAACTTAAAAAAACTAATTTGATCAAAGTGTAAGGTCACAGAGGCACAAAACAAAATAAAAATTCCCATCAAGTTTCATTTTGAATAGTTTGGGGTTTAGGAGTAGGTGTGGATTACAGATCTGTACATGTATCATAATTGAAACCTTGTTCAGATTCAACAAAAAAAAAAAAAAAAAAATAGCAGGTGCAAAATGGCGTTTTCTGATAGTAATTCAAAGAAATGTTCTTTAAAATTCATCTTGTGGTTTTTGATGATTTGAAGATCCTAAATGGGTATCCAGTATCAGTTTAGAATGGAAATGTCTGATTCAATTAGTGAAAAAAAACAGAATAGCTAATACAATAATAACAATACCCGATAATACTTCTCTGCAGTTTTGCTAAGATTTTTCCTGAGTTAAAATAAAATTAGTGGAGTATACAGAATGGGTACCCCTACCTCATCTAGGTAGGGTAAATAAAAGGGTTTTTACTTAGGCAAATTCTCTCCATCATCTTCAGAACTAAAGACACACATGTCAATTAGTAGAAATAATTAAGTTTAACTAAATAAACTGCTTAACATTTCTACAGACTGAGGGACATGTATAATAACATGTACCTTGCAGGCTTAGCAATGTCAACAAAAAATTCATACAACTTTTTATATTTATGATATCTTCATGGGTTGACATACAGATGTACATGTACTTAATACATGTGTATAATTTTTTCAATCAGGTATTTTATAATATAGAAATACTACAGTTTATTTTAATAGAGCAAATGCTTGTAGTTTTACAGAGAAGATATGCATATCCTTATACATGTAGATCACTGGTAAACATGTGTCTATATATTTATGCTCTAGGCCTAGTATAAACATGTGTCTATATACATGTATTTACAATCTAGGCCTAGTATATACATGTGTCTATAAATTTATGCTCTAGGCCTAGTATTTTTTCATGCCATTTGAACACAATCTGTTGCACACTTTGACAGATTACACAGAACATATATTCATTTAAAGAGTTATTTAAACATAATACATGACTTCACTACATAATAACTGAATAGAATAAATAATTTGAAGTTCTGCATTAACAGAACATGCTCATGATGAAGAATTGGATTATTAAAAAATACATGTAGGATGAAAAGACCATGTATATATACAGTACAGCTTGCAGCATAGTCTGATAAATGCCAGGTATATCTCCAATACCTGGCATACCTGGCACAACTCTTAGTTGTTTACCTCTGTTATTTCTAATATACAACTCATCAATTAATTGAAAGTAAGTTTTGGTGTCCCAGGTAAATTTTACCTGTTCACCTGGAAAGGTAGCTAAGTTAAATAGGTATTTAGTGAATTATTGACTTATGACAGAATTTAGTCTTATAAGAATAAATCTTTATATTTTCATTCAAGAGACTGGTTATTCCTTTAATAATAGTGCATAAATTGCAAAAAGTTGTTATTTTCCTTTTCTTCCAATGCAGAAAAATGCTTTTATTTATTCAATTTCAAATGGAAAAAGTGAAAAGTGAGTTAAAAAGTTACAAATGTCAGTTATTGTTTTCAAATTTGTACTCAAAATAAAATAGAAAAAGTTAACTACATGTAAAATAAAACACTGTGATTGTATATTCAAATTTACTTTTTTTAAATCAGGAAAAACAATATTTACTTAAATGCAAAATTTAATATTAAATCAAATAATATTTAGAAAAATAATGTTCAGTTTTATATGTAAAATATGAAATTAACCAAAAAACCTTGCTTTTAACACATTTTTTTTTAAACTTTTCTACTTTTATATCAATTTTAAAACACTGAGGTTAGGAACCTGTGTGTGATAATTAACTTTACAGGTAAAACCACCAGTAGATCCATGTACCTGTTCAGTAAATTAGTCATTTCCTGTTGTATATTGGATACAGGTGATGCTGGGGGGGGGGGGAGGGGGTCCTGTTAATTAGGACCCAATAACACTGTTCATGTACATTGTACAGAATATTGTATATCTTCATCACCATAATAAGACAACATTAATTTTATTCATTTTACTACAGTACAAAAATGTACCTACATTGTTGTACATCTGTACATTTTTCATGTACAATATACAGTGTACATTGCAAGGTTGAACTCTTGCAAAATTTTCATCAATTTATCTGCTACATTTTCTATTTTTCCTACGACTTAAAATACTACTGATTGTATGGGATGTTGCATGGATAGGCTGAGATCAACAGCTCACAATTTTAATTTGAAGCTCAGTAAAAGGTGACTAGAAATTTAATTATCAACTTCAACAGCTATTGTCATATTACAAAACAAGGATTACTGGTAACATCCCACATGGAAACATTTCATTTTTTGAAAATGATTTATAATTTTTAATTACATGTATTTTTACTGACTGATACTGTAAAATATCAATATTTGTCACAAATTGTGGTGTAATACTTTTGCCATTTTTGCTATAGTCAAATAAGTGCAAAAATAGTACCCAATATATTGATTTCAATAAGAAATGCTAGATACATGTACACAACATATACAATGTATATGTGCACATATTTTTCAAAACCCTGAAAAATTAATACCAGCAAAAATGTTAATTTAAAAGAATCTATTAAAACTGAATGTTTACAGTACTTTGAGCAGTAAGAGTATTAAGAGTAACTAACAAAAACTTAGTTAAAGGACACATGCGATACGGCATACATGTAGTAATTGTAAACAACAATATAAACAATGTCAATTTGTACAAACACGTAGTCAGTAACAGATAATCATTGGACATCTTCACTTGTTAGTGGTTGTAGTGATTTGCTGTAAATGTACACAATGTACCATTTCAAGGAAGAAATTTTCCTTAAGGAGATCACAATGAATAATCAAGATAACCATCAATATCTACCTACTTAAGAACTGTTATGGATGTTTGTAAAGTATGCAAAGTACATATAAGTATCATTGTCACGTACATGTTAAAGCTGTACTTACCACCATTGATGGATAACTTGGAATGTTGTATTCTCTGCACAGATCAACATTGTGTTTCTTTGAGCAATCCACAGCTGCCACAATTATAACTTTTTGCCAACCTTTAAAAACATCACAGAATATGTTATCAAAGGAAAAATGAACATGTTCATATATATTAAATCTTTAAAAATTACACACTCACATTACATACTTTATAAATACAGTTTTTGCCACCTTTGAAAAATCAAAATAACAGGTACATGTATATGTTATCTATGTCATCCCTGGAGAAGTACATAACTGTAAATTTTAAACTCGTACCGCTGTGACATCTATGGCAACACCACCTGCACAAAGTCCAGTGCCCTAGACCACTAGGCCAGCTATATATAGCCTAGCTGGCCGAGTGGTCTAGGGTTTGGACTTTGTGCAGGCGGTGTTGCCATAAATGTCACAGCAGTATGAGTTCGAGTCCGTGGAGGGAACGACCAAAAATTTGCATTGCAAATTTGACAGTTCTAACATCGTTGGGAATTTTTCAGACCTTTCTATACGTTTACATATCTTCCCTGTATCAATTTGATCCGATGGAGCAGTGTAGTGAATAGAGCCGTCACATTCTGAGACGTTTGTATATATATATATGTTAATTGATCTGAACTACTCTGACATTTCTAGACAAAGAAATCGTGACAAAGCCCTGCATTTCCATTCAATGCAGGACCTCCTTCAGAACTGATCTGCTGACAAAATAACACATATTCGTAATATACAAATGTACTCACAGTGGTACAAATGGAAATATCCCAAATCAAACTCAGCAAAAGTGGATAATAACATACATGTAAACTCACTGTAAAGTCTACTTCTTTTAAAAGGGAAGCTTTAAGCTTCGGTTGCATGCACTTACCGCTAAAACCATCCTCATATTAGTTAGCTGATAAGAACTGTCATGGTGGAACAATGTAGCTAAATAAAAACCAGGACCTTTTATTCTTTAGCCAGCACTTTAACCAACTGGGCTACAATTAACTTCCTAAAAATACCTTACAAATTTTCATGGACCATATATGTAGTCATATTAGTTTTGGTCTGACAGTACATTTTGTGTTTTAAAAAGTCTGGCAGAAATAAAAATGGTACTGACTTAAATCTGCATTAGCTGTCATTTTCGTAAATTTTAGATTCTGTTGAAATACACCTTAACTTGGAATTATTTCTACTAAATTGTATTTTTCTTGTATAAAATCATCTGATATCCACAAATAAAATACATTAAATACATGAAATAGGTGTCGATATATTTATTGTCTTGCAAGACAAAAAATCTACTTGATAAATTTGTATGCATGTGACTTTTGGTGACCTTAATCTGCGCATGTGCTGTAAGAGTCACTTCTTTAATAACAAATCTGATTGCAAAGTGAAAGTGGTTATCCATTGGCTAGAAATTCCATGGACACAAGCCGTAAAAGGAAAAAGTTGGAATAAAACACAAGGATCCTTTTGAAATTTATGTATTGTGATATCATGTTGCTCAAACATGGTCATTATTTATCTGAAAACTTATCAAGAAATAGATGAAATGAAATGAAAACATTACACATGCTATATTTTTTTACCAAGGTTAAAGTATTTTTAACCCAGGTGAATGTGCTGTCTGCAATCTTCAGAAGTAAGGCGAAAATTAATTAAATCAGAGCTGTCAATCTTCTCTGATAAAAAAAACAACATTATTCTGTAGGCATTATCGACACTTATTGCTTCAATTGTATTACTACGAACTTATTTCTTTGAATCAGCAAAATTCAGTAGAATCAAAACTGAACGAATTTGGCAGCTAATGCAGCTTTAAGTATTTTATGACAATTTCAACAAACCTTTGATATTTGTGGCTAAAGCCTTATATGTGGGTGCAAAATGGACACAATGACCACACCAGCTGTTGTAAAACTCTATAATCCAGGCGGTATTCGTTCCAAGAACAGCATTCTGAAAATATTCCCCAGTAAGAATAACGACGTCGTCGTTCGTTTTGTACAGACCTTCATCAGCTAAACAATTTGAAAATACAATAAAAAGTGAAATAAACTTCAAGAGAGGCATAGTTCTTCATCGTTCTTTCATCGAAATTGTGATGTATTGGTTTTGCACGTCAGCTCGAACAGTTCCACTCGGAACAGGGGATGTTCGGAAACAATCACTCGGAACAAAAACCAAATAAGGAAAGATTAAAATGTTTAAGTACAATTCGGACCCGTATCATAATTTCACAGTTGAACCAATGAGCATCTTGTTGGACTTCTCGTGATTCCATATGTAAATATACATTTTTATCATTAAATTAGTATTTTTTATAAGTAAATCTAAAGGCAAAAAATACCATAAATGCCATATTACAAAATTTAGACAAGACCCCTTTTCAGGGGATCCCGGAGAGTCAGGGACCATTCGATATAATATCAGATTACAGGGCCGGAGCAAATGTACTGGCCAAATAGTTTTTTATTACACCCTCTTACAGCTGGGCATAAATATTTTTTTTTTAGAATTGTACAGGTGCTGGACAGGAACTTTTATTTTTGCATTGAAATGTTAAAATAATGAAAAATCAACAAAAATGTAAGTATGTATGCAAGAATAGTAGGCATAGAGTTTTATTTAACTTGCATGCACTGAAGTTTATTGATGTATTTGAGGTATATATCTGGATGCATAAACAGTTCCAACAATAAAGATTAAATAGATGGTATTTGAAATATGTAAAATATCTTACAGGCAACTAGTTTTCTGCTTTGACAGTTGCAGGGGCTGTATGCTGGATGGTCTGCTGGGAAGGTAGATATTTTGAAGTTGGATGAAAAAAAGCAACGATCCAGTACCTCGAAAAATATTGAACTGTTCCTGTTTGGGTAATTTTTTCCCCTACAGAAATGAGATGTAAAGTGGAGTTTAGTGTCGGCATGACAAAAGTAAATGTGACTATGTTATTCATTCCGGCAAAATAGCCTACAACAGTATATTGACAAAGAGAGAGAATGAGAAAAAATTGTTGATAAACATAATGGGGTATCTTTAAGAGTAATCAAGGGATCCAACGTTATAGCGGTAATCAGAAAAATGCAATCAAGGGACAAAGACCAGACATGGAAAACAGACATACACAATAAAGAAAATAAAGTAACTAAAATCATACATACAAAGTAACAAAAGCAAATGAGTAACTCGGACTCCACTAAAAACTGGGAGAAAGGACCAGGTGCATCGGTAGGGTAAGCGTCCTCTGCTTGAAAAATGAAAAGAAACAAAACAAACAGGTATAATTATTACAATACATATTTTGGTTAAATGGCTAGACTGTGCTGTTACTTTCTACAGTTTCCTTAAATAAGAAATCTGGTTAAACATGTTTTATACAAAAATTACTTGATACATAAGTAAAATTTTATTCCATTTAAACTATATATTTTTACGTCTTTTCAATTTATTCCCAAAATTGACAAGACTAAAAAATAAGTTCTTATGTGACAATTGCATTTCGGCTCCAACAAAATTTTAATGTACACAGTATATAGTTTTATCAGTTTTAATTCAGATTTACAGTATTTTAATTAAGAATAGAAGGAGGTGTAGAAAGTTATGAGGATTATCAGTGAGGAAGTGCTCACCATTCCATAGCACAAAACTATATCAATAACATCATTTCTAAAACCTGTATCAACTTAATTGACTGGTGAAATTCTATATAAGACTCGTTATACTTTGAAGAAAATTTATAAAGAAACTGTGAAAATATAGTACCAAGAGGGTTAATTTGCCGGGGTGTAAAGGACTACAGTACATTGAATCACTGCCAATGCAGATTCAATAGAGACTCTAACATGTATGTAACTGCTGTTTTATATATAGTCCCAAATTTGAAAAAAAAATCGCTAAACAGGTATTTTTCACATACCAATGCCTGGAGAGGTTGGAGCTCATTTTCATTTACGTATAGCTGAATTAATTTTCTTATGTCTGTTTTATTGCACTTGTGGATCAGTTTCTGAATATTTCCCTATACCCTTTGTATTTCAAATTAGATGTCTGTATTTTATTATTTTCTGTTCCTAATGTTTGTTGTTCTTTTTTTCTGTGTAGGTAAGTTAATTGATGGTGTTTTATTGACACTGGCAATTCTTTCTTCATTGCCTTGTGTTTATCTAGAACATGACAAAAATACATTGTACATGTAATATCCCTTCCGTTTGCCAGTGCCCCCCCCCTGCACACCACGGGGAAGTGGAAGTAGGATTTGAGTTATGTCCACTAAAACCAATGTATATGTTATTTATTGTTCACAAAACACGATAAATCGATAAATAACACTAAAATCAAGCAATATAAAATCTGAAAGTTTGATTTTTACACGATTTACAAGTTGATAACAGGCTGAGCTCTGTATGCTTCACATACTCGTATCGGCTTATATCATCTGTCCAATACAGATTCTGAATATCTCAGACTCTCATTTACTGAACATTGGATTTCTTACTTCAGTTCATACCATCGGACGCGTTGATGCTCTTCAGACCGTTGTATGTCTAGGTACCTCTGGTCTTTTCTAAGAAATTCAAAATGTTCGGATGGTGATTGTAGAAAAGACCACTGAATTGACCGTAATTGACTCGCTACAGTTCGTTGTCCGTTTAACATTAAGATTTGGCTTGGACCTAATTACCGGAGGATAACGCGATGTTGCCTCTGTGTAGTTATGAACAATATAGTCTTTTTCATCAATCAATTCCAGAAATTTATTTCAATTTTATCAATTATTTCATTGATAATTGACGTCGCTGAATATTATAATTGCACAAAACAGATGTCGCTGAAATGCTATAAGCAATTACTCAAAAAATAAAGGTCGCTGGAGTGATAGTCGCTGAATCGATGATGTCAATGAATGTATACGCGCCCGGCCTGTCTTTGGCAGTCACCCGTATCTACTATTAATAGTTTTACAGCATGCATCAAGTGTGATTTTGGGAATTAAAGGATAAAATTCTTTTATTACAGAAAAAGGCGGTGAAAATGTGCAAGGTTACACATAGAGCAAAGGTAATGATGTTTTCTCTAATTCATTTATGATTTATATTGCAGTTTTTGTGTTGTTGTGGCACAGATGAGTCAGTTCCACATAGGTGGTTTCAACAGCTAGTACATTATAAGGTGGACTAAACCACAAACCATTTGGCTTCCATGCACCAAACAAATAGACAAAAGAGTGCAAAGACCAATTTAGTAGGAAAAATAACTTAAAACATGACAACAAGAGTTCATTTTGTAATTAACCGACAATTAACAACTATAACAACGGCTTCTGTATCAAAATCATATCACTTCTTTTCTTTTTTCGTCTGTTTTCATCAGACAACATGCCGAGATAAAACCCATCACCTGCAAAGAAAATACAGAAATATCTTTGAAATGTTATAAACACCACTTTAGTTAAAACGACTGCCCTATGTTTTGGATGCAAAGAAAAGAGAAAAACACACAGCGCCGCCATACGCAGCAGAAACATTCACCATTCATCTTTAAATAGAAGCTGTTATTTTTATTTCTTTAAGGGGAGCCTCTTAAAACAAGCAGATTGATTAATGACGAGCCAATCAAATATGTTGAACTAAAAACGTTGGTTTATCGTTGCAATAAGTTTCAAATCCATTTCGCAAGTCCTGGCTTTGATGAATTCCAAGGCACCTGTTTCGAGAAAAAAAAAAGATGTTGCACGATACGTCATTCTAAGAATACCACACTCAACCACTTCTGTCAAACTTGGAATAGGAGGACACGGAACAAAGGCAAGCTCTAGGTCTACATTAAATTACCTGAAGACCAATAATGCCACCACAGATTCCCACCATAATGTAAAAATATTTCATAAATTCTTCTTTTAATGCTTCGTAACAACCCTGAAATGAACACCATATACAAAGTTCAATTACTTTTGCCGTGACATTATATCATTTCTAAAGGCAGGGTATCCGCGTTTGATTTGATCATGTTACGTAAATCGAGCACAGTGAACTATCTTGTGTACATGTATGTCAACACACAAAAAATTGTTTTACTATCTTCCAAACCAAATAGTCGAAAATGTATTAGACAAAAACAACTGGCTAAGCCTACTTATAAGCGGCGGATCCAGGGGATGTTTTTGTTAATTTTGTGGAACACTTGGGTAAAATGAGCAAATAACAGCCTGGAATCCCCTTCTTAAAATCTCTAGACCTGCGCCAGCTGAAATAAAGATCATACTTGAGTGTGTGAAGATGCTTGAGTAACAGGACACTGGTTATCAGTCATTGAGTTGATGAACGTCGTCATGTCATCGGGAAAGGCGTCGGTGTTGGAAAACTCACAGCATGTCAGCGGAATAACAGCTGTCGCCGAGACGTACGAACCTCCGCTTTGGTAGGCGTACGTCGTATTCCATGTTGATATTGAGGCGTATTCTGTAGCGTTAACTACACCACAACATTTGAACTGAAATAAAACATAGTTGATATATTTCCAGCCGAAAAGGGAAACTGAAGTATCCCCCCACAAAAAAAAAAAAAAAAAAAAAAAAAAAAAAAAAAAAAAAAAAAAAAAAAAAAAAAAAAAATGGTCGTAAATGTATGAACAAAACACGAGAGCATAAACATTTTTTATTACCTACCCTAGTCCTTAATTACAGGAAAATATTCGTATTTCATGGCAATAGAAATATCTTTTTCTTGTGTTCCGTAATAAATCTTTTTTCGGTTAATTTACCGTTCCATGTTTTGTCGTGTTTGTCTTTCTTGGCTTCATTCATTGTTTTTCGTTTGTTTTTATCTTTTTCACGCACCCTTTATACAGCAAATCTTCGTCATTGAAATGAAGTATAATAACATTTACCATTATTTGAGCAACATCAAAAGCTAAACTGATTGCGTTAGAAGTTGAGTATGGTCCTATATAATTATCGTTCAGCATGGTCTGTAAGTTGTCTTTGGCATAGGTTTCCAGCTGTAATTAATACCATGAATAACACTTTTGATTAAATTTTGAAATTATGAACCTCTATGACATATCCTGAATGAAATCAAAATAATACATATACATGGTATAACTTATGGCGTTCATGTTGCACATTTAATTGGGTTGAAGACTTAATATTGCAAATAAAAGATACGAATGTAATTTGACTCGAATTTTCAAATATCTTACTTTCAGGAAACATAAAATTACTCCAGGAGCGGATCAAGGAGGATTCTGGTGGTTGTTCCTCTCTTTGTTTAAGAATTTGGTTCAAATTGTGCAGAGTTTGGGCAAAAATTAGCAAAATAATAATCTGGACCCTTTATTATAAATTTCTTGCTTGGAACCCCCTCATTTTGTGAATTTTTAGATCCGTATTATGTCCTTACCTTATCTTTGTAGATGAATAGTAAAACACCAGCAGCAATTTCCAACAGTATCATCAAACCAATGATGGTAACATACTGAAATAATTATATTTCAACAATAACCAAACCATATAAACCAAAGACCAAAATTATAAATCAGACACTTGTCCGGTACACAATCGTCTACCTCGCAATTAAATTTTACTTGGTGTATTGGATAGACACATCATATTACATTTGAAGTGAATGAATGACTTAAAAAGTAGAAAAAAATATAGGCATGCCCTAAAAATCGTCTTTTTTTAGACACAAAGTTTATAAAACTTTTGCAAAATCTTAGATAACATACAGTTTTAAAGACCTAGAATATCAAACGAGTCATTCGAAACAGTTTCAAGTTTTGACAACACCTTTTTTTTCTTTTTCTTTCTCTCTGAATAAATTTTTAGAGCCTACATGTAGATTTATGGCAAGCCAAAGTGGACAAAAAAGGTATTTTCTAATATTAAAAAATGATTTTTTAATACTACAAATTCATTTTCTAATATTACGAATTAGATTGACTATATAATATTAAAAAACGATTTTTTAATATTAGAAATTGATTTTCTAATTAGAAAAAGGACTTCTTGTATTCAATTACGATTTTTTAATTCTAGAAAATCATTTTGTAATATTAAAATATGTGACTGATTTTGCAATATTGCAAAGTGATTTTCTAATATTTCAAAGTCATTTTCTAATAATACAAACTCATTTTCTAATATTACATATTCAATTTGTAATATTACAAAATGTGTGATATTTTATAATATTACTAAATCAGAAATTTGTAATATTAGAAAATGAATTTTTAATATTATGAAATGAATTTGTAATATTAGAAAATGAATTTTTAATATTATGAAATGAATTTCTAATATTAAAAAAATGATTTTGTAATATTAGAAATTCACTTTCTAATATTACAAAATATTGATTTTTGTCCACTTTGGCTCGCCATATAGATTTATTCTATGCTGTTTTTATTGAAACTTACTTATAGACAAAATTTAAAGAGAGGTGATTCTGTACTCAATGAGAAAAATATTAGAAATAGACCCCTTTGTGTTAACTGTAAACCACTCGATGAGCATGCACAGAGCATGCTCAATACACACTTCCGCGAGGAAAATTCTTTTGTTCTACCAAAGCACTACCTCGCGGAAGTGTATACTGAGGATGCTCATTAACTTACCACAAAAGGGTCTATCAAAGAAAATCGAAACATGACATAAAAATGAGTTTGTTCTCCCTTTTCTACTTCTATTATTTTTAATGTCGTTGATATTCATTTGATCAAATAAAACATATGGTATAATTAAAAAACGAAAGTTAAGTTTTGGTGAAGTATAAACTTTTGATGGAATGGGGTTGAATTCAACGCCTATCCTTTTTTACTTTCGTTTATCGAAAACAAAAAAAAAAACGTTATTTTTCATTACGTAATTGCATTACAGTTTGTACCTTTTAAAGTACACCATTTTACGTCTTTTCCACTTGCAAGTTTTTGAAAGTGGTTTATGAGTTGTTTTATAGTTTCCTTTTTAAAATTTTTATTATCCTTGTAAATGTTTAGATAAATAATTGCACAAGAGATATCCCCCTACTGAATGAGGAACTTTAAACTTAGTAACAAATAAACAAAACAGTGTTTGTAGGACAGCAATTATCTACAACACTTAGAAGAATTAAAAACTGACCCAATATTTCACTTTAAATATGGGTTGACAAAAGTCACGATCTCGGCTAATAGCGTGTTATTGGTTCTTCAAATTTTTAAGGCACGTCACAGTTATCGTTTTTTTCGTAGACTAACAGATAATGAGAACATCTGTAGGCGTTTACTAGTATATTCACAAGGGAACCTTAGTTCCTGGTCTACCCCAGTCCTTGTAACTTTTGTACATAGAATACTGCGCTGTTTCCACCAGTCATGAGTTTTGCTACATTTTATCATTTGAATTCTCGATATCGATATCGATTTGTATATCGAATAGAAACATTACTTTGTTTGGTCCTCTAACACAGTTTTCTTGGTCTTCAAGTATTGAATATCTTTTCTTTGTTTTCTAAGACTTCATTATCATAGTAAACAAAGATTTTTTTACAGTCAACTACAGCTGTTCTATAGAATTACGTTATAATTCACTTTAATTTTGAAGTTTGGTATTTACCTGAACTACTTACTATTCTTAGAAGACATTTATTCTTCAAACAAGCTCCACAACAACCAAAAAATGAGATAATGACAATAAAAGCTCCAGTAGCTATAAGTATATAGGCAGTCTTCTCCAATAACGATGGTACATCAAGAGAATCGACGTCGACAACACCTTCCGTCGCACTTCGTGCTAAAATCAGTATGTCGTTTTTGGCAACAAGTACGTATATTCCTCCTGCCACACACCCAGCACCAAACATCTTAAATAGAAAAAATCTTTTAAATTGTTACAATAGAATGTATAAAGGGGGCTAGTAACGATAACGTTACCCTCCATCCACATGCAGTCCCGTGAGGAACAAAACGGGGTGGGGTAGGGCTGATCAAACCCTTGTGCCCAACTAGAAATTACGTTTTGCTGTTTGTCGTTCAGCTTGTTTCTGAACCGGTCAATTGAAAATAATAAGACATATTCAACGTAAAACAGATTCTTTTCACACAAAACCATTTAGCTTATTATGTCCTTTACATGCCCTCTCTTCAGTGTAAATGCTCAGGATTAATACGCGATATACATGTACGCAAAAAAATACAAATGAAAAATTCATTTACTTACCAGGAAAAACATTCCAAACGTTATTAGGAAGCATTTCGACAATCCATCACAGCACCCCATAACTAAAGTCTACACGCCAACACAAGCTGCTACAATATCCTAAAATTTAAGAATGGGTTATATATATGTGAATTTTTGCAATAACAAACATAGAATATTAAGATGAGACATAAAATTGAAGACCCTTTTAAAATTATATAATGCCGTTCCGGTCTACCATGCCATTTGTATAATTCAGACATAGGGATTTACCCGATAAGATAAACCAAAATTATAATCCTTTTACAATTTTTAGTTTTGTGTTATTCTCACTTTGTCATTACGCATTTCATTGTATGTCACAACACGTTACATTTATTCCAGCTTTATTTTGTTCTCTAACTGCCTTTTAATACTATTTAATATTTTTTCTTGCAATGTAAAACATTGTCCGTAAAGGTCAGAAGCTTGAATATTTCAATAATCTTATATGCCGACACCCTTTCTAAAAATGGAGAAAAGAGCATTGAAAAAAAAATATGTTGATATTTGTTTACAATTTCAACAAGAAATAAAACACTTTAATAATACAGTCCTACCTATTTCTAATGTTGTATATATCCCAAGTCCTATTCCTCTGCGAAAAGTATAGCTGTATACTATCAAGTCATTGGTCAAAATCCCCCTTTAAGTCGACATGAAAACAAGTTCCCAGTTAGATATGATCTCATACAATACAAGTTTCCCATAAATAAACAGCTTTCGAATTTGATATTAATATACTAGATAATATAACAATAAATTCAACTCCTTCAATTTGATGTTTATCTATGAGATATAAAATAAGTAAAAGGCAATAATTGTAGCTCTGACGTACTTGATGTATATCCTCTGACCCCTCAATATCATCCGGATATCTACATGAAAATTTTGGCAAAAATAGCAAATTGTGGCAAAAAAAAAATTATTAAGTTCTGGATCGGAACCTGTACTCTCCCACTTGAAAAATTTTTGGATGGGGTTTCTCAATTTATACTCATATGATACAATTGAGAAACCCCTACATTTACAATTATCATACTTTCTTTTATCATTTATGATCACAGAATTTCTTTATGAAAGGAAATTTAATGTAAGAATAATCATGGGAACCAAGATTCTAGTGGAAACCAAAATAATGTAATCCAGGGACAAAGACCAGACATGGAAAACAAACACACAACAAGGAACATAAAATAACCAAAATGATACATACAAAGTAACAAAAGTTAATGAGCAACTCGAACTCCACTTAAAACTGGAAACATGGACCAGATGCACCGGTAGGGTAAGCGTCCTTTTCTTTTCTAGAAACACCCCCAGAGTCGCTCATAAATGTCAAGTCCAGGGTAGACGAAAGAGGAAAGGAAAACTATGATACATTGAATAAATCAGTTTTCATGGTGCAGATGGATACACCGTAACGATCCACGAGTTCATGAAGACGACCATAAAACTTCTGTAGTGATGACTTCAATCTTGTAGCAACATAACCTTGTCATAGAGTTTGGTCAATAGTTTTCCTTCACCATCGATATCTAAGTGTAGGTCAAGGTATGAGGCTGACTTCACAGTGTCAGTAGTATCCTTTATCTCAAGTTCTTTGGGGTAGATGCCATGTACAAAATCCCCGAATCTATGATTGGTTAATGATAATACGTCATTTGTGGGGGAAACTGAGATTAACAACGTTCATTCATCTGGATCAGATCAGCTATAAAGTCAGTCTCATAAAGAGTGAAGGAATAGCCCAGAAAATAGTGGAGCACAATTTGTTCCAATTGGAATGCCGACCGTTTGTTGAAAACACACTTGACAAATATGTTGTCGATAAAAAATTCCAGTATTTTGAAAATTTCTTCTGCGGTATATTTGGAAGTTGATTTGGAATCGATTTTAATAAAGTACGAGGAATCCCTACCAAGAGCTATATATTTGTATCTAGGTGTATCGTTTTATTTTAGTGAGTACTATGTATGATATTTTTGAGTCGGGATTTTAACTGAGTATGTGGAATAGAAGTATAAAGAGCAAACTTGTAAAGCTGCACAGTATGGACACCACGTAATCATGATCATAATATGTCGAAAAGCACTAATGTGTACATTACAAAGGGTATAAAATGTGTGAAAAAGTACATTGCATTATCATAACACAAGAATTCATAACAGTTTAAGCAATATGTATCAGATGTGAAGCTGCATCTGCATATTCTACTGATCTCTCGGTCCTGTATAACCTTGTCTTGAGGATATCGAGTCGACTTCCGATCTCTCTGTACCTTCTCTTTTTGGGTAAATGTTTTCGACCAGCCCGGTATTGAAGTTGAGAGCGCGAGTCGATGGCTTCTTAGTGTTGCAGTAGCTTACTTATAATTGTATATGACGTGTTTGGGTGAGGGTGATTTGTGTCAGTCCCCTAGATGGTTCTCCTGTTAAAAAGTGGTTCCAAAGTTTGATTCCACCCAGTGAACGGTGACATAATCAGTGAATGGGATGTTGATCTCTGAGTTATCGATATTTTCCAAAATATTGAACCATACGTCTTCGACTGACTTTCAAGGAAGAGTGGTAGTAGCGGCCCGGCGAACAAAAAGGTCTTGAGACAATGTTTCTGCATGTGGGTTCCGCCAAGTACACTACTCTGAAAATATCAGATTTTCCTGAGCACTAAATAAAAGCGTGTGCATGATCATTTATTCAGCTTAATCATCTGCGAGAAGAAAGAGTTTCTGCCCATTCACTATTTACAACAATGTCTGCTACTGCTGTTGGTAGTACTGGAAGTGTCTTGAGTCTCTGATTACACACTTGATCCTTACAATGTATATGCTCCACTAGTTGTTGCGTGTCGTTCCATTCTCTGTCGTGTATTTTCACCAACTCTTCTTCATAGCTAGTTTGAATTGGGCTGGACTGGACTGGATTTTCATATTTTGCAACACATCGTTAACTTTAATCTGCATTCTGTCTGATGGGTGCTTGTGGTTGACAGTAAACTTGTTTGGAATGTTATTGCGTGTGTTTATGGTTGCTGGACAGTCAAGGTTTGGTTCGCATCGTTCTGCCATGACTTTGGTCTTTTATCGGTTCATTCCCATTTATTCAACTTTTTGAAATTTGAGATAATACATGTACAGGTAAAAATAAAAATGGGATAAATGAGACCAAAGGTAATTAAGAACAAAGGATTCTTAATTAGAGCTTGGGTTAGGTGCCTGTTGAATATGACAACTCTTAAAAATGCCTGGATATTTTTTCAGGATAGTTTTTCTGTATATCAATACTTTTTAATATATAAAGTAACCATCGGGTGATATATTAGTATGGATGCTTGGATGGTTAAATGCAATAATAAGGAAGTGTAATGAAAGCTTAGATTTATTATGTGTGATTATCACACAGAACCATTACAAATAATTAAAAGTGACAATTTTTCACATAAACATAAAGAAAATTTAAAAAATGTTTAATTTGGTCCAATTCATCATTGTATATTAAATTGGTTATCTGATTGACAATAACAACTAATTCATTTTTTATAAAATATAATATAAATGTTTTACACTTTAATTTTCATAAAATACATAGTTTTTATTCTTTTTTTTTTTCTTTTAAAAAAATCCCAAAAAGTTTGAAATTTTAATAAATTTTATTCAAATTTAATCAGTTTCATCATAAAATATTATATAAATGTTCTAAATTTTAATTTTCATAAAATGCTTAGTTTTTATATTCTCAAAAAATTTGAAATTTTAATCAATTTTAGCATATTTTCTTATTATGTAATAATATGTTCTATTTGATAAAAGTCGACTATAAAGAATTCACACACACATACATGTACATGTAATAAATTGACAATCTTGATATCATACCAATAAAAAAGTATCCAATCAACAAACTTTCAGAAAAGAGAATGCATTTCCAGGTTAAATAACAAAAAATATATCTAAAAAAAAAATGATGCGACTTATCACACGGGTTAATGTTACAAACTCGAATTTCGAGTCAAACTTTTAGTACTACCCGGAGATTTATCAAGCGGTGGTGTAAATTAGAAACAATTTTTGGTTTCCGGTGTAAACTACAAATGGATGAAGAAAGTTTAACGACGTCCCTTGAGCTTTATAACGCCCAGGTTGCTCCTAAATGATTTATTTTTTATTCTTGAATGCTTCTTTCACCGTATTATTCAGCAGGTGCAACCTGTATGAAAACGTAGTTAAATATATTGACATTATATGCCTTTTAATACAGTTTTACATTTATCACGTTAAACAATATTTTAAGATGTAAGCTATTAACACACAAATCTCTGTGTTACAAGTGACCTTCTTATCAGACTGAAATTTTGCACTCAGTGCTGGTGTTAACCACTGGCCACTTATCTCATTTTGTCGAAATTTCCTCTTAACCTGCAACCTAGTCCGAATTTCCTCTGCCGGCTCTGGCCATACAACCCTCCTCTTTTTTATTTGGATTTTGATATGTCGGGTTGGGTCAGAATGATGTGCCATAAAAAATGTTGGAGATTCAGCGGTACCGCAGAGTACTGCCCTTCAACCGCTTGTAACAACTTTTGTGTTGAAATTGTGCATGTCACACCTACCTAGTTCTATTCCGGAATCATTTTGCTGTATGCTGATACCATATTTGCTACAAAATTATATCTTTTATTGAAGTTTTGATACTTTTTCATGAGAGACCCTATTTTGTTTAAATTTTGAACTGTAATAGAGAGTAGGGGGAGTTTGTTACTTTTGGAATGGAATAGAGCAGAAACAATTTTTAAAACCAGAATCTAACAGAATATTTCAAAATTCCACTGAAAAATTACATGTCTGCTACCCTTCAGTTCCAAAAGTAACAAGCTCTGTTATTCTTAATTGATAATGACCTTTTGAAATATGACTTCCAGTTGTTTGGATACAACGCCTAAAAGAAAATATTTATGTTGTTATAACAAACATCGGCTGGTATGCGACTGCAACTGGGCAGTCGGTCTCATGTATATCATGTATTAGGAAGTAATGATACACATCGGACTTTGTATAACAACTGATCAGTTCTATCGATTTTTCTCCTTTTGTACCACTTGACAGCTTGTGCAACAGTATGATGTCATGATGTAAAGATTTATTTATGGTAATGTAATAAAAACCTTGGCCAACGTCAAAATTTGTGTTTCCAACGAAGGAGTTATTTTGCTATTTTTGACATATAAATTGGAGATTTATCTCTAAGGAAGTGATGTAGCATTCTTCTCATTGAGATACATAGGGATCAGTTAAACAATTCAAAACGGTGAGAAATGTGGTGACTCCCTATTTTGTTTCGCGTAAAATAATTTGTCCTTGATCATGAATTACATAATTAACAATACACTAATGAAGATATGTGCAAACTATCATCATACACAGTAAACAAAATCTGATTTTACCCTAAAATGCAAAAGTTAGACCATTTTGAATTTTCATAAAAAACACGTCTCCATGGATCACCACAAATCTGTATATATACAATATGAGCTTGACCAGGCTATCCTACAAATGACATTTATACATAATTCAACACATTTCATTAACATTATCGGTCTTACATGACATCAGATTGTAAAAAAAAAAACTAGACTGATCAATTTTGTACATCAATGTTAAATTTTATGGTTGTCATGGATGACAGTGCCTCCAAGAATGGTAACAGCCGATGGTTTTCTTAATCTGTTACAATAGTATACACTATAGGTACATGGGATCATGACCATATTTCCCACCTTCCTAATTTTGTTCAGAAACAATATTATTTTCTGCTTAATTTCCATTATTCGTCCACTTTCACTCTGCAATGGTTTCTAATTGAATTTTGCAGTTTTACAATCAAGTCATTCTTCTGATTTATTATTAAAGATATATTGTACATGTAGATGTAATTGTATTAATACAAATATACATTTCAGCTGTCCCAAGTGGAGCAAGCACTTGCAGCTGCTGGAGAAAATGAAGATTTGCTGAAGCTGAAGAATGATCTTCAAGAAGTTATTCAACTTACAAATGGTACATATATTTTTGAAGTTAATACCAATGTTCAAATATAATTGGATAAAAAACTGCAATGTTACATTTTTTGTGCTACATGTACATGTATCATGCAGTAGGCAGTAGTTGAACTTTCATTTCTAGAAAAAAAAATTCTTTCCAGTATAGAGTTGCAAAAGCAATTAAACAATTTTCAATACAAAAAAAAAATAATTGTTTGATAATTGATGAGTGAAAATAGATATCAACTATTAATTGTAGAATGCCTAATACAAATGTATGAAAACCTGTCAAGTTAGCATATGTTTTGGCTGGACTTTAAAAAAAAATATTGGTGAAATTCTTTATAACTCTTCACAACATGTCTGACACTAAATTGTTAATATTCATTGTAGAAAGTTTGCTTGCATTGAAGAAAAGCCAAATATTGAAAAGCTTAGAAAGCCATGATGAATCCGATAATACATGTAGCAAAATAGCTGCAGCATCAACATTGGATGATGAGTATGCTGCTTTTCAGGTGAGGGCTAGTATACATTATGTAGATTACACCAGAGAAAGGTGACCTTATGGTTAAAGTTATCAACCATTAATGCAATTATTGTAAACTAAGAAATTATTGCCCTGTTTTTAATCATTGGAAAAATATAATTGATTGAAAAATTAAAAGGGCATTTTCGACTGAAATGACGAACTTTCCCATAATACTTACTGATTTTACAGTTTATAATTCCTTATTTACATGTTATGATTTGATGACAGGACAAATCAAAAGCAATTTCTCATGATTTTTCTCTAGCTTGGTAACAAATTTAGGTGTATGTGCAAATGAAAAAGCTCTGTATTTGATGACCTTTGTTTATTGTATATTAGGATTTCTATGTAGATTTTTAACATATGATATAAATTAAACTGATAATGTTTGCTTGATATGTTCCAGGCCATGTTGGGTGATGACCTTACAAGCAATGAGACTGCAACTGCATCTAGTAGTAAAGCAGATACGATGACTGAAACCTCTATATCAGATACTGTGACATCAAATAAGGGAGACAACTCAATAGATAATCCATACATGGATTGTTTCAAAGATCTCATAGGTGGAATATGTAGAGTACCATTTTCATTTGAATGGGGAAACATGAGTTTTTACAATGCTATCATTACAGGAGTAGCCAAACCTGAGTCAGAGGAAGAAAATCCTAAGGTGTGTAACCAATTATACTGGAATACAAATTTGCAGCAGTTTTAACATTACTGTTTCTGGAGTATGACCAGTAGTGCAAAATTAAACCACCATGAATATATTTTTCAAAGAACATTATAACCCAGTCAAAGAAGCTATTGTGAATTTAAAACTGAGCAATAGTAAATTGATTGCAGAAACTTTTTAAAAAAAAAGAGACTATGCAATACTTCCCCTTCAAAGTAACAATTAGGAATCAACCAAGTTTCCAATTATAGTCATATAAAATGATTTTATGCTCATTCTGTATTAAAAGAAAATTAAAGTAAGGTATATAGGAAAATCTACAAGGTAAAATATTCAATATACTTATGCAAGCTTCCAGTTAAAAGTGGTATATCATATGGCATCATGATCTATATATGATATCAATCTCTTTCTGTCCCTTGCCAATATGAATAATTATAATTAGTCAATACTAAAATCTTTCAAATTCAGTACTGTATTGTTTCTGGACATTTTCAGGTTTTAGTCATGTTCTGTAATCCAATCCATAACTCCATGTTACCATGTAAATATTTCCTGGAGGGTCAGTGTAGATTTTCTGAGGATGCATGCAAGTAAGTCTTTGTACCCTATCACACACAGAGGTGCAGCATATTGTGATGCCCTCCAATTTTATTTACAAATATGTTTATGACCATCTGCTTCCTGGTAGTTTCCATAATATAAGTTGACAACCAGTGGAAAGATATTTTTCTTATGTTGCACTGTTATTTATCACTACAAAATACAGATCAAGTTTGATTTTTAGTAGTATCCTTTTTACAATTTTGAAGTTATGTTGTTTTTGAACATTTGTCACCCCCTTTTTATAATTTCCAGAAGACAGAAGTATTTCATTCAAACTTTGCACATTTGTTAAGTACTATAGCTGACAGACCAACTTCAGTTTTTTAGACCAATCCCATGTTTAGTTTTCCTGTTGTGCTGTTTTAAATGTTTGCCATCCCCCTTTTTATGGCTTTTATTTTTCATGTGCACAACTTATTGCTCTGTAATAAGGTGGGATATAATGTCCCTTAGATGTCGTGTTTTCAGTTCATGAACCTGTATTTTTGCACACAATTGAATTATTTTTGAGATGTACAATAATTAATAAGCTATGTCTGTGCCTTCATATAGTGTAAAACAAAGAGCTAGTTATTCATCTAACATTGTAAAATCAGACAGAAACTATTCACACATTAGTCATTGCAATTTTGCAGCTTTTGCTTAAAATGTGATTTTGTTTTATTTGCTGTTTTATAGAAACAAATCCTGTATAAACTTGATTAATTACTGCACACATAAGCAAAAGATTTTTCACAACAATTAAACATCAAAATATTTTCTTAATTTACAGTATGGATTTTAATCAAAGTTGTTTCAAATATGACATTTAGAAAACCATGTTTTCTGTACAGAAATCAAATTATTAGATAGTTATATATGAAAAGAATCATCAATGGCAGATGTTTTATGAGAGGATATTCATAATTTTTTTCTTAAATGTGAATTCTGAAATAATTTTTTGAATTTGAATTTGTATTTGGTAATTGCAGCCTTCTTCATTTTACACTGAAATATGGTTTTAGTTATTACAATATTTAGAAAATTCCCACTTCACTAATATAGCTTTGCAGTACATGTTAAAATTTTTGTATTACAGTGCGGCTATATTTTGCAATAATAAAAACTCTGCAATAATTTTTGACTTAACAGTAGGATAGGCTCCCTGACAATAGAAGTAAGTTTACAACTCCCCATTACTACCTTTTTAATTGGAACACTTAATCTTGGAACTTACATGACTGAAACTCAGTTTTTGACATTAACTCCTATAAGACCAGTCAAAATAATTGAAAATTTCACACAAACTGAAAGAGTTATTCACTCACAAGTCATATTTCCATAGCATATTTCATGACTGCTTAAAATTGATCATGATTTTCTCTATGCATTTATGGCATTCCAGGTGATAATCTGCAACACTAGGTGATCTGATATTTCCTTCTATATACTTCAGGTTCTCCCATGGGTATGCTGTTGCTTTAGATGATCTAGAAGAATACAAAGAACCAGACTACAGGTAAATAGTCCTCGCAAGTCACTGCTTAGTACAACTGCAGAAGTCAAAACCTGAACAGTTTGGGCAAGTATAAGAATCAGACCACTAAAATCAACCTCAGCCTCCTTTGTTTGTGGTACAATATCAAAGTGATCAATTCCAGTAAAGTAATTGTCCAGACATCATGAAAATGCTTGTTTCTGTACCCTTTTTGGCCCCTTATTCTTAAATGGTTCAAGTCATAACCCCCAAAAGCAATCCCAGCCTTCCTTTTGTGGTAAAATTTTTAATTTAAATTTGAAGTTAAATTTCATGAAGATGTTTACGCTTATACTCAAGTTTATGTTGTCTGGATAAAAATGACTGTAGAAAATAATGACTTCATTATAACATTATAACTGCAGTTTTTTTACAGTCATATAAATAGTTAATTTTAAACCTTTATCATGGAGCTAATGTAAAGTACTAATACTAAACTTTGTACATACATTGCTTACCAATGCTCATATAAAAATACTTCAGTGCCCTTCAAGTAGAAGATAAGAATATAATTAAAGAATGGAAAGTTCACAATTGTATTGTTCAAGGATTTAGTAACATAAACAAAAGATAATAGTGAATTAACAAAAAATATGTTTACATGTATGACTCCAAAACTAAAACTTCACTTGTAGAAATTCAAGCCATGAAATAATTTTTTACATTAAAAATAGACATGCAACAATATTTTGTCCTCTAGATACCATTTTTCTCTTGTGAAATATCTTTCAATCTGTTTCAGTAAATTAAAGCTTGAAGATAAATGTCTTGCAAGATATGAAGATGACCTTTGGTATCAAGCTATGATTGTAGATCTCCATGTGGATGATCATGTGACTGTACTGTATGATTCATATAATGAGACTGCCAAATTGGAGCTAAAGGATATAATGCCATTTGGTTTGTATTTTAACATTTTAATCCGGCCTTATATCTTTAATATATCTTTAAAAAATATTCTGTATGAGTCCTAAAAGGATAGTAAGTCAAAAAAAAAAAATTTAGTATTCCTGGATTTTATAAACAAATAATTTGATTTTTAATTTTGATGAAGTATAGTAAACAACTTAAGATAGTTTATAAACATTACATTCTTATTCATTTTTAGACAACAGTGCAGAAGATCTTAGTGATAATGACCTTGACCAGAGTCAGCCTCTCTCTGACTTTGAAGATGATGAAGATGAACTTCCTGTGTTTCTATGGAGACAGTCAACAAGTTCTGATGTTTTGGGGGAATGGGAAGAACATACAAAGGTAAAACATACTTATTCACTGTTGTTGTTTGCCTCGGAAGATTTTAAGATCTCTTCATCATATCAGTATCTTCTCATTTATTTTGATTAAACCAAGGTCAGTTATTTACATTATTGTATTTCCAATGTCTTTTTTGTAGGGAATTGGAATGAAATTAATGAAGAAAATGGGATATATTTATGGTCAAGGTTTGGGTAAAACAGGAGAAGGAAGAGTAGAACCAGTGCCTATACAACTCATTCCTCAAGGTATGTATGTCCTTGTCTTGATTTCATCAAAGATTGTAAATAGAGAAGTTTTATGATCTTGAAGTTTTACTCAAATTTTCAATTTCACATGATCTGATTGGTTGAAACTTGAGTCAATGAAGGAATTCATCGAACCAAGATCTCCTTCAACTTTTAGGAAAAACTCCAGGATTTGAGTGATTTTTTTTGGCATAAACCCTAGCTAGCTTATTTGTTTGTGGTAAATCATACATGGTTATTGTTGCATTAATTTTATTTTGAATAAATGAAGGCGGGTATACAATATCTTTGATTTATTTTTAGCAGCAATAGTCTACCATACATACTGCTTGTAAGGATATGGTACTTAAAAGAAATTTTGTTATTATTTTATCTTTGAGACTTTCCATATTTTATTTTTTTTTGATTTATTAGGAAAATCATTGGATAAAATAATGGAACTGAAAGAAATTGCTGGTGACAGAGACTTATTTGATGTATTGAAGAAACAGAAAAAAGGAAAAAATAAAACCAGACTCTCTAAACCTAGGAAGGAAACAAAGAAAAAAGCACCAACTGATGTTTTTGAATTTATAAACAAGAAGCTATCTGGGAAGAAAGGTAATTTGAAAAAATATTTCATCATCATAGTTGTACATCTGGCATTGATTTCACAAAAAGTGGTAAGTGTAAAGTTGGTTGTAAGTAATGACGACACAACCTAAAATAGCATCACAACTTTTAGTGAAATTGATGCCTGGATAATGAAGAAAATCTAATGGTTACATGTTTAACCGGTTAGAGTGGTAATAATACAAAGGCATCACTATTGTCCAGATGTGCATGTATCTTTAAGTCATGTTAATGAATTGCTTCATAATCCTCTGTTTGTGTGTGTGTTGGCATGCGTGTGTGTGCAACTACTTATTTAGAACGTTGCTTTTTTTTAAAAATAAATCGTAAAATTCGAACTCTTCCAAAATTAATTATTTCTTCAGTTACACCACATAAATTTATCAGCAATTTTTCTTTAAGTTTTTGAAAACTATAAGCTACATGTAAACCAGATAAGGTGTTTCACAATTGTACTTATTTACAAAGTGTTGATGCTTTCATTATCATTGCATTTTTAGAAGATTTTGCATTTAGAAGTAGTCAAAGTCTTGCAGAGACTTAATTGATATGTGATTTAATTACCTACATAAAATGGTGATGTCATTTAAGTACCATTCTATGTAAGAATCAGACAATGAGCAATTCTCATTTTAGTCTCTTTTGTCTAAAATATGTTCAGCGATTTTTCTAGCGCTCGTCACTTTCGCCATTGAGGAAAGACTTTTCAGAATGACGAAAATAATCTGGTCATATATCGTCATTTGAAATCTTTGAAAGTACAATGAAAACATTAAAAGCTGTAAGCCCAACATTTGTTCAAGTGGCGAAAGTGACAATTTTATTACCCCAAGCTAACTACAACTATCAACAGGTGTCAACATTTTGTGTAAACAGTCACCTAATCAGGTACATGGAGTAAATGTTGATCTCTTGACCACTCAAGCATTACTTTAATGCACACGTTTAAAGTCAATAAAGTTCAAATGCTGGTACAAAATTTCTACTGGGAAAATTCCTTTACTTCTTGTTAACTTTGTATCAAAATGACATAAAGAATTATTTATCATTAATTTTGTACATCAAACTTGAGTGTAAACCAAATGTGGGACATTGTGGTCAATACACAGGTATCACTCCATTTTGTAGTTGCATATTGGCAATATTTATGATCTTGAAAGTATCATTTATACTATCAGTGAACTCCTCAGAGACCAGTACTAGATATAACTGAAATAATGGCATAAATTTGTCATTTATTTAGTCTGGATCACAAAGGCACCGTTGAAATTGTGCTAAAAATAGAATTTCATGTGGCAACACAGAGGAGATACCTATTTGAAAATATTTATATCTGCCCAATGCATGTAGTACTGGTGAATGTTAAGGCAGTTCATATCTATATCTACAGTGTGCTAGATGTATTTTTGTGTTTCTAGGAAGGGTGACCACGCAGACAACAGCATTTTTTCAATATTAAAAGATATTTAAAATCATGCCAGGGATGTATGGAATATATAGTCCCTGATTAAGTATAAGAGTATAAAAGGATTTCTTTTTTTGATGATTCCTTTAAAAAGGCTGGGGAGTTTCTCTTTTAATTAAATCTCAGGCATATATGCTATTTGGACTGTCTTGAAAACATGCTGGCATGATAGTGAAAAAAAATAATGTGCTTTATTCATATGCAATGTACATTTCAGTTTTATATAATGTCTTTACACAGTGCTGTAAATAACAGATGATACTGAAATATCTGATGTCAGATGCAAATACTACATTAAAAATATACCATTAAAATATTCCTCATTTTCTCACACAAATGTGACTAATGCTTTCAAAATCCTGGAAAAAACCCTGATATATTCAATACATCTATAAAACAACTGAAAAGCTATTTAAATTTATCCTGAAGCATCTGTGATATAGATAATACTTTGACTGCTTATATAGGGCAAAAGTGCTGGAAAATTTTCCCACCATTTTCAAATAGTGGAACTAAATTTGACCTATCAATATCTTAAAAAGGCAAACTTTACAAACACTTTGATAGCTATTTCTGGAGATTATGAGTTATAAATACTCTGCATTTTTTCTTCATGTGACACACCTTATACAAATTTTGCCTGATTCTTAGACAGAGAGGTAATTAAATGCCCATATGCCCATGATGTGAAACCAACAACATGAATCTAAGAAAAATCCATGAGGGCATAGTCAAATCTTCTTTGATAAACATCCTTCATACAAAGAAAATCCTGTGCTATGTTTAATTGTTACCAAAACTGTGCATCATCAACAATAAGGACACACTAACAAAAATGAATGCGACTGGTAAACCTTGTACTAAATTACTGCCTTGGGATAGATGGTAGATTAATCCGATTCTCTTGTTCTGCTGAACCAGATATCTTTTTTTATTAATGATTTGGTTGAGGATAGTGAAAATTTTCTTTCCTGGCAAGTTTAAAGTAAAATATGATAAAACCATAATGTTTTAGACTACAATAGCTTGATTTATGCTATTCCACAAATATGGAGGAAACGTTCATTGGATAATCAAGTTTACAGACTTGACAATATAGTCAACAAACACATATTACTTGTAAGTGTCAACCATAAAGTTGTGACAACATTTTACCACATTCTCTTGAAAAAAGTTTTTGTATCTCCATCAAAATCACAGGCAAAATGGATAAGAGATTTAGATCTCAGAAATAAAAATTGGGATTTTTAATATCAGATTCCTTTCAAAACAATATCTAGAAGTAGACTGAAAACATTTCAATACAAAGTAAATCTACGAATTTAGTACATAAAAAGTTTATTATCGAAATGTAAACATATAGAAATAGAGCTGTGCAGTTATTATTTTGGAACAAAGGAAAATTTGGTTCATTAATTTTTGAAGGTCCATTAGTAAGTTCTTAATGGCTACAGTTTAAAGAAAGTATGAGATCCAGATGTGGCATTTTGGTGGATATTACTTCATCAGCATGTACACTTGGTATTCTTCCTTGTTTTGCCGATTGCGAAATCTTGAACACTTGCCTCATAATTATTAGATATTACATATATGTTTGCAGGATAAAAAAGGAAACATTAAATTAGGGAAAATGTCTACAAACTTTGAAATATTTCAGAGATCTCAATTTGAAGTCTCTATCTTTGTTCTTACAGACAGTCACAGTTTACGAAATCAAAATGGCATTCATAAATGGTGTATTTCAGTCTGATCAGTAAAGCACCAGTTGATATTCTCAAATAACAAAATATTATAGAAGTAAAGTATTTGTCGTAAGATATATATCTTCTTACTGTGTCCAATTGTGTAGCCTGTGTTTGATCATAATAAAATATATTTGAGAAAAAAATTACTGCCTTGGAATGGACCCTCTTCCCCCCCAAAAAACCCAACGAAACAAAGCAAAAACAACATATAGTGGAATTCAGATGGCTTATTATCATTTACAATATTTCAAAACTCTTTTCCTTTGACACTACTTGACCAATTGGAACCAAACTAGTTATGAATGTTCCTTAAAGTATCTTGCATAGGACTGATGTGGAGATTTTTGATCCGTTGAAAAACATGGCTGCCATTGATAAAAATAGAATATAGGGGTCAGACAGTAGTTTTTCGCATACCATCTCCAAAACCATTAGGTTTAGCCAAATTCTGACATGGGGTAAAAGTGTTCAGCATGATAAGATCTACATTGGTCAATTTTTTTTTAGTCATAATGGAGTTATTGCTCTTTTTTGAGTTTTTTTGTTACTTTTAATGTTATTTCATTCAAAAATTTTCTTCTCTGACACTATTTGACCAACTTGAACCAAACTTTGTATGAATGTTCCTTGGGGTTTCCTGCATAGAACTAGTTTGGGGATTTTTGATTTGTCAAACAACATGGCTGCCATTACTTACTAAAAATAGAACATAGGGATCATACAATAGTTTTTCACATATATCTCCAAACCCGTTAGTTGTAGCCAAATTCTGACAGGATAAAAGTGTTTAGCATGATGAGATCTACTTGAGTCAAATTTTCGTTTTAATCTTTTAAGTTATGTTGAAGTTATTGCCCTTTTTTGGTGATTTTTTGCTACTTTTAATGTTATTTCCATCAAAAGTCTTCTCTGACACTACCAGACCAATTGGAACCAAACTTTGTATGAATGTTCCATAGAACTGACATAGGAATCTTTGATCCGTGGAAAAACATTGCTGCCATTACTGAAAATAGAACATAGTGGTCAGACATTAGTTTTTCACATATTATATCTCCAAAACCATTTGGTTTAGTGAATTTTGTTCACTTGCTGAAATGATCCTTAATATAAGGTCACAAAAGTCTCACAGGATGAAAGTTGTCAGGGGACTCCTTTTAAGAGTTATTGCCCTTGAAAGATGAAACATGACATTTTTTTTTTACAGTTTTCAGCAAATTTCTTGAAAACTATAGTAGATAGAAAGAAAATTACAATCACTGAAATGATCCTTATGATAAGTCCCACCAAAGTCTTCTCGAGTCAAAATTGTTGGACAATTCCTTGTTAAATTTAATGCCCTTGAAAAACAAACTTTAACAAGGTGAGTGATTGAGGTGCCTGTTAACCTTTTGTTAGGGGTTGAAGCTATTAAACCAGGTGAATGATTCAGGCTCTTGAGAGCCTCATGTTTTTTATTTTTTTTTGGTCAAATTTTGAACTTTTTTATTATAGAATTCCTAATATATATATCCTGGTCTGCCTTTTTAATCAGATTTCAGATATCTCTTATGGTTTTTGATTTACTTGGGTCAAAGGGGCCACACCCCAAACATTTTGGTCCGATTTCGAAATTTTTATAATTGGATTCTTCATTAAAATCCATGCCTGTGTTATTCAATCTGATTTCAATTATCTCTTACGGTGTTAGTTTTAAGGGGGTCAAAGGGACTGCAACTAAAAAAATAAACTTTTTTAAAAATTTTTGGTCTGATTTAATTTTAATTGAATTTAAAATTGTGTGGGCTATAGTATCTAAACCATTTGTTGTGTCCATAATGAATTGTAAGTCCAGACTTGTCCTATCTATTCAGGGTTTGACCACTGCGATCATATCATGCTGCACTTCCGGAAGGTTTTTATTCGGGAAATGCAAAAAGTTACAGTCAGTTTTGTTGAAATAGTTGAAAAAGTGAATAAAAAATGTTTTTCACAATCCTTAATGTGTTCCTTCATGTTCAAGATGCAATACATTTTTAATCCATCTCTTTGACAGTGTGACAGGATGATAGACTAGTTAATGCTACTGTGTTTTATGTCTGTGACTCAAAACTTCAGTACAAAAAGTTCATATAACAACTGCCTGGCTAAAATATTTTAATCAAAAAGTCCAAATTTTGTCAACATTAATTGTTTTCAAAGTTTGGTAAATTTTCATGTCAAAAAGAATTTGTATTATTTATCTGCATTGTACTAATAGTTGCTAACTGTTACTAAGTACAGTGTGTTGCAGGGCTTACACACTTATAATATTATCTTATTATGTAACTTAAAATATTGTAAATGTTTTGAACATGTCATGGCACCATAGACCTGCAATTAAATACAGGTACATGATGGTACCTAATTTAATGATCTTTACTTTCATCTATGTTTATTTTTTTTATCTGTTTGATGCAAACATCATGCATATTATAGTTGAAGTTCTGTTTCATTTGCTCATTTTATTCTGTGGTTGGCTGTTTTATTGAATTATTTGTGATTCTAGAGTGGCTTATCCATTCCAAGGCGATTTCGAATCTGCTGAACGTAGTCTTGTGATATCTTATGAACATTATCGTGTGACAAACTGCTGAGTGATGACTGCAATAACCCATGATCTATGGACTGTGACTTCCGGTGACCAGCTGGCTGTAACAAATGCTGGTCATCGGACTGCGACAATCTTTGGTCTTTTAAAGATCTATTCAAGTTATCATGTGACATCGTTGGCCGAGACATGCGTTCAGCCATTGGTGAGTGTTCACGTGACAAAGAAGTAGACTGTGACAATTTCTGATCCGTTAGCGATCTGGACAGATAGTCTTGTGACAAACATGACCGAGATAGTCGATCAGCCATTGGTGAATTATCACGTGATAGAGAAGCCGACCTTGACATCCTGTTTTCTGGGGTTCCTGCAGACGATGTTTGAGTTGAAGGCCCTTTCGGGTTGTAAACACCCATACTTTTTGCTTCAAGCAGTTGTCTCTTACACAACGCTAACATACGTTTCGTTTGTTCAATGTCATTTGATAAAGGCCTTTCTCCAGCAGATGTTGCCATAATATCTGGAGTTGATATTTTTCTGCTTCTTACTAATCCTCTGTATCTGTTGTCGGAAAGGTCTATACGAGCATGAGCTAAATCTTGTTGCACGTCACTTACTGTGTGCCTTCGCTTATGACTTCTTGGCCTGTATCGCGTTTGCAATTGTTGGAGATCGATTTCTGCAATTCCATTGCCATTTGTTTCTTCAGGTATTGGAGAGGGATAGGGGTTCTCAGATGTAAGGCTACTGGTCATTGGAGTTGATCTAGAACTGCTATCACTTGCTACAATTTCATTATAACGCATCCCAAACTCTGTTGAAAATTTATGTATTAATTGGTCCACAGTCAGACGTGGTTGTTCAGTTTCATCGTCAAGCAACGAATCTGGCGTGAATGACCGGCCACATTCACTTTCTGCTAGTTGATCCATTGTTTCTTGAAACTCCCTTGAGAAACTTGGTGGTATTGTTCTCACTGGAGTTGATGACAGATCTTGTTTCCCGTCCGTAAATACAGACTCAGAAGAAACCATGCTTTCATTATCCCTATACCTCCAAATATCCTCGGATGATGTACTGAACGTCAAGTATCCAATCATCTTTTCAATTTCCTCTTCGTCTACGTGGGTGTTTGAGAATGCCAGTTCAGTTTTTTCTATAGAAATGACTTGACTAAACAGATTATCACATCTGTCAAGAACCAACTGTTCAAAGACCTCTATATCTCTACCCGAGCCGTAGGTTAAAATAAGTCTTACGAAATCAATAACACCAAGAATGTTCTTCAGTAGATACTGAAGTTTCTGTTTCCCTTCTATCACTGGATTAACTGGTGCATTGTTTTCAGAATACGAGTCGATTTTGTTTAAAAGTTGTCGTTCTGCTTGTCGTACCATAGTAATTATCTGATCAACTTTGGTATGGATCTGATGTTCTACATGAGAGCGACATCTTTCCCATGTATCACCAGACGACTTTATACTATCTAGGCGGTAAATGATATTCATTGCTTCTGTTTGTAGACTAGATAATTGCTCCTGTAAAAAGTCCCTTTGGGTGAATGAATATTCAGAAGATGAGGACGGAGTCCTCAGTGCCCTTACTTGGCTCTCTAGCCTTACTTCGTGATCTTGCAGTGCTTGAGAAAAGCTGAAAGTATTTTTCAAACTGTTGGTCAATCTTTCTAATCTTTCCTCATCAGATAGCCCCTTTAAGGCCTCAGAAATGTTCACAGATGTTTTGTTTTCGGTCAATTCTAATTCATCAACGTCTGTTTCAGTTGATTTTTGTAATTGCATAAAATTTTGCCACTCTTGATTCTCATCTGATTTTCCATTGATCTGTTCATGGTTTACTTTGTTCGGATCTTGTCTTTTGACGACGACTTCATAACTTTTGTCTGATTCAGTATATAGTCCTGGAAACAAAGGCTCTTGTTTCCGACGAAGAGCTAATGTAGGCACGTTGCTTTCGATTGAATGTTCAATTATTGTGTTGTTGAGTAAACCCTTTATACCGGTTCCAGGTAATCTGAAATATTCTTGGCATGTTGGACATAATAATTTACGGTCCTTCAGGTTTCTAGGAGATTTTCGCACATATATTTGAAGGCAAGAAAGGCAAAAACTGTGGAGGCACGGAAGAACTTTTGCATTATTGAATATACTTAGGCAGAGTTTACAGCAGATGGAGTGTGATAAAGGCAAATACTGTGAAGCAATCCCGCTCTCTCCCATTGATGCTAACAATTCAGGAATTTGTCTTTTTGTATTTGACGCCATCGTTGATTTATCTGAAATTGAAATATTTATTCAGAGCTGGAGTACGTTTGTGTACATCTTATATCAATATCAAAAATGTATGTTGCTTCTTTTTTTGATACAAGAATAGCAAACCAAGTAATACAATAACCTTTTATGTTACATGTCGGTTTTGCTGTATAAATTCCACCTAAATTTGTATCACTTCCTATGGGATGCAATGTATCTATAAATTTAGAAGTATTTAGAATATATTTCCTATGCAGTGAGGGAATATGTGTTTGCGGTATATCGATTCCGTAGTCGCTGAACAGTTATATGGACATTTTCCAAAAATAAACTCTACAAGTTGGTTTATCGTCTATCGATCATGTCTAGATCAGCCCACTGCATTAATTCTGAATTATGTAATAACGTGTATTTATGTCTGGCGAGACATTTTATTTCACTATTTCGGTTGTATTTATTCTAATGACTTTGTTTTTTTTTGTAACCACCCTTTAATTTTCCATCGATTTGCATCCAAACACATATTAGATACAGATGCTACTTTTTTTAGTTAAGTTTAATTGAAAAAAAATCGCTTGTTCAGTGATAAGTAATAATAACCTCCCTAAAAAAACAAAAAACAAAAACCAATCCGAAATTGAACAAATTCACGAAGACTTGGTAACCAGTCACATCAAAGGACGTCTTTTATGGAAGTGAACGTAGTGAAAGTTCGAATGTGGATTGCACTGCGTGAAATAATTGAAAGATTCATACAAATATTAATCTCCATTAAGTTGTATTAATTACACGTAGACGTCCGATGTACCCTTCCTTTATGTTGATATTTTAAAACAAGAAAGGAACAAACCATTTTTAGTTTTTCTTGGACATCATACCAACATGCAGAAATAAACAATATTTTCAAGGAGTCCTCATAAGGTTGCCTATTTGTCGGCTTTTTATTTAAAAAAAAGACAATAGCAAATTCTCATACTTAGCGTGAATGTTTAACTTCGTAATATAGTTATTTGTGGATCTTATTTCACATCACAGACCGCAGATAAATATTTCACCAAAAAACCGGAAGTTGCCGAGGTCTGTATCGACTTATTTGACATTAAATGCATATTCAATCAAATCAGTGGTGCATGTCAGTGTTAGCATCGTGCTGAATATTCAAATTTTAATATTACAAGAAAATAAGTGCATGATCAGTGCAATTGCAACCTATGATGAGAAAATGCATTCCTTATAATTGATAAATGTTTGCAAGTACTCACCTTTAAAGCATAAAAATTCTCCAGTATCGATGCATTAACGTCACATTCCAAGGAACACTGTTCCGACAAGAATAATATTGATGATCAATACAATATTTATAATCAGGAATTAGATCTTGCTTACAAATTCTTTCCTTGTCTACTTTCCCTCACTAATATCGCAGACTTTTTCATAATGGATTCAAATTATTCCTTTAATGACGTTGGGACCTCTACTACGTCTACCTTATATATTCTTTTATTAGCATAAAGCTCAGTTCACAAAAGGTCACCTGGATGTCGTAATTGATGACCATGCTGCGTTTGTCGTCCTGGATAAGTCAATTGAATCCACCGAGAACCGTGAAATGCTTCAAATCTCTTGTTAACAAAAATCAATTTCATCTTACCGTTTGTGATACTCAGTTTTATCACGCATCGAGTGAAAAATTAATAATTATTGAAGAGTTTGAAGGAGCTTGTAAATTCATTTTGTTAAAGTTGTTTCTTACTAAGTTGAAAATAATTGATTTTTAAAACTGTTGCCTTATTTTTAAACGTCGCACTTGCAAATTTAAACTGCATTCAAAACAAGTTCCTGTTTACAATATTACACAATCCACTGATAAATAAGTATAGCAAAAACCGAGATTTGAAACTTTAAATCACACTTTATTGCATTTGGAGAAATTCACTTAAAGCTTTAATGAAAAAGCGTTGGTTGAATTGTTTTCTTTTTTGCAGGCTATGAATACATGATGTCTTTGTTTCTTTTGAATATTTTGCTGACCATCTCATTTTATCCCCTCTCTCTGACAATGGAGTATAGAATATTCTGTTTCTATTATACTTACTAGAAGATCACCAGTATTCCCACGTGGGATGTTTCTATGTACGAAACTTTGAGATTGATTCCTGTTTAAAAAATCTGAATTGTAATCTTTACTGGAAAATTAGAAAAAAAAACTTAACATGTCTTTTGACCATTTCCTATCATGATTTGTTTCACTGTTAGTAGATATCATATACATTTAATAAACGGACAAGCATTTATTATTATTTTGTAAACAAAGCTAGATCGCGGCATGTGTCATCATATTGTCTTGTTTTTACAGGTGATCTAAAGGAGTTGATACCAGACCACCACGTCCATGTAAACCACAAGAAACAAACTAAACCCGCCAAAGAAATATCAGAAAACGAACTACAGAAACGTAGTGATAGAAATATCAATGTTCAGGTAATATACATTCATTCAAGTATTTGGCGCTTGATGTTCAGTCTGCTTGGTGAAGGTGGATGAAATCGCAGGGAAAACATGAGCAGATGGGTTTAATGACTATCGTGCATTTAATCTGTTTATCACTAGTTTCTCGTTCATCCGGCTTCACATTTTGCAATTAAGTATCTTTAATTGTTTCAGCACATTTGTGGGCCTTATAAGCACTCATTGTGTGTCCCATTTATCTTGCTCACAAATATATTACCTTTATTTGTGTACTAAAACATTTAAAGATGAAATAGCATTCAATATTTATTTGTTAAATAGACCAACATATGACGGTGATCTTACTTTAGGAGGCTCATGTATTGAATTTACCACGGTTTCCTATCTTGTTGCTTGCAATTAATATCATAATTTGCTGTTCAACCCTTTGTTTTGTTTACGTTATTACATTTTATGGCTTCGATTATTTCAGCTTTTCAAAACTCATGAAGAAATGAAAAATGTAGAAAAAGAGATAGCCAGATTAAAGCAATCATTAACTAGAAATGAAAACAGGTAAGCTTGTCATGTTATTGAACGACATCTTCTGAGGATTGATGGTACAAATTCATAATATTTCTTTGTGTAGTCAAGTTCAAGATTTTTCACTCAGTACACTGAGGTCACTGATTTTGATTTGATTTCTTTTCCTTTTAGAAAAAAAATGTTGCCTGTTGTGTGCTAGTAAACTTTGATATACAAACTTGGTATTATAAAAATAACCCAATCAGTTCTTATATCTTTTCATCCATTACATGGAAGAACTTTTGCATCATGGAATTATATATTAAATAAAATTCTTTAATAACAAAGGCGTATTAGTCCACACATATTCTGTCAAGTCTAGAATATGATCTTTCTATTTTTTTTGTCCTATTATCATAATTTGTGGCATAATTGACCTGTTAAACTTTTAGAAGGAATCATAAGTAGTTTAGTCACCTTTGTTATAGATACTTTTTATTTACAAGGGCATTATCAAGATTTGTGTTTGAGTAGTGATTAATTAACTCTCCAACATACGAAACGTTTTGAGTATAATGGAATCATCCAATCCATCCCCATTCCCGAGTGCCAGTCCTTTGAGTATAATGGAATCATCCCATCCATCCCCATTTCCGAGTGCCAGTCGTTTGAATATAATGGAATCATCCCATCCTTCCCCATTTCCGAGTGCTAGTCCTTTGAGTATAATGGAATCATCCCATCCATCCCCATTTCCGAGTGCTAGTCCTTTGAGTATATTGGAATCATCCCATCCAGCCCCGTTTCCGAGTGCCAGTCCTTTAACTTGTTAAACGATTTCTGTTGAAACGTATACAGATGTTAGCTTTTAAATTGAATGTGAGAAAACGAGGTAGATGTTTCAATTCTTTAAAAGAAGCTTTTAAAAAATACGGGTAAGGTTATCCACCCTACTAGCTCGAATATCAAAGCCAACTTTATTTTTTTATAGAACATGTTACATGCTTATTCACATTTCATCATTAGTCGGTCTGATGTTTCTTTATATTACAGAGACAAAGGCATGGCTAATGTAGTAAGACAGAAAATAGCAGCCAAGGAAGACTATTTACAGAAGTTAAGATTGTCAGAACAGACCATGCAAAGCCATCAAACAAAACGATCTAACCACAAGAAATTGACAGTGTTCTGATTATTTCATGAGAATAGCTACAGATAACCGTACAGCATATAAATTTAGCAAGGTGTTAATCTTGGCCTATTTCAGTGGCCTGTCTAACCCAAAATAAATTCCTCCAAATACGGGCTCTGAGCTAGGTGCACCACTTATCATCCGCCGAAATTAGAAAAGACAAAATTTTGTATTTCTTCTTGCTGCGAATTATACACCTGCCAAATTAACCCGCTATAAGGTATAACGTAGTTTGACCTTTGAATGAAGGATTGGAGTGAGCAGATTCACACGCAGAGTAAAAACGGACAACAAATAATCAGCCCTAACTTTGATTTTGTGAAACTTGTGACCTTCATAGTATGATTTGTGTTATAAGAAGTGTTTGTACAATGTCACTAATTCCTTTGTCTACACTTCGTATTCACGTAAGACTATTAGTATGTACGTTGATCAGACATGTGAGGGATAGAATGACAGAAAACAACTATGGTAAAATTGAGTTGAAATAAAGTGCACCTAGTCTATGCTCCCAGTTTTTAGTGGAGTCCGAGGTGCTCGTTTACTTTTGTTACTTTGTATATGTTTTTTTTTGTTTTGTTTTGTTTTGTTTTGTTTTGTTTTTTTTTGGGGGGGAGGGTATGTTATATTCTTTGTCGTGTGTGACTGTTTTCCATATCGGGTTTTTGTGTCTGGGTTTCACTTTTTGGGTTACCACTTTTCCGCTAGAATCTTGGTTCCCTTGATTTCTCTTACAAAAAGTACAAAATCGCATTTACTAATGCACACAATTACTTCTGTATTATATTTATGTAATTTATGCCCTGTGAACTAGATTTATGATCATGGTTATGAAATCTGTTATGTCTTAAACTGTTCGTCAATTGAACGTGGTTGTTGTCATAATTTTCAAATATTATTTGAAGGAATAAAGGTATAATTGATTACAGACATTGGATAAATTTCTTTAAAACATTTTTATAGGGATGAAAAAAAATAAACAGATTACGTATCTACGGCAATGTGGTTTATGGTAAAGCGTTAGGTCTTACCAGAAGTGGATTCGGAGTCGGGAATGGAAGGATTGATCATAGTTTCTCTTTGCAATGGAAGGAATATAGAAAAAACAATGAGGGTGGGGGGGGTTCTCAGTAAATTAAATTGATTCTGCCTATTCACAAAAAAATTGTTTTTACCCAAAAATATATCCAACTTTGACAAAGACGTAATACAACTGTACCTCGATATGGTAATCAATCAACGAACAATTGGTTTTGATGATTTTGTGCTTACAAACATTGTGACTGAGCTGAATATTTTATCAAGTTAGTGCTTTCAATACTTGGTAAAGAGTAACAAAATCCGGCGTATGACCGTTGTGCTGAATGTCTCCATGCATTTAGTCAATGTAGCTAAGTCAATTTCATTTTATAAAAAAGAAATGGAGACTATCATAGCAAAACATGATGTTTGAAGATAAACAGGTGATGGGTTTATTCATTAAAGACGAAAAAGTTTCACATCGTTGAAAATGATTATCTAATGATCGAGAAGATTAAGGATAAGACGTTCAACCATATGGGAGCTGGGAAGGGGGTCTGAAGACAAGTTCTCGATCCAACCTTTGAAACCAAAAATACAAACTTATGAAATAATCGTCGTAAATTCCTCCACCTAGTTAAATATTGCCCGCGAAAATTATTGTTAATATTAAAAACAATGACACCTAATGCTTTTAATGGACGATCTCATCAATCTAACGCTACGACGAGTTTTGCTTAAAAATCATCTAATCGAGCTAAACCAAGTTGAAAGTAGACCACAAATTATAAATTTGATGGCTTTCAATTCTCAGTTATCTTACAAGCCATAGACAATTTAATCAAATGGAATGATCTTCCAATGTTCAATACAAATGATCAGAAACATGAATCTACCCCATATACATCCACCCAACTGTCTGATCGCGATTATGAAAGTTATCTTACACTTATTACAATACAAAATGCAGTAGGCAATTGAGTAGAAAGTACATGTGGAGCAGAGGGGAAAAGTTCGTCATATAGTTCGTGCTGGAATGCAGTAACTTGAGTATAATTAAAAAAAAAACAAGAAAAAAACGAATCTATGACCATTTCGGATTTAGAAAAGTATGACGACTGTCACATCTGTAGTGAATATTTGACCGGTTCGCTATCATGATCAGCTATACATGAAAATTCAGTGTAATCAAATGTTAACAATGCTTCTAATTGATTTTCGTAGCTTGCTTGGTCACGATTTTAAGCTGAGACTTACAAAAAGAAATGCTGGGTGGGTCTTAAGTCGAAAGAGAAGTACATCAGCTTCTCAATGAAATAAGACGAAAATTATTTTCTCACCGAACTCGGCGGACTGCTTAAAAGTATCTAATAATCTGACTAGTGAACACAAAGAGCATGGAAATCAGAAACTTGCAGCAATGAACAACGTTCAAGATTCAGTGAATGTATTCAGGGGTATCAGGTTCACGAAAACCAGCCGATAATTGGCTTCCAATTAAACAGCAGATTTGGTATTAGCATTGAGACCCACGATTTGTCTTTCACTTGTTCCTTTACCCCGCAAAGAGTCATTTGTTGGAACAAAAGCATTTCGTAAAAATGATGGTACTGCTTTTCCCACGATGATCTTGTACCGCTCGTGTGTAAGGGAATAGTAGATCTGTTTAAAACCATCAGTTTCATTTTCCGGGAAGAAGATGGAAAACCTTAAAAACAATCATCACATCGCCACCAGTATGTTCGAAAGAGTAATCAAGTGAACCAAGGTTATAGCAGTAATCAAAAGAATGTAATCCAGGGACAAAGACCAGACATGGAAAACAAACACTCAGCAAGGAACATAAAATAACCAAAATGATACATACAAAGTAACAAAAGCAAATGAGCAACTCGGACTCCACTAAAAACTGGGAGCATGGACCAGGTGCACCGATAGGGTAAGCGTCCTCTGTTTTTCTAGAAACACCCGCCGAGTTGCTCATAAAAAGTCAAGTCCGAAGTAGACAAAACTATGACCCGTTGAATAAATCAGTTTTCATGGTGCAGATGGATACACTATAACGATCCACGAGTTCATGATAAAGACCAGAAAACTTCTGTAGTGATGACTTCAATCTTGTAGCAACATAACCCTGTTCCAAAAGCTTATTTGTTAGAGTTCTAGCGCGATACAAAAAGTCAGCGTAGTTTTGGCGAAATTAGGAATTAAAAATTGCGAGAAAAATTATTCGAAAGGGAATTATTATTTTCACCTTTTTTTCACCTCTTCCATGAAACTACCCAATGATTAAGCTACTAGCTCCTGACGTACCATAACAATTGAGGAATATAACAGAACAATAAACACCTTACACAGGGAAACTGGTACATTACTGCACATGAATGGGAAAAACGTGTTTTTTTTAAAATTAAAATCGTCACGTTTGTCATATTTTTCGTACTTAGATGACTACTGTCGTCGAATTCGAGGTTAAGGTCTAAATATGACACGGGAAAGCTGTATCAGTAGTCTGTTTCTAGTTAGTTGATGAATAAGCCGAATATGTTCTCCAAATTAAGGATTTTTAATAAAGAGAACATCAGCAATATATCGATATGTGAAAATATGGGTTCTAGCATTTTGAAGAAACTCCGAGATCGACTATGAAAGGGGAACAATTAGTGCTAATTGGAATGACGATAACTTGCTGAAAAAGTTCCCCTCAAAAGTGGCAATATGTTGTCAAGGAGAAACTGTAGCATACTGGTCACCTGTTGCTCGGTATAGTAGCTTTTGTCTTTTTGTTCTGTAGTAATCAAATATCTGGAATCGTAGCCTAAAACAACAAATTTATAAGAATTTTCTTTCTTGTGTCGATTGTTTCTTTTATACGGGTTTTCAAATTAAACGTAAGCAAGGTAGTATATAACGTCGAAAAGTCAAACGGTTTAATTGAACGAATTTCAGCAAAAGAGCGAGATTAAAGATTAAGATATTTCGAGTTTTTAAGCATCCGCATATGATTAATATCACTGCGTAAGTAAACAGTTTCTCAGGATTTGTGTTGTCCTTCCTTCATTGCGGACAAAATTTTAGTCAGTTGTACAGGCACCCAATTTGTTGAACAAGTAAATGATCCTGCTATGTACCTATGGTTGTATTGTTTTATAGTTTTGGATTCCAATACAAAGATGGTAAATCATCAAACTTCACATTTGTAGAAATTTTCAACGAGGCCATTAAGGCTTATAGGTTAGCTTTGATTTCATCCTTGTCGAACGTACTGCGTTTGTATGTAATAACCAAATTTTCTTTGATTCTTAAGTTCTTTTATTAAGCATTCGTGGAAATTCGCGTTACTTACATAAACAATGTTGTCCACATTTTGCTGCGCCTTTTTTAAACAATACTTCTATACGTCAAGCGCGATCGATGACTTTTCGTTTCATATCGACATCTTTCCCTTGATTATTTTTTCCTGTCATTTGTGATAACATCCCTGCAGCACCTGCATACTGAGTTTTCATATCATGACTCGTATGTTATGTCATAGCTTGCCGAAATTACGTGGACTTTGTACCGCGCTAAACTTCTTTCAATTAGGCTTCTGGAACAGGGTTATGTTGCTACACGATTAATGTCATCACTGTAAATATCCTGAACTCGTGAATCACGGTATATCCTTCTGCACCATGAGAACCGATTTGTTCGCCTTATCATAGTTTTTCTTTCCTCTTTCACCTACCCGGGCGTGACATTCTGTGAGCAACTCGGTGGGTGTTTTTAGATAAGCAGAGAAAACGTATCCTACTCGTGCACCTGGTAACAGTTTTTAGTGGAGTCCGGGTTGTTTATTTACTTTGGTTTCATTAAGCGTGTTATTTATTTCACGATATTTTTGTTGTGTGTGTCTATTTTCCTTATCTAGGATTATGTCCTTTTTCATCGCTCCTGGTTTCCTTGATTTTTCCAGTCTGAGTGGCGAGATTCAAGCGTTGGCTTCAAGATCCAGGATAGATTTGAGCGTAACGTTCACACCAACAGTAAGATGCTTACAATCGCAATTCAAGACCGAGTCTGGTTGGTGCCCAGAGGATGAACGTCGCGTTTGAACACAGACGTGTCGAATAAATTAATTTAATGTTCATTTTTGAAACGGGAGCAACACAAACCTTAAGCAGTTTTTTTGCTCGATCGTAGTATATGGATACAGTGGTCGAATCATTTCTGAATACAACCCACTTCTGCAACTGCGAAAAAAAAAGAGAAATAAGGTGGCTTTGTGAATATAAATGCCTACCATCTTATCCTCACATTCATCTGGGCAACAATTCTTCTCGACGATGGTGCCAGCTAGTTTTCCACCACGTACCAACCATCAGACCCAGCGTTAAATGCTATTCAACTGACATAAAACTAAAGTTATCATTTCTGTCAGTCGCTCAAGGCATTGAGGATGACGCTAATCCTGAGCAGAACCTATATTTTTGTAAGTCGGTTTCAACGTCTACAACATTTTCGGCATCCATGCAGGAACTCTACATCAACGAATTTAAGGTCCACAAATGGTTAAACCGAAGACAAACATCATCAGCATCAATGTCATCTCAGGTAAGTGTAAGCTTATTAGCCCACAGTATTTTTTTCTTCTATATAAGTTAATGAGCTAAGAGCACCGTCTTTTTGGGCCAAATGGATATAAAATCGTAGTTAAATTGCGCCAAATTTTTTTTCTCGTGTAGTCCTTTTCCGCAAGAAAAAAGACTACTTTTTGCGCCAAATACAAATACGGAAATTAAATATCAAAGAAGTAAAAATCTAAAGTAAAACGATCATAAAATAAAGAAAATTAATTAGAAATGAATTAAGGAAAAGAAACATAAAAAATACATATATATTTAAAAATGTATTTAGAATAAAAACCAAATTTAAATAATTTATTATAATTTTTTTATTTTCATTTTAATTTGATTGTAATCATTTGTTTTTCAAATTTCAACTTTAAAATTCAAAATTAACAAAAAGAAAGGAGAAATAACTGGATAACATATATGTAAATGGTTTAATTGTTCTCTTATTTTATAATGGATAAAGGATTGCTCGTTGGTCCGTCTGTCGCTCACATATCCCATAGCTGATTAAAAAAAAGGTCATTCACTGGTTTACGGATGTAACTTTGTAATGCAATCATTTAGATTGATTTAAATTATAAGATGAACAACCAATTATAAAGAGATTTAAAAAATGAACCCACATAACCACGCATCTAATATAGCACAAATGTAAATTTACTTGTATTCTGGGGGAAATTAATCATTAATTTATTGGCGCAATTTAACTATGAAAATCGATAAGTAATTAACTGGCGCAAAAGTAGTACTGGCGTGAAAGAGTTGTGGCGCAAAAGGCCTACAATTTTGCGCAAAAGGAAAACGCCCTGAGCTAAACAGATCCTTTTCTACCTACCGCTAATTAACGTTCCTCCAGTATAATCAAGCTCCGCGCAGCTCTTTCATTCCTAACTAGACGTTGTTCGGAGCTTGCCCTGTAATGACAAAACTCAGCTGTGACGCCATGGAAGAGACTTGTCATCCGCAATATATGATAGTCCGCTCAATTACTTTGACCCCGGTACCCTGGGACCCAAGGATAAAGAGTTTTTTTTCTACCTAGCTGTTTATCTGAAATAAAAAAAAAATAAATGAGTACCGAAGAGACAAGGAAATACGTGCAATGGATGCGCGTGACATAGCATATGGCTTAATTACTGTGTGAATTTCTGTACGCAGCATTAAATTTTAAATTAAAGTCCCAGCAGGTCATTTCATGAAGCGCAATCTAATTGGATTTTTTGAAAAGCTTTTACCTTTCTTTTGCCTTAGGCATCTTTTTTTTTTTTATTTTCCCGTTGACATAGTGTTAATGTACTCATCATAAATATTTTGAAATAAGTTAAACTAGAATACAGCTGTGGATAAATTTAACATAGCCTTGCTTCTGGAATGGTATTTACTATCGTATTATATATACAGCAAAATATTTTTGAAAAGTTGAAACGAAATGACTTTCACTTAAAAAGATTCATCTAGAATATCTATAAATAGATCGATCGTTAGTAATGTAGTAATACGTACTAGGAAATAAATTACCGCGAATCTGAACTTCCGTTACTCTTTAACAACAACATGTTGAACAGTTGGACTTTCATTTGAGGTACGTTGGCCATTGAATTAAGATTTCGTTATGAATAACCTTTGTCGGTTGAAAAAAAAACATGTATATAAAATTATGGAAGTGTCGATTATTTTAAGTCTCTAAAAACTCATAAAATGAGAGGATTTTTTATCATAACGAAACTAAGGTGGCCTAATTATGGCTGTTATGATTCAACCTCTATTTATGTGCACTATGTAGTACGCAAAGTAAAAGTAAAAAACCATGATAAATAAATGGATAACAACATTCAAAGGACTATATGTTGGGCCTACATGTTTCTCAAGTAGTCAAGACCTTGAATGGATGTTTATACTTTCTTTCATATTAAATGCCTCGTATCCACCGTTTTTACAAGTCTGTGAAATATTCTATCAGTTTTAATTTGAATCACTACCCAAAGTGGCCGTGCTATATACTGTCTTCCTTAGCACTCAAACTTGAAAATTTCTTGTGTTGTTATTTTTCTTATGTCTTTTTTTAATTTCTAGATTTTAAAAATGTATATATATGCAGAATTAATAACATGCTGAACTTAATTTAGCGAATGGCGTCTGCAGCATGTAACGATCGAGACTTGGCAACTCAACTCCTACAAAGTGAATTAACCACAAAGGCATACGAGGCTGCAGAACGACCATTAACGAGCAGTATTTCAGGAAATCCTGATGCGGAATTGGCACTCCGCTTACAGAGAATGGAAGTTATGACTGCTGAACCACTGGATGTCGATGATGCAGACAATGAAAGAATTGCAATGCAAATGTACGAACAAGAATTGTTTGAGCAAGAACAGCACGACGCAACTGTAGCAAGAGAACTAGAGAATGAGGAGATGAGAAATCATAGAAAGTCTGGTGGTAGGGTGCCCAATATAAGTGAAGCTTTGGGTGGGATGCACAGAAACAATCGCGGGCGGCGTAATGAAAATGTAGGTATTATTGATTAAGTTTTATTGATTATCGGAATTATCGTTGTATTCCATAGGTGGATCAAATGGCGGGGTCTGGGCACAGGGGCTTGCTCCCACTATCAAAAAATGCAGCCTACTAGCATTCGTGTTTTGGTACCAGTATCGTATTGCATATCCCTGAGCGGGTGTAGGTCGAAACATGGATGCTATAAAAATATAGTGCATTTTCTTTTTGCCTCTCTACAAACTAATGTTTTGTCAAAAGATATGAGTAATGACTTATAAAATAGAGCAAACATCACACTGTAAGGTGAAGAACTTTTTTAAAAGAAAATCTAACATAATAACATAAAAATGTTCCACTGAAAAGGTTGGTTTGATGAGTGCAAAACGAAAGTGAAAGTAGGGAAATGGCTATTTATAGTTCAAGACTACTTTTCTGTCCGATCTTCGTGGACTCACCCTATTTTCTTTGCGGGAAATTATTTTTTCACATGTCCTTAGAAATGCTGCATAAGTAAAAGTTTTATTGAATCAATTTACATATATTTTTTTTTAAATCCTAAAAATATGCACTTCACTATAGAAGTCTATGGGAAAATTAATAGGATACTGAGACCTTTATATACTAGTCGGGCTGCATATTTGATAGTGGGATCGAGCAAGCCCCTGTGGTCTGGGCTGCCCCCTATGCTCGAAAAGTTCTGTTGATTACAGGGTCTTTACAGGGTCCTCCTTAGGCCAGTCACCCCCAATTCTCTTTTTCGAAATTTCTCTTTTTTCTATGTTATTTTTGAAAATGTGGCACATGAAAATTATGGGAGTTATGCATACTCAATTTGTTGGAATTTTTGTTTGGTAAGTTATTTTTTTTTGTTTTTATATTGGGCTCTAAATTCCCGGTTCCTTGTCGTAAGTGAAATTTAGCAGGGAGAAATATTATATATTTGTACGTTTGAGTGGTTAATTCTTTTGAGAATGTAACTCAATTCTGTGGGCACAACCATTCTTCATTTAAACAAACAACTAAATATCACGAAGAAAACAAAAGTACAACAATTTTTATTAATTTTCCGTGGGAACCAGTAATTTCTAAAAGTTTAGGGCACTTTATGATATTGGACCGATTTCCATGGTTGTTATTGCTTATGGTTTAATTCCATGGGTTGGGAGAGGATTAAATTTTGCACTCGAAGCTCAGCAATAAATTCTAACATTATTGATTTAACGTTGATCAGCTGATATTTAGGAATCCAAAGTATTGTAACCGGTCAACACAAACAATTCTGACCACTACTTATTGTTGAGTTAGTCCATGTATAAAGGTCGTTAACGCATCGGTGACTTTGACACGTTGTTTTGACATACTAATTGTTGGGTTTTGCATGCAATAAACAAAATAGTAAATGATGTTGGGGTACATCACAAAATACGGACTGCTCTTGGGTTGTGATATGGACCAGAAACCTGATATTGCCCTTCGCCTACGGCTGGGGCAATATAAGTTTTAACGGTCTATATCACTACCCTTGGTTTGTGCTGTAACCCTTACAACCATAAATTGTTCTGCAAGTATGACCTTCTAAACAAGTTGAGTTCGGTCTCAGTCACCTTTACTAAATATTATGCCGACTCAATTCAAATTAATACTGATTATAGGATGTTTGTGTGATACTTATTGTCTCGTAGGATTTGATATATTAACGTTTTGTGAACCTTGTCCAATCGGGGCAAATTAATGCAATCTCAACTTGCCCAAATTGTAATGCTTGTTGAGAAACACATAAAATTTAGTTGTTCTTCGAGCAAGTATGATTTAACTTCTACTTGGACTGTCCTATTAACGTCAGACCCTGTATAAAATTTTGTTTACATTGCTACCTTTATCTTTATCTAATAAATATTTATTTAAATCAGAATTATCATTCAATGTATAAAGAAAACAAAAACATGAAAAAACAAGAAATCTGAGAGTTTATAAGTTTTACTAGGTTTTTAATTTAACAAAGAAAAAATTTTAGCGTACAAATCTATATTTTGAATAGCTGTTTTGGTAAATAAACCTGTTTTTCTCTTTAATGAAATAACATTGTCTTTGACTTTGACTTAATTGACTTTATTTTTTTTATAAAATATATAGGTTTTAAATATACTGAAATACAAAATATATAAACGAAAGGTAAAATTACATTGCCGTTATTATTGGACAAGCGTATATACCTAATTCATTCAAAAAGAGAAAAAATGACATCTTGCTCATTACTTGCTCAGTTTTTATATAGACCATGTTGTCAATATATGTATTATATTTACTAATTTACGTGCATATAATTATGACGACGAACTATTGCTTGCTGGTTTAAATGAAGATAGAACAGGGGCCTTAGTCATATTTTGGGTATTATTTTGGCTGATATATGAGCCTAAAGTAACGAAAAAGGAAAATTTTCTGTTGGTATATAAAAAATTGTGACGACAATTTACTCACAAGTGACAATAAATGCAATCGTGTGTTCAACGATAAAAAATATAGATTTGGTTTTGACAAACCTTACTTTTTTAAAACATTTTAGATGAATTTTAGCAGATCAGTCCGTGGTCCTTCTATGATAGTACCTCAACCTGGTCTCGACGTGTATGGACCTGGTATTTTTGTGGAGCAGGATATAGGTATGCTAGTGTGTCATGGATTTTCCATCTTTACAAAGGCATGAAAACTTAAGATTTACATAGTACTTATATCTGCTGTAAATTAAGTTCGGACGAGGGTATATATTATCGCGTGTATACTTCTGGTTGTATGATATTATACTGTTTCTGCAGCCCTATCTATATTACTTGCTAGATTCTTGTGAAACTTAATGGAGTGAATTGAAATTGTATGGAAATTTGCAAACTTTTTAGGAATTTAGGTTTTAACAACTTTGGTGAAAAATTGTATTTTGTCAACTTACTGTCTGACATAAGTCCGCAATTTCTTCTTTATTATTTGCTGTATTCTCATGAAATTTCATGTAGTGTTAGCCCACTTTATATAGAGATGTGCATTATTATTATTGTGAGGAGTAAAATTTTCGAGAAGGCTTGTGAAAGATATCGGTATGGACTCAGCCTTATTTCAGTTTGATGTCCCACATTTAGTCCATAACTCCTCATATAATCTTAATTCTTTTTCTTGAAATTTTCTAGCGCTCTAACACAACATGGAGATGTGCATATCGACGGGAATTTCTGTTTTATTTTTCGAATTTCAGACATGTGGATTTGACTGCCTTGGTTCAATGTCAAAGTCAATTCTAGTTGACTCAAAATGTACTGAAAAATTAGCCGAAAGTATTATAATGAACATACTGCAGTACCGAGTATGTCCAGGCGTCATTAAAGATGCACCTCTTGTAGGGATTGAAAAACTGCGTAAATCAACGTTATGTGTTGCTTTTAAAAGAACACACTTCTGAATTTCAGATAAAGCTAACATTTTTATTCTGCATTTCTTAAATAAACAAATGATGGAAATATCATCTTTGTGGTCATTTTAGACCCTCACTTGATAATGATAATGGTTCATCGCAAATTTGCGTTTTCAAAAATAATAGCTAATACACTATCTCTAGCAAATATTTGCGGTCGTATATTTGAATGGCTTTGCCGTGGTCCGCTGATCCTTGGTTATCATGGGAAAAAATGTGGATGACCAACTTCGAGTATATGACCTGATTTTACTATTTTACTACATTTTGTTCTATGAGCACAGGCATTATGCACTTGAATAAACTACTAAATATACCGAAGAAAACAAAAGTACAACTATTCTTATTACTTTCCCGTGGGATCCACTAATCTCTAAACATTTACAGCACTTTATCATTGAACAAATTTTCATTTTTGTTATTGCTTGTGGTTTAATTCCATGGATTTGGAGAGCATTATATTTGGAGTCGAGGCAAAAAAAAAATCAAAATTAAAAAAAAAATGTTTCCTTTCTCCTTTGATTCAGACGCAGATGGAGAGGAGTCAATTCTTCCGAGACCAAGACGAAGACCAACCAACCTACGGATGGCGGGAAACCTTAATATTCCCGGCATTGCTGACGAGTCGCCACCTTCTACTCCAGATGTCGACGACCTACCTCTACCGGGACAGTTTCGCGGATATGGTGATCAACCAGGAATTCATCCAGCGGAAAGAAGACACAATAACCACACAGATGGTGGTAGAGCTGTTCGTATTCGGTTTTCTTTATGAAAAAAGTTGAGATAACAACCAATAGATCTTAAAAACTGGGCAGAAACAACCAAACTTCCGAAACGAAACAATATCCACCTCTTGAAATTCAAATAAATAAGATGAAATTCTTAGGCACCGACCATTTTATTAGCGAGGAATAAATGTTCCATATTTTGGAGGGAAAATTTTGTACTCACCCATTGAATACATAAAAACAATGATTAGATCCATATATTTTTCCCGTTACTTAAAAAGGCAGGTTTTCAATTAAATTTTTGAACAGGTTATACGAAAATAACCTGGATTGCGACAGTTTACACTTTGCGGTTTATAAAATGTGTAAACTGGCCCAAACCAGGTTATTAAGTATAACCTGTTAAAAAATAAAAGCATTCCTTATATATAAATGAATTTTAATTGAGTCAAATCCAAAAATTAAGTTTTGGTTCGTTTTTAAGATACGTTTTCTTATTTTTTTCTTATTTTAAACAAAATGTGGACCAATCGACTTACTAACGTCACAGTACCAAATCCAGTTAAATAAAAATAACTTTGAGTAATAAATTTGTGCTTGCGCGAAAAATATTATCTGACATCTAATCTTAGCCCTCCCATAGGATAAAATGGTCTGTGCCTTGATAGACAATGTTTTTGTTCCAACCGGAATGTAAATAAACCTAGTTAATTTGGTGTTTTGTCCGTCAAATGACAATGTTTGCGAAAAAAAACTCCGTCATACCAGCACTAAAACAAAACAAAACAACTACATGTTTTGATTTTTTATTTAACGCAGTTCTATTTCTACTTCAGGGAAATATAATTCATGCATTAAGGAGAAATCTACATGGTCAGTTTGGAAACCTTATAATGAACTATCAAAGACGGGATGATGACATTGACTTCGATGATTATGAGGTACATGTTTACCTGTTACAGCCTAATTTTATACATGAAATGGCATACTTAAATTCCAAAATTAAAATTCGAATTCAGATACTTTATATGGGTAAATCACATAAATAAATACACATAGAATGGAATGTGCATTTGTAAGCATATACTAGTAGGATATACTGTTTCTAGCATGAGTGGTCATGAGTGTATTTATAGTATGGCACCAAAGGTACATTTGTTTTAACATATTGTCGAGTGCAAATCGAAATTGACATCGCCAATGAACAAAATGAAGAGTTGAAACAATTCTTGGAACTCAACGCACTCGCGCCTATCAAAATACTCCGATGTCGGTGACATGAATGATGTTGGGAATATGTCGTCTGATGAAAAGATAATGCATGTTTACTTCACTTCCAGGCATTATGGGAACTCCAAGAGAGAAATGGGGATGTTGGTCAGAAAGGCCTAACCAAAGATCAGATACATAGAATCCCTCATCATAAATTTAAGTCAAAACCGGATCTTAACCAAACTCTTAAAAGTGATAAAACTACGTGTAGCATATGTTTATGTAACTATACAGATGGTGAAAATATCAAAACATTGCCATGTTTCCATTCATATCACAAGTCATGTATAGACCAATGGATTAAGGTAAGGGTAAACTTTTGTTTCTTATTTATAGTTGGTGTTTTATTCAAGGTCATGAGACTCGAGTCTTAATATATCAGGAAGCGTAGCCTGGACTCCGATACAGAAAAAAATCAATTTAAGTTCTATGAATCTTATGCGAAATTTTAACATTTCCTGTACAGAATGTATGCTCACTATTCCAAAGCTAAAACACCTCTGCCATACTGACCACTAAACCCCGCCTCTTTATGCAAGTCAGTACTGCCGTACATCTGAAACAATATCGCGGATTTGTGATGCCTTATGAAAGTTTTACATCTAGCATTGTCTGGGAGAGCTTGTATGTATACTTAGTACCGGGACCTAGTCAATCAGGAAGCGATTAGAGATCTGCTGAGAAGATAGGCAGACACACTTCAATAAAAAAAATGCTGATAGTTACAACATTAAGGAAGTAAAAGTATTACACAATCTAGACAAATTGAAATACACTTAACTTCAAAAACAAAAATATTTTTAACTTTTTTGTTCTATAGACTGATCTCATAATTTACTTCCTTTTCAGAGTAAAGCAGTATGTCCTGTTTGTAGAGTAAATATCAAAACTTGATGAAATATACCTTCCAGAATCCTTTTTTCAAGTTGAAAGGTTGTGTTAATGTAAATTGTTTAAATCAGATCAGCAAATTATAACTTTTTTCGAAAGGATTCTCGGAGTGTTCCTTCATATAGAAGGTATAAGAAAATGAAATAATAAATTTGTCATACACGATACAATTGGTTACAATTCACGTTTTAAGATGGAAAGAAAAAATGACACCAAAAACAATCACTTGGTTTTTTTGTGTGGATAATCTGTGATGATTTGAAAAAAAAATACAACAAATTACATTCTTGGTGCACGATCCCCCTTACACACACACACCCGTACAAACATTCTTTATGGCTATAAGTAATGCTCAAATAACACGTGTAGGCTGATTACTTTGATGAGGGTTGAGGGTTGATTGTATAGGACTTTATTTTTTTGAGTTCGTATAATGGTATGGCTCTGTTGCCGTTGCATGTCTGTCGTGTAAGCGTTTGGGTTAATTTCGAATTTAGGTGATTACCGATCCAAGAAGGGGTTGTTATTATTTTCTCCCATTCTAAGCTGGTGGTTAAAAATCCACGTCACTTTTTAACCACCGGACGGTGAGAGTTTTTCTACCATTTTACATTTCCGAGTTTTCAACAGATTTCATGGGAGAAACTGATTTTCCTCCAGTGCTCTCGAGGATTACAAGATTTCTCCACTTCTGATAGTTAAATTTTAGTTTTATCCCACTCGCTGAAGCTCATATGTAGAAATCTGAAAATAAGTAACTATATCTCGAATGGAGAAATCTTGTAATCCCCACGAGGCTGAAGGAGAATCTGTACATTTCATTTTTTATTTTTTTGTGGGGATCTGGACAGTTGCTTGAGTTAAAGTATGTGAATCTCTATGAAATTGGCCACTGGAATCACTACCATAAAGAGAAGTTTTAGTCGATATAATGTCATGGCTCTTCACCTTTATAGGAATTAAGGGTTTAAAAGAGGTCAGATGTAAGCATTTCCTGAACTTACTTTCAGTCATTTATTTTTTGAAGTCTAACTGCATGTTTTAATATTCTTTTTCATGTTCATTCTGGCCAGAATCATGTCCAAACATTCAGTCGCAATACAAATAAAGAGCTGGATCAAGTTTCAATGTTGACTGTGACCACACTTGTCCCCAACTTCTAAGGATTCTACCTCTGCGGTCGTATCAAGCTGCGTCTTACGTAGCAATTTATTTTGGAGTTCTCTCCACTCTGTTTAGTTCCCACATTTGCTTTTGTTGATTTTAGTTGTTATTGCTTTTGATAGATATTTAATTTAAATATAAGTGTTGTATTTATACTGTGTATTACATGTATGATGTTGTGACTTTTGCACAATATGTTTTTAAGTAGCTATTTGATTTTCTGGAGGGCTGTGGATTTTTTTCTGTGCAATCCTTTTTCGTCTTGTTTTCCCTGAAAGTCGAACACATTTTTTCTTCAAATATATGGTTAAAGCTGGTAAAAAAGGAAGTAATATAAACAATTTCATTTCCACATGGGTGAAGATAAATTCCTTTTTTCCAAAAAAAAAAGTTAACAAACTGTAATAAAAAAATCCATACCCTCCCCCAGAAAATCAAATTGTTGTCGCCTTAATTTGATTGTATTAAGTATACACACGGGTGCTTGTTCCATTTGCAAATACGCAGTCAGACTAATATATAATTGACTGGGCCGCATATTGGATAGATGGAACAATGTAAAAAAAGTTCAACAACACCAAACGATGTTAATATAATTCGGACAACAGATATTTAATTTCTTCAGAACACATGGGTTTGCTCCTACTGTCAAATATGCATCCGGACTAGTACTAAGGTTTTTTTTAACGTCATTGACTTCTCTTGCGAGTCTCGCGAGGACGGAACTTCTTGTTTATATACCAGTCGGGCTGCATATTTGATAGAGGTATCAAGCCCCTGTGTTCAGTACACACGCTTTCACTTTAAAGAAACATGAAAAATAAACCGTTCAAGTTATTCAGTACCTATCTACCGACTGGCATATTCAGAATGCTGCTGCACTTTGTTGTTGAAATTTGTGGCGTTATGCAGGGGCGGATCCAGACACTTTGAAAAGGAGGGGTGCCGGTGTCCCTGAGAAAAAGGGTGTGCTATGACTTTTTTTGCCATTTTTTGTCAATTTTTCACATGAAAATGAAAAATTTCCAATAAAAAGTGGGTGCTAACCCCCTGCATCCCCTCTCTGGATCCGCCACTATTTATTTAATTTTCATATTCAGAAAATATTTTTTCTTCAATTTTAATTTTATTTGTAACGACACTGTTGATCTTAAACAACTGTCTTCATTAATTTCAAAACGAATTTAAGACCAAAAACATCAAATCCATTCTATCGACTGCTTGCATGCACTACTCCTACAATGTAAGAGATTCCGTTCCTCCATGGCACCAGGTCGGAAAAAAGCTTGCTATACAACCTCTAACATTGCTTGAGTATGCATGCACGTGTCATCAATCAAATACTGGAAAAAGATTTCCGAAAATAAATGTACTTATTATCAATTTTACTATCTTTTGGCGATGTTGAATGTTTTAGACATTTATACGTATATTTCACAATTTGTCCGATAGTCGATTAGACAGTTGTGTTTAAACCGTTCAACACTTACACTTCACAAATTCTGTGTTTTTATAGACGTTAAAGGTCATTTATATGCATGCATAATGTAGTGGTATGTAAAGTTCTTTACAGTGGATATTCGTTTTTATTTTTACTATTTATTGTTTCCCTAATCTCCCGCCTACCAAGCCATTAGACATTGGTTGGGAAATTGTTTAATTTTGTCCCTACGTATTTTTTTGCTCTGATATAAGAATCGGAAATGAATAAAATATCATAGTATATGACCTACTTTTTTAAGAGTTTTTTTCTAAACTTCCAACGTTTTTGCTAAGTCTGAAGAGATTGGGGAAACAAACAATACTAACAATTTATTAAAGGCCTAATTTTGAAAAAAAAATATAATGCATGCCAACCCCGTCATATATTTTCAAAAAGCAGTTTAGCTTTTCAAAAGATCAAGCAGATATGTTTTATAATTACGCTAATATTATGTATGAAGGGAAGTTCATTTTTGTATTACATAATGTATTGCTATTTGTTAAATAAAAGGGTAATGAAAACCTACATAGCTTCTTAATTTGGGGGAGGTGTGCTCCCTACCTACATCTTACTCGTGAGTTTAAAATCTGTATACAAATGTGACTAAGTAAAAAAAGTTATTCATGTTCTGGTCTCATTTATTTAATAGATGGACATCTTTATAATATAATGAACAATGTATATACATGGGCGGATCTAGAAAATTTGAAAAGGGGGATCCAGTCTATTATTAGCTCATTTACCCAAATTTTGCATGAATGTAACAAAATTTTCCAACATAAAAGGAGGATTCTGACCTCAGGTACCCCCAGTACGTCATATTAAAAGACTTATAAATATAAAAATTATGCTGAGTAGAACTGAAAAATAAAAAAATTACCAATACTATCAACTTTGCCTTAGATTATGATCGGTTTGTTTTTTTTTTCATTTTTCTTTTTATTAAATGTATATAATTCCTTGAGAATTTGTTATCGGCAGTCCACCCCACACAGAAGGGTAAATTTATTAATGCTACAGAATGAAGTAACAATGAAGTGAATAATGAAGTTTCCTGTTGGAACTGGTTTATTAAAAATCTGGCTGCCACTGATTCCATTTGAATTAAAATAAGTTTTTTCCTAAAACGTCAAATGATAACATAATGGTAGTGACAGACAATAACAAAATGACACCAAATTCATGAATGTTAAATTTTTATTTGTATGCAGAGGAATAATATTCATCTTCCAACTCAAACAATTCAACAGACATTTCATCCTTCAATGACAATAAAGTTTTGTCACACTCACTTTGTATAGACTTGTACAATTGTGTGTTACTTTTTATAGATTCATTTACTGATGGAAAATCATTCAGCACTAAAAACTGCTTCAAATCTGACACTAACTTCATTAGAGATTCTCCAGCTCTACCCTGAAAACAATAAATAAAAGTTCCTGCATAAAGTAAAAGGAAAAGATAAACATTACAGTAAGAGTCACACATAACTTTTTCTCGAGGAGTTCTTATTTAAATTATGGTAAACAAGAATAAGATTAAAGATAAGAGTAAAACTGATAACCTGTCTGTGATCCCCAAAAAATTTCAACTATTACCTACAATTTTACGAGTAAGAACTTGGGGGAAATCTCCCCTTCATCATATGTTGAACCCTTAAGTTAGATAATTTTTCCTTGGAGAAATTGTTCAATTATTAACTATTATATTCTTTCATTCACAGCTACATATGATGGCCGACATTCCTGTAAAATGTCATCAAAAGCCATTGCATGGTTTAGGTGGAGTTGTGCTTTCAAGGTTTCAACATGTAAAACTCTTCAAGATACCATAATCTCACTTTATAGGCATTTGACAATAATTACATTCCTCCATGTACACTATCTACATCTACATAATGTACATATGATGCCCAATCTTCCTATAAAATTCAATCAAAATTACTCGGATGATTAAGAACTAAGTTGTGCTTTAGAGGTTTCAACATGTTCAGATTACCAAAGCAAGATTTTTCTCCATAAAGCAAAATTTGAATCACATTTTTGCCAAAAATGACAAAATCTAAATAATAATGCACACAAAAATTTCTTAATTTACTGGTACAGTCCATGTAAACCTTTTAACTTACTATGTTAGAGGCCCTGACTTGCATTTCATATTGGTCCTGTTCAGTTTGTGTCATTTTAGATATTTGTGTATCCTCTTCTATCTGAAATAAATAATTTGATCATTGTTATTTTCAGTTCAGTTTGCATTTTTGGCAAGTACATGTATCTGGTCTCAAAAGTTAAATTTCTTGTTTCCATAGTCATATTTAATAAACTTGATATACATGTACACAAAAATATTTCCAAGGGTTGGTATAGTAGACAATCACATTATATAAAAATCCTGGATATTTCTTGGACTTCAAAAGATAACCATAATAACCTCCTTAGTTTTCCAATATACAAGTAGACAAACAATAAAACAATATTTAGTAAACCCTTAATCCATCATCAAGACTACAGATTGTTACAGAAATTTGAGAATGAAGTGAGATGGGTTTTTATAATAAGATAATGGAAAAAAATTCTAGGATGGATAAGGGCCTGGTTATATGCCCATCTCTCTTCATAAATCTACTGGTAAGCATGAAAATTTTAGTCTTTCTCAATTCTACCTGGTCAACCCTATTACTACAATTGTATATAACATTATATTACCCTAGCAAGTCGTATTATTTCTGTGTAATTGTCAAACATTGACCTAACATCATCTTTGAGCTTCTTATGATACGTCTTTAGCAGAGCCTCTTTTGTCTGTGAGATTCCTCTCTGAGATTGGGACATAGTTACTCTCTTATAATTTTCAAACTACATTGATACAGCTGAAAAAAAAACCCAAAGAATTTGTAATTAAACATAATATGATTTTAGGCTTTGCCTATGAGGGACAGAGCTATGTGTACACAAATAACAACTTTGTTATGAGTGATGTCTAGTACAACAGGAATTTGCCGGACTTCATATGACAAGCAATGTGCCTCTGCATTGCAAGTACAATCAGCAGTGTTAGAAACTTTATTTTTGGTCAACAGAGACCCATCATCATTTATGTAGACCACACTGTAGATTTCAACAGAAATTGAGTCGATTTCATCAAAGACCTGCTTGATTTTACATAGACTCAGTCCATAGGTCTACTACTACTTTCTTTCAGTGCAATCATTTCATAAATACATATAAATGCATCACTTCTGACGGAACTATGTTTCACAGCAGCTACATGTACTAGTACATTCATAGGACGTTGGTGATGCTCAGTCCCTATTACATGTACATAAATTTTGTAAACATATTTAACACTATTGTTTTTTTTTCATGTTTAACCAGCAGTCAAACAAATTTTTTTATCTTTTAGTTCATACAAAAAGTAAATCTTGTCTACATCACATAAAATGTGTACACAATCCCCATGCTTCTACATTATCATGACTCAGAAATTAAACACCAGTTGGATTTTTTTCATAGTAATACAGAATACATGTAGGTAGAATTTTAGCAATTACATGTAAAGAATTACTTGCCCTTATTACCTCCACTAGTTGACTTGCTGCCACACTACAAGAACAATGAAAATCGTGTTCACACGACAATTGATTAAATCAAAACTGATTTCCTAACTCTTTCATAAAGGATCTGAAGGCTATAATAATACATTTTCAGCTGAATCACATATATATATATATAAGTGTTAAATTTCTAAAAGCACTTGGTCATCTGAGAAAGGTCGATTAATACAATAAGGGTGTCATGCATATATTAATCATGCAGTCAAATTTACTCAGTGTGCAAATTATGATGTCACCTTCATTTTAAAAAGTTGGCAGGTAAGCAATAAGAATACAAATTACTGACTTAACACAAACATACAAAATCAATGTCCCTTTTTTTGTTGAAAAAAAAACATGCTATGGTAAATTGCCTTCATCCCTGCACCCCTCTATTTTCAAATCCTAGCAAAAACACTGTTGATCATCATTATTGAAGGTCAATGGAACAGTTGACACAACAACAGAAATATTGTAAATAGGAAGGCTCAAGAAATGCAGCATGCTTCAACAAAAAGAAAATACATTTTGGGCTCAGTAAGGGTCATATATGTGTTTTGTCTTTGAAAAGTGATGCACCATTCTAAAACAAAGATTTAATTTTGAAAAAAAAACAGTAAATTATATGTCGATTGGTCTATCTTTGTATATGCCAATTGGTGGATTATATCTCAATTGAGATATAATATGTCAGGTAGTGGTTCTCCCTGACCCGTTAGAGCTAGAACAAAGACTGGAGAGGAATAATAATTTTTTATAAATTATATCTGATTGTTGTTTACTATAAGCAGTGACCAGTGAAGTGTAGTTCGTTCACAAAATCATGCCGGTTTTACGCCACACATATCAATCCCAAAACTGATATATATAAACATGAAAATACATTGTTTTACCTTTTTTCCTAATTTGTGCAAGGGCAATAACTCATTTTGTACAACCGGAAGTGGAATTGATGTCACGTTCTTTCCGGTACAAGTCAACATGGTGGGTGAACGAAAGTTTAATTGTACATCACTAATCCAGCAGTATTATTAGTCATCCTTAATTCCTTCAAGACAAATCATACCGCATTTTTAAAAGAAGAATCATTTTCTTGGGCTCCTGTCTTTATTTCTTTATGAACATCCTTCATAAGGCGATATTTAAGGTCGACAGTCCGATGTATTAAATCACTAAATTTTTATCCAAATAATCTAAATGAACATCGAATTGCTTTGACACCGTAAGGAGTACTTTATTCTTTGCTTCAGACTCACTTGTTGGTCTAGTAACTAGAGTCATTTTGCTGATTAAGTATTGAAAGGTGGTTTTGTTTACAGTATCGTGAGGCAGTTTAGTGTGCTTTTCCTCGGTTGATAGTTTATCATTACTAAAAAGCTACACTTGACGTCACATACAACCCATTTTCAAATTAAAGCACTAGGACAAAAGGATGGTTTGTCTACAAACGAAGTTCGTAAATTCCTGTTGAACTCTGGTGACGATCATCTGCTTGATCAATTTTTCGGCATTGTACATGTACGTTGTTTGTGTAGAGTAAATCCGAGATATCTGAACTCATGCAGAAATGTATTCTTGGTTGTTCGGTCTTTGCACAAACCATTTAAATGTAAACATCTAGGAACCCGATCACTCTAAGCATGGCCTACTTTTGACTGTAAATATTTGCAGCGAGAATTAAGGTCACACAGGAATTTAGGGATTCAATGTTTAAGGAGAAGATGATTCGCTTAGCGAATGAGCAAGTAATTTAAGGCGATTTAAACAACAGTTGGTGTCAATAATGTCATAGAAAATATTTTTATTCAAATTTTAACAGTATCTTATGTATGTGACATCAAGTTTAGTTACCAGTTAACTGCAATGAAATGCAAAGTCCTGCTGAAATTCATCTGTCCAGGCTAAGCAAAATTTTCAAGATCTACATTTCATGTTAATGAATTATATTTTACTTTTATATGAGAACAGGTAGTCAAATAATAGTATCCGACATGCTTTTCTCAACTTTCTGTTATAAACATAGAATTTGCACTAATTGCTATTACCATAAATCTGTAATTGAAGAGATTTGCAACGAACTGGTCTCGTATTAACACATGGCAGGGAACGAAATCTCCTACTTACTGAACAACAACAACATGACTTTAAATGATCATTACTAAAAAGTATTGTGAATATTGATATAAAACCTGAAGTTTCCCATTCTATTATTTCATACCTTCATGTTCATACCACATTCTTAGCTCACCGGGCCTAAAGGCAGTGTGAGCTATTGTCATCACCGTGTCCTTCATTGTCTTTAGATTTAACAAACATCTCATCTGTTACTGCTCGCCTGAATATAGCTGAAATATTGCTGCTCCGGCGTTAAACCCCAACAAACAAACATCTGTTACTGCTTGACCAATTGGAATGAAACTTGCCATGGTTGTTCCTTAGGGTATCCTGCACAAACAGATTGTTAAAAAAGTTTTGCAACTTAGAAAAAACATGGCCGGTATTACTAAAGATTGAACAAAGGGGTGAAAAAACTTCCTAATAACTCAAATCCTTGAATTTTGCATAACTATTCTGACATAAGGTATTATTGTTCACCATCAGGAGATGGATCTATACTGAAATTTTTAAAATGATTTGTCGTCTGATGTAGGAGTTATGGTCCTTGAAAACAGATTTTTTTGCTTTTAAAGACCAATGAAGTCTTCAGTTTCCCATTTTTACATCTTCTAGACGTCTGCTACAAATTATTTCAGGTCATTTCATCAAAAGGGGAAAAAATAATTTAAAAAATAAGTGGAAAGGTCAGGGAATGTATTCCCCAGCATGATAATTTTATCAAACTGACAAAAGTTTCCTATTTATTAAATTCCACATAAAGGTCTCTGCTATAACATGATGAAATTTTCCATTAATCCATTCTCTGACAATACATGAAGTAACACTGACGTCACCAGGTCTGTGTAATAAGGTGAAGGGAAAATCAGTTAATAAGGTTCTCTTGTTAATTGGATTTCTTAGATCTTTATTGTCAAGTTATGTAATGTATTGTTGGAAGAAAGTTTGGCTCTGATTATGGCACAACCTTGTCTTCTTGTCCCATTCACCTGCTGTTTTAGTTGTATAGCTCTTTTAAATTATGGGTATTCCTTTCGCCTTAATGGGAACTACTGTACCCCTCATATGGTGCCTTTTTTATTATTATGAAAGTAAAAAAGTTTTCAGTAGTTTGTCAAGAAGTTTGAATGTTTGTGATTTTGAGCATTTTTTGCATTTAAAAAAGTAACGTTTTTTTTTATATTTCAAAGTTGCAAACTCAAGATAATAGTATACCCTCTTCAGAAAAGATGTGTCAGATACATTTGTATTAAATGTATTTATCTTCTAAGTAACAAATGATGATTTTGTTTTTTAACTTACATGTAGTAATGTAACGGGCAGAACCTCCATTTGAGTGATGGTACCTCATTGGGGGTGGGCTGCCCCTAATATCAGGGGTTGTTTCCAACCTATGTTTTATTTCATAATTTTCAATATTTCAGTTTGGGATAGTTCATGCTGAGAGTTATACATGTAGCTGGATTTTTTTTGTCAGGCAGTTTTAATTGTGTGCTGAGTAGGGCAAGAAATGTTTCTTGCTACCCTATTCTTTTTAGCCTCAAATTAAGATAAATGTAACTTTCCCTGTCTACATGTACATACCCTACTTTTTTTGCTAGTACCTGGAAGTAAGACTTTTTTTCCTCACATGAAAGACAAAACAACAATATAATGCACTGTCTTTCTTTTTTTTGTAAAATAACTGCAGTGACATGTGAATTGTTGTAAAGTCTTTTTCTTCCCTGTCATATTTACTCTTAATTTAAACAACTTAAAAACTTGGTACGGTAATGAAACAAACTTGGGGGAAACATCTTGTTGAGGTCCTGCATGATACTAAGTGTTTAGACTGTAAGGTTTTGAAAGTTAGGTGTTCTGCCAATGAAAGTACATGTACTTGTGGTCTCCTGCATGGGATTCATTCATGAAAAACACCTTTGATTAGAACAACTTACTCTGGAAGTTACATAATGTGTTACCAGTTCGCTGGTTTGTGCCTACATGTATGTGAAAAGTTTAGAGTACACAAACATCAGATTGTTTTGCTGTAATATGATGAAATTTTCCATTAATCCATTCTCAGACGGTACATGAATAACATTGATGTCACCAAGTCTGTGTAATAAGGGCAAAGGAAATCAGTTAAGGTTCTCTTGTTAACTGGATTTTTTTTTATCTTTATAGTCAAGTTACGTAATGTATTGTTGAAGAAAGTTTGGCTCTGATTATAACAAAACTCATTGATGGGAATTTTCAAATGATTTCAGATTTCTTGTATTTTGTAAAATATTTTTCCAGAGGAAAGTAGAATTCTACAGGGGCTTGATAAAACATGATGTTGTATTTGTTCATTAATCCTACCATCTACATGTTGACATGTATCACTCACTCTGGCTATGAAATCAGTTAGGGTTATGCGCATTGAAATAGAAATCTTTTTATCTCGGAAGCAATGGGGTCCCATTTAGTCATGAGTAGGAATAAGGAATGTGAAGTCCAAAGCTCTATATTTTTTGAGGTGCATAAATTGCACTCTTTAGAAACCCTTTGGCTTCTACCATCTGTATGTTGATTCAAGCTTTGGGGTGTGTGTCAATATAAGGACAGGATCACTGAGTACTGGTGACTGCTTAATTTTGTATGTCATTTCGACCACTACGAAGTAGTATATTGCAATAAACTATTTAATTCATTCATAGCTGTAATATGATGAAATTCTCCATTAATCCATTCTCTGACAGTACATGAAGTAACACTGACGTCACCAGGTCTGTGTAATATGGTGAAGGGAAAATCAGTTAATAAGGTTCTCTTGTTAATTGGATTTCTTCGATCTTTATTGTCAAGTTATGTAATGTATTGTTGAAGAAAGTTTGGCTCTGATTACAGCTATGCTAACACACATGCTTTTGATGGTAGTATTGTTCATTACAATCATGTAAAGGATGTTAATCTGTTTTAATTTCAGCCCATGAAAAAGGGGAAAAAGAAGAAGGTGGCAGCAGCCCCTTCTGTGGCCAAGAAGGCCATAGAAACTAAAAAAGCCGTTAATCCCCTTATTGAGAAGAGACCAAGAAACTTTGGTATTGGTAAGTGTGTTTGATGATATTATGTAAGCCTGTGAAGTGTGCATTCAAATTTGCTACATATATATTGTATATACTTGCATCACATTTAATATCATGTTTGTATTTTTATATAAAAATTAACAAGAAGAATATGTACTTTGGACATATTGATACAGTACATACTTGCATTGAAATGGAGTCCTATAGTATGCTTGGTGCTGTAATTTTTGAATTGATTATCAGAAATTTCTGATGAGTTTGTTCCATGTATATATGACATGAATATCTTTTGCATTTTAAGGTCAGGATATTCAGCCTAAAAGAGATCTTAGCCGTTTTGTGAGATGGCCCAAATATATCCGTCTCCAGAGACAGAAGGCTGTTCTGTTGAGAAGATTGAAAGTACCTCCTCCAATAAACCAATTCAGACAGACTCTTGATCGTCAAACAGGTGAATAATTAAAGTTGAAGAGGTGTTGAAGGGAGTAACTTTTTTGTTGCCAATAATTGGTTAACAAGGGATTTTTATCGTTCTTTGATGCAATTAATTTTTTGATGAAACACTTAAAATTGTTTTGACAGCAGACCTACACTAGTGTATCTTATGTTAAAACTTAGATGACTGGCCTAAGAACGGAAAGAATATGATTCTCCATAGGGAGTACTTTTCATTTATGGAAAAAATGTCAAGTTCAGTTCAACTTGTTTTATTTCTTCAAATGAAAACTGAACATATTCCTCAAGGAGAAAAATATAAATTAGAACAATGATGAGAATCAATATTTGCTATTTGAAGGCATTATGATACAAAAAAATCTACCACCTAGATCTCTGAGTTCAACATGTTATTTTGTTCTTATATTTTATGACAAGACAAAGAAATGGTACATGTATTTTGTATCACAAACTAAAATAAACAAACAGTATGCAATCCTTTTATAGCTCTTGCAGCGACACTGTTTATTATCACCTTTTTGGCTAGAAGTATGATTAATAAAGCACAAATTTATTTTAGCCACACAAGTTTTCAGACTGTTGGAAAAGTACAAGCCTGAAACTAAACAACAGAAGAAACAGCGATTAAAGGAGAGAGCAGAGAAGCGTGCGGATGGTAAAGATGATAAGCCAACTAAGAGACCACCAGTTGTACGATCTGGAATCAACACTGTTACAACTCTGGTTGAACAGAAAAAAGCACAGCTTGTAGTCATCGCTCACGATGTTGAGCCCATTGAAGTAAGAATTGTATTGAGCTATACAAAATTCGTAACTTTTTTTCTGGCAAAGGAATGAAAAGTTAGTGAATATGTGACCATGATTTGATTTTCAGGAATTATCACTTAAAAGCTAAATTTTGATGCATGGTGTATTAGGAAAGTAAAAACGTATTGAAAATCCTGGACACTAAAGAGATACAGTGGTTGTTATTTGGTTTCAACTTATAGGTGGGCAGGGTAAATATTTTCATAGCATTTTTCTCAGCAACTATAAATTACAGCCACTAGATATCAACTTCAGTATGAGATGTTATTTCAGGTCTATCACACTTCTACTTTCTGTTTACTGACTTAACAGCCACCCAGCCATTTCCATCTTTGACCCATTTTTTTGGCTTTCACAAGAAGTCATGAATCACAAAACTAGGAATCTTAATAATAAACAATTAACTCCATGGACCATAAAGATATAAAGATATAAGGGTTGTATGCTGAATTCTGGTATTGTTCAGTTGTGAATCACTGTTGATTGTCTTGTTTATTAGCAGGTCAATTGTTAGTCAGTTTTCCACCAGAAGTTGACCTCTCAAAGTATAACTGGGATTAAATGGCATTTGTTGTGTATTTTAGTACCAGAAATGTGGGTGCATATGTCATCTTCTTTATTCATTGACCCATGATTCATAAATAAAGTATCCCACTTTAAGTGCATTTCATAGTTGTATTGCAGTGATGCGTGAATTTCTTCACCTGAATACTCTGTGTGGAATATAACATCGAGCTTTTTAAATCTGAGCTTACAACTATGTTGTTTATGTTATCAAATCAAGCATTATTGTAATTTGATGAATTGGTTTCTTTTACTGATGTAGCCAAACTTACTGTTTATATTAGTTCATGTGATTTTATCATTTTATTGCTGAAGTCATAGAAGTATTTAGGTATTGTGAGAAATTTTGTTCAAAGATTTTATGTAGTGTATGTTTCTGATTTTTAGCCACATTTCCCTTGGATGAAGATCAGAGCCACTTAGCAAATTCCATGGGCTAATTAATTTCAATTTACTCTGAGTTGCCAGGTTGAAAGACCCTTTACTTTCCCTTAATATGCGAAGACAAAATAGCCTTGAAAAAATAAGGGGGTACTTACCGAAAACTAGTTATCCTTCTGAATTTAGCAAATTTGTCAGAAATACTTCTTTGATTGCTTCTTGATGAATCTTATTAAAAAATTAGGGAATAAATATAGCCTGTTCTATTATGACATAAAGTAAGAAGAAATTCCTTATTGTAGGTTTTAACATTAAAAATTTTGGTGAACTAATCAACTACAGACGTAGAAGTATTGCAACTTGCCCTGTAGCTCATAGTATAACTACTAGCTTACAGTTGGCAAATGTGAAATACTATACACTGTCCCTTGTTAACCTGTTGTCTTAATTTATTATGGCCTACTAACTGTCAGTATCTCTAAGATTCAGGCAGTGGTAGAAACTAGGTACATGTATGAAAAAAAAACACCATTTTAAAAGTCAAATATGACTATTTGCACCATCAGAATCAAGGGAAAATCTTCCATATGAGTCATAATTTCAAACAGACTGAAAATAAATGTATCAAGGGTAGATAATTGTCAAAAACCTCATTTTTCTTACATTCTGTTGAAAAATTTCTGAGCAAATATAGTGATGCAGTGATCAAATAATAGTCTTCTCAAATAGAGAAAGCATCATTAAATGAAGTTTTTTTTATCAGAATGGTGGGGTTTTGACATGCATGTTTCTGATTTTTCCCATTTTGCCTTATTCATACAAAATCTTACACTAATGTGTCAAACTTCAGACCATTTCAGTATTTTAATATGCGGTACTTGAGTTTGTAGTTGTATTGCAGTGATGTGTGAATTTCTTCACCTGAATACTCCATGTGGATTAAAACATCGAGCTTTTTAAATCTGAGCATACAACTATGTTTCAAAAACGGAATAAAAAATTGATAAACTAAAGTGTTATGAAAATGGGATAATTACATAACTGTTAAGTGGCAACTTTTGTTTTTGACATACCACTTCTACTAGAATTGAAAATGATTTTTGATTTATTAAGGGAATGCGCTTTGAAAACAACTGTTAACTGTGTTTTCATACTTCCAATTATCAGTCCCATTTTCAAACTGGTCGTTGGGTCCAAAACTAAATTTTGTTTAGTATCAACAAAATTTGATTTTTTGTTTTTTTTTCATTATACTGAATCTAACCATATATACAGATTTTTATAAGATTAGAGCAATTTAATGTCCAGTTTCAAATTTAAAATTGTTTTACCTTATTTTTTGTTCATCAGTAGCTGCTTTAATGAAAATAGAAAAAAAATGGGTTAATTGAATTACTTCATGTACCTACCTATACAATTTTAACATCTGAAAATTTTGCATAGAGTTTCTTAAAATCATTTAGGGAGAGCATGTGAATGTCGAATTTTCTGGGTGATGATGATTGCAATATTTGCTATCTGATGTGGAAATGATGGACAAAAGTCTACCACCTAGATCTCTGAACTCAGAATAATCCTCACATGTTAGTGCTTTTTTTTTCTGTAAAGCAGTTGCATATTTCAATATTTATTTTTCTTTTCAGATCGTCATCTTTTTACCTGCCCTTTGCAGAAAGATGGGTGTCCCATACTGCATTGTTAAAGGCAAAAACAGACTTGGACGTGTTGTCCACAGAAAAACCTGTTCATCTCTTTGTCTTACAACTGTTAATTCGTAAGCATATTAAAAATATTTCATTTATTCAATTGTGTCTAGCCCCGTGCAGGTCCGGGTGTCAAAAGAATAGGTCTGCAGCAGCGCTAAGCTTGTCGTAAAAGGCGACTAAATAGTGCTCAGAAACCTAGCCGGGGCTAGGCGCTCTGCCCACAGAGCAACTGGGATGTGTGCCCCAGGTGGTGGAATGGGGTACCCCTTGCATGTTACATATATACAGGCTATAATACGGAAAACCTGACCGCAAACCATAGTGGTGCACCGTGTTGGGAAAGATGCCACGTTCCTCGCACGTTAAAGAACCCTACTGTGGTATTCGATAGGAGTAGGAACCTTTGGGCTTCGCCACAGGAGGCTAAATAGCCCGACCTTACCCATCCCTCCATTTTGCTAGTGGCAATCAAAATATGTCGACCCTACTGTCCTTGTGTCCCATCCCGTTTTTCATTTCATCATCATTTCATGTTCATTTTATCATCCGTTTCATGTTCATCGTCTGAATATAGCTGAAATATTGCTGCTCGGACGTTAAACCCCAACAATCAATCAATCAATTGTGTCTATTACAGATACTTAAAAGAACATGTTCTGATTAGTTGATAATACTGTTAGTCCAACATAACTTTTGAGGGGTGTATTAAGATAATCGTTTGCTGGCTATGATGCGAGAATTTCTTCACCTGAAAAATCATGGAGAATAACAATCGAGCTTTTTAAAACTGAGCTGGCAATTTTATAATATTTTGCGACGTAATGATCTGTTGTGGTGATTGTAAAGGCACAGGTTTTTACTGCTTGAATTATTGATTAAGCTTAATTAGCACATAAGTGGCTGATACTTTTTTTTTGTCATGGAAAAATTGATATAGTATAGAAGATTAAGAGCCATTGTTAGAGCCAGATCACTGAACTTGTTTTATTCAATATTTTACAGTGAAGACAAGACAGCTTTGAACAAAGTTACAGAAGCTGTTAAGACCAACTTTAACGATAGAGGAGATGAGGTCAGTAAATATAAGTTGAACTTACTTATTTCACCTGTTATATGTAAGCATTATTTAGAATTGAAGGATAACTTCATTTGCTTTAAAGCCTTTTGGCTGAATTTTACTCATTATCATAACACTATATCTTTACATCCATTTTTGGGCGTCTGTAAATTATTCCAGAATATTGCAGTGAAAACATGTCAGGTTGAAATACCAAATTGATGCATAGGAAACTTGTGAAAAAATGTGTCAGTCAGTGGGATTTGCTTAGAAAAACCTAGCAGTAATTAATTTTGTGGGATAAAAAAATTTAATGGCCTCATTTCAAATTTACATCATGCCACTACATTGATGGATAATCTAACGGATTTATGATGAAACATGATTCATATTTCCTTGGCTGTGTCTGAGTAGTGCTACTTAGTATATTGCTTTCTACTGCAGTCCTGGCCGTATAAATTTCTGACAAGCCCAAGCTCAAGCATTTAAATGAAGTTGTATAGCAATCATTGGCATGTTTGCCAAATTCTGCAAGCCCACCAGTATTTTAACCAGCCATAGCTGTTGAGCTGGTGTCAGTTTTGAAGACTGCTACTGACACAAAAAATTAAATATCCATATATATAAACATAATGATTATTATGTTAAAAATGTCAACATTTACAGCTATTTATTGTAAGTGAAGTCGCTTAAAGATTTTAGAACTAAAGAGCAAGTAATTAATATTTAAGATTCTTGTTAATGTTAGGATAAATTCAAAATTCAGTGTAAGCTCAGTAAACATCTTTAAAACAAAATGAGCACTTTTGTTGTATACACAGCAAAAGATTTTTGCAGATCATTTCTTGGTTACTGTATGTCCACTACGGCCATGAAGTTCAAATGTTACTGCTAAAATCTATCTGCTGAGCATTTTTTCATACCATTCATGAATGTCAACTGAAGCCATGAATTCTAGTATTTCTAACACTAAAATATTAAGCTTATTAAAAACTTGTACCAAAAATCAGTACAAGAAATGATGCTAAATACAGTATTGTATTGTAAAATAGCAACTTTCATTTTTTGTTTCTCGTAAGAAAATCCATGTAGGCTTTTGAAGTGATATGAGGTATTGTTTGATAAAAAATGTACTACTGTGATGTATAAGATAATGGATATATGATAAGAAATGATTCATATTTCCTTGGCTGTGTCTGAGTAGTAACTGTGGAAAAGAATGCACATATATGTTTTAAGGTGGGAATTTGTAGTTGAATGGTAATTTACAATCTTTACTTTACAGATCCGTAAACACTGGGGTGGTGGTATTATGGGCAACAAGTCACAGGCCAGGATTACGAAGTTGGAGAAACTTAGAGCAAAAGAATTGGCTCAAAAGATGGGCTGAAAGTGACACTATAAATAAATTATGGCTGAAGAGAATGCATTATCATTTTGATTTAGGCATGGCCAAGTTTCCCATATTCTATAGGCAGATATATTGCAGTTGCTTACACAGAAGCATAATCACTATGTCAAAGCTTTTTACTTAACACCTCCTCTGTATTCATATTATTACAGTACACCATAAAAGAAACAAGTAGTGCTCATGCCTTGCAAGTTTTTTTTCACATCCTGGATAGCAGTTATTATGCTAGGAGAGTGATATGTAGTATATACAGTGTGTTGAAAAGAAATTATATATACGAGCTTGTCCTAAAAACACTTTAACAATATTAACTATATTGCATACAATAAATTATGATGTTTTGTAAAAAGTAACCATATTATAATCGAAGTAATAAAAGCTCTCAGTATGGGAGGTTCATCTTGACAAAAACTGCAATAATAGATTATCTACCTTACTTGTATGATATGTTTTGAGTATAGGATGATCCTATGTCTGTACACTTAATATTTTTTTAATCACCTGTTTGACAAGTTATTGGTATGAAGTGATCATCAAGTCTGTATGTCTCACTTTTTTTGTTGTCATATGACATAGATTGGTAAAAAAATATTTAATCTCCTCCTTGCTGGCTATAAATATCAAATTTATAATGGCCAATACAACCAGAAGTAGAAACCCTTTTAGGTGTAAATGTACCTCTATGAAATTGTTCCATACAACAAAAGTCTTGTAGCAATTACAGTGATTTTGTTTGCATTGAATTTCATCCAAAATAAGGCTGTTTCACCTGAAGTTTTCTAAGTTGCTCAAAAATGACTTTGATAATCCAAAATTATGATTTCCAACTGGTGATTGTAATTTTATTTCGAAATTAAAGGGCTCACATTAGGCATGTTTGACAGTACAATCATGTTTCATAAAAAAAATTGTGTACAAAATTAATTATTTAAGACTGTCCTCTACTGACTTTAGTGGAAGGGGACTTCAGATTTGCACTGGCAGTCTTTTAAAAAATGAAGTTTTCCATATTTTTTTCTAAACACTTGCTGATATTGAGCTGATTTTTGGTAAATGAGTCAACCTTGATGAGTTATAGATCAAATTATGTTTCATTCCACTTCTCTGAATTTTGTCAAGAGTTATGGCCCGTGAAATTAGAAAAAAACACAGAAATTTAATTTTTCCACACTTTTCTCCAACGCTTGCAGGTATTTAGCTGATTTTTAGTATGCGAGTCTATCCTTATGAGGTACAGATTAAGTTCACGTTTCGTTCTTGTTTCACTAACCACAAATAACGTTTCCATTACTTTACATGTTTAACAAGAAATTTTCAGTTTCACTGTGAATTTCTAGGACAAAGGACACCTTAAAGTTGCATACCATTGTGAAGCTTTGAAAATAAGGATTTCAAAATCATTATGCTAATGGTGTGATGATCGTATAAATTCTTCACAAAAATGTCATGAATAAATAATGCTGAAAATCCACATTTTTATCTTTTCTGGTAACTGACCACATGGAGGCAAATTACTCGCATGTCAACAAGATTCATACACTTTTAAGTAGTAAATAACAAATATAATTTTGAAGTTCACATTCTCAGCTTTATTTTGCCTACTTTTGATAAGAATACACACAAAAAATGCACTTTCAATGCATAAATCTAGGTTCAGTGTGTTTTTGGTACTACATAGGTGGGGTGGCCATTTGACCTGGAAGTGGTTATTGACACCTTTGCTCCGCTGATTTTTGTCAGAGTTGTGGCCCTTGAATTCAGAAAAAAATACCGAAATTTAAGTTTTCCGCACTTTTTTAAACGCTTGCAAGTATTGAGCTGAATTTTGGTATGCAAGTCTTCCCTTATGAGTTGCAGATCAAAATTACGTTTCGTTCTGCTCCGCTAATTTTTTATCGAGTTGTGGCCCTTGAACCGATGTGGCTGTGGATTAAGAACATCTCTATACTTCAAGTAGCTAAAATTAGACCAGCAAATATCCGGTATGAAATGTTAAATATACAGAATCCTCCCGCCTGCCACATATTTTTGTGAAGGTTGGATGAAAATCGACCATTTAAGTTTGCTTGGCCATAGCTCGGAGGATGGGGGAGTAAGGATCTCAATGGAATAGTATCACAAGGTTTCATAAAACAGGAGTCTTGAATATGGATGTATAACGTCGCCTACAATTGGGGAATCCGAGGGCTAAACAAGCATTTTCTGTAGGACGTAACATTTTCCAGAACCAGGTTCTTTTATATACTAAATCTTGCCTGGTGTGCAGAATTTTGTTTTTAGGCCAAGCCAAAAAGGATGGGTTTATAAGTCCCTCGGACGGTGTACTGGTGGCGCGGGGTTTAAATAACACTGGATGCACGATGAGACTGGTTGCAGGAGTCTTTCCTTGTAATCTCCAATGTGGCTAAAACAAAGTTTGTTGGGGTTTAACGCCCGAGCAGCAATTTTTCAGCTGCATTCAGGCGATGAACATGAAGTGGATGATTAAATGAACATGAAATGGTGATGCAATGAAAAATGGGATGGGACACAAGGATAAGGGGGTCGAGAAATTTTGATTGCCACTGGAAATAGGGAGAGGTGGGTAGGGTCAGGCAAAATAGCCTCCTGTGGCGGAGTCCTATGGTTCCTCCTCCGGGAGAATACCACAGTAGGGTTCTTTAACGTGCAAGGAACGTGGCATCTTTCCCAACACGGTGCACTGCTGGTTTGCGGTCAGGTTTTCCGTATTATAGCCTGACAACCCCAACATGTAACACGCCAGGGGTACCCCATTCCACCACCTGAGGCACACAACCCAGTTGCTCTGTGGGCAGAGCGCCCTAGCCCCCGGTTTAGGCACTATTTAGTCGCCTTTTACGACAAGCTTAGCAATGCTGCAGGCCTATTCTTTTGACACCCGGACCTGCACGGGTGCTAAAACAAAGTACCAAATTACTGCCTGTTGTATGTTTAATTTGCTCAAAATGCATATATATATATATAGATGTGGAGCTAACCAATCCTGGTAATGTTGAAGTAGGTGAGATGTATTGCTGTTAGGAGCAAGAAAAAGAAATTCCACAGTTCAAAATTTGACTTTGATTTGAACCTAGAACCCCTTGTTCTCTCTCTTGGTAGATCACACCGGGAGTCAGATTTCAGGCCTTACAAAGAAACTGTCATCGCTGATACTGTATTTCTTTGTACTTGATCATACTCGATGGCTTCCCATACATCTTCTAGATATTATGCTATGCTACACACATTTCACCCTGAAGTCTACAAGGAATTTGACAAAAAACGTCAGTGTTAGAAAGTCCGAAAGCCATTTTTGAAATATTGCCATTGATCAGGCACACGAACAATATTATGCTGTAGTGAAAGAGTAATCAAGGGAACCAGTGTTATAGCGGTAATCAAAAGAATGTAATCCAGGGACAAAGACCAGACATGGAAAACAGAAATACACAACAAAGAACATAAAGTAACTAAAATCATACATACAAAGTAAAAAAAGTAAATGAGCAACTCATTTACTTTTGTTACTTTGAGAGGTGATAGTGCGTTAAGGCGTTGGATGCTGACCGGTCCAGAAGTAGACTGATCAAAGCTTTCAATGGTATATGTAGCAATTCCCTATTAGAATATGGTAGAAAAATACCAAGTATAGTGTCATTGGTCGATTCTTACATGGTTGATGGTGCATCATTAGGGAACTGTTATCATTTCAAATATTTTATCTCTTGTGCAAAACTATCAGAGGGTTGATGATGTCTTTTATGTGTATTATGACGGCAGCCTTACGAACGAAGCGAGGAGGTAAACGTGGTAAAGGGTCCATGCGTAAAGTGATTGGAAATAATATACCACCGAAATCTTGGAACATTTTTCTTCAGTGTGACGAAATAAAACCGAGCTTTTTGGGGTTCCTTTGCAGACAGGATCACATCTAATATTGACATGATGTAGTAGTTAAAACACAAGTAAAACACTTTGTATATAATAAATTTATAGATATTGACCAGAAAACAGCTTGAAATCAAGAAGAAGCAGATAAGAGAATGTTCCTCCAAGCCAAACATGCAGGATAATGTAGCATTAAATCAATCAAAATGGTCAGTTCCGATACCGATGTGTTTGTTATAGACGTGGCTTTGATTCTGCTGGAATACTTATTTTTGGCAAGGTGGATTTATAATTCAACAAACAGTAGACATCCCGATGAGCATTAATTGTGCAACCCTACTCTGATCTTTTCCTACACTTCTATGAGGCAGACTCTGTTCAAAACATATTCGCTGGGCGAGTTGGAATGCTACATGTAAACATCCGTTGCGTAAATTTGATAATAAATTCAATGAGGGAGTATTCAAGGGAACCAAGGTTATAGCGGTAATCAAAAGAATATAATCCAGGGGCAAAGTCCAGACATGGAAAACAGACATACACGACAAAGAACATTAAGTAACTAAAATCATAAATAATTTAAGTAAAATAAACAAATGAGCAACTCGGACTCCACTAAAAACTGGGAGCATGGGACAGGTGCACCGGTAGGGTAAGCGTCCTCTACTTTTCTAGAAACACCCATTGAGTTGCTCATAAAAAGTCAAGTTCGGGAGAGACGAAATCAGTTTTCACGACGCAGTTGGATACACTGTAATGATCCATGAGTTCATGATGACGACCATAAAACTTTTGAAGTGATGACTTTACTCTTATAGCAACAAAACACTGCTCCAGAAGCCTATTTACTCTAGCGCGATACAAAAAGTCTACGTAGTGTCGGCAAGCTTTGGCATAACGTATGAGGGTTGGTATGAACAATCCATACGCAGGTGCTGAAGGGATGTTGCCACAGATGAAAAGAAAGTTGACAATTTTGAATGAAAAGTCATCACGTTTGTCGTAAAGTTTGGTCAATAGTTTTCTCTACCGCCGATTTCTAAGTGTAGGTCAAGATATGAGGCTGTCTTCACTTAGTCTGTAGTATCATTTATCTCAAGTTCTTTGGAGTAGATGTATCAAATCCCCCAAATTAGGATTGTTTAAAGATAATACATCATCTATATAGCGAAAACTGAGATTAAAGGATTTAGCTAAACGATATTGTTTTTTTTTATTAGATCAGCTATAAAGTCAGCCTTGTAAGAGTGAAGGAATAGGTCAGCAAGTAGAGGAGCATAATTCCCATTGGAATGCCGACCGTTTGTTGAAAAACGCGTCCACCACACTGGACAAATATGTTGTCGATTAAAAATCCAGCATTTTGTAAACAACTTCTGTATATTTGGAAGATGATTTGGAATTATGTCTTACAAAGTATGAGGAATTATATATTTGTATCTAGGTGTGCCATCTTTTTGGGAAAAAAAAATGTAAAATGTTTTTTGGTCGAGATTTTAACTGAGTATGTGGAATAGAAGTATACAGTGTTGAAAAATCATAGGTTTTAATGCTATTATATTCTGATGATAGTCTTGAGCTGATTGTCTCCAAAAGATCTTTCGAGTTTTTCAGGATCGACATTGAATTAATACCACTACGGGAGTAACAAGTGTTGTGTTAGGACTGCAAACCCTCTTTGACAGTTGTGAGTATAGAAGTTAAAGAGGTTTGGTGGTACAATTTGCAGATCCAGCTATGTAACGTTGTTTGTATGGATTCTTGTGGAGTATAGGAATCCAGTACACAGACGGTAAATCACAGTCATCGTCCTTGGTAGAGAGACCAAAAGAGGATTACACAGATTTATGGTTTTCCACAATTTAATTCTTCTTTAGAGAGTGTGGTAGCAGTATAGGTCTTATCACTCCTATTATTTTCTACTTCTACCTCTGATAATAAACATTGGATGTAAAACGTTTTGCAGACAGAAACAATGTTGTTTTGGGCTTTGTCTGCTGGTACGACAACATATTTGTCATGTATAGTAGACAGTGTTTTTGCTACATCGGGTCTTTGAAAACTGATGTAGCATTGGCACTCATTGACCTACTTAAAACTCATTCATTTCAAAATTAAAGACCTCACGGCCTTTAAACACTCTGACAGAGAATCAATGTCTTCTTGTTCTCGTTCTATCCATTTTCTCGCGTAGTCCTCCACGGCATTCATAAGAACTTTAAAGTTATAATTCCAATTTATGGAACACGGTTCACGAAACTTGGAACCTTTAGAAAGGATATTACGCAGAGTTTCGTTTTCGATGATGGACAAATCTCCCGTAACGACGTGACCGGAAGGACCATATTTGAATGGAGAGTTTTTGCAAGAACTGTCAAGTGGTTTAGCCTTGAAGTCCTCAATCTCGAGGTTCTGCAATAGCCTTTTGTAATAGAAAATTTTGGATGCAAAGTATAGGAATATGAAATTATTGGTATGGATTTGTCTTTGAAATATGGGTGCATTTTGTTGGTAACGTTTTTGTGATGGAGGATGTTAGCCAAATTAATTGCATCTATACCTTTGTTGATAAACGGTTGTGGAAGAAATGATCGTTTTTCTTCATCTTAACTTTTTACACAAACTGGTTTAAAGAGTCTGTGGAAACCAATATCTAAAATGATGACAAGAAATCTGCATAATGATGAGGTAGGGTCAGAAACAGGAGTGTCTAGACTTGTTTTGTAAAGGGAGTGTAGTAGAGTGAGAGGTATAGAATAGAGTTTGGTTCTAATGTGATGAAGTCCAAGAGGTTTTTGTATGAAAGGAAGGAGACCATCTATTGAGACTTAGGTGACGTATAGTGGCGATGGCCATGACTCCTTTTCCGTCTTGGAGTTTTGTCAAATAAATTCATCACATTTAAGCTATTGTTATATTGGCTTGAAAGGTTTCCTATACTTTTGATGTTGTCATTGCAACCGTAAGGTATTGCAGTACCTAGTCTGCGTATCCAGTACTCCTCTCTTTCCCTACGATAGCTTTTACTTAGAACGGGACTGTTCGTAGGATGGTAAATTTTTTTTTCTAAAATACGAACTTTCATAGAAAGGATTGAATGATCTTGTTGATTAAATTGTTGATAAACTGCCGGGAATTTGGTGGTATTTATCCCCGAACGATGACCGCACATTCTTTTGTTTAACCGTTTCACCGACATATATTGGACCGTAAAAGTTGCATTCTAATTCATATATTACGTTTGTTGATATGCAACTTAAGTCATCGTGACTTCTTGTATGGAAGGTTATAAGAATCTTGCATGTTTTGCAATATTTAATATCACATTTTGATATAGTACAATGTGGTTCGCCATCTTTGTAGTCAAATATATCACTTAAAGTGATGGAACATGGTTCGATTATTTTGAAATAATCAGAATTGTGTACTTGAATAGATGGTCTACAGTCTGAACGTGTGATTGTGTACTTTTTGTTGGAATGGTTGGGGCACCATGCATACCAGATGTGAGCGTGCTAAGATTCTCATCTGGGGACACCACAGTCTTACAAGACAACAGTATGTCCGATCTGCTGTCAGGTTCGAACCGTTTTATACTGGGCGACGTCCGAGCCAGTTTTTCTGCCAGGATTGTTGAAAGATAATACGTCATCTATAGAGCGGAAACTGATATTAATTCATATGCAACTGTTCGACTTTATTGGCATGGGTATCGGACCAAAACGAATACCTATGAATTATAAAAAGTCTTTAAAATCCTGGTGTTAGTATATTAGTAAAATACAACATCTAGAAACCCTCCATGATAATCTAAACCAGAGACTTTTTGGTAACTTTAATGTCTTGTTTGATAAGAAACCTCTTTTTCATCATACATTTTTCTAAAATCGGGTTTGCATAGAATTAAATATATTTGAGATTCAGACCGTATAAGAACTTCATAGCTTGTGATTTAATATGTTAGAAACTTTTAGACAAACGTAAGTGCATCTTTGAAAATTCGAAAATAAAAACCGTTTAATTAACCGAATTATAAAAAAGAAAACATAGGAAAACTCAAGAATTTATATTGTTTTAACTATATCAGATACATAAAAATAAAAACAATAAAAAAAAAATAAACAAAAAATTAAAAAATTAAAAACTTAATCCGCAATGTCGGAAGAAATCTTTAACCAAAAATTAAATAATGGGATGAAATTTGGAAAGGTGGGAAAGGTTCAATAAGACATCCGAAATGAAAGATTTTCATTGGAATCGATACACCCAGAATTATACACTAAAACAGACTGCAATAAATGGTTATGTCGATTGTCAAATGTCATTTTTGTAACAAAGAAAATAATATTAAGACGTTTATTATATGATTGTACTATTGTCAATGATACAGTTAAGGATTTTTAAACATTAATGTTTCAGTTAATCATGGATTATCAAATCAAGACCAAATAACAAGCCAATTGTATTTGCTAATTGCTTACAATAACCACGAGTGCAGTAATTAACCTTTTTAAAAAATTCCATCCTTTTTTATTTGGGAGGGGGGGGGGAATTCGAAACAAAATTATTTTTTGAAGAAACACACTTACACATTTATTGTGTATAGGAACTTGAAGCTCAAATAAAAAAATGAACTTATATCTGATCTCAAAATTCCAAACATAAATCATCACTTTGTCTTTATTGAATAGATCATAAAACTAAGTACTCTTCTGGTAGGTGTATTATGTGATAGATACGAATTATCTGACGATATCAACGAATCCATAAAAATACTTTACTGCTCGATTGCTGACCACTGTCGTAAGGTTACTTTAAGATCGCGTATTTAAACACCATTTAGGTGTTGAAGAAATAAGTTTTATGTACTCGCATTGAGAATGAATCAATTATCATGTTATAATAACAATGTATTGAAAGTGATTTTTAAAATTACTAGTACCTCTTTAATTGAGAAAATCAATGATAAGATGAAATGAATGAACTAATTCGATGTTTCTAAAAAAGTTTCTAGAAATATGTTAAAAACTGTTGAATTATGTTCAGAAATCGGTAGCCTTTGAATTCTTCTCTTGATCTTTGAACTTGTTTGTTTTGTTGAGTATTTTCATAAGATTTTTACTCATGAAGTATGGCTTTTCTTTTGAACCATCATGCATTTCAAGATCTTCCACTGAAAATATAGAAGCAGTTTTTTAATTGAATGAATTCATTTATCGAAGAGCATTGAAACTTAAGTAGCAATCAGACAAGAGGTGATTCATGCATGTCAAAAACCCACCAACTTTACTTTATTTCCTATTCAGGATTTTTCTACACCAGAAATCACCTTACTACTGACAGTGTCTGAATTTTATATGGACGGGTACTTAAATAAATAAAGTAAAGTTTATATGTAAGTGATTTAGAAAGTAATACCAATGCAAAAAAAAAAAAAACATAAGAAAATTAAAAGATTCAAACCAAATACATGAATATGAAGATACATTTATGCCTAGACTATCTTTAGATACCAATTTACTTTTCAAGTCAATTTTTCTACAATGCATCTGCCTAATATGATACTACATTCAGTATCCATCAGTATATTATTGAATTGCAAGTGACAAAGAATTTTACATGAATGGAAAAGTAAATAAATAACAACCATATGCTTATTAGGAAAAAGACAAGTGACTATAAAGAAAAGTTATTTGCACATTATCTCTCTAAATAAAATGCTTATATTAATGATCACAGACACCTTGAATACAGTCACTGTGACCGACACTTTTTTCTTAACCCTTTATTTCCGCAAAATGAAATTACCCGTGTCATTTTTACTATCATTGTCTCTACAAGCGAAAGGTAGAGTTAAAGGAAATGATACAAAAATTGATTGTGCATATCATTTTTGTGTCGTAGAGCTTTAAAATACCTACAGAAGCAAAGGAAAAGTGTGTCCACGGCCATTGTATAAACACTGAAGAATGTACTGGCTATGATAAACGTTCCAATTATTACAACCTAAATAAAAATAAAGCGCTAAATTAGATCAAAACAATGAATATACTCATAGAGGACGCTTACCCTACCGGTGCACCTGGTCCATGCTCCCAGTTTTTAGTGGAGTCCGAGTTGCTCATTTGCTTGTGTTACTTTGTATGTATGATTTTAGTTACTTTATGTTCTTTGTTATGTATGTCTGTTTTCCATGTCTGGTCTTTGTCCCTGGATTACATTCTTTTGATTACCGCTACAACCTTGGTTCCCTTGATTACTCTTTCACTGCACTATCCAATCTAATTAAAATCAAATCTACCAATTGTTCCATTCAGTCACTGCATGTAGGATCTAACAACGTCTGTTCAGAAAACCTTTTCCGAATTCCTTGGATTTCCCTTTGAGTAATGCTTTCAAAATCAGAAAGGTCATCAGAACAGAAAGTAGAATGGAGATTTCTTAGATCCTACATACAGTGTCTGAATGGGACAATTGATATGTCTCATTTTAATCAGATCGCTGCATTACCATAAACACATAATACTCCTTGTTAAGTGTTTTTTTTTGTGGAGCACTAATTTTCGCATTTTCCACGTATATAATATTATTTTACTTTTTTCAAACCCTGTCAACCAATACCCGCAAGACGTCGACAAAATCAACGACAATTAATTTATTCACAGTAGTAGAAACGTCCAACGTTTCAAAAATACTACTCCTTTAGGATTAAAACTTTTTTCACTACATTATATGTTAATATGGCCAAGAAATACAAACAAAAATCAAATAACTAAAAAAAGCACCCGCCCAAAAACAAAAACAATATACAATATACAAAATAAGAAGAATAAATGGTCAATCTGGGTTTAACAGTGATGTGAATCATTTCTCTACTTCGTAGACTTTGTCATGATAATCACCTAATTATCCTTGAGTAATCTATTTTATTTTCAATATATAAACTACAAATTAAGAAAAGTCAAACTAAAATGTTTTTGCTTACCACTACAGGAGTAAGGAAGTAGTTAAGATTAGGGTTGTATTCCTGGAAGAAATTTATTCCTCCAGAGAACCAGAAAAAGGCTCCTGTACCTGTAAAACCACCAATTTCGTTAGTTAAGTTTAAATGACTCCAATACATAAAAATTACAGTTAGGGTAGAAGATAAAGGAGTTATTAATTATTTATGATATCAATTTGATGATTTCTAAAAGTAAATTGAAACTGCAGGTCACCTCTTTATACAAAAAAAAAAAAAAAAAAAAAAAAAAAAAAAAGTTTAATATTACTGTCACCTCTTTATACAAAAAAAAAAAAAAAAGTTTCATTTCAAAGTAATTTCACCCCATTGTATTAGTAATTTGCAGCATGATTTTCTTTTTCCAAGTTATTGCTTTATCATTTTACTGTTTTTATTTACAAGTTTACCTGTAATTTGATAAAAATTAATCACTTCTGTAGTTTAAAAATACATACTTTGAAGTTATCTTAACAAGATATGAATTTTGCCAGATTTTCTTACTAAATAGGACAGAACATACCGGCTGCTGCAGTAATTAGCAGTTTGCTAATAAATAACACATAATCGCATACTTTGTCCAAAACAACAGCTCTAAAATAAAGAAATAAAATATTTATTATGCATTCACATGGTAAAAAGCATAACAAATTAAGTGCAATTCTTTTTAAAAAGCGGAAACGTAACAGATCAAAAATAGCTTGTTCAACATGGAACACGAATGTATAGATTGTATTAAACTCATTTTATCAAACAAATGTATTTCAATGTGTTTTTATGCTTTTTTGTCATATTTTATTGCATAAAAAGTGAAATAACTCGTTGATCGTTACGGTGTATCCATCTGCGCCATGAACTGATTTGTTCAACGTGTCATAGTTTCATTTCCTCTTTCGTCTACCCCGGACTTGACTTTTTATGAGCAACTCGGCGGGTGTTTCTAGAAAAGCAGAGGACACTTACCCTATCGGTGCACCAGGTCCATGCTCCCAATTTTTAGTGGAGTCCGAGTTGCTCATTTGCTTTTGTTACTTTGTACGTATATTTTAGTTACTTTATGTTTTGTTGTGTATGTCTGCTTTCCATGTCTGGTATGTGTCCCAGGATTACATTCTTTTGGTTACCGTTAGAACCTTGGTTCTCTTGATTACTCTTTCAAAAGTGTCACCTATTGATTGTGATGTTTTTGTTTTTATATACCCTTTTGTTCATTACAACACACTAATTTTTTTTATGAAGATCTTGGTTCCGGCCCCAAAAAGATATCCAATACTTGAATCCGTATCAACATAATTAGCGATACATGCAAGAAAGTTTTGAACTTGTCATACTTGTGTCTCTTAACGATGTTCTTTCAACTGTTTAAATACAAGATATAAGGAGAATATATATGGTGAGTATGTCAAAGAGACAACAAGATATCTTTTATACACACATTCACTCACCTGACTACATTTCGAAGTAGAAGAAAAAAAGCTTCCTTAGCTGCAGAACAAAAGTTTCTTCCATATACTGCAGTCTGTGATTGCAAACAGATTTACTGATGAGATGATTTTAACAGATGAATTTTACAGGTTTAATTTTTCTTATAATTTTTTTGATTAACCAAATTATGCTTGTTTATTTTGCTACCATAAAACTTTTTTCAAGGTGCCATGCTAGAAATGAAATTTCTCTACTTTGTAACAGGATAATGGGTAAGGCTTTCACAATGTATATATATTTGAATTGTAACTGTTTTTTTCTTTATAGTTCCATATATGACCATTAATTAAAAAAAAACCCCAAAAAAAAACAAAAAACAAAAAAGAACAATACACATTCAAGAGGCAGCATGCTTAAACCATAGGTTATTTCTCTCATGTTTTGCTTCAGATCTGTTTTTCAAATGTTAATACGAACCAAAGCATTTCTTTAATATTTATTATTTGTTGACATACCATTATATAAGCGTTTCGGTTCATGAACTTCACAAATTTCTCTAAACACCAGAAGCAGCATTTCAAACACCTAGAGCAGAACAATTAGCGAAAAGAAATGAAAACATTAGTACCTGACGCATGCATAGAAACCAACACAAATTAAAATGTAAGATTTTTGTTTTTATTATCTGCCCACCTATTGAATTTAATATGCAATCTATGCAACATATCTAGCTTTCCCGGGTTTCTATGGGCTCATGTATTGTTTCTTATTATTCAATAACTGTCTTTTCATGTTTTGTAAGACATGCAAATTTCAAATGCCGGTCACATTAAAATGTTAGCAAATCATAACACAGCCAGATAAGATCATTTACTCTGACAGAAGATTGTTATCTTACTTGATGAAAAACTTTGCCACTGGATTTTCACTGCCCTTTAGTTTATGATCAAGATACTCAAGAATTATCCTGATAAATTGGATGATGGCTATAATCAACGACCCAAAAGCTAGAGTTCCAAAGTGATACCTAGAACAGAAATATTAAACAGTAATGCAACTTGAATGTGTTAATTTTTTATGAAGGGTAATTACAAAATTATCGAATTGATAAAATCTAAGCAGTAGTCAAAGGAATATAGTCAAAAGGTAATTCAGTATAAAATTGCATTATCAGGACAAAGAATCGTAAAGTTGGAAACCACAGCATATGGTCCTGACTTGGTACAGGTATTTCAAAATGAAAGGTGGATGAAACCAGTTGTTATAGAAAAATCTCCCGCTTCTATTACAGTAATTATTTCCGGTATACTTCAACATTTCAAAATGGGCAACATAAATTGCCACCAGCCAAATTGGGTACAATTAGTGGTGAAAACAGTACAGAAGATACAAACATTAAAATAAGTGAAAATAAAAAGAACTGATTACAATTAAAATGAACAGTTATTCAAAAGTCTATAACTAGTAGTCATACGTTATGATTAAATCATGAATAATAATAAATGGGAAATAATGAAATAAGAAATGCAACACGCAGGAGTGATGGATAGTTTTAGATAGATAAAAAATAATTGTTTTTTTTTTTATATTTCAACAGTTTAATAATATGCCGTTTGTCTTAAATGGGTTCAGTTAAATAAGTGTATTAGTGATGGTAATTTATGGTTTTTAAGTGTCTCGGAAGACTAGTAAGATCGTTAATAGCAAGAGTATAATAAATGTTATAAAATTTGTATATCAAATATCATAAATATGTAGAATTTATAATGATGTAAAATATTCGTTTTTTTCTTTTTTACTTCTACACTACATTACCCTTTCATATGTGAACAGAGATGGAGCACGTGTGTATGACAGAATGACTTCCATGTAGGAAATATTTGTGAAGTTTAAAAATGACAAGTTTCCAAAAAGAATGGAGGAAAATATGAAAGTAAAATAAAACCCATATTTTAAGTAACCTAATACATCTGTAAAAGGAAGCGGTCAGTGGAAATGCTGGAACGTCTTTTGGTTTTTCATATGCCCAATAATATGAAGCAAATGAACCTGCCAGAGTCATTTGACCAAGGGCAACAATAAAATTCATCACCCAGAGGAACATAAACAACATGAATACCAAGGCAGGAATAATATACCTGAAAAGAAGAAAAAGTATTTGAACATAACCTACAGTTATTATTAGTATTATTAGTATAATACAATAAAAAAAATAAAAAAATAGCACAATTTTATCCTAGACATGCCAATTCACAAGACGATATTGAAAGATAATATATTTTGAAAGAGATCACCTGTTTGTACTGAGTATCTTGTAAGAAAAAGAATTAAACATTGTGGACAAAATGATACAAATAAAATACGTAAGTTGCAGTAACTAAAATTTACAACACTGTTTCAGATACTCTTGGTCTACATGTGATGTTCTTAGATATTGACGTTTAGCAAGAGATTTGTTCGTATTTTCTCTATTTAAACACTTTTCTCAGTATACTTACTGCTCTCCTCCATATTTCACAAAATCACAAACTTGCCCGGCAGTGCTCGACTGAAATAACAAGTTAAAAAAAAATTAGCTAGAGTGTGTACTTAAAATCTAGTTACTGTTCATTAGTAGCGACATTACACATACTATAATTTGAGATGTTAGTGCTTAAAATGTACTCTTCAATATTAATACTTATTATTGTTTTTTTTTGTAATTTGCCAAGCCAAGCCAACAACATACGGCAAGTATATAAAAGCTATAAACAAGAGAAATTACCTGAAAAAAATATAATGCATACGACTGATAACAATTAAGAATGTACAGTACAGCTCGCAACATAGTCTGATAAATGCTAGGTATACCTCCAATACCTGGCACAACTCTTAGAAGTTTACCTGTTATTTCTAATATACATGTACAACTCATTAATTAATTGAAAGACAATTGTTTTATCCCGGATAAATTTTACCTGTTCACCTGGAGAGGTCCAAGTAGCCAAGTTAAATAGGTAATTGGTGAATTGTTGTTGAATTATGATATGTATTTTATGTGGAAAATTAATAATTGAATTTGTGAGTCTTTATAAGATATAACCTTTATTTTTATGCAGGATACTGGATAATCGTTTAGTTTTAAAAATATACATGAAATCACAAAAAGTTTATCTTTTTTTGCTTTTCTTGAAATGCGAGTGTATGCTTTTATTTATTCAATTTAAAATTGAGAAGTTAAAAGGGAGTTAAAAGGTTACAAATGTCAAAGTTTGGTTTTCTAATCTGTTCTCAAAATGATTTTGAAAAAAATAGAACAAAAATTTTGTATATTAATACTAACCAAAATGAAAAAGTGTGTATAGGCATAAAACAGCTTCAATATTAGATTTGAAATAAAAAGAATTTTGATATTATTTTTCGCCTTCCCTTGATGGGCAATTTGAGATCTAATAGGAGGGTTTTAAGATTTTTTTGTACAAAGAATGATTAACCACAGTTACTGTAGTACAGTACACTTGTATATATCTAAAAACTGAAGATAAGTTACACTTTTATTTTCAACGCCTAAGGATACTCTGTTGAAGTATAGCAAATGATTTATAATGTCTGTTTCTTCCCAAAAGTAAAGACTTGGAGCTTTTCTTTTTTATATAAATATGCAATATTATGAAATAATTTCATGTGAATACACGGTAACTAAATTTAATTTATAGATTTAAAAACTAGTAGCACGTATTAATTGCCATTAATTCCACTCTGTTTAATTACTGACTGTATTTTATGACCACGTTATATGACTTTTTCCTGTTTTCTACATCCTGTCAACTCTGGGTCTAAATTTTCAATTATATAAACACTGTATGTGTAACAGTTAAATGACATAATCTGAATTTTTCAGAAAATCTCAGCCAGTAAATTTTTATATTTGACATTTAAACAGTTTGTTTGGTTTTAATGCAAAAAAAAAACGTTACAATAAATCTGTTACAATAAAGGAAAATAAATAAATATACTATCAAAGATTTCCTTTCTAAAGTTTTTTTTTTTAAGTTTTAGCACCCATAAAGAAGTTCAAATTAGGGTACAGATTTATTATATGAATATTTTTTTTTCAGTCATGACACTTAACTTGGAGAAATAATTATCTCATATGATTAATTTTACTTAGCAATGCTTATTTGTAAAAGGGCAATGGGCGATAAAATGCAACTGAAAATTAAGTGTTGAATAACTTAATTGTAAATTTGGTGACCTGAATCCACCACAAATGAACTACCATTAAGACCTTTGATATTTCTTGCATTTAAAGGACAGAAAAATTGTTTGAAGTTGACAAATATTCAGATATTCTGTCAAATTTGGACTTTCTGTCATATTTTTGGCAAGGAAATCGTGTCCATACTCATACATTTTCATATTTAATGAACACATTTTTTATTACATAGTTTATCATATGTGAAAATAAAAATGTGTTTCTTGGTGTTTTCTGGATGTAAGTATATCCGAATAAACCAAAATGTACAATTCTTAGCAGTTTTTGCTAAATGTCTAAAAAATTATGGCACCATTATGACGTCATTACAATGAGCTAATGCCACAAATTATTATTTTTCCTTATATTTATATATTTTATTATATTAAGAACATTTTTTAAGTTATTACAAAAAAGTTGATATTTTAAGGCAATATTCATAGCTTAATGCCCCTGCACCTTTTATGATCAAATTTTTTCTTGTTGAACAATTTTAAAATTTCGGTCACAATTTGGAAATAAACCATAAAATATACTACATGTATGTAAACACTTAAACTAATTCTTTTAAAAGACTAACCAGATAAATATCATATGCAAATAAACAGAATATTCAAAATAAACTTAAAAATTCAAAATGATTATAGAATAAATCTAATTAAAGCACTTAGATTTCTGTTTACATGCAAACTTTAAATGCTGGTACTAGAATGTTTAACATATACATATACATGTAAAATGTTGACTGCATTTATCAAAAAAAATCTTTTGTAATTTGTATGACCCAAATGTTCATTCATATCCTTAATTCCTCTTTAGAATTGCTCTGAAATTATTCTGTATGTGACACCTATTAAAGAAGGGAGTCACTTGTTGAACCAAGACAGGTTTTACCTGTACAATTAATTAGTCACATCCTATGTAAATTGGAACCACAGATGATGCTGTGGAATGGAGTCCTGTTAATTAAGGGACAATAAGCAATTAATACCGGGTACTGGATAACAGGTATGAGGTATGCCGGTTATTTATGCTACGAGCTATACAGTATGTGGTATAATACATACATCAGGTTCACATGGCGTTCTGGACAAGTAGTAATCGACTCCATTTGAAGATGTGTTAGTTGAGTTGGAGTAATATTCCGAGTTACCCATTGATGCAATATATCTTCGGTGAGTTAAGTTCGATACACATGCAATATCGAATATGTAAATATTAACAGTCACAAACTGAACACCAAGCAGTTATTTAAATTTCTACGACAAAAAACAATAAAAGTATAACAAATTAAATGCGCTTTTCTTAATTAAAAACCGATATGGATACTGAGACATTGCTTTTTGAACACATAGTAAAACAATAAGAAATCACGACAAAGCTATGTATAACTGATAAGTTTTATTTATTGAAAGGATACGCAACACTAAATCCCATGTAGCCAATGAGAACGATCTGTAACAAGAATGGTATCACAGGCCAGAACAGGGTGAATATCATATTTCCGATGGCTCTGAAATCAATATGTAGACTCAAAAGTTAAAAACAGCTGTTAACATACAAACATGTTTTTGCTTCAACAAGGCATTATTCCAATACATGTACCAAACACATATAATGAGTATAAACAATAGTAACCGACAACAAAGCTTTTTATTTGTAATCAAATAAAAAGTTGTGACTAATTTGACAATGGCGTATAAAAAGTTAAAAAAAATTAAAACCAAGTTTTTTTCTGCTTAGTTGGTTCAAGACGCAGTCCGAGAAATATTAATTCACAAAATAATGAAAATTGTGCAGAATTATTGAATTATCTAATAAGACTAATCAGTGATATATTTGATATAAATGTTCCGTTACCTGGCAACATTAGACTGGTATTTGTCATTATGACTTACTTATTGCATTTAGTATTTTACTGACAATATTCATGATATTTATAGCTGGTCAATAAGAGTTTCGGGGATTTAATACATCGCATCTACCCAGAAGAACTTGAGATAAAGGATACTACAGACACTGTGAAGTCAGCCTCATATCTTGACCTACACTTAAAAATCGATGGTAAAGGAAAACTATTGACCAAACTTTACGACAAACGTGATGACTTTTCATTCTCAACTTTCTTTTCATCTGTGGCAACATCCCTTCGGCTCCTGCGTATGGAGTTTATATCACAACTCATACGTTATGCCAGAGCTTGCCGAAACTACGCAAACTTTTTGTATCGCGCTAGAACAAATAGGCTTCTGGAACAGGGTTATGTTGCTACAAGATTGAAGTCATCACTACAGAAGTTTTATGGTCGTCATCATGAACTCGTGGATCGTTGTGGTGTATCCATCTGCACCATGGAAACTAATTTTTTCAACGGGTCATAGTTTTCCTTTCCTCGTTTGTCTACCCCGGACTTGACTTTTCATGAGCAACTTAGCAGGTGTTTCTAGAAAAGAAGAGGACGCTTACCCTACCGGTGCACCTGGTCCATGCTCCCAGTTTTTAGTGGAGTCCGAGTTGCTCATTTGCTTTTGTTACTTTGTATGTATGATTTTAGTTACTTAATGTTCTTTGGTGTGTATGTCTGTTTTCCACGTCGGGTCTTTGTCCCAGGATTACATTCTTTTGATTACCGCTATAACCTTGGTTCCCTTGATTACTCTGAGTTTTCAGATCAAAGTTAGATATAGTAATCTAGGTAAAGAAGATTCAAGCGGTAAGTAAAAGAATATAGTCCAAGGATAAAATCAAAATCACGGATAGGGAAAATAGACACGCGCAACAAAGAACTTGAAATAACCATAATAATACGTACAAAGAAACAAAAATAAATGAGCAACCGGGACTAAACTAAAAACTTAGCGCGTGGACCAGGTGCACCGGTAGGGTATTAGTCCTCTGCTTTTCTAGAAATACCTACCTAGTTCTAGTTGCCCTGTCCGGGGTAGACGAACTATGACTCGGTGAACAAATCTGTTCTCATAATAGATATTGCATGCAAATAACGTGCTTTCTATATTTTAACATGCACATAAGTATACATATATGATATAAAACTTTCGTGATAAAAGTAATGCTATTTTTTAAACTGCAAAATATATTTTACCTGCTTCCTTCTTTGATAAGTTCTATGGCTAGACAAATTCTGCTACACAGAATTAAAAGTATCAGTGTAAAAATAGTTGTGAACGTTGATATCGTACAACCTAAAAATATCGACTTTAGATATAATTTATCAAAACATACCATATTTGAAGTTTAACCAATAAGTTTAACATTCAAACACTTTTCGTTATTGTGAAATCAGCGGGAAAGATTAAATAAAAAGAATTTGGTGAGAAGCAACTTTAAACACTTAAAGCTGCATTAGCTGCCAATTTTTTTCAGTTTTGATTATATTGAATTTTGCTGATTCAATGAAATAAGTTTGTAGTAATGCAATTGAAGCAATTAATGTTGATAATACCTACAGAATATTGTGAAAACAACGTTTTTTTTTAATCAGAGAAGATCGATAGGTCTGATCTAATTATTCTTCGCCATTACTTCCGAAGATTGCCGATAGGACATTAACCTGGGTTAAAAATACTTTAACCTTGGTAAAAAAATAACAATAACGGATACGCAGGTAAACACGTGTTTTGTTTTCATTTCATTTAATCTATTTCTTGATTAGTTTTCAAATAAATAATGATCATATTTGAGCCGCATCATATCACAATACGTAAATTTCAGAAGGATCCTTGCACTGTATTCGAACTTTTTTCTTTTAAGTCTCGAGTCCGTCGGTATTCCTTGTCGTTGAATAACCACTTTCACTTTGCAATCAGGTTTGTTATTAAAGAAGCGATCCTTACAGCACATGCGCAGATAAAGTTCACCAGAAGTCACATGCATACGAACTTATCTAGGTCGATTTTCTGTCTTGCGAGACAATAAATATGTAGACACCTATTTCATGTATTTAAAGCATTTTATTTGTGGATATCAAATGAAACAGTGCAAGAAAAGTACAATTTAGTAGAAATAATTGAAAGTTAAGGCATATTTCAACAGATACAAAAAATTACGAAAATAACAGCTAATGCAGCTTTAATAACTGAATCTGAAAATACAAAACACTTAGAAACTAGCTCTTAACACATAAAAACAAGATTAAAATAATATTTATAATGTTGAATATAAAAAAGAGAAAAACGAAAAGAAAAAATGTTTCTATTGTGTCGGCGGGTCATTTTTGACCTCAGAAAAGCATCGCGTACGACAGATCCCTCTCTTTAATAAAATAAAAATAGGACAACTTTGAGAAACATATATGAGAAACGTATGTATTAACAGACAAATTCATTCTAACTAATAAATACAAATCATCTGAAAAATATATATCTTTCATAGGCTTTTCATATAATTTGGGATAAAAATTTTCACGCGTTTACAAGCACAAAAACATATATTTCAGTTTTTTTCTTTTTCTTATGTTTTGAAACATTTATTGCTTTTTTCTTGTGTAAAATGACGCTTGTGACCTCAAAGTCAGAAAAAATAAAAAAATCACACTAATTTTGATTTAAATGATGTTCAATTGAACTACTATGACTTTTACAATTGACGGCTATTTATCATATCAAATTTATTTGTCTTACCAAAAGCTAACCATGTTTCTTTAAGTTGAAGATAATATGAAAAGTTCAAAGCAAATGCTTCATCTACACCCCACGTTCCTGACACATCTTTATTCTTTAAGTCATAATATTTTCTGTAACACCAGTATGCACCTAAAACGTGAAGAAAATTTTACCCTTGCTTTAATTTGATTTTACATCATTAAACAAACTATTTCAGACTGCATCTAACGGAAACAACAAATAACAGGAAAATTAGGTGATTTATTAGTATCTTGTTGCTTCTAGAGTCTTTGATTAAAATTAAATATTCGATACAGTAATCGCCGTTAGTACGAGTCTTGGTCAAAGAACATTTAGGATTTTATGGAAATAGAACAGTATTTCATCAATTAAGTTGAATAAACTTACCGAATATCAATAGTACTTCCACTGCAAATATACTTATCCAAACCATGATTCCTGATATCCATCGCATGATTATTATCCACAAAAAGGCAAGAACCATAGCCATTGCTAGAAATCTAAAAAAAAATGGTTTTCGAGAAAAAATAATGTTTCTTCTTTAAATTTCATTATCAATTATTTTAACGGTAATTCACTGATACGCAATCTTTAAAGATTCATCAAGATAGCAATGATGGCATCTTTCATTGGAAGAATAGAATCACTCAAATACGTTTAGCAATCATTATTAAAATAACACTAATGTACAATAATGACTTATGTTAGGTAACCTATTTTGATGTTCTCACATAAAATTACACAGTAAAAAAAACCAGTTCAGTTAGAGCGGATTCGATTCATTTGGTAGATGAAAGAGTAATCAATTGAACCAAGGTTATAGCAGTAAGCAAAAGAATGTAATCCAGGGACAAAACCAGACATGGAAAACAGACATACACAACAAAGAACATAAAATAAATAAAATCATACATACAAAGAACCAAAAGAAACCATGAAAGTATGAACCAAATTTGTTTTGGATGCTTGTTGTCTCTGTGACACACATATTTCCTGTTTTCACTTTTTAAGCAATTCTTTTTGGCTTCTAGTATCTTGATGTCATTTAGTATGTTCATATTTGAATATTATGTTAATATGTTATTGAATGGTAAATCTAATAAGAATAAACGGAAAATTAATTGGAATGAGTGAATTACCAAAATATGGTTTGTTATTCACGACGAACAATTGATTGTCCTATTTAATATATCGATCTTCTCCTTACTTTTAAGCCATTTTCACAATACATCTTTAATTTTGTGATATGCGAATTGATATTGGTGTTTTGATGTTTTGGCGGGAAACATTACCGAACTTGCCTGCTATACAATAAATTCGAGTGAATGATAAAATTTTCCATATTTAACTACCAAAATGCGAGTTTGAAAATATTCTTTTGGGTCCCATATTTCTATATATAGTATTCCATATCTGTTGTCTTTTGCGTTAAGTCTTTTCGTTTATTTTGTTGGTTACCAATACTTCTCTTCCTTCACATATTTCTTTATATCTAATTTATAATTCTAAAACTATAAACGTACGCAAGAATCAGGTATCCTGATGCCACAATATCTTTCATAACAAGTTCGACTTTTTGAATGGCTGACATAAATTTTGCCAAATATCTGAAAGAGGAAATAACGAAATTATAGAACACTCATCTACCCCGTTGCACTTTCAGCAAAATATGTATGAGCAAGTAGAACAGAAAAATGAACCAACAGAATTATTTTCGACATGTTTGTACTACTTAATCAAAGTTTTTTATTCCATCTTAATTAAATTTCGTTCATAGATATTTTTCAAATAGTCAGCAAAACCTTTGATGTGAATTTATCTATTTAATGTATGTTTTGTTTTGAGCATAAGTCTGCTCTCATATTCTAAGAGAAAGTAGAGAGTTCATTAAAATTTTAATATAAAAATAACTTCTAAAGTCTTCTGAATAATGAAAATGACGCATATCATAGAAGATATCAATTTAAAGCTTGCACTGATCTACCGCTCTTTCATAACAAGGTTTGCATAGAATCGTTGTGAATATATTGCCATTTGTAACTTGCTGGAAAATTATCAATTTAAAATTTAATACTCACGCACTTCCTTCACTAAGGAGACTTCCTGTTATACTTGTACCAGAGTCGTCTTGCAGATTGTAAGTGTTTCCATTACTGCTGTAGGATAATGTCTGAGTATTGTCTGTGATTGTGTCAAATATTGACGGTACACACCTGTTGACCACTATATTGTAAAAAAAGATATTTTAAATAAACTTACCATAAATGTAAAAAAAAATAATGGAGTTCCCTGCATTTTTCATAACAAACGCCCCATTGTTTCGTACAAAAAATGCACATATGCGTCAACCACTATTTATAACTAAATCCTATTTGAAAATAGTCCTTTATCTTTAGGCAAATTTAATCAAATCTAAATAACACTGTTTAAAAAAGTCATGATTTCGTAAACACTGTAAATTAAGGCATTGTCATGTGCATTTAATATGGCAAAATTATTGCTTGTGATATTTAAAAAAAACAAAGTAACAGTACGAGTTTTCCGGAATGTTATTGTTTTGCAAGAAACATAGTTCTAATATCGTATGAACTTTTTGACACTGATTTGCGTACTTTTTTCTAGTATTATGCAAACCATTTACGAGTGTAATGGAACAGTGAAGCACCATTCTTAAATGCAAACACCAGTATTTGATATGTATTTAATGTGACTGGTATTAGAAGCTTGAACCTCTGATATACCATGCATTTAATACAATACAATAATGAGAGTTAAGCAGTACCTGGAGTGGATTCGACATAAAAGGCTGCACAAGTTTCATCAGTGATGAATCCTTGGATTTCTGTCTAAAATAAAAAAATAAAACAATTGCAAAATAAAAGTGAAATTCAGTAAAATAAAAAAAACCCAGAACATTCAATATCAAAATACAGACAACGACAAGGAGATCATGCTAAGAACTAAGAAAAGGATATTAATTATCCGGGGACAAAATAAAACGAAGAAACATTAAAAATAAAAAAACACTCAAGAAGGCCAACAGAATACACACACCAACTGAAAAAAAACCCAATCAATCCGTACTTAGTAAAGACCAAGTGAATCGGTAGGGGACGGAAATTATTTACAAAATTACCCGAACTGATAAAATCATGGCAGTAGTCAAAATGACTAGTCAAAAGGAAAATTCGCGTTACAAATGACAATATCAGGCTTAAAACTGCCTTCCGCAACTTCTGCTTTTTTAGAAGCACCACCCTTATTCTTTCAAAGGACACTACGACATTGTGAACAAATCTGTTTAAAATCGCGAGTCTTTTCTCTTCGTCGATCTCTCGATCTCTTATATTAGGTCAGAATACAACATATACCTTTGAGAAACTGTAGTGTCTTTAATCGCAAGTTATATTTGGAGACCGGTAAGTGCGATTTTCAAAATAACCTTATCATGGACTATGCTCTATTCATTTATATCTGAATTTATGATGTTTATGCTTCTGAGTTTTATTTCTGCTTTTTTTTTATCAAAAACTGGGAGCACGGACCAGGTGCATCCGTAAGGTAAGCGTCCTCTGCTTTTCTAGAAATACCCGCCGAGTCACTCATAAAAAGTCAAGTCCGAGGTAGACAAAAAAGGAAGGGAAAACTATGTCACGTCGAACATATCAGTTTTCATGGTGCAGATGGATACAACATAACGATCCACGAATTCATGATGACGACCAGAAAACTTCTGTAGTGATGACTTTAATCTTGTAGCAACATACCCCTGTTCCAGAAGCCTTATTGTAAGAATTCTAGCTCGATACAAAGAGTCTGCGTAGTTACGGCAAGCTCTGCATAACGTATGAGTTGTGATATGAAAACTCCATATGCTGGTACTGAAGGGATGTTGCCAAAGATGAAAGGAAAGTTGACCAGGCTGATTGAAAAGCCATCAAGTTTGGTCTTCTTCACCATCTATCTCTAAGTGTAGGTTAATATATGAGGCTGACTTCACAGTGTCAGTTCTATCCTTTGTCTCAATTTCTTTTGGGGTAGATGCGATATATCAAATCCCCGAAACTAGGATTGTTTAACGATAATACGCATCTATATAGCGGAAACTGAGATTAAAGGATCTAGTTAATCGATGTTCTTTCTTTCGGATCAGATCAGGTAGAAAGGCTGTCTTTGAAGGATGAAGGAATAGGTCAGCAAGTAGAGAGCACAATTTGCTCTCATTGGAATGCCGACCGTTTTTTGAAAAACGCGTCGACCACACTGGACAAATATGTGGTCGATTAAAAATTTAGCATTTTGGAAACATCTTCTTTTGCATATTTGGAAGATGATTTGGAATCATTTTTACAAAGTATGAGGAATCTCTACCAAGAACTATATATTTATATCTAGGTGTACAATATTTGGAGAAACAGCGATTTATGTTTTTGAGTTGGGATTTTAACTGTGTATGAGTAATAGAAGGATACAGTGTTGAAAAATTAACCTTTATACTTTTGAAATAAGCAGACAAAATGTATTGCTAATAAATACCTCCGAATGAAGTTTGAGCAAATGGTTTGAAGCAGTTAATTCTAAAGTGGAAGCGATGTGCGCAAGGATGTCACAATGAAATAAAATGTTACGTCTTACAGCAACATAAACCTTGAGGAAAAAATGGAGTTTAAAGCATGTGAGATACAAGACAAATGATGTAAAACAACTTGCAAAGAGATATAAATGGTGTCAAAAAATTTGGGAAAACGAAAAAATGACCTTTGACTTAAAAAATCAAATCAATCCGAGATATTCATTACCAAGTGTTGTCATAATCTCTTGAAGACTATTGTGTTCACATAAAATGTAATAGACGGGAGGGCGCATGGACACAGTGCTTCCAAGATACTTATCGGCAACCTTGTTTACGAAGAGATAAAATACTCAAACAAATTGTGTAAGTTGGGGATTCATTTGTTACCAGAAGAAGGAATCCATGCCCATCTCTATTGGGGATACGTGGATACTCTGAGGTACATTTAAACGATGGTTATTCAAAACTAGCGGATCAAATACGTATCGGAGAAATTGGAGTGAGATTCGTAAATTGGTAGAACTGCCAAAAACCTCAACGGATTTTTTTTCTGTAAAGTGGCTAACTGCATATGTAAATATGAGAAGTAAATTCTATGCTCGTTTTATAATATTTTAGTCCCTTTCCCTTTGACTACATACATAAGAAAAAAGACATTCTTGTTCATACCTAATTATTCCAAATATCACAATGTTTCTGTTCCTTGTAACACACATGATAGAACCTCTTGGAAATGGATTTGGTTTCCTGTTGCGATAATTTTGATTTCAGGTATTTCTTGTATACAATTATATTTTGTATTTAAATCATTGTATTTAAAATTAATGTATTTGATTCTAATGCTGCTGATGAGAGATTACTCTTTGAAACACGTTTACAGCATATCGTAATAAATGATATTTATATGATTGATATTTTTGTATTTTTGAAGTCATCACTACAGAAGTTTTATGGTCGTCATCATGAACTCGTGGATCGTTATGGTGTATCCATCAGCACCATGAAAACTGATTTATTCAACGGGTCATAGTTTTCCTTTCCTCGTTTGTCTACCCCGGACTTGACTTTTTATGAGCAACTCGGCGGGTGTTTCTAGAAAAGAAGAGGACGCTTACCCTACCTGTGTACCTGGTCCATGCTCCCAGTTTTTAGTGGAGTCCGAGTTGCTCATTTACTTTTGTTACTTTGTATGTATAATTTTAGTTACTTTATGTTCTTTGTTGTGTATGTCTGTTTTCCATTTCTGGTCTTTGTCCCTGGATTACATTCTTTTGATTACCGCTATAACCTTGGTTCCCTTGATTACTCTTTCCACTCCATTATACTATACGTAACAGTTTAAAAATAAATTATATTGCATGAAAACTATACTCAGAACTTTGAACTTATTAATCTCCGAAATATCCAACCTTTAATGAACTGACAGAGGGTAGAGGCGATGCCCAATCCTTACATATCATTTTATCAACTTCAGATTGTGCCATATCAGCTTCGCCACTCGTCGTTTTTGCAGCAGTTACAGTTTCTAGATACACGTAGTAGGATGATGGACAAGATGATCTACAGACCTGTATGGAATAAGTTTATCATCTTAAAAATAAATCAAGTTTTACCTTTCGAGTTATACTTTTTATAAAAAAAAATTATGAAGGGCGTTTTGGAAAAGTAAAATACAATTCAAGACAACTCTGTCATGAACACAAGGATTATAACTTGAATGAGCTACTCGTGTATAACAAGCAATATTCTCAGCAAAAAAAAAATATTGCTATATACTCAATTCAGTTACCAACATTATAATCATAAACCTACAGAACGATATACTACCACTGTCAAACATTCCCTAACTTTAGTACTTCATTTAAGATTTTTTTTCTGAGATAGATATTAAAGAAAGCGGTTTTTTTGCAATGAAAGAAATTAATTTGCCATACAGTTTGTGAATCAAAACAACAAAAATAACTTTACAAATGAGACAGCTAATCGACCATGTAATCATGCTTTACAATCATAGTGACTTATCTAAAAATTACATTGTGCCTACTAAAATTACATCAATATAATCAATAGAGAATACACATACTTGGGGAGTCGGGCACCCACTGACGGTTGCAGCAGGACCCATCTGTGCACATGTCAGGATGTTGAAATATACAAGGTATGGTTTGTCTTTAACGCTGAAAAAAAAGCACGAACACATAATGAAACGCATTCAGTAGTCCGTTTAAGTATTGATCAAAATATTTCTAGCCATGGGTGTTGGTCGCATAAGGGAAAAACAACATCTAAGGAAATAAATTTGTAAAAATCAGCAAAACGTTTTATTTTGTGACATTCTGATACGAAACTCAAAAGCATCTTGGTGATCAAGTTTTGTTGATGATGCTACTATAGGTTCATTGTAATTATTCCCAGAAAACATGTGGTCATATATATATATAACACTGAATGAAATTTCAAGAAATTTGAAAGAATAATCAAGGGAACCAAGGTTAAAGCGGTAATCAAAAGAATGTAATTCAGGGACAAAGACCAGAAATGGAAAACAGACATACACAACAAAGAACATAAAGTAACTAAAATCATACATACAAAGTAACAAAAGTAAATGAGCAACTCGGATTCCGCTAAAAACTGGGAGCATGGACCAGGTGCACCGGTAGGGTAAGCGTCCTCTGCTTTTCTAGAAACACCCGCCGAGTTGCTCATAAAAAGTCAAGTCCGGGGTAGACAAACGAGGAAAGGAAAACTATGACCCGTTGAATAAATCAGTTTTCATGGTGCTGTTGGATACACCATAACGATCCACGAGTTCATGATGACGACCATAACACTTCTGTAGTGATGCCTTCAATCTTGTAGCAACATAACCCTGTTCCAGAAGCCTATTTGTTAGAGTTCTAGCGCGATACAAAAAGTCTGCGTAGTTTCGGCAAGCTCTGACATAACGTATGAGTTGTGATATGAACACTCCATACGCAGGAGCCGAAGGGATGTTGCCACAGATGAAAGGAAAGTTGACAATTCTGAATGAAAAGTCATCACGTTTGTCGTAAAGTTTGGTCAATAGTTTTCCTTTACCATCGATTTCTAAGTGTAGGTCAAGATATGAGGCTGACTTCACAGTGTCTGTAGTATCTTTCATCTCAAGTTATTTTGGGTAGATGCGATGTATCAAATCCCCGAAATTAGGATTGTTTAAAGATAACACGTCATCTATATAGCGGAAAATGATATTGAACAATTAGCCAAACAATATTCTTTCTTTCTGATCAGATCAGCTATAAAGTCAGCCTCATAAGAGTAAAGGAATAGGTCAGCTAGTAAAGGAGCACAATTTGTTCCCATTGGAATGCCGACCGTTTGTTGAAAAACACGTCCACCAAACTGGACAAATATGTTGTCGAATAAAAATTCCAGCATTTTGTAAACATCTTCCTCTGTGTATTTGGAAGATGATTTGGAATTATTTCTTACAAATAAATTTAGAGTACTCCTTAAAGAAAAGGATTGTTGTATCGATTACTGCTAACAAAATAGTGAAATATGAATAAATGAATAAATGGAAAAGTGGTCATCATCTTGAAACGTAGACTGCCAATGATAGAAAACTACTGTCCCAATTCTACGGAGTATCATTGCTTTTTTATGTAAACATATATTTTTTTCTAACAGACGATAAAGAACTTGTTTCCAAAGCTGCTCTTTGTCACTAGATTACATTTGTTTGATTACCGCTATAACCTTGGATTCCTTGATTACTCTTCCAAAAGTTGATGTCGACAGATGTCGATAGCATCCAATCTTAATAGAAGGACATTTGTGACGGTACTAACTCTCTTAGGTTTGAGTATGAATGTAGTTCACTGTGCACTTTTGTTCTTGCTTTGAAAACTTATATTGTTGCAGCATGAATGTAGGAAAGGGTCGTAATTATATGCGAAATTTTTCATTCTGTAATTTCTTTAGGAAATTGTGATTTAGCTCTGTGAAACAATGCCATATAAGACATTTATCACTGACAATCTACCCAGTCTCTATTTAACATTTGGTCTGTAGCAATGGTAATTTTCTGATGATGCCTACCAAGGCTCCAATTCACAGGATTTAAGATATAAGAAATTGAAACGGCAAAATGAATTACATCTGTCTCAGCGAGAATATAAAAATGCAATACAATATTGGTTATAACATAAACTACTTGCACGAATATTCTCTTAAACTACCTTGAATGAAGGGTATTTACTAACAAAATTACCTAACAGATCAAATCCACGCAGTTGTCAATAGGAACAGTCAAAAGGAAAGACTGTATAACAAATGAAAGGCGAGTTAAACCAGGTTTTATATCGTGCTAATATCACAGAGCTCTTTATATCTGACTAACCGGTACTGGAAAAATAGCCACAAGAATTAGAAGGTTTGCTTCTAACTTCAAATTTCCTAAACTCGAAATTGACTTCCTATAGAATGATTGGTTTTAAAGAACAAATGTATAAATCTTTATTTTAATTCTTAAATTTCAATGTATAGATTAAAAGACACAAACACAAAGAACTCACGTAGAATCGTAACCACAGATCTGTCCCTTTGAATCTGTTGGCAAAATCAGTTTGTATGGATCTCCTCTCGTGTATCCTTAAGAAAAACAATCAATGGGATAGGAGTTAAAAGCAACAATCAGTAGTCAATGTATTCTTGAAAATATAACGAAAGCGATTGCTTCTTGATATGGATATCACAAGTATTTTAAAAGGGTTCTGGTTTGAAATTATTCTTGACCGAACCTAAGAAATTACTACCGAAATCCAGCAATGTACTTATTTCTTTTTAAGTGTTAGCAATTCGAGGTAATAATTGTATGAAATGCATTGCAATTGCATCATCAAAGGGGGATGATCCACTTTCCACATCATTATTTTGTAACTTTAAACTCGCTTTCCTGCATCTAAGATTAACGAACTGTCAACTCCCATTTTTTAGTGGAGTCCGAGTTGCTCATCTACTTTTGTTACTTTGTATGTATGATTTTAGTTACTTTATGTTCTTTGTTGTGAATGTCTGTTTTCCATGTCTGGTCTTTGTCTCTGGATTACATTCTTTTGATTACCGCTATAACCTTGGTTCCCTTGATTACTCTTTCGTCTTTAATGGACCATAGATTATGTGCCAACGTGGATAAAATCGTGTTTTTGTTTGAGACAAATTACTTATTTTTCAATTTTGTGGTACAAGAAATACAAAAAAAATTTTTGTCTTACAATTGCATTTACATTGAAAACTTTCTTTCATCGCTTTTTACTGTTCAAAACAATAACAGCCACCATTTCCTGATAAAAAAATCCATAGGGCTCCATTGCTTATTTCATTTATTTAGTATAATGACAAAATATCTTTAAAAAACCAGATTTTCATCAGAATTTATAACATTTTTGGCAAACATAAATCTAACACCATACTAACTGTGAAACCATTTACCGAAAAAAAATCATCATATCTGCATTTAAAAAAAAACAATTTTCAATTACTACTAATGCAAAATTTTCACCTATTATGACCACCTTTATTAGCAGTGCCCAGATAAGAAATAGCTCAGGTAAAGATAAACAACAATAGAAACCATGTGCTTTTGGTGTATTTTAGCGTGACATGTGTTCAATCCAATGTCTGGCTATTGCTATTTAAAATATGTAATACCACATGTAATACTTTAAATATACCAAAGGAACATGGTATTTTTTTATGTATATTCCTATGGCTATTACTTTTACCTGGACTCTTCTAAAAAGGATGTTGATATATTAATAGAAAAGTTTGCATTTTAGGTAATGACATTTTTTTTTTTAATTTCTAGATGTGGATGATCCTTTTAATTTTAAGGGAAATGCTTCATGAATTCGTATGATATTAAAAATTTGTTATGCATTTAAAAAAATGACAAAAATATCTGATTTTTTGAAGTTGTTTTCATTGATTTACTATAGAAATCATATGGACTGTAATAATTATCATTTCCCGTTAGTCAAAATTGTCGTAAGACGCAGATCTTCATCATTTCCTAAATTTAACCTTACCTATGACACTAACAGCTATCATTCCAGAGAAGAAAAACAGAAACAATAGGCAGCATATTATGTCAGTGCATGATCTGGGAAAGAAAAAAAACATATACTTCCAGTTTATGGTGGGGAACAAAGCATAAAATGACAGTGTGTGATCTTCGGGAAGAAAACAAAGTATATTTTGTCAATGCATGATCTTGGGGAAGAAAACAAAGCATATACTGTCAGTATGTGATGTGGAGAATGGAAAGAACGCATGTATTTCTGGTTCATGATCAGGGGCGGTGGGGACAAAGCATAAAATTCCAGTGGATGATTTTGGAGAAGAAAAGAAAGCTTAATTGGTCATTGTATGATCTGAGGAAAAAAGATAGCATATATTTCCGGTTCATGATTGGTGGCGGTGAAAACAAAGCGTAATATCCCAGTGGCTGATTTTTTGGGAAGTAAAAAAATGATATATTGTCAGTGTATGATCAGTGATGGGGATAAAGCATGTAATGTCAGTGCATGGTAGGGGATTCATAGCATATAATTCATTATAAATGTAATATAGTATTGACAACAAGAAACTAATAGAAAATTTTGAATGTGAGAATCAACATGAAATATCAACTTCAAAAAGTATGTAGATAAATCCATGTTGTAAAAAATAATTTCGTGAAAGATAATACATTCTATACTTTCAATTTATACGAACATAAGAGAATGAAATTAAAAAGTTTACCTGTTTTTTATGGGTCCTTTGAAGTTTGGATCAAACTTCCGTTTTTCACCTAGAAACACAAGAGCACTTCGATTTGTTTTAATTGATTATTTTTATATTTTAATAGTTATGGTCATGTTAGTTTTGTACTTATAATAAGGTAGTATGAAATTTTACAATGACACAAAAGCCATACCGTCATTTTGAAATCGCAAGGCAAATTTGATAGATTAACGCCTGGACATAGTTGGTCTTGAATGTATTAACCTGAAAAATTATGAAAACCAAAAACAATTGTTCTTTTGAATCAGTTCTTATTCGTTCCGTCCATGTAAAGATAAGAAAACTACTTTCAAATAGTGAATATGTGCATCGGTAAATGGTCAGTACACTCTTTTGTTTGCTTGTCAATATTTGTATCAACTAACCTTTGTACGCCTCCTTTTCCCCAGAATCTGTCAAAAAAATATATATAACATTCTTAATGAATCATCTGATTTAAAAAAAAAAAGTGTTTTTTATTCAACGGGCGTATACTTGTGACTTATAAGGGCAAGCTCAGATATGATTTAATAAAAGACGTTTTTTATACTATTTTGTCGTTTTACCCACTTCTTGGACGGCTAGATATTTTCGAAATCACACCGTTGACGATGTGATAAACTTGTGTTATGAAAATTTCGCCGTTGCGGTTAGTTGTTGTGTGTTTGTGGATTGATTCTATAAAACCTGATTGGTCGGTGTGACATTTCCAACGTTGTTCGTCTCCCGACACGATTAGTGATGTCATAGACGGACGATCTCTAAACTTTTCTCTATCACAAATGTTAAATGCGAAGCGACCAAAATATTCTAAAGGAATCATATGGAAAAAAGGTTCAATTACTCGTGGAAGTTGAGCATCGTAACTGGTGAGTTGATATTTTTCAATCACCTTTCACTCAATATGAAACATATAGTATGTGGGCTGAGGTAACCCCATTCACCCCTACTCATCTACTGAAATATGATTTTCAGGTACACTTATACCTCCTATTTACGAATCTTTTTGTGGCCAAGAAATAAACTGAAGCATTTTTGTATTTGTTGGTTATTTTTTAATAACTCGTTGAGACAAAAATCAATATTTTACGTTTATTGATTCTTCGAACTTCTTTTTTTCACACAAAGAAGTAAATTGAAATATATAGGTATCATCATGTAGTCCATTGCTTGAGCTTTACAATAGTACTAGGAAAGTTGCGATTACCAATAAAAATGTACCCCTACCCAAACGAAAAATCGGTAATTTTTTCCACATCCTTAAGCATTACCGTAACTATCATTGTATAGCTGAGACATTATGCTATATGATAACACATATATAAATTAAGTTTCTTCACATGCTGGCACAGGAAGACTTAGATGCTTGAACAATTGAGTCACAAAAATCTTGGCTTTTTGAAACAGTGGTGTACACATAAAGGCTTATACTGTAAAAGAATCTGAGAATATTCTATGGGACAAATTGATTCGGTAATTGGAGGTATAAAGGTACCTGAAAATCACCATGAAGTTGGGGTGCACGGTCGACCCTCCCAGACCATTACATTGATAGGATATGTGAGAGCAAGAACTGAAAAGGGAATTGATTATTACTATATTATTGAAAATTGCAGCGATCCATAACAAAAGAGCGGTCTCTTGATTCATCGAATAAAGGGAAATACCAAAGTTATCAAACTGATAGGTAGTAAACTCTTGGCAATAGTCAGAGAGAATATTCAAAAGGAAGAAAGTCCATATAACAATGGCAATATCAAAGTAAAATCGTAAAGTTGGAACGACACAATGCTCCTGGCTTGGTACAGGTATTTCTGCTGATGGAAACAGTGGATTTAAGTTATTCAAACAATTCAAATGTAATGTACCACAACTGAACGAACATTACAAAATATATATTAAAAAAGTAAGATCTGATCTGTAATTTATCTTATTAGTTTGTCATACCTGGTGCACCTGATCCATGCTCCCAGTTTTTAGTGGAGTCCGAGTTGCTCATTAGCTTTTGTTACTTTGTATGTATTATTTTAGTTACTTTATATTCTTTGTTGTGAATGTCTGTGTTTCTCATGTCTGGTCTTTGTCCCTGGATTACATTTTTTTTGATTTCCGCAATAATCTTGGTTCCCTTGATTACTTTTCACAAATTAATTTAGTTTATGTCCTATCAAAATTGTTGCAAGAGAATAAATGAACACGATCACGCAGAAATGTTCAACTCGTCCTTATCTTTTGTATGTATTCTCGACTCTATTGAAAATTATTTCAATTTTAATTCTTTCATTTTTCATGTTTATTCGTTTGAAAATGCTAAGTAGGCAAGGGACACACTTTGTTTACATTAAAATGCCAATTGATACTTTTATAGAATCGATTTTTTCCAACTATTCTTTATTTTCAAAACTGAACTATATATAGAATTTATACCACATATAATAGGTAACGAGTAAAACGAGTAGCAAAAAAATAAATTCATTGAATTGGTCATGATCATAGCTAGTTTTATCACTTTAAACACATTGATCTAGTGGCATCTTTCATACTCATTTGACATACATGACTATTATATGTACACCAAAAGCCAAACAGTTTCACTTTGGGCATCACTGAAAGCATTCGATACATCAAAATATCCCATGTTCAAAAATCGCAGTTCTCTTGGAACCTGTGCATTAATAACACATATTTACATTTCAAAATAGAAATTACGCGTTAATTTATTCATTTTTTTTATGTTACCAACTATTAACTTACCTTCCTTCTTCGACTTCCCCTTCTCTGCATCAGAAATTTTGGTCATTTTGGGTACAAATTATTTATCCTTGAAACGTAAAAGTATAACGCAAAACGCAAAAAATGCTTGCTGGCATGTCCCATTAATTCAATTCCATGTTGTTGTCAACACTAATTGACTGTAGAGTATAAAAACCGTTCTATTAGACAAAAGAAATTTAATGAATTAAAAGTCCTATTTAATAAGCTATTGTTACGAAACAATGAGCGCTTTCGTTTAACGTGAAATATGAATATGAGGAAGTATATACACAGTTAAATATGGGTCTGTAAAACTTCAAAATTTCAACCGTACACAATTAATGTACCGCTATGACATTGTAAATAATACTTGTTTAAATAAGAATTGTGTAATAAAATGGTAAACTCATAAACAATGTTTATATTGACGCAAATTTGCATAGATAACTATGGATAAACAAGTAGTTGAAAAGTACCAGAAAAAGCAGAATGTTTTTTCTCTATCTATATTCTAAAGTATGTAAATAAAATAATGATCGGTCGAAATGGACCTTAATATATTTTGGGGCAATCTCAGTCATCCAAGCCCCGTCATTTCGGTAATAAAGTAATTCTTTTCGAAATGTTAATGTCAGATTTGGAAAATGATTATGGTGAATTTAATAATATTTTCAAGATACCATGAGCTTCTTAAACATCCATAGATTTAATGAAAAGTACTTGTGTTGGTTGTGTTGCTATTTTTTTCTGTTTTGGGGCATCTCTGTTTACAGCTTGCTTTCTCTCTGTAATTCACATTTATTGTTGTCTATACCTGGATGTGAGGCCACGTGATATTAACAGTTTTCACTACTTAAAGGTTGTATCAGTACTCCATTAAAAGGAGTCAATGTGTTCTGTGATTCAAGACTTCACACATGCTTAGTATGTTCAACAACATACTGCCTTCCAGATGCAATAATTAAATTTTGAGTTACATGAATGATATTCAATCTAATTAATCATATGATGCATTTCAATGTTTTGATTTATTGCATTAAATCAATAAATATTGTTTCCCACTAAATCTCCATTTGCATGATACTTATATGGACTCATAATTCATAATTATGTTTGTAAATCTACCGCTACGGATACAATATCTTTATTGTTCGGCAAGACATTTAAAAAATCTTTTTAAAGCATACAAAGACATATATACACGGATTGTGATAGAATTGTCGACACGTTTAGTCTATTTGGTCACGATTTTGGTCATAGTTTATATCTGGAAGTTTGTTTTGTTTTGTTTTGACACTGAAGTCGCAGTTTCATGTCATTATGTCATTAGTCTTACAGAAATATTCATATATGTTTAAAACCAATAGTACTGAAATCATCAAATTGCCAAAGAGACTAAAGGGTTAATACAAACAAATTAAGAAGTGAAGCAATATTATCTTATATATAATTTAGATACGTCAATTTTGTATGTTTGGAAATACCGGAAGAAAAAGTAACTTATCAGTCCGGAGCAATAAGTAGTTACCAGTCCTGGACGTATAACGGTTTTACTTCCGTTTTGTTAAGTAAGCCTGCACATTGTTATACACTTAAGTTGAAATTGAGATTGTCATCGATAACAGATTTCTAACTTGCACTAGACTGGGTGGTCAATACAATGAATGATATTGGACTACAAATGATACCATAAATATAAATGCTGCAAAGGGTCTGGAATCAAAATGTTCAATTTTTGCAAATGCTTTAACTGACAATTGATATTTATAGTTCAGATGATATATAATTTTGGGATAAATAATACATTTTTTATACTTACTTGATGAAATCTGGAATATAATTATTCTTTATTGATTTTTATGCATTTCTATTAAATGCCATAACTATATGATAAATTCAGATTATTGTATTGTATTTTAAATATCGACCCGTGAACAAACACGAGACTTCCATATCAAACCCGAGAGGTCTGCGGAATTTAGTACTGAGTGAAGCAGAGCTGTAAACGCGTTGAAATAGCACATAAACCCACTACACCTGATAGAGGTCATAATAACGAAAACTTGAGTTATTTAAGTTACACCAAGACGCTTAGATTAACATACTCTTCATAGGCGGATTGCGTGTTTTCTCCAAGAAAGGAAAATGGCATGGATGATACACAATGTCATCGCTTCAATGGTAGTGTATATATCTAAAAAATAAGGCCTATACAAAATGACGTCATATGAGTACGAGGACAGATCAATTGAAAAGGACCATATTGCTCTAATTTAAAAACTGGTTTGTCTTATCCAGAATACGAACAGTCTGGAGATCATTCTATTGCTGATATATCCATCTTGTAGCTTTTTCATTTTAATAGCTATCTAATTGCAAAAATATAGCATCCATTCTATTGTTTTAGATTAGATTAATTAACTACACAAACAGATAAATGACCATGCATGGTAAGTCTCAACACTTAATTTGTGCATACATTGCGAACAAACGATCCAGTACCCTACAGTTCTACACACCTTGGGGATTAGGCGGCTATAGAAATGTGTAAATATGGACTAAAAATAATTATTTACAATAAATGAGTATCTTTATCAGACATTAAATATACATATAGTCATAGTAATATTTCCAGCAGTCAGACATGCTGTTTAAGTTTGATGTTCCTAGTCAAATCGAAGGCCTTATGAGTCATAATGCATACAAAAAAAAACGAATGATGTTATGTTCGTGTGTGTTAAAGGCTTCCATTTTGAACATCATTTGATAATATATGAATAAGACAAACAAAAAAAACTTCAACATTTTGTCAGTATAAAAAGACATAAAAAGAAACATTTCTTAATTTATCAAATATTTAGAGTTAAAAAGATGTGTATACAAGCTTGTCCATTAAAGCAATCAAAAATGTACTTCGTGTATTCTCTGTGACACACAATAATATGGAATAAATTTCACATTTTTAACAGAGGTAAAAGTTTAAAACACGGGTGACAACCAAATCGTTTCTTAGTTTAAATAAACTTCACATGAATCCTAAATTATATGCCACACATTCATGCATATATTATGAATAAATCTGGCTTGCCCATATACATTTCAACTTTTCTGCTCCAAATTGGTACAATGAAAAAATCTCCTCCGCTCTAAATTGAAAGAAGGTTGAATTAAAAAGCGGAGTTTGTTGCATACAAAATGTATTACTAATTAGCAGAAATTTGAGAAAGTCTATACACAAATATGCCAAGAAGGAATCTCTTATATCTACATGGTAGTTAATAATTGTATATTTATAGCACTGCAAATGATAATTCAAAAAGATTTTTTGGGCGAAGTATCGATTTTGATGTCATGATGACAAAAAAGGACGAATGAAGATTCAAAACTGTGACTATTAATGTATGACTGGACATATTGAAAGATTTTGTCATACCATTGATAGGCGAATATATTATTTACACGAATTTAAAAATGTTGATCTTAACAATAAAATAGAAAAGGGAGTATTCACTACAAAACTGGATAGTCTTAAGTGTATATCTGCTGAACTTGTTTATTATATTGTAGTAAGAGTTCGAAGGCAAAATAAACAATACTTCAATGTAATATTAATCAAGATGAAACCAAAAATGAAAATAAAATGGTGTACATTTTTTTTGTTTGTTTTGAAGTTATGACAGTGAGATGTTTTACAGAATGAGCTATGACTTTTGTGTGTAGTACTTTTTGCCTTCATGTTAAATAAAGTAAAATGATAATTAGAAAAGGCAAAAGTTGCTTTCACTTTGGTATATGCTATACTGAATTTTAATCTGTATGTTTTCGTGTTTTTGTATAAAATTTTAAACATGCATTTCGATATCTTTGCAACCTTTGTACCAAATATGGTCACTAAGCTCACTCTTGGAAACTTAAAATCGCTGAAAATTATCAGCTCAAAAAATTGCAATTAAAACAGATATCACCTGAGTGTAAAAACATGTAGACATAACAGGAAGACATTGTTGCCATTGAAGCATGTCTATAACATTGGAAAAGGTTTGTGAATTAAATTTTCAAGAACTTAAGAAAGTTTGTCTTAGATTTAGTGACTAAGTATATATATAGTTTTTTGTTTTGTTTTTACTTTTGTTGAAATACATGTAGTGTAGTGGTTTCTTTTTCGTTCTTGTAACTATAATTACTATTAATAAATTTAAATCAGATAACAGATGTTCACAGAAGTATTTCAATAGTCATATTCAGTTTGAGTTTCTGGACATTTCAAAGGCGTCATGTTTCAAACTTTCTATAAAAAATCATGTTGTTTACTTGTATGATTGATACAAAAATCCTCTGACTAAGAATATGATTTCTTGATAAAATATAAGACATAACAGTGAAACATCAACATTTTATTTGAAAGAAAACATCCACTTATATGTTATAACAGATCCAACAGTTAAGTAGCTGTCTTTGTAAGAATCATGCAAAATCTGAAATATGTGATACACCCCAAAAAAGGCTACATATTTTTATTTTTATAATTAAGTTGTTTTATGGGTCTATACTATGAAATGTGTAATTATTCATTCAAATCTGCCTGCTCTTAGGAGATAATCCACACTGAAAATACAGTAGATTCTAATGTATTTGAGCACCATTTACAGAGTTATCTCCCTTAATTTTGATATCTACAGTGCATTCTATATAATTTTTATCTCCTAAGAGCACGGATTATATGAAAAACCACATGTTTATTTCTGTTTACTATGACATTTCAAACAAAATATCAGAAATAAAAATATGTAGGCTTTTTACACATGAATCACATTTTGCATGATCCTTAGCTGGAGTACTACTTAAAAATACAAATTTATCAAAAATTACGTACAAACATGAGTGTCTATTTCAAAGAAACAGTATAAAAAGTGGTGTTGCATCAATAATCATGATTAACCATTTAATATTATTGAAATTTTCATTGTCAGTTTCACTTGTAAGATTTTCAGTCCATTTCAGTGTATAGGTTCCAATTCAAAGAGCAAATTACCAAGTCTATAGTTTTTAAAGAAAGCTTTCTATACAACCTTTATTACGCCTTATAGGGACGGAGCAGCAGCAAAATCGTACATATGTAAATCCCGTCAAAACATATATATCGCTCAGTGTAAAATCTTTCTGTCAGAAGTGGCATATTTTGGAAGGTGGATGTGATTGTTTGAACTTTAAAGGCAAACACATCATGTTTTTAAGGAAGTCTTGCATATTCCTCTTGGTTAAGACATCAGCAATGTAACAACATAACAGTGCATATAAAGTTAAGTGTAATTTGAGTAGAAATAGCTCCATCTCTCGCAGGCAAAGGTTGAAATAATATTAAATTTTGAATTAATCTGACTGCCCATTTTACAGTATATTAACAAATATGTTTATGAAATATATCAATATCCTGCAAAATGGTACAATCAAAGATAAAAAAATGACCAAACTGTACTATGGCCTCCACAATTGGATTGTATATAATATCACAATAATCAAAAGGACGGATACAGAAAAAAAATATCACTCAAAATGCATTCCTGGAATTAACTATATGAGGTAAAACATGACTATAATTAATTATCAGAAATTTATTAAGTTCTGGACTTCACAAACAGATAAGAAACTGGTGTTTATCTTGCACAAACATATAATTTTCCATGTATATACAATTAATATAAAACCTTTAAAATATGAATTTGAAAACAAAAATTAACAAAATTTAAATGAAAAAACAATAAGATGAAACCACAAATGAAAAAAAGTTGATTTACAGAAAATCTCATGACTTCAAAGTTTTGATAATGAGAAGTTTTACTGAATGAGCAATGAATTTTATGTGTAGTATTTTTTGGCCTTTTTTGTCCAATTTTAAAAGTGGTAAGTAAGGAACTGCAAAAAAATAATACATCTACAAACAGTATGTGGTCTGAATTTTGTATACTTTATTCATTTAGCATGTTTTCACATAGAAAGCATGATCATATTGTTTTGTTTCTGTAAGGCATCATCTTTAACAAGCTTTTTGTATTTCTTTAAACTTGAAAGAGTAGTAATATAACTTTGAAATAATTTTTGGACAATAAACTATGAAAATTACCTTCATTGAAAATGATCTGATCTAAACATTAAAACATTACATTTAAAACATGGTCCTATTATTTTTTCAATCAAATATCACAGACAATGAATTCAACAACAAATATAAAAATAGTCATTTTACAAGTACATGTACACAAAATAATACATATTTATCAATAAATGTTGAAAATAAAAAAATCATACATTTTCTCATAACAGCATGAATTTCTTGGAACCAGCCAAGAAACTATTCTTTGTACAATAATGTATTGCATTACTCATCAAAGGTTAAACCAAGACTACTTTCAACACTTTTAAAGGGGATAAGATATCTACTGTGAACTTAAAAATAAGAATATATAATAAAATAAATAAGCGAAGATAAGTAAAATATATTAAATTGAAAAATCAATTACCTTTTTTCAATTTTCTTTCATCTAAAATTTGGAAAGAACAGAGAGACTGTGCAATTAAATAAAATCAGATGGATAAGAAAGGGTTACCACACATTCTCAAACCCCATATCAAATTGCCTACATCAACTAAAACAGTAACTTCTACTATTTCCTGTAACATAGTTTCATTTATTTGAATTTATCATAGAAATTGCATTTTTTTAAAAAATAATACATAGCAGTATTTCTATAATAATATGAAATTAAAAGAAAAAAACTGAATACTTGCCAATATGATTTAAAGCGTTTTAATGCTCATCTTTTGTGCATACTTTAGATTATTTTGACATATCTAACAAACTGGCGAGGTGTACCTTTCCTTCCATAAAATGATTGAAGGCATCATTACACTTTAAAAGTGACCAACTTTAATGTAACAATAACATTTATGCTATTTTTTAAATATCACATCTCTAGCAGTATTGCTATAAAACTTTAATTTCAAGCCATTTAATTGGATTTACACGGCGTCATGTGATGTCACTTCTTAAGTGTAACTCCACCTTAAAGATGAATGGAGTAAGAAAAATATAATCTGATGTATATACAACCCTGAGAACGCAACTATTCGCTAATATTGGGCAAAATCTACTCAGCAACAAAACATTGCTCTCTTTTTTCAAATTAATTACTTTTGCCATCTAACAATACCTACTATCACACAATACAGTAAACATATTAATTTTCGCAGTTGCTATTTTTTGCAGATTCTGCCGAATGAACATATTTGTGGGTATCAATTATTGCGGTGTCAAAAAATGGTTAGCGATATGTTGTGTTAACAAATCCACTTTGCGAGTACTATTTTTTGCGGATTTCTGTCCACCACTAAAATAGTGAAAATTTGTACACTGCGAACATTAATACATTAACAGTAGTAATTGGATCCATAAATGGCAGTGCACATGTACTACACAAACATTAAATATTTTTTTCTTAGAATTCAAAGAAGTTGTTTTTATCTATTAAGAATTTTATGAAAAAGTAATATAACTAGTCTAAAATTGTATGACTGAAAAGATTTTGACATAAAATTGACTGATCTAACATATCAACGTATGGTTCAACTATAAAAAAAACTGCTTTTACTTGGGGTTTCCAGAAGTAAAGACTATTTTTCCCCTCTTCATAGTTTTTTCTGCATTATTTCTTTCCTTTAGGCTCTTCAAACTTATTTGTTTTATTCAGGATTTTCATTAAGTTTTTACTCATGAAGTAGGGTTTTTCTGGTGATCCATCATGCATCTCCAAATCTTCCACTGGAAAGATAATATAATGTACAAAATCATTATATTGAAAGTTTTCTAGTGAGTCCATGAGTAAATATTTCCCATTACATATGATATTAGAATAACAAAAGCTACATTACAGGTACCGGATCTGACCAACTTATTGGTTGTTCCAAATACTTTAACCAAGCAGACTAAATTAGGAATAGGTATTTAGGCCTGAAGAGTAGATTTCATACAGAGCAAATCAGTTCTGCAGAGGAAATTTGATAACAGAAGGAGAGTGTTTATCAGCAACTTTATTGTTTTTCAATTGTTCTTACAGCCTGATATTTTCAATCGCAAGCTACTGTCATAATACAAAATATGTATTGACAATATCTAATGACAACATTTCGTCAACTGTGACATTGCTGTAACAGAAAAACATCAGTCTTGAACATCTCAGAACTAGAAATGCCATTATTTTGTATTTCTCAAAAATGCATGTGACTTTGTAACCACTGGGCGGTGATTAAATTTCTTTGAGAGTTTTCCTTTCATTTTACATTTTCGAGTTTTCCACAGATTTCATAGGAGAAAACAATTATCCTCCAATGCTCTAGATAATTACAAGATTTCTCCACTCTTGATAGTTAAATTTAAAATTTAACATACTCATTGAAGCTACTGGGTTGAAATCTAAAATTTAACAATCTCAAGTGGAGAAATCTTGTAATCCCTTGGAGACTGAAAGAAAATCTTCTGCCATGTGATGGAGTGATATAAAATAAATCAGAAAGTGGTTCAAATATCTGCTGAGGAGACAAATACTTAACAAAACAGAGAAAGAGGACATCTATCATCATATTATGATCTGGTGGAAATATATGGGCAAAATCAAGACTTATCAAAATTGGTTATTAGGTCCCAGTGCCACATAACCTTAAAACATTACTTTGGTCCAAAAAACTTCTCAACTGTCATTAAAGTCATCAGCTACAAAGACTTTGATTGGAGTTACCATGGAAATTAAGAATATTCTCAGACTTAAGTATTTTTTTTCCTTTTGTGGTGACAGGGCCTGGTTTGAGGAGGCGATAAAAAACTTACAGAAACAGAGGAACAGTGTATCTACTGCCATGTTATAGACACTGAAGAATGTACAGGAGATGATGAACATTCCTATCACCACAACCTACAATATAAAAAACAATGTATTGTACTTAAATATTAATTTACAACTGTGATATTTAAAGACTTATAGTAGACTTGTGTCAAATCGCGGATTATGAACGCAACATAAATAACATAAAGTAATTTGCAGCTGCTTAGAAATTTTATACTTTTGAAAATCATTCACCCAACGAAGTCTTGCATACTGCAAATTCTGAAATGTTTTCATTTATTAATTTCATACAAAAAATACATATGACTTACTTCCAAAAACTTGTGTCAACAAAATAAAATTTATAGAATGTTTGCTGGAAGATTATCCTCAAAAGTGCACAAAATAAAACTGATATTTGGCCAAAATTACAAAATACAATAGATAATGTAGACAAGAATTTTAAAGTAGCTGTCTTTGTTAGAATCATGCAAAATCTGAAAAATGTGATACACCCCAAAAAAGGCTACATATTTTTATTTGTGTAATTAAGTTGTTTTATGGGTCTATACTATGAAATGTGTAATTATTCATTCAAATCTGCCTGCTCTTAGGAGATAATCGACACTGAAAATACAGTAGATTCTATTGTATTTGAGCACCATTTACAGAGTTATCTCCCTTAATTTTGATATCTACAGCGCATTCTATATAATTTTTATCTCCTAAGAGCACAGGTTACATGAAAAACCACATGTTTATATATGTTTACTATGACATTTCAAACAAAATATCAAAAATAAAAATATGTAGGCTTTTTACCCATGAATCACATTTTGCATGATTCTTATCTGGAGTGCTACTTAATATCTTATTTAATTCTTGCCTATATTTGGTTAGCATAGCATAAAAACATATCAAATGGATAGACTTATAAACATCCCGTTCCCAAAAGTATACATACTAATTTGTTTTAGTAAATTTGGTCCTGTTTAAAGAAATAATCCAACTTACCACAACTGGTGTAAGGAAATAATTCAGTGTTGGATTGTAATTCTGAAAGAAGTCTATTCCTCCTGAGAACCAGAAATAAGCCCCAACACCTGTAAAACAAAAACATTATTCTTATTGATTACACAACATCAAAGTAAAGAGTAAGGAAGCAACAATTTGATTTTTATGGAGGGGGGGGCAGGGTCAAATTTGAAATAAAAGGCAGAATGATGATGTACACAGCAAATATTTTTCACGTGAAATTCATGCTAATCGAGCTTCACATGAAATTCATGTGAAATTCACATGAAATTAACATGATTTTCATGTGAAATTCACTAACACAAATTTCATGTGAACATTTCTTGTGAATTTCACGTGAAGGCTCCATTCACCTGAATTTCACATGAACTCTGCCACTTAGTTTATTTGCTCAATTCAGGTGAAAATCATGTGAAATAACTTTGCCTGTGTACGGTTAAAAAATTCTAAAATGATCACATTGGTAAATCCAGGACAGGCTAGATGAAAAAAAAGTCAGGTAAGAAAATTATACTGAAAAAATCCAGGACACAAAATTTGATCTTAGAATTTTAAACAATCAAATGTGCCATACATGAGAATCATATGGTTTGCAACAAATGAATATCATATGAATTGGGTATGATATGTTAATCATATGTTTCCATTTACATATGATTATTGCATGACTATCATATGATAATCACATATCATATGTTTTTCGCTGCTGTAATATAAGGATCATAATATAATAGGTTAAACCCTAAACACTCCCTAAGAAACATATGAATTCAAACACTTAAGCCCTTTCATAATTTTTGTCAGGCCACTTAATATTTATTTCCAAAATGGTAAAATTTGTTCTGATATACAGTTTTTATGCATTCTTCTGTTGTCGTGGTCTGAATTAAGTATGGGTCAAAATGTACAGCTTTGGTAAGGAACTGTGGGTTGTCATGGTCTGATGATTTAGGGTCGAATTGTTTGGTGTTGATAAGATGATTATGCCATTTTAGTAAACATTCAAGGGCCATGTTTTAACCATCCCTTTCTAGGAAAAAATTAAGATCCGATTTGTATTTAATCATCCAAGCTAGTTAATGTTTCCTAGTCCAGTGTGGTTTTCAACTGCATTATTAAGTATACAAGAATGGAGTTGCAATGACGCTATTTTTAAGCTCCAAATTTTACCTGCACAAACTATACGTTGATGGTTTCTCTGGCCATAAGTATACTAAACCCACTTTTTTTTCTTGATAATATAACCATTAACCCTCCCTTCTAGAGTGTATGATTATAATACATTTCCAAACCAAAATTATTGCAAATCATGGGTAGGGAAACTTTTTAAAAATTCCAAATATATTTATTTTTGCATTTTTCCAAACCATTAGTCACATTGATATTTTTAAAGTTTCAAACATAATAAACATTTAAAATTATGAAAAATCATATTTATGATATTGACAAGGGAGATAACTCACCAACAGCAGCTGTGACTAGAAGTTTACTGATAAACAGGACATAATCACAGACCTTGTCTAAAACTACAGCTCTGCAAAATAAAGATTTAAATTGTAATTCAGTCTAAAACTAAATCTAAACAAAATGAAATAAACTTTGACTATTTTACATCAATCATAACTAATTATACAAAATGATATGATTATCAATAGTTTGGTTTGTTCTTACAAATACATCACCCCTTTCCTGAACAAAAAACTTGAATGAGTTCAATCTAGGATACTCCTTAAAATCTCTATCTTTGATTATTTCCCTTTACTTCATGCATATCTATTAATTATGCTATAAAAAACTTCAATATAATGTTTCATCCAGTTTCATTAAATTCAAGGCACATAGAGGAACAGACAGACAGAAAGATGACCAGATAAACAAGTGGTTTCCTAATAACACCCAATATTTGCATAAGCAGTATAAAAATGATAAAAGAAAAAATAAGAAAAAAAGATCCAGAAAGTGTAGTCAATAGGAAAAAGAATGGATATGAACAAATGCAACATATATATCCTAAATACAAACTACTTTCAGCAATCACCAAGGATAACTTTATTAAAACCTCAGTCAGTCATGGGGAAACTACTAATCACTGAGGACAACTTTATTAAAACCTCAGTCAGTCATGGGGTTATTACTAATCATCGAGGACAACTTTATTAAAACCTCAGTCGGTCATGGGGTTACTACTAATCACAGAGGACAACTTTATTAAAACCTTATCAAGGAATTTAAGTATAACAAGATAAAAACACTCCTCCAAAGACAAATCAACACTAAATGGGAAAAAAAGTATACATCGGCTTACCATCGGCTTACCATTGCTTATGGGGAGGGAATCTAATCCTTCAAACTTACCTTACAACATTTCGTAATAATAAGAAAAATGCCTCTTTAGCAGCTGAACAGAAATTTCTACCATATACAGCAGTCTGAAATTAGATCAAATGAAAATAATGCAATCTTTGAATATCAAGACTGATTCATATTTTGAATATTTCAGGTGACTAATTAGTGGAATAACATGATTTCTTACATAAACATAGAACTACAATGATCTAAAAAGATAAACTTGAATGTTACACAAACAATTTGTATAAAGGGTACAATTATTACATCATAATTGAAAATAGAATTATTACATCATTATGTTTGATCAATTTAACACTAAAGACTTTTGTTTTCATTACTCTCATTATTTTTTCACTTTTCACATATTTGGGGGGGGGGGACATTTTAAGTGACAAATAATTTAAAAACCCATATATTTTGCCTTCTTTTTATTTCTTAAATTAAATTTACTAATTTCTATTTCAATGAAAGATTATGAATGTAGAGTCTTCAACTAAATACTGATTTCTGTAAGTATGAACTCAAAATTTCTAAAAACTATACAACTGGTTGCAATATTGTGTAAAAAAATAACTATCAAACAACATAAAGATGACAAAAGGCAAAAATCACATTAATTACACTTACCATGATGTAGGCATTTCTGTTCATGAACTTGACGAATTTTTCTAAACACCAGAAACAACACTTTAAACATCTGTAAACAGAGAAAAATGTTAAGTAGCAGTCTTTGTAAGAATCATGCAAATTCTGCAAAATGTGATACACCTCAAAAATATTTTTATTTTTGTTATTAAGTTGTTTTATAGATCTATATGATGAAATGTATAATTATTCGTTCCAATCTGTCTGCTCTTAGGAGATAATCAACATCGAAAATACAATAGTTTCTATTGTATTTTACTGTCATTTACAGAGTTATCTCCCTTAGTTATGAATTCTACAGTATATTCTATATAATTTTTATCTTCTAAGAGCAAGGGTTATATGAAAAACCACATGTCAATTTCTGTTTACTATAACAATTTAAACAAAATATCAAAAATAACAATATGTAGGCTTCCCAACCATGAATCACACTTTGCATGATTCTTAAGTGGAGTGCTACTTAATATTTAAAAAAAGAATCAATTGTAAATCATCTCATAAAAAGTTTAAAGTTTAAATTATATTTAATCAGAAAAAAAACAGAACTGGGAGAACAAAATAAATACCTACAAATATTTAAATTAAATTTGGTTATAGGTTTGGAAGGCAAAACTAGAGCTCACGTATCAAACTCTGCAATATTTATTCCAAAACAGCCTTCCATGTCATAATAAATTCTGGCAAAATATTTTGTTACTAAAGTTCTGGATTGAAAACTACCATATAACCTTACATTGCCAGATCCTTAAAAACTACATCAAAGCAGTATTTGGTGACATCACAATGACTCAATAATGACAAAAAAGTATGTAATGTTTGTATGCTAGGATTCCAATATCATTTGAACTTCAAAATATACCATAAGAAATAAAAGAAAGTATATTGATATTTCCACAAAACAAAAGGCCTGAAACAAGTGCTGGTGAATCTTCTCCTTTAACCAAAAATGCTATGCTATGATTATAAAGCTAAACATGACTTACTTGACAAAGAATTTAGCCACTGGATTTTCCTTTCCTTTCAGTTTATGATCAAGGTACTCCAAGAAAAGTCTGATAAACTGTATTATAGCAATTATAAGGGATCCAAATGCCAAAGTTCCCAGATGGTACCTTAAAAAAATAATACAATACTTCTCATACGTTTGCTCAAAGCAATATTTCAGATTATTTGTCAACAGATAAATAATTGAAATTGGTGAGGCACAACCTGAAAAGATATTGATTAACAAATACTTTGAATATAGAAGTTCCTTAATTCAAACCAAAAAGTTTGGACATTTAACTTGAGAGTAATTTACATGAAAAAATGAACAGCAAAAGATGTACACACAATTGATGTTACCCTATTTCAATTAATCAAGTCTACTTTTAAAAAAGGCAATGAAACAATGTCATGCCCTGTTGAATATCCATATTTTTTTTTCTATCTTCTGATTGTTAGAAATTGACTGTATTATTCTCTCCTGTTGAAATTCAGTCATGTAATATTCATTATAAAAAAAAATACAGTAAATCCTCTCTAAACAAAACCAAAAAATGAAACCAGCTTTAAATTCTTTTGTATCAGTTTAATTGTATTTTGAACCTTTATAAACCAAACACCTACTGTAAACATATTAATTTTTATGGTTGCTAATTTTGTGGATTTTTTCAAATGAACATATTTGTGGGCATCAATTTTTATGGTTTCAAAAATCAATATTAGAGGTATATGGTATTAAAATCCATTTCACAGGTACTATTTTTCATGACGTTCTGTTCAATACGAAAATATCGAAAATTAGTACACCACAAAAATTAATACCTTTTACAATTTCTTAACAAATTCTACGGTCCAAAAAGGTTTCAGGTTAGACAGATTACAATGTATATATTTTTACTACAAAATGGCATGACATTTTATAAGGATAACAAAGAAATAGAATTGTCAGAAAGAAATAATAACATTGTCAATATTCTTACATCATAACTTACCTTAAACTTCTATAAAAGGCAGCCGAGAGTGGGAATGCAGGGATGTCTTTAGGCTTTTCAAAGGCCCAGTAATATGAGGCAAATGAACCCGCTAGAGTCATTTGACCGAGGGCAACAATGAAGTTCATCAACCATAAAAACATAAACAGCATGAATACCAACACTGGTATAATGTACCTAAAAGTTAGAATATATAGGATGAATTTTTGATTTGCTAAATTAAGTCTGGGTCCTGCCTCATGAAAAAATTTTTTGGACAATCAATTAATTAGCAATTTGTTATTTGAAGAAAATCTCAAGGATTTTAGGAAAAGTCTCAATTTAAAATTTTCTACAAAAACAGAACCATGACTGACATGTGATAATAATATTCTAACGAATTCAAAATTTTTAAAAAGTACATCATTTCATATTCATATTTGTTAGAAACTTTAAACCTCAGAAATATAACAGACAAAACACTAATATTACTGTATAGAGGGTCATTTTCGTGGATGCCAAATTTTGTGGTAAAGGTATTATATTTTCAGGGTCTCTATCATTTGTGTCCATAGATACAGGAGGTACTGTATAATATCTGATTCTAAATTTTGTAAGCTTTTATTTTCATGATTCCCAAATTACAAATATAGCAATAATTTGGCTACTTACTCCTCTCCTCCGTATTTCACAAAGTCACAAACTTGTCCAGCTGTGGAATCCTAGAAACACAAATAGTTTACATTTTTCATAAATATATTTTTATCAATACAATAATGGTAAAACATAAGCTTCATGAAACAAGGTAAAACAACACTATAAATACTAGGAATGTTTTGTGGTATGAATTAAATGTACAGACAGCAGACTTATGAAGGTCAGTGATTTTTTAGTCAGCTTAGAATTGCAATATATGTATGCATTTTAAGGAGGTAGACCTGGGGTAATGGATATTACACATGAAATCAGTGATATGTTTGTATCATATTAAACTTCACTAAAGTATTTCAAGCTTTCATTTGAAACAGAATGAAATCAGTCCAAGTTACTTTGATGCTTACATGAGATTGATGTAAAATGCTGAATACAAACGTTCCAATGATTTAAAAGAGTTGTTTCCCTTATCCTAGGTCTACCTCCTTAAAGGACACCTGAGTGAAATTTATGTGAGTTAACTTTAATATTGATGTGATGTATTGCTTTATATAAATAAAACTTCAATTGAAATCTTTTCATTATGCCAATTAACGTACTCAAATTGGGTATCTATTGGGACATGAAATGATATCCAGCCATGTTGCAAAAAAACACTTTGGGGTAAAAACAACTTGACCATAACTAGTGTAAATATTCCAGTATCAAACTCAAACAAAAGTTGGTCTATAATTTATGACACTCAATAACTATACAAAGTTTGAAAAAGATCTGTCAATTTCTTCTTGAGTTATCATCTGGATATGGACAAACAACTATTCAGAGGATATCACATAATACCTCCCCAGTCATTGTGGCTAGGTATAAAAATTAGTTGTGTACTCTACAGTTAAAAAAAATTTCAAAATATACTTACATCAGGTGTACATGGTGCTCTGGAGAGGTAATAATCTACTCCATTACTTGATGTGTTGGTCGAGTTGGAGTAAAATTCTGAATTACCCATTGATGCTATGTAACTGAACAGTACTTAAGGAAATCATAATGAATAATTGGAGAAGAAAATGTGACAAATAAGATTGTATTTTGCATCTTTGAGTTAAAATTCTCCTTAAATAACGTTTTTATTAATGAGAACCCCTCCAAAAAGTTTAAAAAATGAGAAAACAAATTATCTCCCTTGAAAGAACTTCCACTTCCCTTTTGCTTTCTATTTTCTCTACTAATTTAAATAATTAAGTAATTCAAATTCTATAAAAGCTAAAGATTTGTTAATGTTGGAAGTCTAGATAGACTCTATTTCTGATGACCAGAAAAAGATCAGTTTCCCAACCAGCAAAAAAAGAGAATACAGAGCCCATTTATACTCAAAAAAGATTTCAAAAGCTTTTTTCTGTTATAACAGACTGTTGTTCAAAAACATCTGTTTTTTTTTCTACAAAATGTGAAATACAGAAATGACATTCATTTCATTTGTATGTGTCAGTAATTCTAGGTATAAATTAATGAAATACATTGCATTTTCATGATCAAAGGGAGATAAATCAGTTTCCCCATCATTCTATTGTAACTGTCTATAACAATCCAAGATGAACAGACAACCAAATCGTCTTCAGTAGACCATAAACTATCCACACAGTGTCAAATTTGTGTGTTTTTCTCTGAGTATGATTAATTATTTTTCAATTTTGCTTGATTTTTCCAGATTATAACACATTACACAACAGCATTTAACCATAATTTCACTCATAAGTGAATTGCCCTTTTTTTAAAGATTGTCCCTCGATCTTAATTACTGGTAGTAAACCCTAACTTTACGGTATAAAAGGATACGCTACACTAAATCCCATGTATACAACCAGGCACAGCTGTAGGATAAATGGAATTACGGGCCAAAACAAAGTAAATATCATGTTCCCGATGGCTCTGGAATGAAAAAAAATAAAACAATGAGTTGACATCAACAATATACCCTTAGTCTAAAATAAACCCCTTTTTTGAATGAGAGATACATTTTCTGATTAGGCAGGTATTTGGTTTACACAGAATCAAGAGCATTAGAAGATGTCTGGTTTAAACAGGTTACCAGTTTATCCAGGGTTCAGTTTAGACAGGTTTCACTGTATTTAATGACAAATCATTAATGACAGCTAAAACAACATCTATCATACAATAATAATCCAAAAACAGGACATAATACATGTATAATTTTCTGAATAACTTTAGAAGTCAAGAAACTTACACATCATCCATTGTTTTTTTTCAAAATTAAAAATATGTCTAGGGCTTATTTTGAAAAGAAAAACACAAATATATATATGTTATAAAATGGGAAAAAATGATAAAGAGTGTAGAGTTGTCCATTTGTAGTTTGCATTTAATACAGTGTTAGAATCAATTTTTCTAACCACTTTTAGCTCATTCTTTGCAGCCTCCAAAAAGTTGTCTTTATTATGAGCAACATCATGAACAACACCATATGTAACACCACAGTGGAATTAGAATCATCTAGCTCAAAATTCTTTCTAATGAATGGAACAATATTTCTCACACTGGTCAGTAGGTTTGAAAACTGAACAGAAATACATAAAAGAAGAAAAAAAAATGAAAGCCCAGTTCTTAAATCACTAAACTGACCTGCTCCCTTCCTTGATAAGTTCAATAGCTATACAAATTCTGCTGCACAGGATCAACAGCAAGAAGATAAATATGGCCAGGAATGTGGATGTGGTACAGGCTGAAATGTAAACATAATTAATGTGACAAGCCATGTTACCAAAGTTCTTATATGTCTATCATGTTGGGATGAAATATAATAGATTCATTCATTATACAAGTGGACTTTTTACCACATTCAATATGTATATAGAAGTAGACAATTTCATTCAGTACTACCTTTTTGTTAATATTCATTTATAATTTATGTTTGTATAGAAATTTTACCTAAGAATGTTAAGTGCCTTTTCAAATCAAATGCTATCAGAATTATCAATTAAATAAACTGTTTCAGAGATTGCATGGAATTTTGTCATGTAACTTATTTTGCAACTTTCATGTTCAAATAGATGAACATGTATGCCTGAGAAAACTGTTCACATGTTTCACCTATGACTAGGTCTTATTTTGAAATGAAAAACACAAGTATTAAAAAAGATTTGATTGTTACCACAATAAAAAAATATGCATTGAATACTGGACAGATAAATATATTTCAGACTACTTAATTCTATGTCAGCTTTTATATTACCGGTATATATTTGAAAATTGTACTTACCAAAAGCCAGCCAAGTCTCTTTAAGCTGTAGATAGTATGAAAAGTTGAGGGCAAAAGCTTCATCAAATCCCCATTTTGCTGTAACATCTTGGTTTTTCAGCTCATAGTATTGTTTGTAACACCAGTAAGCCCCTGTAAAAGGAAAGGAGAGACAATGAAAAATTCCAGTACATTCTAGAACTTGTACTATAAAATATAAGTTACAGTAATATTTGTGTAGCCACACTGAATGCTAAAATTTCTTCTTGGTGGGTGATGTATATATTATATTTGTCATATTCTATCTTGATAACGTTTACAAAAATAAATAAGAGATACTGATCCAGACCAAATAAAAAAAAACCAAATTGACAGGAGCACATTTTACCATTAAATCATCTGTAGTTCTCTGTAACACTTACCAAAACCTAGAAGTCCTATAACTGAGAAGATACTGATCCAGACCATCACTCCTGAAATCCATCTCATCAGCACAATCCAAATAAAGGCAAAAATCATGCCCATACCCAGGAAACTGAAAGAAATCCAAGAGATATTTATAGTAAAGGGCTGTTAAGAGATTGAATTTGTGTTTGTGTTCAATCCTTCATCTATCTGAATTTAACTGCTTGTTGAAATGTCTCCCATAAACCCTGCTCTGTAACTGTCATTTGTTGTTGTTTTTTTAACAAGACATGCAGCTGTATATTATGAGGCAAAATAATGAATGGGCAATTCAGATGACCTACAAAATATTGAACTGACAATTCCGATGAACTACAAAAGAAATCTGGATTATGATAGGGATGCCCTGACCCCTTAAAATGCATTTATTTTCAATTTAATTTTTGACTTTGTTAATAAAGATAAATTGAGAACTTACACCAGTATAAGATACCCAGCAGCTACAATATCCTTCATCACCATCTCTACCTTCTGTACACCAGAGAAAAATATGGCTAAATACCTGAAAAGTAAACAGCTTTTGATATACTGTAGTACATGACATATCTCACCCTGCCTCAAGTAAGAACTAAATACATGGGTTATTGGTATAATTAATTGGTCGTAATGGCATAACCTTTCATCTTGTTTGAAGCAGTTTAAGATTCAATTTTTTAAAAAAAGTGTGAAAATTCGATTTGGTTTATACCATACTATTATACTAACGGCTTTATACAAATCAATCCAGTAGCAATTCATGATGTTATCTAACTCTTCATATCCACAAGAAAAATTATCACATAAGTTTCAGTGATTTTTCTAGCGCTCCTCATTTTTGCCAATGACAAAGGACTTTTCAGAATGATGAAAATAATCGAGTCTCATTTCATCAACTGAAATCTTTGAAAGTACAAAAAACATTAAGAGCTATAAGCCCAACATTGGTTCAAGCGGTGAAAGTGAAAATTTAATTACCCCAACCTAATTACAACTCTCAAGAGGTGTCAAAATTTTGTGTAAACAATCTCCTAATTTGCCAATTACACTTATCAGGCACCGCACGTGGAGTAAATGTTGATCTCTTACCACTCAAGCGTGAAAGTTCAAATATCGGTAACAATTGCTGCTTTAAAAATTCCTTTACTTCTCATTAACTCGGTCTCAAAATGACATAAAAAATAATTTATAATTTATTTTTGTACATCCAACCAAATGTGGGTAATTTTGTCACTACCCTAGTGTCACTACATTTTGTAGTTGCATGTCAGCAATATTTACGATCTTGAAGATATCATTTATGCTATCAATGAATTCCTCTGGGACCAGTTTTCATATGTTTTTCATATGCTTAAGACAACCAACAAAATATATGAAAAACATAAATGTTTAGGAATCCCTGAAACTAACTCTTAAAAACAAGTAAATAAAATTCATACGATAATCATATGTCTTCCATAATAGGTCTTAATGTATGAAAAAAGTATGGTTATCATATAATTTGGGAAAACATTTGTTTCTGTCCGCTTTTATACGCACAAAAGCATATGTTTCTATATGGGTCTTGCACATATGTTTCAATACTTACTCACTACCCTGACTCAACAGGGTTCCAGTTAGACTGGTACCTCCACTATCTTGTAATGTGTAATTAGAACCACTGGCAGTGTAATACAGTTCTTGTGCATAGTCTGTTATCTCATTAAAAATAGATGGAACGCATCTGTTTATCACTGAAAAGAAAGTCAGTAAAAATTATAAAAAAATAAATAATGGAGTTCTCATATGAAAGAAAAGAACGTGAAAACAGAGACAAAAACACTACCAAACTTTAAAATAATCAGCTAAAGTCAATTAGCCCTCAATGAATGGTGAGAAATTTTCAACATCCAGAGTTTCCTTTAGCTTTATGCTAAAATGCCTCAAATTATAATTATACCAGTTTAACAAAATATGCATCACACTCTAAATTACCTTTAACATATAAAAACCTAAATTCAAAATCAAAGAAAGTTGACAAAGCTAAAGTTTTCTTAACTGGAACAGGCACAACAGATGCCTATTCTAAAAGTAATTAATCTACAGATGAGGTCTTTTCCATGCATGACAATCTCCACACGTGTTTGCCCATTATAGTCAGCAGTCAAGTTTACATTTTATGGCCAATAATCCCAAGGCCCGGGCTACCCCATTCAACCACCATGAGTACACACCTTAAAAGCTTTGTGGACTGAGCATCATAATGCCCTCCACACCTAAAGGTGGGGCATAACAAAATAGAGCTTCTATATATAAAGAGACTTTGTACAAAAGAACATACCGGTAATCATATTCCCCAAACTAGTTTTTGATTTAATTCCTAAAATCTAAGATCAATTGTAGGTGCAATGTAAACAGAAAGTTCATGATTGAATAAGGCAAGAAACAGAAAAATGTTTGCTTGTGGCTTAAAATTCTATGGCAGATATTTCATGCACTTCAGAACAAGAAAATTTGACCTGATTTGAACAGACCCTGAATACAGAGCTAATTTTTTGCAAGTGTGTCACAGAGGCCCCATAGGTAGGCATGTCACATTATTCTGACATCTAGCCAATCAATGATCACTAATATATGGGCAATCCTAAGGAAGAAGCAGTGACTATAAATTTTAAAGTCTTTGCTGGGACTTGTTTAAGCATAGCACCCACAACTGTACAAAGAAGCTATATGCTATACTTAAAAAATTCCAATGAAGTCTAAGTGACAAGTATTTATCAAACAGATGTACATATATGCAGACAGGAGTTAAAATTATTGTTCATACTCTTAAAAGTAAGACATAGAAAAACACAGAAGGTACATCACATCATATTATAGTTGTAAATTTTTCAATTAAATATTTAGCTTAGAGATGAAACTCTTCACAATTCAGTGTATTATAAGTATACCATACCTGAAGTTGAATCTACATAATATGGAGCACACACATCATCATCGATAAATCCTTGTATGTCAGCCTATAAACATTAATATGGAAAAAGATAAAAATACATTCTGTTAAAGTGTAAAATAGATTTATTAATACATTTATTATCAAAACAAGTAATCTATTGGATCCAACTATCCTTCAGTCTTCATTTCTGCTCAAATTTTAGTTTGGGTTAATTTGTAGAGACGAAAAATTGATTCATACTTTCTCGACTTTGCAACTATTTCTAGTTTTCTACTATCTATATACATCTATGCCTTTCTGACAGCCAAGTTCTATAATTTAGATCGTATTGTGATTCTGTATTCTCAGATGAATGTAACAGTAAATATGATTATTGAAATAACTTGGAGATATATTTAATCCATAACTATAAAAAACTGTGAGGAAATGCTCACTTAAGTGAAACCCCACATTCAATAACATACTCCTTAAGACTTCAAAGTTGATTTGAAATCTAAATATAAAATAATAGGTTCACAATATGTAATAAAAGTTTCTATGAACATTTAATTCCATACAGGGGTGTTAGTAGAGTTGCAGATATGTTATGAGCACCCTATATTTATAAAAAGCAAACTCCATATTTATTTCTGCAACTGAACTCCCCTCCAACTCCTGCCCTTAACAATTAAAAGCTTGGTGAGCATTGCATGATATGACAGCAGCCAGTTGAATTCTGTTTACTTGGACTCCCTTGCAACAATTATGGACATAATATTAGTTATGACATATGACACCTTTAAACATAGGGACTTAGAGCTCATTAGTTGACATTCTTTTGACCTTCCCTTATTTACTCTTATGGACACTACAACTGGTTTGGATACAGTATTGCACAACATTTTGAAATTCAATTAACAACAATGATGATCATGATGACAAAAATGAAGCCAATGAAAGGACAATGAAGACAACTTCATAACATTATTTAGCTCCAATCTTTTTTTATGTGGTATAACAACCCCCTCCCCCACAAAAAAAAAGAAAGAAAGAAAAACAAAACAAAGTAAAACCAAAACCCCACAAAAGACAAAAAAGCAAAACAAAACAAAACAAAAATAATGCTACTGTCACTCATGAATAAAAACCTAATTAAACCCTGCTTTTAATAATGATATAACTATCAACCCATACATATATTTGCTCATGGACTATACCAAAATTCTTTCAAGAGAGATAACTCCTGCAAAAATGAGTGTAATGGGAATATCATTACAGAACTTGTATTTGCAAAAACAAAAACATTACTATCTGTTCTGAATGTACAGTATAAATTACCCGAGAAGAACTTGTTGTAGGTTGATTGGCTACCCAGTCCTTACAGATCATTTTATCAATATCACTCTGTTGTAATGTGCTAGCAAGAGCTTTGGCCTTTGTCTCTAAATACACATAGTAACCAGTGGGACATGCATCTTGGCATACCTGCAGGTTAAAAAGATGAATTTCTAGCTTAAGAAAACTAAACTAAAATTCTAGTCATAAAATTTGAAGATATAATTAAGAAACACTTGTTTTGTAACTCTGATTTTACTAGGTAAAGGAGTCTGTTCAGTTTATATCATGTCAAATCTACTTGAATATTGCTTAATAACAAGGAACCTGAATTTGTGACAGTCTTCTATGCAGTAATCATAAGCCACATGCATCAACAACTAAGATATTTTGTCCATCAAAGCCCACTGTATCAACACAAGGGTTAAAAAATATTTGGTTTGTTGAAGCATATGGCAGATATTCCATTTAAGGAAAGAATGTTACATTTTTTTTTCGGTCTATGACGAAATAACCTCCATCATGTGGTCAGATTAAATAACCAGCAAAGCAGGTTATTTTCAATTGTGCACCATGGGCATTGAGGTTATTTCTTCATAGACTGAAAAAATATATAACAGACATTCCTTACAATTAAATTTAAAATTAGATTTCAAGGAGTAAATCTTTAAAAAAAGGTTGATGACGTCACAGTCATATTACAAAATTTGGTCTATGAGATGACGCACAAAATTTTAATCCAATCAGAAAGCATGTTACTTCTGCAATTAATTTATAATGAAATATCGTCTGAAACCTGTTCATAGATTCAGAAGAAAATCATTCAAAACAATCTCTATAATTAAGTTTCCAGTTGTATTCAAGTCCAAAGTCAGTAAACAGCCTTGAAAGATTAAAAAAATTTTATGTAAAGTTTTTTGACAATAACAATACCTAACAATGTTAAACAAAATGCTGGTCTTTTGAACAAACCAAGAAAAAGGCTTTCCATACAGCAAATTAAACAAGACGTTGCACACAATTTTGCCAATCCTGAAAAGGGGAGGAATGGTGCAAGTCATCAGTCAAAAGCAACACACAAAATCTCTAAGCATTCCCTCCCATAGAAGCTGAGAAATCTGTAACAAAAAAGTGTAACATACAGATAAACAGAAGGACAGATAAGGTGATTAATTGCAAAATAGCTCCTACTCATGAGTGAAATATCTTCTAAACTGACCTGAGGTGTAGGACATCCACTAACAGCCACTGCTGCACCCATCTGAGCACAAGTTAAAATATCAAAATATACCAAGTATGGCTTGTCCTTTACACTACAACAAAATAGAGAGTAGTTAATTTTATATATTGATAATATTCTATATGAATAAAAACTATTTTTAAGTTAAGTGCACCCAGCTTTGTACTACATCATCATTGATCCATCAAGTGCACCAAATTTTATACCACACCATCATGATTCAAACAAATGCACCCAACTTTGTCTACGTCATCATTGATCAATCAAGTGCACCCAGCATTGTACTACACCATCATGATTCAACCAAATGCCACCAGCTTTGTACTATACATGTACCAACACTAAGCGAGTTTCCCAAGTAAACAAACAGGAGCTCATCTCACTCAAAGGAAGTAATCTTAAAACCCTCAGATTAAAAGGTTCTTTACAAGTCCTTAATTGAAGATCTGTGATTTTATTTTACAACAGATTGAGAAATCCATAAAATTTAGTAGGGAGGAGTTTTCTTACAGCATTTAACTAAAACTAGATAAGATATTGTGTAATGTAAGAACTGTACATGTGCAATGATCTGATGAGGTCACATGCAACTGAAATTAGCCATTTCTAGAAGAAACATTATTCTGACTAAAAAAAAACACCACAGCATCCCCATCTCCTTTATGCTTTACTCTTGGCAAAAAGATAAAGCAACTACCAATTTTCCAGACACAATTGGTATGAATTGTCTGGGCTGGGATGAAACCCTTACCAGTAGCCTCTAACACTCCAGACCAGTACAGTTCTTGTATAACCATGTAGATTATAAGATAATTCAATGATAGTTTGAAAAAAAAACTTACGAAGAATCATAACCACAGATCTGTCCTTTACTGTCAGTGGGAAGGATTAGTTTGTATGGATCACCTCTTGTGTATCCTGCAAATATAAAGCAACATACATGCACATCTAAACCAACTTATATATATATAGAAAGGTCTGAAAAATTCCCAACAATGTTAGAACTGTCAAATTTGCGATGCAAATTTTTTGTCGTTCCCTCCGCGGGACTCGAACTCGTACTGCTGTGACATCTATGGCAACACTGCCTGCATGAAGTCCAGCGCCCTAGACCACTGGGCCAGCTAGGCTAGGCGGTGTTGCCATAGATGTCACAGCAGTACGAGTTCAAGTCCTGCGGAGGGAACGACAAAAAAATTTGCATCGCAAATTTGACAGGTCTAACATCATTGGGAATTTTTCAGACCTTTCTATACGTTTATATATCTTCCCTGTATCAATTTGATCCGATGGAGCAGTGTAGCAAATAGAGTCGTCACATTCTGAGACGTTATATATATATATGTAAATACAAATAAACAGTCACATATATAAGAAACCAAGTACCTGTATATACATGTAAACAGTTAGTATCAATATTGTGAGTGTATAATTACAATGCTATGTCTGAAAAACTTACTGAAAAAAATCTACACTGTATTGACAAAATTGAATACTGAGAAAAATACTTTTCAACTGAGATACTAATCTTTGCAAATTAGACAATTCTGTCAAACTACTGATCTCCCAAACAAAATGAAAAAAATTCTACTGAATTCTAACATATTTTATTTAAAATGATATTCAAATGTTCACAAATTATTGGTAAAGAATATCATTAAACTATCACAACTTATACCAAAACATGATAAAACTCATGTTTTAAGACCAAGTTACACAATCCAATCCTTCTTCCCACACAGCCAAATTACCATATGTAAACTGAAACATATTTTAATTGTATGCTCAATTCATATGATAGTCATACCAGTATGTCACATTGTGGCACTTTATATAATTATTATATGTGGCATTATTGGCTGTGTGTAAAATTCTTTTTAAAATGTTTAAAGGTCATGACACAGCAACTCATGTCTTACTCATGTTTTAAAAAGAAATAAAGAGCTGTGTGTTAAGTGCATGATGTGCCATTGCCCTTTTAACTTGTCCTTATGCTTTTAATGAATTTATGTGATCAACTATAAATACTGTGAGTCAAATACCCTCTCCCCACAAAAAAAAAAATAAATAAATAATGCACAAAAAAATTGGTACTATCAAGACTACCTCAAGTTTAACTAAGTTTGTTGTCTAGGTTTTTCAACCAAACATTTCTGTCTTGTTCAAAACACACTTTTCTGACAAGGTTACCAAGTACCTTTTATATTTATTAGTTGATCATCATAAGAAATGGTCTGTTTTCAACGATTTTTTAATGTATAAATTTCCTTGGCTGTTTCTGCCTTTTTTTCCGGAGTAAAACTTCATAACACAGAAACATAAAATTTGACATTTATACAAATAGAAAGGGAGCTTACTTCAATAGATATGAACAATTCATCAAAGTTTCATATAAGTTAGTGGAAGTGTTTTTGAGTTATTAACTGAAAACTTGAAAATAACCCCTTTTTAAGTATAAAAATTCATTACAGGGAAATGAAAAATCTTAAATTTATAAAAATGGAAACGGAGCTTACTTCAATAGATATGAACAATTCACCAAAGTTTCATATAAGTTAGTGGAAGTGTTTTTGAGTTATTAACTGAAAACTTGAAAATAACCCCTTTTTAAGTATAAAAATTCATTACAGGGAAATGAAAAATCTTAAATTTATAAAAATGGAAATGGAGCTTATGTCAATAGATATAGACAATTCACCAAAGTTTCATAAAAGTAGGTGAAACTGTTTTTGAGTTATTGCCCGAAAACTTGAAAATCCCCCTTTTTTTAAGTAAAAAATTCATAACACGAAAACGAAAAAGCTGAAATTTATAAAAATCAAAAGGAGCTAATGTCCATAGATATGAACAATTCCATAAAGTTTCATAAAAGTTGGTGAAAGTGTTTTTCAATTATTGTCCGAAGTGTTGACAACAGATGGACGGACGGCACGGTATACCATAATACGTCCCATCTAAGACGGGCGAATAAAAATTAGGGTAAAGTTACTCAAAGTGACATCCACTGACACCTACCAATAACTGTACAAGCTACCATCCCAGCAAAGAAGAATAAAAACAGCAAACAACATATTATATCTGTACATGATCTACAAATAGAATGAGAGAATTAGTAATGTCTATATTTTAGCCAGTTTGACAAAAAAATACTATCATGGTCAGTTGAAGACTTATGGGAAGGGAGGGCTTGAAAATATTGACCAGTAGAGAGAAACACAAAATATTTGAGATTTTATGTAATTCCCCCATCCATTTTTAAATGAGGGACACCTACAACGGTCCCCTAGAATCAAAACTAATTATTTTTCCTTAATGTTGCAGAATATCTACGAAAATACTACAAAACAATTGAGTGCCAAGTTTTTTTTAAAATAGCTGTGTTAGTGTTTAGGATTTGCAGTACAAAATATTTAATACCAATATATGGATACATAATAAATTGCAATTCTTTTTCTATCTGACCTTCTGCAGTGGTTTAGTGACTTTTTCAAATGTTCGTAAAAAAGACGATTTTTTTTGGTCAAAAAGTTATGAACAATATAAATAATACAGAACCACAATTCATTTTCTTCAATGTCACACAGATGGAAGATTGGTTGATTGATTGATTGTTGGGGGTTTAACGTCTGAGCAGCAAACAGCTATATTCAGACGATGAACATAAAATGGGTGATAAAATGAACATGAAATGATGATGAAATGAAAAAATGGGATGGGCCAAAAGGATAATAGGGTCGACAAATTTTGATTGCCACAAGAAAAAGAAAGGCATGGGTAGGGTAGGGCAATTTAGCCTCCTGTGGTGGAGCGCAAAGGTTCCTACTCCTATCGAATACCACAGCAGGGTTCTTTAACGTGCGAGGAACATAACATCTTTCCCAACAAGCTGCACCACTATGGTTTGCAATCAGGTTTTCCATATTATAACTTGACAACCCCAGCATGTAACACGCCAGGGGTACCCCATTCCATCACCCAGGGCCGCTTCCCAGTTGCTCTGTGGGCAGAGTGCCTAGCCCCTGGCTAGGTTTCTGAGCACTATTTAGTCGCCTTTTTACGACAAGCTTAGCGCTGCTCCAGGCCTATTCTTTTAACACCCGGACCTGCATGGGGCCACAGAAGGAAGACAAGAAAGGCTTAGTAGACTGCCTGTTCAGATTAGAAGAGCTGCATGTGATATCATAATAGACTTGGCCAATTGAACTATGTAGCTATAACTTATATATTTCAATACAATAATTATGTGGTGTATTTTTCCAGTTTTAAGTTATGTATATATAGGAGGGGAAATGCCTAAAATTTTACATCATAGATTTACATGAACTTGAAAAACTCAGTTTAAAACAATGTATCTTATTATGTGCCAAAGTCAATCATGATGTCTGTTTAGAGGATGCATTTGTTATAACATGATTATGCTTATTATTTATTTGCTTTGGCTTGTTTGAAAAAAAAATAAAATTTTTGTCAAGATCTTTAATTTCTTTTTCTGACACAGTTGGTATTGAGTGCACTTTGACATCATGTGACATTCATAATGCTTAACCATGGTAACCTAACCAATGTAACTTACAGCCTTGCATTTTATTGGACAAATGTGATAGCAACCATGAAACTTATGGCTCTATTGGGGGCATTGGTGTCTAGGATATTTTCAATCACTTTTATATATTGGAAATTGGAAATAGTTTACTTGTTGAACCAATAAAATAATTGAAATATGAAACACAGCACAGTGATCATACAGTTCACCAAATAAAATCTTTAAACTAGATCTGGGTATTAACCAAGGGAGAATATGCATCATGTATCTTTTTTATAGTACTTGTTTACCTTTGCTATATTATTGCAATTATCAGCTGAAAATGATCCATACCAACAGGCAATGTAAACCATAATTTGAACATGAAGTTGCTTGTTTTGTAGTGCTAGGATATCCCCATACATGAAGTAACATTGGACAGCACCCAAAATCCCTTACAATGTATGTCTCATCTATATAAAACCACACATCAAATTTGAAATCTATCCATCCACTGGGAGCTGAGATAATTGTGACGAAATTTGGAAAGATGGAAAAGGTGTACTCTAATATACCTTTACATCATTATTTTTTAAAGTCAGATGTAAAAATTGCTGAAACTGAGATCAAACCGAGAGCAAAATAAATGCAGAAAATAACACAAAATCTCCCTATAAAATTTCATAAAGGTTGCTGATGAACAGATAATGAATGGACAGATAGACAGACACAGAGAGACAGGAGGATTCCTATAACCCCCAAAAAATTTGTTTGCTAATGATATCATTAAGTAAGGCTCCAAAAATTTAGTAGTATCCACTTGATGCATCCTGTTTACATGTACTAGTGATATGGAAAACTTATGGGAGACAATGAATAAATAAAACCATTAGAGATTAAAAGGAGTGTTTGTAACTTTCAATATAGGGTGATTAATAAATTTTACTTGTAAAAGTACATCTTTCACTAAATTGATCTCTTATAACAATAAGGCTTGTCACTGTCCTGTTGTAAAGGTAGAAATTTATTATTGCAAAGAGGATATACCATTTATGCACAATACAATATCTCCAGGTGCGGATCCAAGGACTGGTGTACCAGGTGTATGCCCCCCCCCTAAATTGGTAAGAAAAAAACTTTTTACCACAAGTTTCACCCCATAATAATTTTGCCTTGCTTTTGTACTGCATTTAATTCAATTAACACCCCCCTAAACTCAAATCTTGGATCTGCCCCTGATCTCAGAAGTATTGTCATAAATTTACGACTGATCAATTTGATCGTGTCCTGTTTTACAATGTTATTGCTACTGTTGTCAAAACTCCAAGTAAATCAATACTTTACAGTGTCAAATTTTAACTCTCTAGAATTAATATCAAATCCCTATTTTGTAAGACAATGTGACGTCACTAAGAAGGCACAGGTGTAAAATAAGATAAAAATTAAATGGATTATATGACGAGACTTACCTGTTTTTGATTGGTCCTTTGAAGTTTGGATCAAATTTACGTTTTTCTCCTACAAAATAAAAACAAGATTTAAATCAGTGACAAATTGACAAGAATTGTTTCTACAACTTTGATCCTGCTGGATTATTTATGATTTGATCAACCAAGAAAACAATTGCACATGAAAATAGCTTTAATTTGTAATCTTTATATTAATTATACACATTAACTTTCATTTAACATGATATTCATTTGATTTTCACACACAATTAACTTCTGATCACATGACTTTCATGTGATTTTCATGTGAATTAAAACCCTGGTCACATGAACTCTATCAAAAAAGAATAGGCTTCATGTAGATCTTACATAATACATTCTGTTTATAAATTTTTCTAATTTTTCTCAAAGATGACCTTAAATGAAAATTCTGTAAAATAGTATAAAAACATTGGTCACCAAACTTGGTTTCAAGATGATTAAACCATAACGTAGGCGATTTTTTAAATATATTTTATATAGATTCTTCAAGGAATTTTCATTATTATCACAAACTATAAAAAAAAAACCCCAAAAAAATGGTCCATAGAATTTCTTAAACCCTTGTGTAAAGAATCCTTATCTGACTTTCTATTACACTACAAAAAGAAAATGGGGGTTACAAACTCACTTTCTTTCTTGTAAAAATTTAAACTTCCATTACATTCTCCTGCCAATCATCCCCCCCTTTAATGAGGCATTTTGTGATTTTATCATACTTTTTTGTCAAAAATTCTTTAAAATAATTTAAGACATGTTATACATCATTCCAAACTCAATATGCTCATTAAAAATACATACTTCTACATGATTTTGCAGGATGACAGAAAATAATGCTCAGAGTAATAGGTAAAAGATCAAAAGTTGCCAGGTAAATGTGAAAAAAAAACACTTGTGGATAGCTGTTGTACAATCTATTGAAGTCCTAGTGTAAGAAAATTTACAAGAGCCAAAAAAGAAATTATGACTGCACTGTTTTAAAACATAGACCATATCTTCTATCTAACTATAGCCTCTATTACCATTGGTTGACAGATATGACAGTCTCATAAATGCACCAGAGACAACATGGTTATGAAAATATCATTCTATTAATTAAAAAATAATTGGAATTATCGGTATTTGGATAAACTGTACACTCAGGTATAATAATTTTACACGAATTGAAGAAATAAATCATGTGACAGATTTCATGTGAATGAAGACATCATGTGAATTTCATGAAAAAAAAATCAAGTTCAAGTAGACAGAAAAAATATGTCATTCCTTATTTAATTTTAGTATCACAATTCAACAAGTATGTCATTAAAAAAGGTTGATGAAATAACAGCCATATACAAAATTTGTTCTATGAGATGATTGACAAAAATTTTAATTCAACCAGAAAGTTCTACAATTAAATTATTCATAAATGAAATGCATGTGAAAGATGCTTGCCTGTGTAGTAAATGAAAACCAATTTAAAGGTAAAAACTGCTTGGATTCTACATTAGATCTTTGAGAGAATAAATCCATATCACATTGAACCAGACCTAAAGCTTGTTCAAATAAATCTATTCCATGAAAAAAATAAATTGAATCTATTTTTTGTCAAATAAAGGAAATCATCTGAAATTATTTGCAGCTCTATGTCAACAATATTTCTAGCATAGATATCTTGCAATCAGTAAATGAACAGTCAGCTGATATATGTATACGGATACTTGGCAAAGAATGGTTTTGTTCAACTCCATTAAAATTAAAAAAAGGAGACTTACATACAATGTCAAAGAGGAAAAAACAACTATAAGTATATCAAAGACATTGAGAGTATTACTGATTAATAATCTGTAAACAACAAGATAAAATGGTAGAGTATAGTTGTGAAAAAAACCCCACTGCAATCAGTTATGATGATTATCTATGACACACATTTGTCCTCATTAAATCATGAAACACATAATTTCAAAATTGCAAAACCAACAAGAGACAACAGCCCTGATATTAGGATTATGAATTTATCTATCTAGTTCATAAAATTGTCTTTCTTGCAATAAATGAAGGGGACCAAAACAAGAGGCTCCCAGGAGCCTGAATTGCTCACTTGGTTAAAGTTTGTCTTTCAAGGGTGATAAATTTAACAAGTAGATGTCTAACAATTTTGACTCAAAAAGACTTCGGTAGGACTTATCATAAGGATCATTTCAGCAAATGAAAGTTTCTTTCTATCTATTATAAGTTTCAAGATATTAGCTGAAAACTAAAAAAAAAATCATCTTTCAAGGGCAATAACTCTTATAAGAAGTCGCCTGACAACTTTGATCCCTAAAGACTTTTGAAGGCCTTATAATAAAGATCATTTCAGCAATTGAAAGAGTTTGGCTAAACCTAACGGTTTTCAGATATATGCGAAAAACTACTGTCTGACCCCTATGTTCTATTTTTAGTAATGGGGGCCATGTTTTTTGATGGATCAAAAATCCCCACAACAGTTCTATGCAGGATATCACAAGGAATATTCATACCAAGGTTGGTTTCAATTGGTCAAGTAGTGTCATAGGAGAAGATTTTTGAAAGAAATAGCATTAAAAATAGCAAAAATCATTGAAAAAGGGAAATAACTCCAACATGGCTTCACAGATTAAAACCAAAACTTGATCAGAGATAGATCTCATCATGCTGAACACTTTTAAATTTAGCTAAACCTAAAGATTTTGGAGATATATGTGAAAAACTACTGTCTGACCCCTATGTTCTATTTTTGGTAACGGCATACCCCAAGGAACATTTATACTGTACCAAGTTTTGTTCTAATCAGTCAAGTAGTTTCAGAGGAGAAGAGTTTTGTACAATTGTTAGTGACGATGATGGATGATGACGATGACGACGGACACCAAGTGATGGCAATAGGTCACATGGCCTTTGGTGAGCTAAAAACAGTATTCAAAATATTAACAAGAGTAATTCTTGCTTTTAAATTTATTACTTTAAAAAAACTGAACCTACAGCAGTAGACTTAGTATAACAGACATTCAATTAGTGATGACAATCTGTCATTCTAAAATAATGCATGGTATCTAGTTTCCTATGCTATGGATATTTGATCAATCAACCAATTGTAGAGTCTTATAAATATATATGTATATATAAAAACTTAATGCGGTGAATTTTAAGATAGACATTTAAGACACAACAAATACACATGAATTACTGCAAAAGGAGGTTTCATCTGCTTAAAATAATTTGAAATGAGAGCCAATCAACTTTAGGTAATGTGGTTGCAAAATGCCTCCCAAACAGAGATGTAATGTGTTGCAACTCGGTGATTCCTGTGTGACTCGCTGATTCAACCAAGAATCATTGATTAATACATGTACATTGATTTTTTTTTTAATTCAAAATTAAAAATGAACATCTTTATGTGCAATAAAGTTTCTAAATGAGATCAAATATTAAGTAAGTGCAAATTTAATCATCAATATTGCATTACTATCAATAGAGGGAAGACAAGAACTCACTATAATCACATTTATTAAGGAACTCTACACTGAATTCCTTTAAACTTTCACACAACTTTTTTGACAAATCAGATAAATATAAATAGACAAAAGCACTATGTTACATAACATGCATGTTTTTGCTGAAGTTCCAAAAGTTAAGTGCTTAAAAAACCAGTGAAACATATGTACTAAATGAAATTAGTCTTAAATTATAATTAGACAAACAAACTAACACATAAGAGTAATTAAAAGGTACTATTTGAAGACTTGAATGTGAAAATAAACAAAGGGAGACAAATCCATGAAAAAGACCAACAGAGTTAACTACCTTGATATTCTTTCTCACTCCATGCTTTTTTCTTATCTGAAATGTGTTAGGGGTAGTTAAAACATGTTCAAGTATTACCACCCTTGATGTCATCTTATTTAAAATGGTACTGATTCTGTACAATTTCAAAATTGGTGACAAACCCAGAGACAATTCAAAATTATATAGTTTGTGATATGTGAATAAAATACTTTAACAAAAAAAATTAATGTACTACAAAAACACCAACATACTAAATTTAATGCTGTATCAAATTTATTCATTTCAAATTATGCAGGTACATGTACATGTATTTGTATGTAAAAATGCATGACCATGGCATTTTTCCAACAAACTTTCCAAATTTAAGTAACTCTAAAAAAAAAATAACTTATCTCTTATGTTAATATGGTTTATTTTACACATTAAAAGATTTTTTTTGTAAAATGTACCAATATTGTAGTGAGATAGAATTTCAAATTTTCCTGACATTAATTTGAATGTTAAGTGCCTGTTGAACACAAAGAACAAGTATGTCAATATAAGCAAAGGAGTATAACTAATAAAGCACTTGTAAGAAGACGGAAAGTTGAATTGGTATATCCATGATGCATGCAATATAAAATTTAAATTTACTACATATTTATGGCATATTAAGTTTCTACTGAAGTATAATGGGTAATGAGAAAACAAACACAAGTACTATCTTCAAATAACTTTTCTAGAAATGGTTATCTGTCAATGAAATCAACTTTTCCTTGTTTACAGACACTACAGGGTTTATGTTACTGTACTGTAACATATAATAAAGCTCTGTATAAGTCTCTTCTCTTAAAGATTGTTCATGTAGAAACACCAGGCAGATTCTATGATTTAGTGGCAATGATTTAGTTTTATTCAACCAATTCTAAAGTTAAAATGCAATTATGATGTCAGAGAGAAGTGGGGTACTGGTATTTCTGTATCAGAAGTGGATGACTGAAAATTTGCTCAAAGTCCCCTGGCAAATCAACTGGTCATGATCAGGTTAGAGAGTTATTTCCCTTTTTAAAGTTTCCAGTGTTTTCTATGTACTCATTACTTCATTCTTATCATTTCAGTAAATAATGAAACAACATTCATATTGAGAAAACATGATTTTGTGATCTCTTATGGATGAAAATTCTTTTGAAAAAAAATTTGGCAGAATTCACCCACTACTTGGGACTTCCATTGACATTCTCTCAAATCATACATTTCTGATATTGAGTCTGTGTAAGCTCTGAAACTGTATACTAATGGTATCTCATTCTTATGAAAATTTAATGATGTTAATACTTCATAATGAGTTTTCTTCCTCAAGAAAAACATACACCCAATAAATTAAGGAATAAAAGCCTTGCATGGGTATTCCATAATATTCTAGTTTATGAGGACCTAATTCTGACTATGTCAGTTCAGGTTTCCATTTGAAAAGTTCAACTTTTATATGTTATTGATTAACACGTTTCATTTGCTTACTACACATATATAGCAAATGAAAAGAAAGGTATCAATATTGTAAATGACTTAAACTCTTCAAATGGAAACATCAGGATAAATTTGGAAACTAATAATATAATAACAGGATAATATAATCATAGATTAATGAGCCCTAATTTTCATTGTAAAAAAAGGTGACAATCCTTATGGAAATGGTATGATGGAGTATGCATGTAAACATACTATAAATACAATGGCAGATCCAGGGATAGGATTCTGAGGGTTGGAATCTCCCCTTCTCTTTTTTTAGAAATTTTAAAAATTTTGTGCAACTATACCCCTCTTTCCAAATCTCTTGATCTGCATCTGCAGTATAAGGTAGGTTTCTTTCTCATCCCATTGCAATTAAAAAGCAGAACCAAAAATATAACTATTGTTAGCATGCAACCATTCTAAGAAGGCCACAAGATTCATAATACATGTACATTGTATATTGTTGCTACTACAATTCTTAGGGCATGTCATTGATTAAAATACTTGTAAATAACTAGATTTTCTTTGTGGTGGTCACATGAAAGCTTTCAATATTGTCCAATATACTGGTAGTTCTATTTTATTAAACATGGTCCAATATACTCCACTTTTATGACCTGATCAATACATTTACAGAGACAAATATCAATGATTTCAATATATCATTCCATTATTGAATAGAGACTTTAAATGACTAAAGAAAATGGAATTAAACCTCTTCACATCAAATCTCATTATAGTTGGGGTTAAAAACTATGAGTTTGAAGATAAAGGTTTACAATATAAATTATGTGAGTACAGTGTTTTAGTTTGAAGACACAATAATTGAAAATTAGGCACTGCAGCACTTTTTATAAGAATGCAATAATTTTGGTAATATAATTATTATGGTAACTGATTTTAACTACTAATCTTGGCTTCAGGCATTTCAATATGGCTATATAAAACGATACATGAAAGATACATCAAGCATCACTCTACATGTTGACGTACTCCCAAACAGTTAGAGTAGGGAAACACTCTCGGACCCACGTGGGGTCTGGGAGTAGGCCAGAGCATCAACACAGCAGCCCAGCCTCTAGTGGGACATACTCTGACCGAGTTCTTCGGTCAGGTATCCCGAAGGCTGGGCTCCGCCACCAATACCAGTTGGTTCTACTAACCCACTAACATCGACCGTGAGAGGCCTGTATTGGTATTCAAGGTCGTTAAAAACCCCCAATCATCATACAGAAAGCAATTCTGGGCACTGCACTTTGATCTCTATTTAAGGCAAACTGAGGCGTTGGATTTGAAATATTTGTAAGTTTATACACATGATCTTTGTCAGTTTCTAAAGGAAAACAAACCAACATTCTCAACTTGGAGACAACAATACATTTTATATTCATACTTTTATGTCTTTGAAAAATTTCTTCCGTCATTTTTCATTTGAATCAAAACTGGATCTGTGGCATCAGAAAAAAAAAGAAATATCATTGAAAGGACATATAAAAATCACTAGTTTTTAAATTAAAAAAAAAAAACCTCATTTACCAAAGGTTGCTTTAAAGTAAATCAAATAGGAATTTCTGTATAGAAGATAATTTTCGCTGGGTGATAATTTTGGAGTATTTCAGCAGTCTGTCTAAAAATACCAAAATAAAATCAGTGAAATTTTTACTCTGGGCTTAAACACCTAGTGCACCACGGTATTCTAGGATTACACTTTCCCATCACACAGGACTAGTACAATGTTGGCATAGGGAAGTTATTGATTATACTCAACTTTCTCATTGGAAAGTAGAAAACTTGATAATTCTAAAGAAAATTTCAAGTGTTAGAAAGTTAATCTTCATTCTAGGTTATCCTGCGGAGACTAATATTGAGAAAAATGCTAGACTACAGCGTCAGCCAAAATAAGAAATGCCAAAATTTTACGTGATACCTTTTTGCTTTAAAACAGCCAAATTTACACCCATCAATATAATCCACCATACAGTAATAAAATGTCTTCAGACAAGATAATCTCATTTTTTAGTATGTACTTGTAATAATAATCTCCCCAATCTTACATTCTCAAAGTTGAATTCCTTTTATAAATGATAATAACCAACAAATACTAGCACAGCAATATGAATATTCCTAATCTTCCTTTATAGTGAAAGTGCACTTTGTAAAAGGCACATCATGACCTCATATCGGACATATTTGTGTGATTTAAGGCAATTGCTTGCATAACCAGAAATTTTCAGAGAAACAAATATTACAATGTGGAATGGTAACTGAATTAGTTATAGTAAAAAACAAATATATTAACTTTAAATAAGTTTCAAATACAACCTAGGTTCAAGAACATATGCATCTACAATGTGATGTATGGTACATGTGTAAAACATAGCTAGACTGAGAATTTACATGTATGTAAAATGCAATGAACTCTTTATGTAAACTCCTAACTTTCCTTTTTCGTCTACCCAAGACTTGACATTTTATGAGCAACTCAGTGGGTGTTTCTAGAAAAGTGGCAGATGGTGCATCTGGTCCATGCTCCCAGCTTTTAGTTGTTTCCTTGTATGTATTATTTTAGTTACATTATGTTTTTTGTTGTGTTTGTCTGTTTTCCATGTCTGGTTTTTGTCCCTGGATTACATTCTTTTGATTTCCACTAAAATCTTGGTTCCCTTGATTACTCTTTAATCAGCTCTTAGAACAATTTATTCCTCTTTACATTGCTGTTATTGATCCTACACCCATTCATTTCTAGTTGATTACATGCACTCAGATCAAAAGCATAAGAATATCAAGGTGTCAGATTAGAACATCAATTGTATTTTTCGACCTGATAGAGCAGTATTGGAAAATCAATCATAACTAATTCGAAGTTTATGTAATGACACTAAACCTATAGGGGAATACAAACAGTAGTTCCATTGAGTGATGGCTTACATATTAGAAAATTATTTACTCTGGGGTTGAAACATGTTTTTTATTGGTTTACATAATTATATCAGTTTTACTTAGCACCTACATCATCCAAGCTTTACAAGAATTAGAAAATATGTAATCTACAAAGAAGATGTTGTATTATTGATATAAATGCATTCAAGTTTGTATATATAAGTTACCAAAAATACTCGCCCCGTGCAGGTCCGGGTGAATAGGCCTGCAGCAGCGCTAAGCTTGTCGTATAAGGCGACTAAATAGTGCTCAGAAACCTAGCCGGGGGCTAGGCGCTCTGCCCACAGAGCAACTGAGATGTGTGCCCCAGGTGGTGGAATGGGGTACCCCTGGCGTGTTACATGCTGGGGTTGTCAGGCTATAATATGGAAAACCTGACCGCAAACCATAGTGGTGCACCGTGTTGGGAAAGATGCCACGTTCCTTGCACGTTAAAGAACACTGCTGGGGTATTCGATAGGAGTAGGAACCTTTGCACTCTGCCACAGGAGGCTAAATTGCCGACCTTACCCATCCCTCCCTTTTTCAAGTGGCAATCAAAATTTGTTGACCCTATTATCCTTGTGACCCATCCTTTTTTTTTTCATTTCATGTTCATTTTATCATCCATTTTATGTTCATTGTCTGAATATAGCTGAAATATTGCTGCTCGGACGTTAAACCCCAACAAACAAAAACCAAAAATACTGTGAGCAAGCTCCCAAATATAGATGACCCTGCTACAAGTGGACTTTCGTCAAGTTGGATAATCTCCCCTCACAGTGCCCTAGCATTATCTACATTCAATCACTTTAGTTAACCTTCCTATAATCTTTATCAAAAACCAAAGAGTACATGTAATTTAGGATGGGTTGCTCTCACAAGAAATGTGCATGGACAGTGTCAATTTTATATGCCCCAAACTTCTTTGTGCAGTTTTAATAAAAAAAAATGGAAAGGAATTAAGGTTCAACATTCCAACATTCCGTCTCCAATTAAAGGAAAGTCATATGATGGCTCTTTGAGATGTAATTCTTTTGAGAGAGCAAAATCACCAGACATTCTGTGTTGTAGGAAATAAAGAAAATAAAATATTGAAAATGTACAATTTTACACCAGACGCAATGCTGAAAATTTTTCTAAAGAAAAAGAAAGTGTGTGTCAAGGATATTTATTGTCAGATATCAATTGAATTGTAGTAATTTTATAACCAGTAGCAAACATGTACAATTTAAATAATGTAACTAACAATTGAATTTCAGTCTTGTTTTTCTTTTATATAAAAAGATATTTTTGGTTTGGCACAGCAAGACTTCAGACAGAATTTAAAGGTCCACACAAGAGGAAAGAATTAAGAAAACAGAAGAACACTTTCTGCTTAGTAATTCTACTTTAAAAGTATTTTAATCCACTAAAATGTTTAAAAGTCAATATACATTATATTGAAGTAATATATTGAATCCAGAATTAAAAGTACTATTCAAATATACAAGTAATATATTACCAATAAAAAAAACACCTTATATACCGAAAAAGTTCATGGGAGTGGCATAGGTGATTGATTTGTAATAAATATTTTCTTACCATGAAAGATTTTCTTCCAATTTTTAATTTCAAGTACTTAACAATACACATTTACTATAAATGCTTTATTGTACATTTTTTGTACATGTTAGATAGTAAGGATGTTCGCTGCTATATTTAAGAATAACATGAAATTCCACGAATTGTCTCGCTGTGCATACCCCATTTGCACAGGAAGTTGATATTGGAGAGCAACCAAAATTGTTTAAAAGACATACTCCATCTATATGAAGCTACAGTACAAATTTAAAATCAATCAATCAATTACAAGCCGAGATAATTGTGACAACAATTTGGGCGAAAATTTTTGGTGGAAGGACATTAGGTGATTCCAATACATCACCCACTCATTTAGCAGATTAATAAATTGAATAATATGAAAGAAAATATTCTTAGTTTATTAAAAAGAAATGGAAGTTGAAATGTAGGCTTATCCAACTGCACAGGTCATAATACTATGAAATGGAATAAAACGAAACAAGTCAAATAAATTGTAACAAAAAATGGCTGAACATGACCAGCGAACATCCTTTACTTTTGAACAAACACAAAAATAAAAGTGAACTCAACTGTTCAGTATCCAAAGGCGTGAAATACCAAGAAATTTCAATGAAGTTAACACATGATTGATATTGATAAAAACATTTTGAACAGATTCTACTTGTAGTGTACAGACACCAAGAAGCATTGGTGTATCAGTATAGTGTGTAAGTCACAGAAAGAGTGTAAGTTAGCTATACAATGTACAAATGAATATATAGAGATGTTTCAAACCAGAATCTACACATACAATGTAGTACTACCTTTATATTCCTCCTTCGAACTTGATTTGTCTGTAAATTGAAATCAGATGTTTGTAAAATAGTGTTCTGACTTTGTCTCTTTAAAGTATCATTTTAAGTAGTAAGATTTTCTAAAACGGTCTGTGATATCAAAACATAGTCCTTCTTTTGAGAATTAAATACACATGTAGCTAGCTGTGATCAAATTTTTACCAGTACAATATACAAGATTTCAGATTTACTAAAATGTTTCTAATAACAGAAATCAATGCCTCTGAATACATAATTTTGAACCCCCAACACAAAACATGGATCCAGCATTACTTACATATTTTGAAGATGGATGGTATATCTGTTAATCTTTGGATTAATACTGTTCATGAGGGAGATGGACACTTTCTCATGTGGGAGATTATTTAAGAAAAAGCACATTTTTTTATGTAAAAATTCTATCATTTAGTATACAAAAGGCATAAACTTAAAGCAACATGACAAACATGCAAGTAATCAAGCACACACAAAAAAAGCATTAAAATAAAAGCAATGCAAACTAGATTTCAAAGCAGATAGAGGGTTAGGTATTAAATGGATCAAACAGGCCTCCAGGTGACACTGACCCTCTAGTATGACAATTGTGATAATTTTTTTTGTATTTATGAATAAAAAAATGATAAGAAAAAAATAAAGCATTTATCATACAACTGTTTCAATAGTTTTGAATTAATTGCATTGAATTCCCTATTTTTAAGTAGCACTCCAGCTAAGAATCATGCAAAATGTTATACATGGTTGGAAAGCCTACATATTTTTATTTTTGATATCTTGTTTAAAATGCCTTAGTAAACAGAAATTAACATTTGGTTTTTCATATAACCCTTGCTCATAGGAGATAAAAATTGTATAGAATGCACTGTGAAATTCAAAATTAAGGGAGATAACTCTGTAAATGACGCTCAAATACAATAGAATCTACTGGATTTTCAATGTTGATTATCTCCTAAGAGCAGACAGATTTGAATGAATAATTACACATTTCATAGTATAGACCCATAAAACAACTTAATTACAAAAATAAAAATATGTAGCCTTTTTTAGGGTGTATCACATTTTTCAGATTTTGCATGATTCTTACAAAGACAGCTACTTATAACATTTTTCTGCCCCTCCTTTTGTGACTATGCGGATCAGCCATGGTTGCACATTTTTTAATATGAATATTCGCAGTTTCACTAAAAGGTTATAGTTATCTTAAAAACTGTATGCACAATTCGCATATCATAACTTACTAAGCCATATCATAACCAAGCTTATCTTGTTTTTATAGGAGAGTTCTTCAATCTCATTAGTGATGTCATATTCACTAATTTGCATATCATTAAGTGTCAAATTGGTTGCCAAACTAACAACTAAACAAACAATTGACAATTTCATGGTTAGAATTCCAATTTTCAAAACTTTATAACTTTGTTATTTTATATCTAATTTTGGTTCTGTAAAATGTTTCATTTAGATAAAATAATTCATATTATGTATGTGAATTCATATCTGTTTTACTTGAAAAAATAAATTTGTAGTGAAATTTATATGTAAACCACTGTTTTTGTATTAAATTATAATTAAAATCGTATGTACATATAGTCTAATTACTGAATATTTATTTCAAAAATTTCATGGATAAAAAGAATTTTATTTGCAATGTTGGGAACAAAAAGAATGTTTAAATTAACTTAAAAATGAAAAAGTTATGATGATTTAAAGTTGATACCCTATGCCACTCAATGGATGTTTTGAAAACCAAAACCAAATCACAGGTAAGTGATGACACCACGAAGAACTCTCCTATTTCGCTTACAAAGGGCAGGCCATGCATGCATGTGAATCCCCGTTAAATTTACAAAACAGTCCAATTTAAGCTAAAGATTTTCTTATTTTGTTCCTTTCATGTACATAAATATACATTGTATATAAACTTATTAGTCAATGTGTACATATTTGTTCATGGACAATACGCTAAAGTTCTGTGATGTGCCTCTGCAAGCACGGGAGCACGGTACAATATAATACTTGCCCCCCTTGCTTGAGTGTGCTACAGTAATTCAGTAAACAATGAACAAACCTTCCTTTTCTTTCTTATTTTCTTCTTCATCAGCAATTTTAGCCATTTTCTTATAAGTAATCCGAAATTAGCGAAAACAACTTCAAAAATAATTCCTTGTTTATGTCATGAACCTGCCAGATTAAATTTACCTGTATCACGTGATCAAGCTTTCTCATTAGCAACAATGAAAACATTAAATGACAAGAAAATAACATTTTATTGATGAAATTAGATTGGACTTCGAAAATAAACAGTTTATAATCTGAATTTAATTTAATCACTATAATATGTATATTTTTAATACCGATTAATAAGTTATTGGTATACGTATCAAACAAAGTATACGGGTCGAAGATGAAATAAGTGTTTTTTTTTAAATGCAATACAGTCCAGCGAATGTACAATAAACCTGAACTATGTATAGAAAATCAGACTTAAAACGTTTTGTCTTCCTATTTAAAGGCCAGAATGGTATTGAAACCTGGTACCGAAAGAGTTGATGAGCACACTTATTTCTTAATTAAGGCAAAGCATAAGATAAGTTATTTTTGTAAATATATCTTTTTCTAATTTTTCTAAAAAAAAAAACCAAAAAAACACAAGCCATCAAACTTATTTCCAGGTAATTGAGCCTCATAATTAATGTAGGTGATTTGTTTCACAAACTATCTAAAAATTTCATCAAAATTTGTGTAAAACATCTAGTCACTTTTTCTCATAATTCAAAACAAATCCAAAATCCTGTTTTGTTTTTGCAAAACATTTCCCACCGATTATCTCCCATATGCAAATGATTTGATAATATTTTTTTACATCACTTCCAACACTATTTACTTAAATTAAAAAAAAAAAACACTTATCTGTGATTTTGCAAGAATGCATACCGGTAATTATGTCTGGTCTGGTCACAGGCCCTTGGAGCTAGGTTTGTTTAGGTGTTTTAGTCTTTAAAATATAATTATTCAATTTGTTTCCATTATTTGAACCATACTGTTGTCTATGACATGTCCGCCTTTTATTGATGCTTGTAATGCTATGCCAAGAGTTCGGCCTATCTCCTTTTCTAAATCCCAAGCACCCGTCAACATTTTATGAAAATTGACCAAAGTTAATGGCTGCAACGACCAATGATGACTGTACCTGGCTATATTTGACAACATTGTAGTCTAGTGATGACATAAACTGGTATATAATATCAACCAATAGGCAGTAAATGTCTGAAGATAGAATGGTGGATCCAACAGAAGGGAGGGAACTCATGCTTGAAAAGTACTTGGTTGATTAGATAAAAATAAACTGGTAAGAGCGGGCCTGTGGTCCTTTTCACAAAAAATTGTAAATGTAAAATTAGTCGTAAGTTATGACGTCATAATATATGACAAAAAGAAACAATGTTTTCTTGATTAAGACCATTTATTACATAATTCAGAGATCATAATAATCATACATCAGAAAAGGTTATCTAAGATATAGGTAATCATTATAGGTAAAAATTAAACTGTAAATCTGTAAATACATGTACAAATTACTAATCTTTTAAAGTTAGAAAATAGGTAGTGTGTATAATATGATAATGATATAACAGCCATCAATAAATACCAGTAGTAGAGTAGCCATACACGTAGACAGTATTTAACATGAGATTCATACAATTAAAAAGAATATCAGAAATAACAAGAACCAATAGCTGTGCATGGTCTTGTACATAAATCATGTATATTTTATATGCCAGATTTTTTAGGATATGACATGTCTGTCTGTCTGTCTGTCCAAACCTACCATGACACTAAACAGTTTTGATAGATTTCATTCCATTCTTTTCAATATAATTAGAATCAACTTTATGTTTGATTCACACTGTTTTTGGAGCTAAACAAACTGTTAGTTTCAATTAGATTGCAAAATTTTGTATTTGATTCATTTAATTTTGTCATTAATCTTTGTTTTGTTATAATTGCATGAACACTACTTCATACTATATGTTTCTATTCCTGCACCAACCTCCTGATAATAACAAAAGTACTGACTTAAATTGAAATACCAGAAAAATTTCTCTATCAAATGAATACTGTTTCAATGAAAAACAGTAAAAATAAATTTCAAAGAAAGCTTTTCAATCATTCCAAAATAAAACAGTAATGATCCAGTCATAGTAAAATAAAAACTACTAAACAAAAAATATATTTATAAAAAAGTTCTCATTCTATATTAAAAAAAATCTATCATTCATAAAAAAGTGAATTTATTAGATCATGGATTTTCTACTATGTAGGAAGCATTTGTCAAAATTGCAAAATCATTTCTTTCATGACATAAGAACTGTTCCTTCATACTGATCCCCTGAAAATCTGTATATTAGAACTTGTCCTTCTCCTAAAAATCTGCACATTAAAAACATATAATACAAGCATATCACTGATTTCAAGAGTTATGTCCCTTACCCCAGGTCTACCTCCTTAAGGTAAAAAAAAACATCAACTGGAGAACAGCTTATCATGAAATTCTTGAAAATAACCTTGGGAGAATTTGACATACAAGTTTCAATTCACAAAAAATGTAATACTATCACAGTAGTTGAAAGTTCTGGTAATACAATAGGAAAAGGATTTGTAATGTAAAAACTTACAAACAACTTCTTGTGAGAAAGTCACAGGGATTTCATAATAACTTTTCAAACAACATTTATTACACTTTTTCTTTTTATTTATGGTTTAATGAAAATATATTGCAACAGCTTGTGCAACACTCATAAATAGTTATAGAAGTATCTTCAAAGATAAAAAAAAGTTTCATACGGTTATGGAAAATGATTTTAAATAAATAATGACTGATATGTTATTATACAATATATATTATGTTAAATGTTCCATATATGTAAGCACTTATACAATGTACTATAGAATACATTAATAGTCTGATTGCAATGAATAAGTGATAAGTTGTAAGTTTGTTTAGTTAATATAAAAAATCAGTCCCCATAAAGAAGAAATATTTCAAGGATGTTTGCTTCTAATGTTTGTCAGAATTTCAGACTCCTCTGGTTTTATCCATTTTATAACATTAATATTTTTTGCCACTTTTCCTTTCATAATTTCAATAAATACCCCTTTAAATGTTATTTGAGAAGTTTTTATGAAATCCTTTTAATTTCTTCAGTGTTTTTAATAGATAAAACCTACTAAGACAAAACCTGTGGAAAATCAATAGAAATCCTTTTCCTGTCAAAATTTCATATGCTTGTATCTAAAAAAAGAGCACACACTCCCAACATTGTTTTGTACTAATATTGTTCTAGCATGAAAGATCTTAAAAGATTGCTCAACCGTTGATATCCTTTTCATTTTTAACAAAGCAGCAAACATCCTTTAATAAATTTGAAAATAGCACTTGTTAAACTGGTGTCACACTGGAAACAAAGTAACCATACATTGCAGTTCATGCATGTGTTGCATGGAAACTGAAGATGAAATACAATCACAATTTGAAGCATCAGCCAAACTGTTGAAAAAAAACAAAGCTAATTTTATAGATAATTTTCTGTGGGAAACAGACTGTATACCTGACAGTATTATATATATATTCAACACAGTGTTTTGTAAAACTCCTTGAGAAAATATTTAGTTGCTCAAAGCCTGCAGAATATAATTTTGGATAAGAAAATTCCATTAAATCACTCATTTGAATATAAATTCTCTGAAAATTGAATAGTGGCAGAATTTGTGACGTCATTTTGGCATGTACACAAATTTATAATCCCTTGGGTAGCCAACATGTTTTTCAATTTTCTTATGATTTTCATCTGGAAAACATGTATGAATCTCTATGGGTTACTTTCTTTTTCATGTTTACATGTAACTAATACGGTTTTAGGGAACAAAGATAAATATTAAGACTTATTAATGATGGACATCCTTATAAATTATGTATGCAAGGTACTAATCAACAATTCAACCAGCAAAATAAGCAAAAAGGACTTTTTAGATGTTAAGATAAAATTTTCACAAAACCATAGGCTTGAAACTGTCAGGTATTCGTTAATCTAACTGTTAAAAACAAGTAATGTGTCAATAATGCATTACAGACTGTGTATTAATGTCAGTATAATATATTATTGACTTATGTTGAATATTAGACTAAATATGGATCAAAACTACCAATACAATACAAAATATAAATGTGCGCCAATACAGGATTTAGCGGTCCAATACTAGTATGACTTTTACCCGTCAAATACAGTTTTTATCAGTCCAATATGACATATTGGCCTAAGCAAATATGACATATTGGACTAGTAAGTGTATAAATGCCAAAGGATTTCCATATTGCTAGCAAAGAACCAAAAACTCAGCCAATATGGAAAACTTTACATAACAATACTATATTCTTTGTCACTGAGTATTGGTGAAAGTACACAAACTGATCCATCAAAATATCACCAATTATTCAAAGTTGAGATTGTGAAATTTTTAACATAACCTATGTGAACAATATTTTTCTTCAAATCAATTTTTTTTAACTAAAATGACAAACTGCAATAACAAATGCATGTAATAATTTCTGAATTTAGAGTAATTGAGGCTTATTGATACATGACAACATAAAAAAAACTATTACTACATCCTGATAAACATGAACAGATTTTAAACATAAAAATATTATGGTATCATTTCTATCACAATCTCCATCGTTCAATGGAATGTACAAGTAATAAGTATATATAGATATATATATTGTTAAAAGATGTATGATATAAAAGTACCACTAGCCAACAAAGCCTTTTTCATTAACCATATGTAGAGGACATAGCTCTCTCATTCCAAAGATTTCAAGTAACTTTTTTTTCAAAATTATTTGAACAGGAATTAAGTGTCAGTCCCTGTAAGAATCAGGCAGCAGTTGAAACATGGTATGAAAAAAACATCATTTTGATTCGCACCACCAGAATCAAGGAATACATATCACGCTGGACCTTTGAGTTACAATTTCTTTGAAATGCACTGAAAATGAACATTTCAAGCAGATAACTCTGTCAAAAAAACTAATTTTCTAACATTCTATTGAAAAATTTCTGAGCAAAGCCAGTAATGCAGAGATCAAATAATGGATTTTTTAAATAAAAAAGGCATCTTCGAGTGATATTACATTGTCAGATCAGTGGGGTTTTGACATGCATGTTTCTGATTTTTCCCATTTTGCCTGATTCTTACAAACACTTACACTTAAAGCTTGCAACAGTTAGGGCATTTTATCATCATTACTGCTATACGTTAAAATTAATTTTCACTCCAAACATTAAGCTTCTTTTTTAAATATATTTTTATCAACTCTATGTATTATGCTCTACATTCAAATTACAAACAAAAATGATAATTAAAACAGACAGAACATTTTGTACCCAGCCATAAGAGAGGAAAAGAGACAAGAACATTTAAATTATTAAATTATACATACATAAAATCTTATTCAATAAGCAGACATAACATTCTAAATATAAATATATTCTAAAATTACATTTTTTTTTACCTTTAAATATTGCAAAATGTTACAAAAAATTGCTGATTATTATTATGCATGTAAAAACTAGAAAAAAGTAACAAAAAGACATAGCAATGAATAAAATACAGAGATTCTAACAGTACTGAGTAATATCAAAATACTAGGCAATGCATTTTTGATTTTGAATAATTGATTGTCAGAATTCAATTGTGTGGAGTTTCAGATGTTAGCTTAGAACACACAATTAAAAATGTAATGTGATGGGGCAGAAGAGACAGAAAAATACATGTAGAAGTACAGATAGCTGCATAGTAAATATCACAACTAAATAGGATTTCATAATAGAATAAATTCACCAAAAAGTTGAAAAATTCAGATTGTCCTCCTGGCATCTTTTTGCCATTTTGTGGATTTCAAGTATTGTATACATTTGTTCTTATAAACAAAGGCATCACAACCAAAGTATTCTATAAAGAAGTTTTCACTATATACGTTTGACTTGCATGAACGACTTCCACATTCCCAATTTACATTGATTGAATCAGGTGAAAACTGGTTTACAGTTGTATACTAGACAAAGAAAGGATATCAGAGTCAAAGTCTACAAGAACAGTAATAGTTATGTGGAAATAAGTCTCCAGAAATTAAAATATCAGAAATGCTTCTATAATATGTATCATTTAAAAATTCCTGGCACTAAACGAATCAAGTTTCTGTTCCCTTGGGTCCCATTACAATGTCACCGGATCTCACGCCTGCTGACCCCAGCTGACCTCGATATAATTAAAGAACTTTTCCAGAATGGAAGTAAATGTGAAAGTCATCTATTAAGAAGTATTACCTAATGAAATTTCAATTGGTCCAAAAATATCAAGCACCATACAATTTTGGCACTCTCAATCAACATTCTCTTTTAACACACCCAATGCTAATGTTTTTCCCCCATTTAAACTTTGTTGTCTTCCTCAGGTTCTTTGTATTTATTTTTCTTTGATAACAGTCGTAAAAGTCCTTTACTCATATGATAAGGTTTGTCCTTTCCATTATTCATCTCTAAATCTTCCACTGAAAATAAAACAATCACATTAAGTACGTGTAGATAACCAAGAGACCACTTAATATAGTTACACTGTGGTTTTGAGACATTGCATTCAAAGGGAAATAACTCTCAGACTAGTTGGCTCACTCGTCACATCTGAGGAAGAGTAGGGGACTCATCCAATGTTGACAATTGTAGCTGGCTGCCTCAAATAGAATAGGAAAGTCTTTTTACCGGAAAAGAAGATTTTTTTGAGAAGTGTGGATAAGGAAATTCTACCAAAAAAATATATTTTGTAATTTCTCATTTTGGAGTATTGTTACAGGTATATTGTTGTCATTTCAGAAATGATAAAAAAAAAATTACAGGAATGATCAATACAAGTAGTAAAGATGTTTCCTGTTTGTTAAGTACAGGTCTTCCTAAGAATCATGCAAAGGGTAACATAATAAAAATATAAAGTAACTAATGCTTACAGAAACAGAGAAATAATGTATCCACTGCCATTGTATAAACACTGAAGAATGTTGCTGCTATAACATAAGTTCCCATAATAACAACCTGAAATAACATCTGTAGTTAACATGGTATTACAAATAACTCTATGTATTAAATGGTAATGATGCTTCGCAGAGTTTTTTTTTATATTTCTAAAGAGAACAAACATTCACAACAGTACATGAATTGTAATTATAACCTTGTTTGATAATATTTCTTGATGGTTTAAAATAGATGAAAAGTTATAACAAAATTACCAAACAGATAAAATCTAGGCAGTAGTTAAAAGGAAAATCTGTATAGCAAATGACAATATCAGGGTAAAAACCAGAAAGTTGGGAACCATTGCAATGGTCCTAACTTGGTATGGGCACTCCAAAATGACAGGTGGGTTAAACAAGATTTCATAGTGTTCTAAACCTCCCATGTGTTTAAAATCTGTCATTTACTCTCCCCACAAATACATAAATGTGCACAATATCAGTTTACATATTATATTTTTCGCCAACAAGAAGTTGTTGCTGGATGATCAGATGGATGGATGAAGTGAAAGATACATTAGCGATGTAGTCCCTAATACTAACTGTACCAGTACATGTGTACTTACAATTACTGGGACTAAGTAATAATTAAGTCTGGGTAGATAATCTGTGAAGAAATCTACTTTTCCTTGGAACCAGAAATAAGCACCAACACCTTGAATAAAAAAAATCATACTTACATTCCAAGAACAACAAAAATAAACAAAAATACAAAAGCATCCATAAAGTTAAAATTCCTAGTGAAAACTATATAAACTTCTTTTGAAGTAACCCTATACTGTTTTTCTTGGATATCATGGATTGGTCAAATGACACAAATTCCCAACAAAAAGTTAAGTTTCATGTGAAAACTTTTACTATCTAATGTAAAGTATCCATAAAATAAAAAAAAAATTGACATCCCATGAAAACTGAATTCAATCCAAATGAAAACCTTCACAGAATTTCAAAGTAATTGATTATTGCTATTCTAAAAAGGGGTTTAATTAAATGGTCCTCTGTATTAAAACATATTTTTCTTCCTCTTCTTCCTTGATGATTTGTACTGCTATTTAAAATATCAATACAAGACTTGCTCTTGTGATAAAATCCCTGTCTTAATTTTTTGGCAGATTCATTTGTTACTGCTTAAATCATAATTTGGAAATCTAAAAATTTGACATCTTAACTGTATTTGTCATTTTGTGGGTATTATACATGTACTACTTGTGCTGTATAAAATTTTGGTCCTACTAAACTTACCAACACCAGCTGTCACAACCAATTTACTTATGAACAGAACATAATCTGTCACTTTATCTAACACCACTGCCCTGTAATGTACAAATAGTTAGATATAAAAGTGTGCATAAATAATGACCCACAATATACCACAGGCATGATTAAAATATAAGGGATGGAGCATAAGTGATGCCTTAAATATGCAGCTGCTCTGAAATCTGAATGGCTCAAAATACTACAGTTGGAAATGACAGTAAAAAAAGGTGATTGGTTAAATGTTTAACCTAGACACAGTGTGTGTTATAGGAAGAATTGCACATTCCATTGGTCAACACATCAGCACTATCTATAAAACCAAAGCCTTATGGAAATTGACATGAATTTTTTGATAAATAAATAAGACTGACATCAGCTGAATTCTCAAAAACACTTCTTTATCTGGTTGATGGAAATTGTTGGTCAAATCTTTTATTACTTCCAAATTATGCATTTATGAATAAAGGTCTACTTGACTTGATTAAATCCACCTACAGGTACATGTACTAACTTACCTGACAACATTCCTAAATATTAGAAAAAAAGCATCTTTTGCTGCAGGGCAGAAACTTTTACCATAAATAGCTATCTGAAAAATAAATAAAAATAGTGTAAATATGAAAATAAATTATAACACTTGAATTTAACACAAAAACTAAATTTATCTGTACCTCATTACAGAAACAATCCTTTGAAAATGACTTGTATTTAAAATCAGTAACTAAAAAAAAACCTTGGTATTCCAGCCAAACCTGTCTCTTTTGATGGTGCCTCATTACCATTTCTATCTCTATTACCAAATAAATTAAACAAAAACACCTCCCTTATAATTTATAAATGAACTTAGAATGGCCTCACTGAGAATTGAGCTAAACATGTCCAAATGTCTACAATCAATAGTGTTTAAATGCCAGTCTCTATAAGAATCAGGCAGTGGGTGACACAATATATTAAAAAAAACAACCATCAGAATCATGGAAAAAATATAAGATTTTCCATATCATAAACTGATTTACAGTTTCATTGAAATGCACAGAAAATGAACATTTAAAGGGCAAATAACTCTGTAATGAAATATTTCTAACAAAATCCAGTGATGCAGAGATCAAATAATGCTCTTTTCAAACAGAGAAAGCATCCTTGAGTGAAATTATATTGTCAGATTGGTGGGGTTTTGACATGCAAGTTTTTTTATTTCTCCCATTATGCCTGATTCTTACAAAAAAACACTTAAATATAGTAGTTCCATTAATTAACATAGTTAGTATATAATTACTACCATATGCAAAATTGAACTTACCATAATATAAGCATTTCTGTTTAAGAACTTCAGGAATTTTTCAAGGCACCAAAGACAGCATTTCATACACCTGAAATTTATATCATTTGTTATATATGCATATTATGGTGACTTTATAAAAGAATAAAGATTGATTGATGACAGAAATAATTTAACCTAAGACTTAGTTTAAAAAAAATTGTTGTGACCTGACTTTACAAAGCCAACAGACAAGGCAGAAAATATAAGAATATATACATGAAGTAAAAAAAAAGTAACGATAAATTCATAATTTTAAAAAAGTGGAATTCCACTCAAGAGCAGAGGAAAATAAGGTCTATTTTTGGCAAAAGTCATTGCTAAACAGTACATTACTTAAGTTGTTGTTCCTTAGTATATTTTTCTACTGAGTCTAAGAGACCAGCTTAGTAATATACATTATGCTAAGTAAACATGCACCTTATTCTGATCTTATAAATGGCCTTGGAAATCGGTAACTTTAACCATTTGATAGACTGGTATACAATACAATAACAACCAGTCATTGCATGCTACATCATCCAACCATTTCTGTCAAATTAAGGAGGTAAACTTAGGGTAAGGAACACAACTCTTACAAATCATTGGAACGTTTGTATTCAGTATTTTACATCAATATAATGTAAGCATCAAGGAAACTTGGACTGATTTCGTTCTGTTTCAAATAAAAACTTGATAGGCTTTGGTGAAATTGAATATGATACAAACATATCACTGATTGCAGGAGTTATGTGACTTATGTCCCTTACCATAGGTCTACCTATTTAAGTAGACCAGTTAATATGAAGTAGATAAGTAAATAACTTGGAAAAGGAAAACAATGTACTAGTCATCATGCACAAGCAATATGCAAAATATCTAAGTTCCCTCTAATAAATCTGAGAAATCTATTACAGAAAAGTGTAAAGGATGGACAGACAGACGACTGACAATGTGATTGCAATACAGCAATAAGAAATGGATACAATTTGTCTTCTTTTGAAAAGTGGATAATTGGCCTTAGCTCAGCCTAAAAACTTACTTTATCATAAACTTTGCTACAGGGTTTTCTGATTTCTTCAGTTTATGGTCTATGTATTCAAATAAAACTCTAATCATCTTAACAATGGCGATGATCAGCGAACCAAATGCCAATGATCCAATATGATATCTGTGAAGAGAAAAAAGGATATTGTTAGATCACTTGAAAGTAAGAATTATAACAGGAAAAAATATGTCAACCTAGTAAGACATGAACTCACACTTGTCATTTTGCTCTGAATGACCCCCGATTTGTCTCCAATTGACCTTATGACATCATTGATCTTTCAATAGCAGATAGTTTAACACCAAACTGTGGGAAAATATATTAATTTCTTTATTGACTTTCACTAATAACTCACTGGCTTGGATCCATCAAATCTTAGCCTTACGTTTCACATGTATCATTAAGATGTCATGATACTGAGAAAGTAGGGATTAAATTCACATGTTTTTTTTTAAATATTTTTGGTCCTATATTGTATCAGATCCTTAGTTTTCATTTTTTTATTTTCTCACTTCTCTACCATTTAGCTCCCTTTGGAACCATATTATTTGACTGATCTATAAAAAGAGGATAATATTGGCAAATCTGAAATGTCTCTGGGTTTTTCTTTTGCCCAATAGTACCTTATGTATTAACCATATTACCTGACTGATCTATAGAAAGAAGACGATACTGGCATAGTTGGAATGTCTCTGGGTTTTTCCTTAGCCCAATAGTAAGATGCAAATGAACCAGCAAGTGTCATTTGTCCCAACGCAATTATGAAATTCATCAGCCAGAAAAACATGAACAAAATGAACACTTCTAATGGAATGATGTACCTGAAAGTATAAATTATATACCAAATGGGAGGATGAAACAGACACTTAATATATATTGTCAGTTCAGAAATGAAAACAAAAATGTATAATGTTTTTAAGTCGTGATTTTAACTGAGAATGTGGAATAGAAGTATACAGTATTGAAAAATCATAGGTTTTAATGCTATTATATTCTGATAATAGTCAGAGCTGTACATTAATCAATTTAAATTCAAGGGAAAAAACTCTGTTTCTTTTCTGATAAAAGATCCAGTTTGCAATTTATTGGCAATTAATTCAAGTTGCTTATGTCACAATAATAAAAAAAATGTAACAAAGTTCCAATTTACCAAATTTGAAGGCATATTCTAATAATGTCTTCCAATGAAAATAAAAATATAACTGAGATTTTTGATTTCTTACACTTTAAATTGTGATAACAAAAAATAAAGAACACTTTTGTAATTTTTGCTTTATTTTTAATGATAATATACACTTTTAAGAACAAGGGTCACTCTAAAATAAGTTATAAGAGATGGTGCTAAAGTCAATATGTCATACATTTATGATAAAAATCTAATAAAAAGGAACATTGAACTTAATGCATGAAACAAATTTTTTTTTCCAATTCCATGTATAAATATTTTTTTGCGAAGTTCAAGAAACTAAATAAATAATAAATTTATCAAAAACTCATGGATTCCCATTTCCCATAAAATCAACCAAGGTTTTGTCATAGATAGATTACTTACTGATCTCCGCCATATTTAACAAATCCACAGAACTCTCCTGTCAATGAATCCTAAATGGCAAGAAAAAATAACATCAAGATACAAATACATGTATGTATATAATCATATCCTTCATGTAATCAAACATTCATGTGAATAATTAACACTTCCAAATTAGTACCATGTAAAAGTTGTCTTTGCATTAAAATAATATGGCAAATTTAACATTTCTAAGCTCGCAGTACTAGTTTACCTTTACTTCACATATATGCCAGAAATTTTTAATTTGGTTGTAATTAATATCTGACATATTCCCTATTTTAGTGATCATTTGACAAGTTTGTGCAAAATATACATCTAAAAAGCCAACATTTTTCAGACTTGCAGGCAAAGAATTTCAAAACTTATTGCTTTTCTTTTTTCATAATATTACAAATGATGCAGGGAGCCAATTTAAAAGATATTTAAAGCTAGCAAAAAGATCTTTTTACATGGTTTATTGCAAGCAAAAGTGCAAAATTTTTATGTATTAATACATGTGTTACTGGTATGGAAACAAAAATTGAATGGACAATGAAGCACCATAAACAATTCCAATTGGCATAATTTGCCCATGGGTTATAATTACTTACTGATTCATTACAAGGTACAGAGGAGAGTAATTCACTCCCAAGCTGGCTACTGGTATCATTTCTATAGTATTCTTTTCCTCCCATTGAGGCTACAAATCTATGTCATGTTAAGGAATATTGTGAAAACTTTTATCTAGTAAAAATTAACCTTGGAAAAGAAAATCTTCAAACACCTAAAATTTTCAAAATTTTACTATGACTTTGACGATGTCAACAAACCTCCCAGAATTATTCTTTGTAGTAATAAAGACTAGTTGGTACAACTTTCAACACATATCTAGTTACTAGGTGAGTGATTTAAATAGCTCTCTAGATGCAATTATGCTGTACATTATACAAAATGTCCTATTTTTCTAGCACTTAATACATGTGATTTTTATAAACATTGGTATAATACAGGAAAGCTCTAATTTATGAATTTAACCTCTACCAACCAATGTGTTCCATTAGCTATTACTTTTCACTGAATAAATTGTTTCAACATGGTAAGGACACATTGGAATAATATAGGGCAGAATTCTACATACATTACTATGCTTAAAATTGTATTGGAAGTGGTGTCAGTCTGTTTCAAATTGCTATAAAAATATATATCATGAACAATAATAATAGGATAACTAAATGGAAAGAGTGAATAACCGAAATATAATCACTAATGCAAAATGCCTAGATTTAACAAGTGTGCTGAACTACTTTTGCACAAGAGTGAAATCTTAATGCGTTCCTGGCACGAGTGTTTATAATTTGTTTTTTACCCCAATAATCAATTGATTATCCTATTTATTATACAGATTTGCCCCTTATTTATTTGTTGCTATTTTCAACATGAAATTCAAATTTTGTAAAGGAAGGATTGATATACATTTTGTGATGTTTTGGCAGAAGAAAGTCTGAGAGTGAAATTACCGAGTTTATTTTACAGTGTAAACTACATGTATTGAAAATTTTTACAAATGGAACATTTGGTAATCACTTCTATCTATATTATAATACATAAGGATACACTGCTGCTACAGCCATGTAAGCTATGACAATGATTTGTAACAGGAATGGTATGATTGGCCAGAACAAGGTGAAAATCATGTTTCCTATAGCCCTGTAATATAAATTTAGATTCAGGGTTAATAATCAATTGAGAAAAGCCATAACTAGATGTCATGCTTGTTTTTCTAAAGCATGAAACACATCAAAAGGAAAAACAAACAAGAAATTGTGTTGTCATACAACTGTTGCCAGACTCAACATTTTTCTGACAGTCATGGCATTTTTTAAACAAAAATATAACATTAATGTGAGGAAGGTGAAAACTTACAACAATCCTGAAGAAACATATGAATTCAAACACCTAAGTTCTTTCATAATTTTTGTCAGCCCTGTTACTTTCTTCCAAAGTGGTAAAATTTGTTATGATATACAGTTTTTATTGTCTCTATGCATTCTCTTATTGTCATGGTCAGAAATATGAATGGGCTGAAAAGTCCGTCTTCGGTTAGGAAATGTGGGTTGTCATGGTCTGAAATATGAATGGGCTGAAAGTCTGTCTTGGGTTAGGAAATGTGGGTTGTCATGGTCTGAAATGTCTTTGGGTCTAATTGACTGATACTGATAAGCTGATTATGTCATTTTCGTAAACATTCGGGTGCCATGTTTTGACCATTCCTTAACAAGCAAGCTTATGTTTCCTAGATTGGTGTGGTTCTCAATTGCATTTACCAAGTAAACAAGAATGAAGCTGCCATTATTATGCCAATTTTAAGCTCCTGAATTTACATACACAAACCAAATATTGATGGTTTTTCTGGCCATAAGTATACTGAACACCCTTTGGAAGTGTATCAGGAAATTCCTGGATTAGTTTTAGAATGAGGTGACCAATCTTCATACAAATAAATATAACAGAATTGGAGAATGGACATACAGACCCATTTATGAAACATTTCATATCAATTAGTTGGTGTGGTATAATGCAGGACATAGCTACTCACAGGGTAGTGAATGCTGTACTTAATGTACTAAAACCTACTTGCTCCCCTCCTCAATCAGTTTGATAGCTATACAGATCCTCTGACACAGAAATATCAGCAAAAGCAGAAATATTATCAGGAATGTGGCGATCGTACAACCTATTAATAAACAGTATTTCAAATTAACTTACATATTGGGAACTAAATATACACAAATTCACAAAAGGAAATATCTATTTTTTAAGTCATACAAATAAATTTTAAAATGTGAGATGCAATTCTAATGAGGAAAGAAAAACTTCATGAAATGACATACACTGATGTCTATGGAACCTCAAATCTACAGAAACTATGTATAGTTTATTTATTGTGAGTTACAGAATTATTAAAACTCAATTTTGACAAAAAAATTAAAGAGGAGTGTATCAATTTATAAAATGGTGCAATTATTTTGGTTTCTGTAGAAAAGTGGATGTGAATCATGACAAACCATGCCCCCACAATACAAAGAACATTTCCAAATTTTAGTTCACAAGAGAATATACACATTATAAGTACCGGTACATGCACATACAAATTTTTAGAAAAATCCAGATAGAAGATTTCTTAACTCACTATAGGAACTAATTATGAACTTACCAAATGCTAACCATGTCTCTTTCAGTGTAAGGTAGTAACTAAAATTCAGGGCAAATGCTTGAGAAATACCAAACTCTCCCGTAGAATTAGATGACTTCAGATCATAGTACTGAGAATAACTGTAATAACAACCTAAAATGATATACACAAGAAAAATTGTAACATATATTTCCCATATGTTTTGAAAACACCTGAAAACATATGTTTATCATATGTTTTTCGTGTTTAGGACTACCATGAAAAAGATATTTTTCTGACAAACAAATTAATTCATGGAAAACCTATAAATAAAAATCATACAGTATTTATGTTTTCAATAGGATTACATATATGAAAAGAATATGGTCTTCATTAAATTTTTGAAAACATGATTTCATTTAATTTTAAAAGCAAAAAAACATATTTTTACCATACTGGTCCTGAACATATATTTCCATATGTTTTCAAATATATGAAAATTATCAGTGTAATTATATCATGAAAACAGTTCAAAAATTGACAAGAACCTGTATACTCAAAGAAGTAAATTTGTTAGACACAGATACCCTTATCACAAAAAAAATATCAAAACTAATTCTGTAAATAGGAAGTTGATGTATGGGAGAGATGGAAGACACACAGTCCAACCCACCATGCTAAAGCACCACACAATATTATTCATCATTCTTATGAAATGCTCCAAAGCACAGTGAATATTCATGTAATACTGAAATTTTGACAGATAAGTGGGTGGTGACCAAAGTCACTCACATTATACTTAACCATCTAAAATTCAAATTTCGAATCAATTTCACAATGGCAGAGTATGTTGTGACAATACACATAAATTTTTGGGACAGATTAAGAAACTGTGTGCTACTGTTAGGATAAAAGAAGAACTAATTGTCCTGAAGACTATTAGTAGGGTTAAAAAAAAGAATCATTATTATTTTTGTTTGCGATGTATAATTTGTGTCCAATGCATTTATATTCTTAACAGCAAGAAACAAATCAGCTACATGTAGGTTTAGCAACCATAGAATGTTTGGACTTGCACACATTTTCAACATACATGTATGCAGAAACAAAAACATGACGCAAAATTCAATAATGCTGGTTCTACATTTTTGGAATTACAGTTTACAGTAAGTAAATACCATCCTAAACATTAAGTGGCAAAAATTGCTCAGATCAAAATGCAGTTAAAGTAGGAAAACATTTGCCAATTTTCCCCATAACAGGAATTGCAAATCTTCAGTATGTATATGTATATAAACACTTTGCAAAATGTTAAAAAAATATTGCTTCAATATTTTTTTAGTTACAGATTACACAAAGTAGTACCCTTTAGCATGATGGATGGACATGGACAAAGTTGAGAACTACTAGTCCTGATTTTGCTGTTTGTGACACAGGTAAAAACTGAGTTTTGGATCTCCATCAACATTATGGCACTTTCCGATGAATCATAATAAGAACATCTTAATGAGGTAGACCTAGGCTAAGAGGCATAACTCTTACAAATCAATGGAACATTTGTGTAAAGCCTTTTACATCAATCTCAAGTAAGCATAAAGTAACTTGGATTGATTTCAATCTGTTTCAAATGAAAGCTTGATAGGCTTTTGAGAAATTCAAAAATTATTTCACTTACCCTAGGTCTACTTCCTTAATCAAGACATTGTTTTGTCTACCTAAACGAAATACTCACCAAAGCCCATACATCCTAGCACACCAAAGATACTGAACCATACCATGACACCAGCTATCCACCTCATAATTACAATCCAAATAAAACAGGCTACCATGGCTATCACCAAAAATCTGTAATAGATGAGAGACATATTAAAAATGCCTTAACCCTCCTGCATTAAATGAAGCTGTAGACATAAGTATCAAATTAAGTAGCACTCCATATCAGAAAACATGATTGCTACACATAGCCATATGTTTTCTAGTGATGGGATTTGTAGTTCTATAAGTCCCATAACTCCTACCAAATTTGTTAAATATGAGAAAAGGTGCACCCTCAATATGTTGCAGATGGACAGACATCCCATTCACCCTACTCTGTGGCTTTGCAGCAAAGTACACCAGTAATGATACATCAAAATAGAATGCCATTTGGTTCACAACAACTAAAGTCATTGCTTGGAAATGAAAAAAATTAATGATGAAGAAAACATCATACGGTCGTATAAAGTCATACCAGGTGCTACAGCAATGTATTCGATCCTACGCTCAATATAAGTACTTACATTATTATAAGGTACCATGAAGTGATTATATCCTTGAAGACCATTTCTGCCTCCTGAGATGCTGAGAAAAATAATGCAAGAAACCTGAAATCATAAATACAATCATATAAACTCATAGCCATAGACATGCATGAAAAGCATGCTTTACTTGTAACACATCTGAACCAATTTCTTAAAAAATGAATAATACCGGAGATTTTTAATTTCTGCTTTACTCATTTTTTTTGTATTGTAAATTATTAGAAGTTTGAAGTGTTAAAGTTAATATTACTTAGGACATTTAATGCAAAAAAATAACTGACAAAAAGGAATAGCATACTGACTATAGCTGAACAAGACATTACCTTTTGATGGCATGTAATTGAATATATGAGTAAAGTGTAAAGAGGTAGCATGAGGTCTTTCCTACATTTATCCCATGTTTTGTACTTGATAACATGATAAGAATATATATAACCTGACTACTCATTCTGTATCGTTTTTCAGGATGTTGCCTGTGACTACTTCTCACCATATGTACTCATAACATTGCCTGTGTCTACTTCTCACCATGTGTACTCATAACATTGCCTGTGTCTACTTCTCACCATGTGTACTCATAACATTGCCTATGACTACTTCTCACCATGTGTACTCATAACATTGCCTGTGACTACTTACTCCCTACCTGTTCTCAGAACATTACATGTGACTACTTACTACCTGTAGTCAAAACATTGCTTGTGACTACTTACTCCCTAATTGTACTCAGTACATTACATGTTACTACTTACTACTTGTACTCAAAACATTATATTTGACTACCTACTCACTTCTCATCATCAGAACTACTTTTTCACCATTGTACTCAGAACATTGCAAGTGATTACTTACTCACTACCTGCACTTAGAATACTGCCAGAGATTGGTGTCTTATCTGAGTTTGACAAGTTAAATGATTGATTATCTTTATTTATATAGGTTAACTGCTTTAATGAACCTTCCACAACTGTCTTAAAAATTGATGGTATGCAACGGCCAACAACTGCAAACAAGAAATAAATCATTGATAATAAACAGCTGAAGCATATGATACAACTCTCCATCCTTAATTTGTTGTGTAATGTCTCATAAATGAAATTTGGAAACAAGGAAAATTAATCGGAGTTTTATTCAATGATTTCAAGTATTTCAAAGTCATTGAAAACAAAGTATTATTTGAATTAGGAATTATTTTGGATTTAAGAAAAAAATTTAACAAATTATTTATAAAACTTACCCCTAATAAGAGGATTAGTCATGACTAAGGGGGGTTTGTAAGTTTTTCATGCCTTTTGTTATCCAACTAACCTTAACCCTTAGCCATGCCAGCATGACTAACCTCTTGGAAAGGGTTAGTTATACAATTTACTTTTTTGGTCATTTTGTAAATTCCAAAATAATTCCAAATTCAAATAATTGTTTGAAGCATTTTTGGTTACTGTATCCTACAACATGTGAAGGAAAGTACTGATGGACAACAATATACCATAATACATAAAAAACAAGACCAGAAACATGCCTATTTAAGGAGGTAGACCTAGGGTAAGGGACACAACTCTTAGAAATCATTGGAACGTTTGTATTTAGCATTTTACATCAATCTTATGTAAGCATCTAATTAACTTAGATTCATTTTATTCTGTTTCAAACAAAAGCTTGAGAGGCTTTCGTGAAATTGAATATAATACAAACGTATCACTGATGTCATGAGTTATGTCCCTTACCCTAGGTCTACCTCCTTAACCAGCATCACAGTCAACACATAAATATCTTCAATATACATGTCATGCATATAACAAAAGCAAATTAAAAAACTATAGTGTGGGTTTCAAATTACCGTAAGTATATACTTAACTGACACCATATATTTTTGGAAAAAAAAAACGCTAATTTAAGAAGTTTCATATGAAGATATTGTCAAATTTTTCGCATGTAAAAGGTGCATATCTTCAATATAAATCACAATTAAGCAAAGTCTGAATAATATTAGTTTAAAACTTTTTTTGTAACTGATAACACAAAGTAGGTACCTTAAGCGTGACAGATAGATGAATAGGAAGAGCTGAGTAGCTAGAAGACCTATGTGGTTGATAATGCAGGAAAAAATTGGCTTTTAAAACATTTCACATACATCTTAGTAACATATCAATGCATGATTAAAATTTACCAGTTTTCAGTCAATTAAAACATTCTACACCACCTTGATCTTTAAAGTATATATGCATTGTTTCAATAGTGTTTTGAATCTATTTCAGCAATGAAAACTTTATTTCACATGTATCACTCGCCGATTCTAACATGGGACAGTAATTAGATAACTACTGAAAGTGTATTCATCTTCACTTTTTTTGCAGAGGACTGAAAAGCATGAAAATTAGTACCCACAAAATTGACATTAAATATGTTCACTTAGTAAAATCCACAAAAACCACAAAAATGAATATATTTACAATAATGTTTGGTACATGTACTAGCAAAGAAACTTTGAAACAAATAAAAAAGCAACACTGACCATCTGTTGTTTCAACATAGTAGGCTGCACAATCACCATCTGACACATACTTTTGTATATCACTCTACAAAATATAGTTATGTTCAAGTTATAAGATTAGCTCCATTTGCTGAGAAAAGGTTTCATCTGCCTCCATTGAGAACACAGGATTATAATATGTCCATTGATCTCAGATAACCCACGATACAAGAATATGATATGAGAGTCTAAAATTTTTAAGCCACTACAGAATAAGAAACTGGTGTCAATTTCTCTTAAATCTAGAACTATAAATTGAATACCCCTGCTTCAAATGCAACTGAATGTATAACCAATACATTCAATTTTTTCCCTATGAAGTCCCCTAACAGTAGCAATAGTTCTTCATGCACATCAACATATGATGCCCAACATTCCAATAAAAATCCATCAAATTCTCTTGAATGGTTACAGAGGAGTTGCGCTATGATGACCCTTAAGGTGAATTATCTCTCTTTGCAGTCCCTTGACAGTAACTATATTCCTTCGTGTACATCTACATATGATGCCCAATCTTCCTTTAAAGTTTCAACAAAATGCCTTGAGTAGTTTAGGAGTTGTGAATACAAGAAATGTGAACAGACAGATGGGGTGATTCCAATATACCCCCAAACTTTGTTTGCTGGGGGGAGAATAATGATCTTTTTACTTTATTTGAAGTTGTGTATTTCTTACACTGGCACTATAAAATTTATGCTCTGTTTCTCTGTTTATTTTTTTTTTCAATATGCATTCACATGAGATAATGATGTTTCCAATCTTAAGCACATTCATGCATGCGGTTACCAGTGCATAATGAGTGTATTGAGGGCCAAGCATATTTGAATGATTATATCATACAAATGTTTAAGGAAGTCTAGCCACTATCAGTAAGGAAATATCAATGTTTTGTCAGGAGTTCCAAGAGCAAGAGGGGTTAAATAAGAAATAAATCAAGGAAACTCTACTTTATTGTTGTTTTACCATGGGCTGGCCATTTATGTCACACTGTTTTACCCCAAGCAATTGTGAGCGCTTAAATAACAATATAAATGTCAAGCCAATGGTAAAACAATGATAAAATGGAGATTCTGTGACTTATTTCGATTCTAATAGGACTAGTTTCTTCATATTTTTTAATAGACCGAGCCTATGTGTTGCATGAAATGTTGGTCATGTGTTTATCACTTTTTTACCATAGCTTTTAAAAGCACGTCATGTTAGAATTAAGGATCACTGACATTCCATTGAACTCTAAATTTTGTATATGACTTTCACTCTTACTTCTGATGTTGAATTGGTAATAGTAATACCATCTTGACACACCATCTTATCGATATCTTCCTGCTCTAAAGTACCAAGTTTTCTCTTAAATAATGTTTCTAAGTAGAAATAGTATTCACTAGTGCAACTCTTCCTACACACCTACAAAAACATATATAGAAATATTATATAGATTACAGTGTTTTATCAAATGTTCCCAGTGTAATAAATTTCGATAATTCGTACTGTGAAATAAATCCAGTAATTTCACTCTCAGACTTTCTCCCGTCAAAATGTCACAACTTTGATATCAATATGCCAATTGCTGAATTCAAAATTCACATTGAAAATATTGATTAATTCTGAATAAAGAAAATCTATATAATAAACAGGATAATCAATAGGTTATCGTGAATAACTAAAATACAATCACTTGTGCCAAGAACGCTTTCGGATTCAACTCCTGCTCTGAACAAGTTTCGCAAACTCGTTAAATTTAGGCGTTCTTCGGCACTCATGATAATATTTGGTTATTCACCTTTTCCAATTAATTATCCTATTAATATTTATGAGTTAATTTTCTAGGTCAGCCTGTTAAAAGAGTTAAAGCCAGTTACCTACAATTAAGTTCCAGTATATATTTAGCCTATTTTTGGTACAAGCTTACAATACATTTTAATGTAATGATACAATCCATTCAGCAGTCCATTTCTTCTTTCAAACAGGAGTACATATTTATCATTAATTTTTCGATAGAATGGGTCTCCAGATTTCAGGTGCAGATACAGATATCTTGGAAAATGGGTTAAATGGTGAGGAATTAACAATTTTTAAAACAAATTAAGGAGGCTCTACTCCACAAAACAATTGTCTTTTCTGCCATTGAACTATCTGTTAACAATGTTGTCAACCCATGTCTAGGCTTCAAGGAATAAATAAAGTTAGAAATAGCAGATCTTGTAAACACATGGAGTAAACATGTCAGGATACAAAAACCTAGTTCATATGTATCCACCTTCTACCTATAACTTTAAAATGACACAGTGCTTGGTATAAAATCTATTGCAGTTAAACATTATTCACAGTGCTGATAGTGCTTGCTTCTTCCTAAAATTGATTTAAGAAAAAAAGTGTTATAAGCAATAGCTCTGTAAAGTACAGCATTATAAGGACAAGGAAGAAGTCTGTGTACATCTAGAGACTCTAGAACCCAAATATGATCATCAGTAGGTAACAGAAATCTACTAGTTTAAGTTCAAAAGCAAAGGGAGACTTTTATCTTATTAAGGTACAGTTAATATTTTGCATCTCTTTTTTTGCAACTATTTTTGAGACATCAGTCAGTTTAAACAAGTAACTATACCTCCATGTTGAAAGAAATAGCATTGGTGTCTATATTTTTCACCTGATCAGCATGATCAACAAAATTCCAGTGATAAAGCTATAGAAACAAGGGGCATCAGTATAGCTCAATCAAGTCAACAAATGTGGCATAGCTTACATAACTCTATAGAAACAAGGGGCATCAGTATAGCTCAATCAAGTAAACAGGTGTGGCATAGCCTACATAACTCTATAGAAACAAAGGGCATCAGTATGGCTCAATCAAGTAAACAGATGTGGCATAGCCTACAGAACTCTATAGAAACAAGGGGCATCAGTATAGCTCAATCAAGTAAACAGATGTGGCATAGCCTATATAACTCTGTAGAAACAAAGGGCATCAGTATAGCTCAATCAAGTAAACAGATGTGACATAGCCTACAGAACTCTATAGAAACAAGGGGCATCAGTATAGCTCAATCAAGTAAACAGTTGTGACATAGCCAACATATCTCTATAGAAACAAAGGCCATCAGTATAGCTCAATCAAGTAAACAGATGTGGCATAGCCTACATAACTCTATAGAAACAAAGGGCATCAGTATAGCTCAATCAAGTAAACAGATGTGACATAGCCTACATAACTCTACAGAAACAAAGGGCATCAGTATAGTTCAATCAAGTAAACTGATGTGGCATAGCCTACATAACTCTATAAAAACAAAGGGCATCAGTATAGCTCAATCAAGTAAACAGTTGTGGCATAGCCTACATAACTCTATGGAAACAAAGGGCATCAGTATAGCTCAATCAAGTAAACTGATGTGGCATAGCCTACATAACTCTATAGAAACAAAGGACATCAGTATAGCTCAATCAAGTAAACAGATGTGGCATAGCCTACATAACTCTATAACTTAGAAACTAAAAATAGGAAAACAAAGAAACAATTTGATTTGAAAGCCTCCTTCAATTAAAACAAACATCATACTTTAATGTCTTAAAATCGAATAAAATTTTTAATGTACCTGGGGTGTAGGACATCCCAAAGCCACTGCACTTGGTCCCATCTGTGCACATTTTAGAAAATCAAAATAAACCAAATATGGTCTGTCTTTTACTCTGAAAGAAAAAGAACAAAATCATACCAATAAATACACAATTAAAAGAACATAAATCTACTCTTCCTTAAAGCAACATCAAGATAAAAATGTTATGATAGCACTATAAACAATGCATATAAAAATGTACATGTACATCTGCAAAGGCAGACATTTCATTTTAAGTATCTTCCTTAAAACACAAATAAACTTTCTTTCTCTTAGCATTGATATTTCAGTACAAAATCTCTGACTGCATTCTATCTTGCATGTCACTTTTTTCATATCATCATTAAGTTGCTCTGGAAAAGACTATATCAGGCCATTGCCATAGTCACTTTAATTTTTCTGTATAATGAACAACAATGAATGCATGATTTATTATTCCTGTACTTTGTGTTTAACAGGACAAAAAGCAAGCAAATATGCATTAATTTTGTGGTACATAAAAGATGCAAATTGATGAAGATGCTGCATGTTACATTGTGCTAAGAATACCCCTACTTAAACAGTTCTTTAAAACCCAGCAAAGTGAGACATGATACAAATCATCATGCAAAAGCAATGTACCAAATATCTAAGCATTCCCTCCAATAGAACCTGATTGAGAAATCTGTTACAGAAAAGTTCAACAGACAGACAGACAGACAGACAGACAGATAGACTGACTGATGGAAGAATAAAGTGATTGCAATAAAGCTCCATGCACTGTAATAAATATATAGGGGAATAAGATATCTTACGCTTGATCATAACCACAGATAAGTCCATTAGAATCAGTTGGATGAATCAGTCTGTTTGGATTTCCCCATACAAAACCTAGAAAAAAATAAATATGGGAATCAAAATCATACACTGAATACATGTATTATTGATATTATCAGTTCTAGTATAAACATGTAATACATATTACACTGTGGTAAATAAAATTAAATCCCCCTCCTTGAACTTATGCATGAATAGATTGCATACCAGCATTTTACAACTTATTTAAATTGCCATTGCAAAGAATAGAATGATGATCAAACAAAAATAAGTTGAAGTTGGTATATGTACTGTATAGAAAAATTACAATATTTCTAAACCATGTAACACGGTTTACAAAAATTACCTCTAATGTTCTAAACGTGGTATACTTTGGCAATAATAGTTATATTATAAACATACAAGGTAATGCACATTTTGTTGACTGATTGATCACTGATGGATTGATAACCGATGACTGATCTGATTGCAGTTTTGTTATGTAAAATGACAGATGATCAGTTCATGTAAATTTAAGAATTTCCATCAGAACCAATCTAATATACTACCACATTAAATTCATCTTAAAATTAATAAATCCACATACTGTATTCTGTTAAAAATAAAACAAAAGTAAAATAGGAATAATTAAAAGATGTTCAAATCTATTGTATTGTGTATAAATATAAAATAAATAAAACGAAAAAATTTGTAAAATATGTTGACTGCACTGTCGTTACATGATGCAATCACCCTTTTAATGGATTGGTTTAACAGATCAATGACTGATCAGAAACTGATTGGTGACCAATGACCGATCACAACTTAAGTTGTGTGGATAGGTTCAGGTACTGTGTTCTTGTATAGAAATCTAACATCAATCAGCTCAAATGTACTGAACAACCCCTCTTTCAAGTCATCAGTAATATTACACACATGTACTTGTAAGTAGGGATTAACAACCTAATATAATGTCACAAACCTGATGCTTTGTCATTTGATTTAATATGACAACTAAGTATATATGATAGTAAATCAATATGTTTTCTTTATAAATTATCTAGCCAATTATCAAAGTCAGGCAGAGGTACTGATATATTTCATGCAAATCAGTTAATTATTTCAAATTTTTTTCATTTGTTCATGTGTTTCAAGTTAATTAAAAGCAAATTATTATCTTTCAAATGATAAAAAAAGTTCAATGAGTTATCTCCCCTTTCCAAATTATTGTCTGAGATTTTATTTTATTGAACATCTGTTCGATTATCAAAGGAATATATAAAAGGAAGTTAATTATGATCTATTCTTCAACAGGAATGGATCCAGAGATATAAAAGGGATTTTGATGACATTGTGCATGAAATTTTCAAATTAAAAATTTCATCAAAAGTGGGCCTCTGCCTCCATTCCTTAAACCCCTGTGGATCCAACAATCTTTTAAAGAAAACAAATATCCAGTATGTTTATTTTTTTTTATTAAAGACACCTATAACTGGCCTTCATGCCTTACACTTAGTAAAAATATTATACATGTCAATTGATAAATAGCCATAATAGACATATGATCATCTTTATCCCAACAGTATACAACACAAATTTATTAATTAGCTCATTTTAAAGGGAAAATCAATAAAACTTGATACATGTATACACTGTATTTCTCTGGGTAAATTTAACAAGGAAAGTCAAATGTACATTGAACCACAACAATAGCACATTAATGTATCTATATGAAAAAGGAAAGACAAAAAAACAACTCAGGATACAAGTATAACTGGAGGAAATCAACACTTCACAGAGGGGAAACTTCTATCTTTTCCTCTCCATATTGTAATTCAGTTTTAGTTTTTTAAATGACCCATTGAAAATGTCACCATTAAAAACTTGGGCCAAACTAGGAATGAAGTGTGAGTTCTCTGACATAATCACCTAATTTACTACTTTAAATTCTATACAATGTACCCTATCTTAAATGTACATGTATATACAATGTATATATACAACATGTGCTAATATTCACATTCTACATGAATTTACAAGGAAGTATCACACATTTGCATTAAATAAAAGCCTTATTTACCACATGGTAAAATTTACATTTAAAGTAGTATACAGTTTATAATGACTTCCCACAGGCACTGTTGCCAAATCCTTTTTAAAAAAATTGGCAACAAAGTTCATTTTATAGAATCTGTGAAAAAATTAGTACCCACGTAAATTAAAAAGTTTATAGCATCCTCTGAGGATTATTATAGAGTGATACAAAAAATGTTTAAAAAAATCACTTGAAATTACTGAAGTGGGCCTCCCCTCAGTCAGCAGCTCCCATTTTCTTCATGGATTGCATAAGTCACTAAGTCAGCCATACTGAATAAAACTAACTTAACCTTACCCAGTATGGAAACAGCAATCAAACCCAGGATAAAGACAAGAAATAGTAGACAGCATATTATATCTGTACAGGATCTACAAAAAATATAAAAATAAAATTCCCTGTACAAATCAAAAATCATTTTCATGGATGTAACAAAAGGATAAAATAATACATGGACATGATACTGCTTGGCATATATACAATGTACCAGTATATCAGAAAATTGCAGTTTAGCCCTCTTTTTCAGCCTTTGTAAGCATCTAGCAATAATTACATTGTAGCCTGTTCTTTGCACCTCTACATACAAATGTACATGTACATGTATGCAGATGCCTAGTCCCCATAATAAGTTTCATTAAAAACAATTGAGCATTTAAACTTACAAAGTACATGTATGTACATATGGGAAAAAAATTTTGGTCCGCACGAAAATCACAGTTCCTCCAGGAAATCAAACTGTCTGTGTCTATATAAACATGACAATATCTTTAACTTTAGTAATTTGAACAAAACCCTATTTGCTAAAGGACCTTAAGTTTTGAAATTTAACACTATACTATTGCCAAAATCACTTAAGGTTAATTTACATAATAAAGAACTAAATGTTGTATTGAAAAAATCAGGAAAATAGATCAGTACAAATGGCAGATGTACTTAAGTAGTTTGACGTAGGTACAAAAATTTCAGCATTTTAAATTGTTCAAGGAACCTCTAATCTAATGGAACCAACACTTAACAAATGGAAGTAATGGCACACAATTGAATAAAAATGTTAAGTTAAATATGCAAACACTTGAGTTCACATTTCACAACTTACCTGTTTTCAATTGGACCTTTAAAGTTTGCATCATATTTTCTAGGCTTACCTAAAACAGATGTATACAAAACTGAAAGTAGAGTAATAAATATACTTTTTCTTGAAATTGATAGCACAGTACTAAGAAATCATAGTGCTGCAAAGTACAGAGCTATAATGGCCTGGGTAGGACACTGCACATGGATTAATGGAAGAAAAGAATTCTATACCAAATGCCAAAACTTGATCATATGGAACATGTTAAAAAAAAACAACAAAACTTGAGGCACTTAAATTACAGATGAGGAACATGAAATTACAGGTAGTAGAAAATAAACACAGAGGAATCAATATATTTCTTCATTATATGTACCGGTATACATTGTATATCTCAAAAAATAAAACACACTGCATTGAATTTTATGTTGGTATAAAATATGAATACCGTACACATTTAGAGTGTAAAAAAATTACAAATACATGTATTCATGTATTCTTTTATATTTAGACTTGCATGAAGCAAAATGTTTGAACTTCCAGTAGAAAAATAATCAATGATAAAATCCCCACTTTAATAGGTTTTATAATTTAAGATATCAGAAGTGAATGAACCTGTAGGCTTCAAATGATTAGTATAGAGCAACTCCACCTGGATAATATAATGAAACTACATGTACAATGCATTAAACTATTGATTGAATGAATATTCCATGAATGTCATATTAAACTTTTGCATTCTTGGTGTGATAGGCGTAGGCCTTATACTCTTGTACTACAATGTATGTATATTCAGGTACAATACTAACATTTATAATCGAAATAAAAAATCATTAAAAATTATATTAACCTGAAAATTGGATCAATCACAGATCACTTGATTTGAAGATTTGATAAAAAAAAACAATAAAAGAACAGCGGTCCAATGTCCCCTGTGAAAAAAAAATGAGGAAAACTTTAAATTCACTGAAATTTTCTAAGTCCAAGGGCCATAACTTCCATAAAAAGCAATCAAACATAACCAAAGTTGAATTTAATCTGTAACTTCTCATAGTAAGACTACATGCAAAATAAAAAATCAAATGGTAAAAGTATTACAAAAAAAAGTGTGGAAAACTGTAAATTCTCTGAAATTTTCTAAGTCCAAGGGGCATAACTTCCGTAAAAATCATTTAACTGTAACCAAAGTTATACTTAATCTGTAACTCTTCATAATAAGGCCACATACCAAAAACAAAACCAAACTTATTTGGTAAAAGCATAACAAAAAAAGTGCGGAAAATGCGGACGGATGGCATTTCTATGTCCACTTGTGACGCATCGAGGGGGACAAAAATACAAGAATTTTGGGAAAATTTTAAATTGAGCTCTTCAAAGAAGCCACACTTTGTCATGATGTAAAACAGAATTATAGTACAGGATCTAGATAAGAGCAATTGGCAATTGAAATAAAATGTCAAATGGATCAACACCCATATAAATGATTTTATTTTGCTAAGAGTTTCCAATTAAATACCAGAGAGAAGATAAGTGCATGTGCATGAATCCATTATATTGTGCTATGGTACCCTTTAAATGTACATGTATTAAGTACCATTAAATTGTTGTTTTTTTAAATCATGTTATCATAAATAAATCAGTCACATTTATTTGTATAAGACAGAAGCAGTAACATGTACCTATCGGTCCTCCATCCTTTACTCTACATGTACATGCATGTTCATTTGCACTATTTCATTTTCACTATTAAAGTTTTGTTTAAAAAAAAAAGATGGATGTTACATGTACTAACTAGTCCTTGAGCCCTTATATTTTACATGTATATCATTTAACAGTTCAAATCCCCACAGTTTACAGCAAATTGCAAGACCACCAATGAGAACATTAGTACATTGAACACAGTTTAAATTATCTTTCTCAATTTAACTTCTCTAAAAATTCTATCTACTTAAAATGAGAAAACCAAGTGCAATCTGATTAACAGCATCCTTCACATGTTCCAATTTAAGACTATATACACTGTATCTTATCTAAGATTTCATTTCTCATGATGTAATTATCAAATTAGAGCAAATGGAAGGTTTTTTTAAGGAAAATAGTGAAAAGACAAGAATGGTTGTGCACTTACGGTATTCTGGACGTTGGAACCTTTGCTCCTCTAAAGAATTTTTTTTTATTTTGTGCATTATTTGGGTAAAAAGTGAAAACAAAATAGACTAGAATTTCCTTTTTTAAAATATCTGGATCCACACCTGAATGTGTATAATATTTAATGCTTACAAAGAAAACAGACTGGACAAAAAACTTCTAAGTGATGAGGTGGAGCAGAAAATTATATGTAAATTTGTTCATTACATTAGGTAGGTCAATGACAATGAATTTAAAATATGCTACAATTGAATAAAAGCTGCCTAGCATTGAATACTTAGTCTCTTTATGATCTAATCATAAAGTAGAAGTACACCCAGAGAGGGAGGATTCTCTTACTTTAATTTTGGAGTCCAGTGGATCACAGTTATACAGAGTCCACTCCTCCCTCTTCATCCCCACTTCTCCTTAGTGTCTCTCTGAAAGAGAAGTCACTTCTCCCTGTTTTGCTCAGGCAGCTTGAGCCCTGATGTATTACATGTTTTATATCAAAAAAATACCTGAAAATTTGTTTGAATGAATTGGAGTAACAAGCAAACTAACTCTCAGACACAACAGTCAAGGTATGTATACAATAGGATGTATCATCCTACCCCTCAATCCCTATGACAATGTTACATTAAGCTGGAAACCTGAATTAAGGAAATTTGCCTTTTAATGCCACTTGGCTGGAAAAGTGAAAGACATTTATGATACATGTCAGCTGACCCAGTTTTAATGGGTCACACCTTCACCCACCATTAATTACATGTGTGATCCAAAGTGGGTCACAGTTTTTACCCATCAAATTCATCTTCTCAGAAAAAATGCCCTAAAAATGTTGCTGGATGTCATACTAGATGTATAAGTGACGCAACCTTCCAAATATTATCTGTAAATCAACACAACACGCTAATTAAATTTGCAAAGAATTAGACAGATAAAGCATCCATTGACTATCAATGTGTGTATCAGACAGAGAATAAGATAGATCAACACACTGAATGTAAGATGTACATTGTATTGAGTTCTTTACAGGCAATTTTGGGTGGTCATGGGCTCTGTGTGTTTTTTGATTGGTTTGATAAGTGCACTGCCATTTTCTCTCAATATCCCTAAATACATGTAAATTTTTAGTTCTTGCATGTGTCTTTAAATTGCTATACTGCCTTTTTTTCCATGGAATATGCCATACTTCCTTTTCCAAATATAGCTACAGGAAACACTTGATACATAAACTGCCTTAAAAAGTACCATAAGGAGGCAGGCCTAGGGTAAGGGATTTAACTCCTGAAATCGGTGATATGTTTGTATTATATTCAATTTCACCAAAGCCTATCAAGCTTTCATTTGAAACAGAAGGAAATCAGTCCAAGTTACTTTGATGCTTACATGAGCTGAATACAAACATTTCAATGATTGGTAAGAGTTGTGTCCCTTACCTTGGTCTAAATTAAAAAAAAAGATTTATACATGATTTGACTTCAGACAAGACAAGTTATGTTTCATGAGTAATATCTCATATCTTTGCATAGGGTGATAATCCACAACAACATGGGCCAAGGTTCTCACTAGGATTTTTACACGGTGAGTCCAGGGACTGATTCTTTTTGTCAATGGAATGTACATGTAATACTGTACATGTAAAAATAATGACTTTTACAATTTTGTTTAGAGCAGTGTTCTAGGCTTCCTATTTCCTGTTACCCGGGGGCTATTTTTGAGGCAACCACATCAGAGAATACTCAAGGACACTGAATCCCAAAGGGATTAAGGAAGTGCATGCAGTCATACACATGTACATGTAATTAAGTTACAACAATGAAAAAGTTCCCTGTCAAGTACTTCAGGATAAAGAAAATTCCATACAGTAGTTCAACGTACCATCTGAGGAACCAAAAGTCGAGCGTAACTGGTTTGTCACTTTCTAACTTTTTGAACATAATTATTTCTTGTTTGAAAAAGATATATATTATAAAACATCCATTGTATAAAAAAGATTTTTATAATGACTCTTGGTGTATTAAACATCTTACCGCCATTTTTCTGAAGTTCAATTTCACCATTTTCTTTGTCTTTAGAACCCATTGGTAGCCAGAATTATATTTACTAATCAGATCCGCTTTCACATTCAAAACGTGTTGTTGTTTTCTTTTTTTATCACCTGAGTCACGTGATAAAGGTGTTTCACTGATAACACTAAAACCTGTGTTGTTGACCCGAACATCTTTTATGACAGGACACAATGTTCATTCCAGGTCTGTCAAAGTGGAAAAGGTAAATATATTTTAACGAAGTTAAATAAAATATCCGAACGATTTCAAAGTTACAAAAAGAAAAGCATCGTGCCCGATTAGTCTCCCCAGTTCTCTCCCCTTTTCCAATTAATGAGTCATTTATACCATACTGTGTAAGAATCAGGCAATATATTATCGTTGGCACGTCATTTTCTCAGTTTAGTCTTTTTTGCCAATCATCCGAAAAACTATTTAATTTTTTTTTTCTTGGGGGTGTGGGGAAACTTTCCAGCCATTAATTTTTCCACAGTGCGTTTCAGCTAAATTTAAAATATCAATATTTTATATAGGCAAACTTTACAAACAGTTTAATAGTTATTTTTAGTAGTTATGGTATAAATACTTGGGTGATGCAATAAAATCTCTGCGATTTTTCTTCAAGTGCCAAATGCAGAGTATACATATTTTGCTCGACTTTAAGACAGTGAAGTAAATTACAAGCGTGCATGACTCATTTAAATTTGTACTAAAATATTATGTTCTTTTTAATTTTGCAAAAGCACAACATAAATGTCGATTTTTAATTTTTTTTAACAAAACACTTTTATAAGGTAAAGCTTATGAAGAAAATTCCCGACCGTGCGAGACTCGAAAGCCGGGTAGCCAAGCGTTAAAAAACCTTCAGTCAGTCTGTAGAAAATTCATTAAAATCTTTATCAAGATACAAAAAAAAAAAAGAAAAAAAAATCAAACCTCGTGATAGCTGAGGATTTCCGTAGAAAATACTGTGAGCAAAGCTCGCTATTTGAAAACAAAACAAAAACAAAAACGAAAACAAAAACAAAAACAAAAACAAAAACAAAAACAAAAACAAAACAAAACAAAACAATAAAACAAAACAAAAACAAACAAAAAACAAACAAACAAAAAACAAAACAAAAAACAAAGGCATCGTCTGATAAAATAAGGTAATGGCCCCAAATAAACGGCAATTGGCTTGAAAAGAGTAACATCATAAAAAATATATATTTAATTTGGACAACAGCATGTAATGAACACGATGTACAGGTCCTATGCTACAGACATTTCATGAGAGACATTCTCTGCATTAAGGACCAACTATATATATCATTAATACAGGTATTTATTAACATATTCTTTAAAATATTTTTCAGGACAATGTTTTATATCTTGGCAATAGTCCATTAAAGTCTGAAACTTCCCACTATTGGTGAGCTTTCCATTAACATGCCGAGAAACACCCCTATGACCGCACAGCTTTTCGCAAATTTTGTTCCCAGCGTAAAACAATACCTTCAACAAGACAAGATTCAATGATTTTCTTACAATTTCTGCATTGCTGGTGTTTGATAATGTACTTAAATTATAGCGTTTGTATTTTCCATCATACAAAGAAACTGAGTGCCATTTTCATACCAAAGTTAATGTTCAGGTTACCATTCTTGGTTACCACTATCTTCTACTAAATTCTAATTATGATCATGCTTCATCTTGCGCTTGGTTCTTTAATTTGTTAAACTGAAAGTTATTATCTAGAGGTCTGGTCAACATCTTCATTTTATTATTCTAAGTTTTCTTTCGACAATTTAATACCAGGTAAAACGGATCGGTTTGGTCTCTTGCAGGTACAAATACGTTAAAAATATTCGATTATTTTTACACCTACGGGTATTGCATTTGTAAGGGGGGGGTATTTGACTTATTAATTTCTACCACTGCCACCATGTTGATTGCATGCCAGCGACAAACCATTTTAGCAAAATCGCTTAATTTGTAGCTGGCGTTCCATAGACATCCTTTATTTGTTTGCAAAGTTTCAAGTGACAACCTCCTCATCGTTGAAATTACTTGTATTCCAAGTTTTCATTTGATAAAACAATTGTGTACTTACTCATCCAGAGACTCTTCTTTGTGGTCTGCAGTGTCATACAATTCTGGAGGGCCTTCTTAGGGCAGGTAATATAGCTCCTATCTCCTACTTTCATAGCGAGTAGCTTAGTTTACTTCAGGGAATACACTATTCGATGAATGTCTTATGTAGCATTATAAGAAAGTGGACAATCAACAAGAAGATATAAGAAAGAGTGTGTGTTTGGGGGCGGGTTATAGTGCTCCAAATGAATGAATAGTTTTCGAGTTTTTTTTGTTTATATCAATACAATACATGCAAATACTTTATTGTTGAAGATGCCAGTTAGCGTAGAAGGGTAATCAAGGGAACCAAGGTTATAGCGGTAATCAAAAGAATGTAATCCAGGGACAAAGACCAGACATGGAAAACAGACATTCACAACAAAGAACATACAGTAACTAAAGTCATACATACAAAGTAACAAAAGTAAATGAGCAACTCGGACTCCACTAAGAACTGGGAGCATGGACCAGGTGCACCGGTAGGGTAAGCGTCATCTGCTTTTCTAGAAACGCCCGCCGAGTTGCTCATAAAAAGTTGAAAAGAAATGGAAAAAAATTGAAAAGAATTTCATTCATTGATTGCATTGATTGGAATGATTTTTACATATAATTACACCATAATTGTATAACACTAAGTAATTGTCATTGTGTAAGGCTGACTAAAGTAGCACAACAAGCACAGTGATCTCCATGCAGTTTCACCAAGTGTTTTTGTCCTATTACACCGTTAAGCGAAAAAAAATACTACTTGTTAGAATAACAACTAAGATTAATGCGAAAATAAAACTCTAAATTAAGATGGAAGACATTTATATCTAATTCAGCTCTTCTTCTCTTAAGGAAAACAGGCTGTTTGTTAAAGTGTAGAAAATTATTATATAAAAAGACACCCTCTGCTGACATAAGCCATATAAATTTATCCAAAGCATCCAAATATTTTAAATTGACATATTTATTTTCTATGATATCTAGTGTTTCCATTCTAGCATGATCTAGAACAGGAATGTATCTCATCTTCAACATAGTTACAAATTACAAGTTCTCTGCTCTGCTGGTATACTAGCATTAAAATATCTACCACGCTCTATTTCCAAATTACAAATTTCGAGCATGCATGTGTTTTTCCCGTCATTTATAGTCAATTTACAAATCACAAGTACTCTTAATCATTATCAATCCATTTTTTTTAAAACTAAAATTTCAAATATATAAAAACAAGAAAATCGACCCAATTCAAAATAAAATATTTCAGGGTATAAAATTTCAAACGATCTCGGATTATCCCTCTTTGAAAGACTTTTTCCTAATATGGCATAAATGAAATTAAGTCAGATTCGAAACAAAAAACCAACATTGCCCAATGCAATTTTTATTTGTGGCTAATTCTCGATCTTTCAATACTACTGTTATTACAACCACACATTCGTAAACACAAAACATAATGATCTAAAGCTTTTATTTTGTGTTAAAATAAAATATCTCCCTGAATCACAGTTAATTGCCACAACTTTCATGGTTGTCTTAAATGATGGACAGTGGACAGGTAAATGGTTCCCTAGTGAAGTACCAAGAAGGCGTACGTGGCCGTTGGATGACCCCCGAGATATTCGAATACTTTTGAAAGATCAATGTAGACAATATTTTAATTGCAAGAAAAGCACTAATGATTTACGAATTCTTTTCTCAAAATGAATTTTATGAACGATTTTATTATTTCATGAAGTAATAAATACCCTATAAACAGAAAGTTCGTTGGAAAAATCAATAACATGTGCTCTTGCCTTTTCATACTGAATAAAAATTTAGGTTGATATTTCACGATGTTGGCCTTTCACATACAAAAGCTGGATAAATGTGTCATAAAAGAGACTAGAAACATGAGATAGTAATCACTACGATCATCGCATAGTTCATAGAATTAAGATGTGATTTTTTAAAAGAATTCCATTCACTTTAGATGTATATTTTTAATGTCGTCATGTTCTGACATTTAGCGACCTTTAAGTGCAGCTCTGCCTTAAAACCAGGCAGAAGCTTATGATTAGTGATTCATGCATTTCTTAATCCCAAAAAATTATTGATTGGAAATCCTTCAGTAAACCTCAAAGAAACTGTTTTTAAAAAATAAAAATGCAATTGAAAGTTGCCCACTGGAGATATTATTAACACTTGACAGTTGGTTACATTCTACTCCAGAAAATAACGTGAAAATTTTCCGCCGGAATTTTTACATTATAACCAATCAAAAATATTTCACGATTTATATCAGATCAGAGGAAATGAACATATGAAGAGTTGTATTAGAACGATTGTATTTATTTGAACAATTTCATTCATTATCTTGAGATATGATGAATCACCCCCTGCATGCCTGGTTTTTAGAAAGAACCATACTTTAGTGCTAAAGTTAAGCAATCCACTCTTGCGACAAAATTCCATACTCGTTTGATACAATTCAAGTTCCACTTCTATGCAACAGTTATGTGTCTGGGATATATACGTATACATGGCACATTTTCGTTCGTTTATTCACTTTCGTTTCAATTAACGTCTGTTCGTTTATGATAACGTCCGCGCGCTCGTGTAGGTTAACGTCTGCTTGTTTAGATTAACGTCCGCTCGTTTAGGTTAACAGTTTTGATAAGAACTGCCCGTGTTAACTGTTGTTTCTGGTTCTGTTGTATTTCATCAAAGAAATTCATTTTTCCTCTGCCGAATTTTCATTTATATTCAAAGCTCACGAAAAAGATAAAGTTAGGATGATGTCATGAGTCGTAGTTGTAACTTATTCAACTACCAAATCCTATTTTAGAATATCAAATAAAGATGGTTTTATTATTCCTTAATATGCTTTCAAATCCAGCTAGATACATATACTATTTTAAGCAGTACCTCTATAATATGTTTTAAGTATCATTCTGTGTAAGAATCAGGCAATGGGTGGCACATGATATTTCTCAATATGATCTTTTTCCCCTAAAATATATTCAATACATCTAGAAAACAACTGAACAGCTATTTAAATTTATCCTAAAGCATCATTGACGTGTATATTTTTTGAATGCTTATATAAGGAAAAAGTGCGGGAAAATTTCCCCGTCATTTTTCCATAGTGCATTTCAACTAAATTTGACCTATCAATATCTTAAAAAGACTTTACTTTACAAACACTTTGACAGTAATTTCTTGAAATTATGAGGTATAAATACTTAGATAATGCAATAAAATCATTGTGTATTTTTTCTTCATGTGCCAAAACTTCTACACATTTCCCTGATTCTTAAACGGAGAAATACTTAATTACATTATAGACTCAACATTATTTTCTTAGTTTTTTTCATTTGCGTTTAATGCTCCGGATACAACTCCCTTTAAATAATAAGAATAGCATAATAATAATTATAAATCAGCAATAACTGAATAATTGAGCTCATAAGTTCATAAATTGGTGCTATGAACGTTTATCGCCAACAATGGTTTCAACGTATATGCATGGTCTTTGGTTTTGCCAAGTTAAATACATAGTAAAATTTCTGTGGTAGTATAGTTAATCGAGGTACAGAAAAACAAGTATTCTAAAGGAGTTCAAAATATAAGTTCAAAACACATAGCGGAGAATGGAAGAGTAATCAAGGGAACCAAGGTTATAGTGGTAATCAAAAGAATGCAATCCAGGGACAAAGACCCGACATGGAAAGTACCATGACAAATTAAAACGAAGTGTTCAAATGTATCAGTGTAACTTTATCCACATTTCACACAAGTTCTGGTGTCAGATTGTTGTAGATTAATCATGAGATTCTACCGGAAATCAAATGAATGTAATCAAGGGACAAAGACCAGGCATTGAAAACAGACACACACAACCGCGAGTTGCTAATAATAAAAAAAACTAAGTCCAGGGTAGACGAAAAAGGAAAAGAAAACGTTGAACAAATCGGTTCTCATGGTGCAGATGGATATACCGTAACGATTCACGAGTTCATGATGTCGACCATAAAACTTCTGTAGTAAAGACTTCAATCTTGTAGCAACATAACCATATTCCAGAAGTATAATTTTGAGAAATCTAGCGCGGTACAAAAAGTCTGTGTAGTTACGTAGTTATGACGACATAAATTCCAAAGACTTTGACTGATATTACCATGGAATATTCTCAGACTTTTAAAAGTTTTGTAGTGCTGATTTAAATTTTTGTGAGAACTGATAGTATTTGGTTTTGATTCACTTAATAAATGCTGATACAAGTAAAACATAGTTATGTAAATATTGCATGATACCAAATATAATTTTTTTTTGTATATGCATTATAAGTGTTTTTTTTTTAACCCTATATCTCCTACCCTCTATCTCCTACCCTATATCGCATACCCTATATCTGCTACCCTATACCGCATATCCCACATCACGCCTCTAGACCTATATTGCATACCTTATACCACAAGTCTAAACCAATATCGCATACATGTACTTTATAACACTCTCCTAGACCTATATCGCATACCTTATATCACACCTCTAGACCTATATCGCATACATGTACCTTGTATCACACCCCTAGACCTATATCGCATACCTTATATCGCACCCTTTCACATACTATACTTGAAGTGTGGTTAAAATACATGTTATAATGAACATGTAATATGCAGTATACACCAAGTCATAATATAAGGAATGATAGTTGTTTTAAACTGATTAATATGTCAACAGTCTATTCATACTGTATAAAAAATCCATATATCACAAGGCTGATCGACAGTTATCTAATATAGCTTTGCTGTTTGAAGGAGCAAATAACTCTAGTGTTGAGTGATAACCTCTTAGAATCAACGCGAAAAACAGCATAAGTGTTAGTATTTGTAAGAATCAGGCAAAATGGGAAAAATCAGAAAAATGCATGTCAAAACTCCACCGATCTGATAATGTAATATCACTCAAGGATACTTTCTCTAGTCTATTTGGAAAGACTATTATTTAATATCGGCATCACTGGCTTTGCTCTGAAATTTTTTAATACAATGTTCGAAAAATGAGGTTTTTGACAGAGTTCTTCGCCCTTTAACTGTTCATTTTCAGTGTAATTCATTAAAATTATAATTCAATACACCAACATATGATATGGAAAATATTGTCTTTTTTCCATAATTATGATGGGGCAAACAATCAAATTACACTATCAAAATGATAGTTTTTTTTCATACCATGTTTCACACACTGCCTGATTCTTACAGAGACTAACACTTAAAATGTAAAAGCATATCCCTTCACAATCTTATCAGTATATTGTCTTTTCTTGACAAGTTGAACGAAGTTTTATTTTTGAATTCAATTCACACTTTCCGTTCCGTATAAATAATTAAGTTTTCTAAAAATTAATTATTTACTGATGAACTTTGCTATGCCCAAGAGATTCCTGTTGTGGACCAATTTGTTCATTTTGCAATCATGGAAGAATAATGAAGCTGGAAAATTAATAATTATTAGAGTTAAGCTCTAGAAAAGGGAAAAGAAAGAAAAGTAATAATGACACTTATTGCCGTGTGGGAATTTATGTATCTGTGTAAACTTGATTTCTACCAGATTAAGACCTTCTCATTGTGCTTTTAAAGTAATTTGAAATTGAATAGAGCTTAGTACACAGCTGTGACGTTTATTTGAGGAGTAGTTACATTTTCTATCACAAAAAGTTTGAATAGTTCCTGCTTCTTTCAAGAAATCCACCATGCTGCTATTTGAAGGTCAAGTCAAGCAAAAGAAGATGACTATGAAGACCATGAATGAAAGATCTAGACTGAGGTCATTCGTCATGTTTGAAGTGAACACTACAGGTCAGATAATCATGCTATTCTAGACACCCCTGTCCCAAAAGAACAGAGAATATAAACATTTAAGCAGGCCATTGGGAATGAATTTCACTATTTAATTTCATGTAAAAATGAAACAATAATAGAAATTCGTCTGAAATATATCTTAAGATATTACATCGGACACCCACAGGAATATAAAATGATACAGCTTCTTTTACTATCACAGAAATCCAAAACAGATGAAATTGCATAGTAGTGGAAGGACCAATAAAACAAAATTTCTATGTATTTTTTTCATCCAAAATTCAACTTCTCTAGGAAAGAAATGCATACCAATCCACATAGAAGTAGAGATATTAAAACTTTTGAAATAGGGAAAATTCATGGAAAAAAGCATGCAACATTAAAAGGACAAAAGTCGAAGATGAACACAGCACCAAGGAGCAAGCAATGAACTCAGGTGTTTCTGGAAGTTTGAATAGTTTCTGCTTCTTTCAAGAAATCCACCATGCTGCTATTTGAAGGTCAAGTCAAGCAAAAGAATATGACTATGAAGACTATGAATGGGAGATCTAGATTGAGGTCATGCGTCATATTTGAAATGAACACTACAGGTCAGCTAATCATGCAATTCTAGACACCCAGAGTGGCCTAAGTGGATACCACATGAAAACTATATTTTTAGTCAATGCCGACTTGAGTTTTACCTGGAATGATCAAATGCAAAAAAGAAAAATCTCGTATTTCAACAATTAAATGATCAATCTATACAATCTTGGTTTTGGAACATAAACAATTTATCCAGAGGTGAATTTTATTTTGATTTTTTATTAGAACCATTATTGTTAAAACTTGAACAATATGACATTTATCAAATATTCCCATTTGAAAATACCTATAGAAACATGCAAGTGGGCTCAGATTACAACAAAAGAACAGAGAATATAAACATTTAAGCAGGCCATTGGGAATGAATTTCACTATTTAATTTCATGTAAAAATGGAACAATAATAGAACTTCGTCTGAAATATATCTTAAGATATTACATCGGACACCCACAGGAATATAAAATGATACGGCTTCTTTTAATATCACAGAGAACTTGATATAAACTTGCTTCTTTTCTGTCTGCCAAAGTTGCCTTTAAGGAGGTAGAGCAAGGGTAAGGGTATAACTCTTAAAATCAGTGATCTGTTTGTATCATATTCAATTTCACCTAAGCCTTTCAAGCTTTCACTTGAAACAGAATGAAATCCACCAAGTTACTTTGATGCTTACATGAGATTGATAAAAACAGCCTGAATACAAACGTTCCAATGATTTTAAAGAGTTGTGTCTCTTACCTTAGGTCTACCTCCTTAGATAATCTTTACACTTGTTGTTCTATTTGATATACATTGTATTTAAGTTAGTTTATACATTATTCAAGTTGTTAAATTGTGAAAGTTGGAATATTGTTTTCCAATTGGAACATTATTATTCCAATGGGAATCATTATCAATTATTTGCTCCAATTAGAAGAAGTTTCCCCAATAGGAATTTTCTTTTCCAATTGAAAGTTTAAATAGTAAAATTGTACAAGGCATCTATTTAGTACTAACATAAAAAATACTCATTCTAAAACTGACCACATTTTATATCAATATACAGAACAATTGTTCCCTTTTTTACAAATCAAAAACTTGAATTCTCGAAATTAGAGTTGGAATGTAATGTAACAATTCACAAAAGTGGCTGAAAACATTTTTGAAAGTGTTATGGTTGGTATTTTTCTAAAAGGGATTTTTCAAATGATGTGATATATATTCTGAAGTATGTGTTTATTTTGCTGGAATCTAATAAAGACTTGGGCTAATCGAAACAAATAGCATATTGATATATTATCTATTTATTTTGCAATTGTCCTTTATATTTATGTCAACATCCAGTGTCCACAATGTTTGCTGTGGTATTGGCAAAATACATATACTTGATATGAATAGTAAAGAAAATAAAATCAGTTATTGTTCATGGAATGATTTTAAAGTTTAATTTATGAATGAAACTTGTGTAACATGTTGTCCTGAACTGTAAACCAGACTTTCCAATTACTTAATTTGCTGTGAAATAGGTCCCTTTTGTCTGGATTTGAGAATAAACTTTCACCTCAGAAACAGGGAGGCTCCCACAAAAGAGAAATCTAAGTACAGAGGTTTGTAATATATAGAAAAAAATCTGCACAAGGTATATTCTGTGATTCTAAAGTTCCGAATATTATGTAACCAGAAAAGAATCTCAAGGCAGTTACAATGACAAACATTATTTAGTATTCATGGCTTCTTTAATAACTATTTGAATTATTAATGTGTAACAGTAGTGTGTGTTTCCATTGTCATTTTGGAAATGGACACTTCATGTGGGTCAATCATGCTTTGATGACGACAGCAGTAGAAAAACTGTCCAGAGTGATGACCTTTATTCATTGGCAATATATTTTTGTCCCAGTAAAGTAGTGTGGAAAGACGCTGAACCCTTTCTAGAAAATCGGTTCATTGACAGTCGTATGAGTGGAGAGACAAATGAAATACATTCTGCAATAATTTGCGTAGTGTTCAAGATCTGTGCAGAGAAAAAGTAATATTTTTATATTTTTTTTCTACTATTAATCTTCCATAAGAACATGTGAATCTGAAGCAACTTTAAATCCTGTGCAAAAATAAAATTAACCAACGCACCGTAATTATCAATAAAAATTGGTCTTTTACCTTAAGTGTCTTAAACACATTAAATTAATATGCAAACACTGCAAAATAATTTTTAAAGACAAAAAATGTTTATATGCAGACGTCGACAAAACTGTTCGAAAGAAAAGAAAGATATTATCTACGAAAAGTACTGTTCCCTGGGGAGTGGTGATTGTTTCTTTGTTATAGACAGTAATATATATATATATAAAAAAGGTGTATTCAGCATCGTTAACTTAGATTATGAATGATAATCTTTTCATCAGATAATTTACTGTAATAGATGTAGGGGAAAATGAAAATAATGGATGGCTTAATTCAAATTTTTTTTCCATATTATAACAAACTTGAAACATTTGTGCGCATATTGATTCGAATGTACTGAACTAGCACTGTAGCTAAGAATCATGCAAAATGTGATACATGGTTGGAAAGCCTACATATTTTTATTTTTGATATTTTGTTTGAATTGCCACAGTAAACAGAAATTAACATTCGGTTTTTCATATAACCCATGTTCTTAGAAGATAAAAATTGAATAGAATGCACTGCAAATTTCAAAATTAAGGGAGATCACTCTGTAAATGACGCTCAAATACAATAGAATCCATTGGATTTTCCATTTTGATTATCTTCTAAGAGCTAAAACAATTTAATTACAAAAAATAAAACTGTGTAATTTTTTGGGGTATATTACATATTACTGATATTGCATGATTCTTACAAAGACAGATACATAATATTTGAAATGATCAATCTCTTTCATCGTGAAAGGGTAATGACAAAATTATCATACTGACAAGCAAAAAAAAAAAAAAAACTTCAGTGAATAGTCAAAAGGAATTGTAAAAAAGGAAAGTCCATGAAACAATATCAAGGCAAAAAAACCGAAAGTTAGAAAAACACCCTCAATGGTACTGACTGGTGAGGGAATTTCCGATAGAAATGGTGGTTTGGGAAGATAGAAGTTTTATTATCTTACTCTATTGGAAAGCGTAAACAGCAAAAATATACTACATTACAAATTATCTTAACATACATTAGCATGGATTTGGATTAGATGGATGTGCACAATTTTTTTCACATTCCACCTGAAAAGCATTATACCCGTCGTCAAGCATTAAGGCTCATATACTAGATAATCACGTGATTACAATTGAAAAAAAATAATCTGCTTACATTTATGAGCAATGAGAAAGTAATAAAATCATTTTTTTTATCGCCCAGTAGGCCAACCATTACACATAAACTTTCTAAGTATTTATAAATTTACATCACATTTATTCAATAATGAGAACATTACTGAACTAATAATGATAAATCGAGAAGGGAGGTGATCTGGCAAAATCAAAGATTAACAGACAAAAATTAGCTACGTTCTCAACAAGGCACAGGCAAAATATGAACTGGTGGGTAAAATAAGGTTTTATTTGTGTGGATAGTAAAGCCTCCTGCTTCCATAGTAGTCCCGATCTAAGTTAATATTATGCACATAAGAGTCGAATTTGGTAATACAGTATTTATCTCCGAATTATGTATAACAGCTTGTGTAACGAAATCCTACTGTATCACCACAAACATCAGCTAAAAAGTATTGATCACGTTTACGAGATATAACTATAAAATCTGACTGGTCGAAAGCATCGCCGTGAAGCCCATGCTCGTTTTTATGATGTTGAAATGAAATATCTGGAGTTGATATTTTACGATATTCACCTTTCATTCCTTATTGGACTTATACTTTTCAAATAAATGTGAACGTTTTGACTTTTCATTCCATATTTGTGTAATTCAATATATTAAAATGATCGTTTACGTTAGCTTTCTCACATTTTAAAGGAACTGTATGAATATACATGTATAGTAAATTCCTGTATTGTTGTACGTGTGCTTCCAGGAGAAACGCCTCATCAACTGAATTAGGACAAAATAAATAGAAAGATCTGAATTCCAAAATAAATTGTATACAAGAAAAATAGTATCGACTTGGGAACCCAAACCCAACACCGAGAATTTCTTCGAAACGATATGCATCTTTTCCCCGTTTGTCCCTCGAAGTAGTATTGTCAAATGAATGTATATTCATACTACATACATGCATATTGGAAATAAGATGTGGTATGAAATAGGATGATACACGTCTTTATAACAAAAAATCTCAATCCAATTTTATGCTAGTGCTACTTGAACTCGTTCATAAATAATAAAAATATATTATTATCCTGTACAAGTATCCTTCAAGTTTTTTTGAATTCGCACAACCTATAGAAATACCAGCGGCTAGCTGATTCTGGATCATACGTGATAGAACAACATAACGCGAATCGTTATTTTAACTCTATAATGGCATAAATATGAAAAATAAAAGAAATTTTCATGTTCAGGATTTTTTTTGTGATTTGAATTTGTTTTGTCCAGATGTGCTTTTTTCCAGCTTATTGTAAAAATGTACTGTAGGTTATTTTTCGTTACGTAGAAAAGATTATTTTATGACCTTGTTTACGCATTGGAGTCTCACATAGTCATCAAGATTTATCTAGAATTTCCACAAATACATCTTGTTGAATCTAGCGAGCTACAGTAGTTCTTAGGAAACTTTGTTTGTTTGAATAAACAATGGTAACAGATAACGTGATTTAAAGTGAATTTACCTAAGCATTCAGACATTCATGACAAAGAGTCTGAAATCTTGCCTTTCACACTTTTAATTGTGAGTGTCTTTACTAATTAAAGTATAAAGTTTACAGGTATTATTTGCTTACACCTCATTCATCGGTAGAAAAAAGTGAATAGGCATGACTGTTTAAAGTAATCAGGAACTAGTGACGATGTATATGTTTCACTCATAATTATTTAATCCTGTAACCGTTATGGGGTGTTTTGTTTTTATGCGTCAACGGTTTATCTTTAATTCTTTTAAATCTTGACATCTACAGCATTGTTTACATATAACCGTTCATGAATAGCTCATGAATTCAAAAAGAATCACCACACTTTCCATCCTGAAATAAAGCTCTATTAAATCTATGAAAACAAGGCGCCGTCTACATTTTATAATGACATGTTTCTAATTTGAATTCAATTTTTACAAAGCTCCCTCTTAAAATTCAAGTACAACATCATGACAATAAGTCAAATGATAGAAATGCTAGTCTGGTATATTGCTTTTGTTTTATACATTTCTAGAAAAAAATGTCGACTCGACATTGCTAGTTTTGTCGTTGTGATCAAATAGTATATGACCCCAGACCATATAAATCAGTTGATAACAAGTGGAGTAATATCAATTCTTCATAGACATTTGTTAAGATCCCCCAAAGGGTCAGTCTGCAGTTATATCGTAATATTTTAGGGATACTTTTTAAACAATTAGCAACACGTTTAATTGACAGATTAATTTTTACCATATTCAAAATATATACGCTACAACAAATTTTTAATGTTATGTTTCACTTTCAAGCATATTTTTAATAGAAGATGTATTCTTTTTTTAACTTGAGCTTTTTGAGCACCAATTTCTACACATACTGGGACCTGTTTACAACTTCTTTCTCTGCTATTTCAATTTCAGTATGATATAACGTTCATTCAAAAAACTGTTTTATGTACCTGGAGTATATGGGGTCAACTATTTCGCTGTACCTGTGTATAATAATTGTGGGATAGTAAACACACAAAAGCTGGAAACTTTACATTTCGAAGTTGCTAGAATAATAATTGGCTTATCGATTTTCACCAAATCGGAGCAAGTGTATCGCAAAATTGGATGGAAAAAACTAGAAAATCGACAAAAACGTAAGAGATCAAATTGATTTCATAAAATATGTAATAAATTGGCACCAAATTATTTACGAGATAAAACGCCATTGACGATTCAGTCTACTACAGTAAATCCGCTTTGGAATGGTGAAGATATTCTTCCCATTTGACTCGTGAATTTTATTTTCCACTAACAATAGTCGAGTGGTATAAACTAGACAGATCATTAAGAGAGATCCAAAAGATTTCATTCGTTTTTACTGAACACTACTGGTTAATTAACTGCTCCTAAACATTTGTTTTGCTACTGTTCAAGAAATTGATAATTCAACTTCGCAATTCTTCATCCCTATTAAATTTTGACGTGTATAAAGTTAATATCATACTAAGTCCACCGTGCCAATATGGTTATATTTTTGTCTCTTTGTCATATTCACCTATCCATTCTCGTTATATAAACATTAAGTATTTATTTCTAAAAAAATTCTGTGTTTCATACAAAAATACGAATTCTCACATTACCAACATTTCGTGCAACACATAGGCTGCGTCTTTTCAATAATACGAAGAAACTCGTCCTATTAAAATCTAAATAAATCACGGAAACTCCATGTTTTCCCCGGGCGACCATTACAGTTTTCACTACATGATTTTCAATTCATCGTCACATGGATTTTTCAAATTGTTTTAAAGTCTTCACGGGAATGTACAACCTTTGCCAAAATAATTAAACGGGAAAACCACATAGTAGTATATGACAATGTTATTTCAAACAATTTGATACACTTTGCTTTTGCTATGATTGTTATTTTCGCACACATTAAAATTAGTTTTCATTTAGTAAATGAATATCAATTTGAATAATTACTTGAAGACTATTTCATTGTGTCAAGAGTCTCATACTTTTTTTTAGGTGTGTTTAATTCTATATCATTTTTCCCACAGTGGCCTGATTTAAAAGGGGATGGATGTGATCCCGCCGAAGTACTTTAACCGGCCGCCTTTAAGCCCCTCTCCCAAATCAGGAATTTCTGGCCTCTGTATGTCTGGTTTCGTTTTCACATTTATTTTATTTTTTTTTATGTTACTTGAGAATATAAGGGCGACTATTTTGCTGTACCTGTCTATAATGAAGTGTCAGGGTATGAGAGTTTCCTCACCGTTCATTAAAGACCAATGGGTGAACTTGGGCTGACCTTTTCACCCTGACGAGGTTGTTGTCTTTTAATATATACACCATATCTGATATTGTTATAAATTGAAGTTTCTCTCTTAAAGTTAAGAAAACTAAATGCTTGGTTTTTTTTTTCAAAGCAAAAGACACTTGCAATAACAACACACAATTCCTTTATTCCTTATATCTCTGATAGTAGTACGAATCGCTCACTCACTTGTAGTTTTCTGTGTTATTTGTTTTTCCACCTATGTTTATGTCGTCTCTACTTTGTATTCGTCTATTTTCCATTGCCTTTAAATTTATTGTATAATAATTTGACCTTGGCATCTGTTATTTCACATTTGCAAACTGTTATTTGTTATGTCAATGCTTCGGAGTATTTTTTCCACTTGAAAGTTGAATACTATGTCTTTGTGCATTGAATCTCTCTCACATTGTTGTTCATAGGCTTTCCGTTTTGCTATTATACAACAAAGCTAAGGATCACTTATATTAAATTTTATTTATCGTATTTATGGCCCTCTATTTCAATATTTCGATTGTTTTGGTTTTAAGTACTCTTGTATATAATTCATTTTTGAAACTAATTCTTCCTATATATTTGTATCTAATTCTGCTGATGGGAAATTGCTCATTGACAAACAGCATATAGAAATTTTATTGTCAGGACACAAATGTCTATATCATCTATTTTACAAAAAACAAATAACTAGCCCAAGAACAAACAAGCAAATAAAATAAATCAAATAAGAAAAGAAATAAATAAAATAATAATAATAATAATAAAACCAAATAAAAAAAACAACCAAACAAACAAAACTCATTGCAAGATCAAAACAAAACAAAGAATAAAAACTTTGACGGAGTGACGGAGTTGTCATGTATATTTCCCCCTTATAATACAATTCGATATAAATTGTCTGTATGCGTTGTACATATAATTAATATTTTATGAATCATTCACTACATCAGATGCCATTTAAGATACTGTCCATTTAGAAACCAGACAGTATCTATAATATGTACGGTACATGGTAATTATTTTACACGGAATTTTTTCTTCCAATGACATTCGCTACACTGCTCCATCGGATCAAATTGATACAAGGAAGATAACGTAAACTTATAGAAGGGTCTGAACAATTCCCAACGATGTTAGAACTGTCAAATTTGCCATGCAAATTTTTGGTCGTTCCCCCCGTGGGACTCGAACTCGTACCGCTGTGACATCTTTGGCAACACTGCCTGCGCCCTAGACGACTCGGCCAGCTAGGCTATAAAATATAGCTTTCGCTGACCGGGTCATTGCTCCTCGTAGGATTAATCTAGGGCTCTAACTTGGTAGTACGGGACAGTTCATCTAGGTGTTATTATGTAGGATAGAGGATCAAATTAATGATGCTTGTCACAACAAATCAATATTATACAAATGTCTCAGAATGTGACGACTCTATTCGCTACACTGCTCCATCGGATCAACTTGATACAGGGAAGATAACGTAAACTTATAGAAGGGTCTATGTTCTTTGTTGTGTATGTTTGTTTTTCATGTCTTGTCTTTATCCCTGGATTACATTCTTTTGATTACCGCTATAACCTTGGTTCCCTTGATTACTCTTTCTTCTTTCATCTTCCCCGGACTTGACGTTTTAAAAAGCAACTCGGCGGGCGTTTCTAGAAAAGCAGATGACGCTTACCCTACCGGTGCACCTGATTCATGCTCCCATTTTTTGGAGTCCGAGTTGCAAATTTACTTTTATTTCTTTGTATGTATTATTTTGGTTATTTTATTTTTTTTGTTTTTTTGTGTGTCTGTTTTCCATGTTTGGTCTTTGTCCCTGGATTACATTCTTTCGATTTCTTCTAGAATCTTGGTTTCCTTGATTACTCTTGCCGCTGCTTGCTCAATAAAATAATTAACAAAGCACTTTTAAGAAATTGATTTATTGCAAAGTGATAGGTCTATGTAATCATTACCTGCAACTAACGTAAGTTAAGCTTGCCTGTACAGTTCTTCGTGATGCCACCATTTACCTGCTATTTGCTTATGGTTGGCAAAATTCATCTAAGTATCATTCGGCATCAACTTAAAATCATCATATTTTTTTTCGTGACAATGGGATTTCAAAACTAAAGTTCGTGCTTGATTAAACATATATAACTTGTGTATTAGCTTGGACATCAATTTAATCATATAAGTATCTAATTAAGTCATATCCATCTGTTGGGAGGGAACTTAATCGAAATATACAGGATGTGACTGGCGTTCTGGCCTACTCGTGTAATAGCACGGTGACAATATACGGGAAGTAGCTGACACGTCTGTGTAATGTAAATCTTACACGGGTTTATAATGACACTTTAGGGATTCAGAACTCTTTATTACATGCATAAATAAGAACAAGTCCTAGGACAAGTTTTCAGACAACAACAACAAGAAAAATAAATTATAAAATACAAATAAAAGTTTTCAAAAATAAGCAAAAAGTGTAACCTAGAAGTTCATGGATATGAATATAATGACACATAATAACATTCATTTTTGATCGAGATTTAAATCACTTATTTTAAATCATATGAAATTTAGCATTCACATATAATTTATTTATCATTTTTTTCGTCTTCACCCTTAGAAACTTAAATTTGATCAAAATTCGTTCCCTATTTGTCAGCCCAGAATATAATAGAAGAGCACAATAAACGACGATCGCAATGAAAGATCAAGGTAGGTAACTGAGCTATTTGTAGTGTGATAATGAGACATATTGCCTTTTAACGAAAAGGTCACGTGCCTTCTCAAGATCAAAGAAATGCACTGTAAAATGTATTTTTTGACAAAACTAGGCACTTATAACAGAAACGCGGAAGTTAAGTTAGTACGAAGGAGTAATCAAGGGAACAAAGGTTAAAGCGGTAACCAAAAGAATGCAACCCAGGGACAAAGACTAGACATGGAAAACAGACATACACAACAAAGAACATAAAGTAACTAAAGTCATACATACAAAGTAACAAAAGCAAATGAGCAACTCGGACTTCACTACAAACTGGGAGCATGGACCAGGTGCACCGGTAGGGTAAGCGTCCTCTACTTTTCTAGAAACACCCGCCGACTTGTTCATAAAAAGTCAAGTCCGGGGTATACAAACGAGGAAAGGAAAGCTATGACCCGTTGAATAAATCAGTTTTCATGGTGCTGATGGATACACCATAACGATCCACGAGTTCATGATGACGACCATAAAACTTCTGTAGTGATGACTTCAATCTTGCAGCAACATAACCCTAATCTAGAAGCCTATTTGTTAGAGTTCTAGCGCGATACAAAATGTCTGCGTAGTTTCGGCAAGCTCTTGCATAACGTATGACTTGTGATATAAACTCCATACGCAGGAGCCGAAGGGATGTTGCCACAGATGAAAAGAAAGTTGAGAATTTTGAATGAAAAGTCATCACGTTTGTCGTAAAGTTTGATCAATAGTTTTACCTTTACCATCGATTTGTAAGTGTAGATCAAGATATGACAGTGTCTGTAGTATCCTTTATCTCAAGTTCTTTTGGGTAGATGCGATGTATCAAATCCCCGAAATTAGGGTTGTTTAAAGATAATACGTCATCCATATAGTGGAAACTGAGATTGAAGGATCTAGCCAAACGATATTCTTTCTTTCTGATCAGATCAGCTATAAAGTCAGCCTCATAAGAGTGAAGGAATATGTCAGCAAGTAAAGGAGCACAATTTGATCCTATTGGAATGCCGACCGTTTGTTGAAAAAAAACGTCCACCACACTGGACAAATATGTTTGATTAAAAATTCCAGCATTTTGTAAACATCTTCCTCTGTATATTTGAAAGATGATTTGGAATTATTTTTTACAAAGTCTGAGGAATCTCTACCAAGAACTATATATTTGTATCTAGGTGTACCATTTTTTTTGGAAAAACAACGATGTATAATGTTTTTTAATTCGGGATTATAACTGAGTATGGGGAATAGAAGTATACAGTGTTGAAAAATCATAGGTTTTAATGCTATTATATTCAGATAATAGTCTTGAACTGATTGTCTCCAAAAGATCTTTCGACTTTTTCAGGAGCCACATTGAATTAATACCACTACGGGAGTAACAAGTGTTGTGGTAGGACTGCAGACCTTCTTTGACAGTTGTGAGTATAGAAGTTAAAAATTTTGAAAGAGATTTGGTGGTACATTTTGCAGATTCAGCTATGAAACGTTGTTTGTATGGATTCTTGTGGAGTTTAGGAATCCGGTATATAGACGGTAAATCACAATCATCGTCCTTGATTGAGAGACCAAAAGAGGATAGCACAGAATTATGGTTTTCCACAATCTCTTCTTTGGAGAGAGTGGTAGCAGTATAGGTCTTATTACTGCTATTATTTTCTACGTCTACCTCTGATATTAAACATTAGATATAAATCGTTTTGCAGACAAAGAACAGTGTTGTTTTGGGCTTTGTCTGCTGGTACGACAACCTATTTGTCATGTAGAGTAGACAATGTTTTTGCTACATCGGGGTATTTGAATACTGATGTAGCTTTGACACTCACTGACCTACTTAAAACTTTCATTCGATTCAAAATTAAAGACTTCATGGCCTTTAACCACTCTGACAGAGAATCAATGTCTTCTTGTTCTCGTTTTATCCATTTTCTTGCATAGTCCTCTACGGCATCCTTAAGAACTTTAAAGTTATAATTCCAATTTATGGAGCGTGGTTCACGGTACTTGGGACATTTAGAAAGGATATTACGCAGAGATTCGTTTTTGATAATGGTTAAATCTCCCGTAACGACGTGACCAGAATGACCGTATTTGAATGGAGAGGTTTTGCAAGAACAGTCAGGTGGTTTAGCCTTGAAGTCCTCAATCTCGAGGTGTTGCAATAGCCTTTTATAATTGAAAATTTTGGATGCAATGGATGAAGTATAGGAATATGAAATAACTGGTATGGATTTGTCTTTGAAATATGGGGGAATTTTGTTGATTACGTTTTTGTGATGGAGGATGTTAGCGAAATAAATTGCATCTATACCTTTGTTGACAAACGGTAGTGGAAGACATGATCGTTTTTCTTCATCTTGACTTTTCAAACAAACTGGTTAAAGAGTCTGTGGAAAACAATATCCAAAATGATGGCAACAAGTCTGTATAATGATGAGGTGGGGTCAGAAACAGGAGTGTCAAGACTTGTTTTGTAAAGGGAGTGTAGTAGAGTGAGAGGTTTAGAATAAAGTTTGGTTCTAATGTGATGAAGTCCAATAGGTTTTTGTATGACAGGAAGAAGACCATCTATGGAGACATCATGTAACTTAGGTGACGTATAGTGGCAATGGCCATGACTCCTTTCCCGTCTTGGATTTTTGTCAAATAAATTCATCACATTTATGCTATTGTTTTACTGGCTTGAAAGGTTTTTTTTATACTTTTGATGTTGTCATCCGTAAGGTATTGCAGTACCTAGTCTGCGTATCCATCACTCCTCTCTTTCCCTACGATAGTTTTTACTTAGAACGGGACTGTTAGGATGGTAATTTTTTTTTCTAAAATACAAACTTTCATGGAGAGGATTGAATGATCTTATTGATTAAAGTGTTGATAAACTGTCGGGAATTTGGTGGTGTTAATTCCTGAACGATGACCGCACATTCTTTTATTTAATCGTTTTTGCGTTTCTCCGACATATATTAAACCACCTAAGTTGCAGTCTAATCCATATATTAAGTTTGTTGATTTGCAACTTAAGTCATCGTGACTTCTTGTATGGAAGGTTTTGTTTGTAAGGGAACTGGAGAAGTAAGGGTCGGTTATAAGAATGATGCATGTTTTGCAATTTTTAATACCACATTTTGATATGGTACAATGTGGTTCGTCATCGTTGTAGTCAAATATATCGTTTAAAGTGATGGAACATGGTTTGATAATTTTAAAATAGTCAGAATTTTTTGTACTGGAATAGATGGTCTGCAGACTGAACGTGCGATTGGGTACTTCTAGTTGAATTGGTCGGGGCACTTTCCACACCAGATGTGAGCGTGCTAAGATTCCCATCTGGGGACACCACAAACTTACAGGACAACAGAGTGTCCGATCTGCTGTAATGTTCGGACTTTTTTATACTGGGCGACGTCCGAGCCAGTTTTTTTCATTCCTCTTGTTAAAACCATTAATTTTAAAAATTGTATTACTGGGTTGATGATACCCTCGGGGACAAAATCCACCAGCAGAGGTATCGACACAGTGGTGTGGAACAGTAATCAAGGGAACCAAGGTTATAGCGGTAATCAAAAGAATGCAAGCCAGGGACAAAGACCAGACATGGAAAACAGACATACACAACAAAGAACATAAAGTAACTAAAATCATACATACAAAGTAACAAAAGCACCTGCGCAAGTCGGACTCCACTAAATACTGGGAGCTTGGACCAGGTGCACCGGTAGGGTAAGCGTCTTCTGCTTTTCTAGAAACACCCACCGAATTGCTCATAAAAAGTCAAGTCTGGGGTAGACAAACGAGGAAATAAAGCTATGCATATTCAAATTTTGAAAAAAAAATCGCGAACTTACACTTTAATAAATAAAAATGGGAAATATGGAGCAATTGCCAATGAGATATATATCCACCAAACGTCAAGCAAGGAACAGTTATACTTCTACAGGTCATCACACGGTCTTCAGTGTTGGGAAAACCCTTACCACAAGCTGTAACAGGCCTCAAAACAAATGATGTGAAACTATTCATAAATGACGAAAATGGACCTAATCTTTACAAAAAAAAACAACAAAAAAAAACGTATAACGAATAACAAAGAACATAAAAAACATTGAAAACAACTGGACTACTGGTTCCTGGTTTAGCACAGGCAGATAAAGTATGTGGCGGGGTTAAACATGTCGGCGCGCAACTCTCTCCTAACATGGAAAACTGTTGGGAAAACAATTAAACAAACTATAAAAATCTGTCGAATTCGCATTTAAAATCGATGTGTTAAAGGGGGAAGCAACATTATTTTCAAGGGGCCCAGGACAGTCACGATTCTAAATTTGTAGAAATAAATGGCATTCTTACCGGTCTGGGCCAAAATTGGAGCACTCTGCAGTTTCCATGTCGAAGAGGTTCAGCTTAACATGTAGAATCAAACTGTACGTGGAAATCTTGATATGTTGAATTGTATAGACGTAGCGTACGGTGTCGGTGTCATTTTTGGTAACATCGAAATCGCCAAAATTTGACGTCTTTTTTCTATTGCGACGTACATTGTTCTATAATTGTTACACGTAAAAAGATATGAGCTTATTTAATTTTTTACATAAAATAACACACACGACATGTTTTATTATTTTATTTTCCGATTCGATATTAATTTTTCGTACGTTTTGGTCAATTAAAATGATTCGATTGCATCTTGATATGATATAGTTTGGCATCAACCATTTAAAAATGATTTGAAGGAAATTTTATCCTATGAGAAAAATGTTAGGAATTATGAAAACGAGTTTCGTGATGCGCTAAAAAAGTAAAACACCCTCACTAAAATAGAAATCCAACAAACCTACAAGCAAAAAAGTCAGTACACCCCCAAGGAAAACTATGACCCGCTGAATAAATCAGTTTTCATGGTGCTGATGGATACACCATAACGATCCACGAATTCATGATGACGACCATAAAACTTCTGTAGTGATGACTTCAATCTTGTAGCAATATAACCCTGTTCCAGAAGCCTATTTGTTGGAGTTCTAGCGCGAAAAGTCAGTAGCACACCCCGGAAAACATATTGTGAAAGCGTATAAAGTGAATCTTCCCTATTTGGATTTATATCTCTGACGAAATCTCCCGTTTTTATTATACGACGAAAAAAAATTGCGGTCGTATAATGTTATGGTCGTGGTCTGGGGACACTTCGTTTCCATGCGATAACTTTAGTTGTGGTTAACGAATTATTCTGAAATGTTGATATGATTATACCAACAACTAAAAAAATTCCTATTTAATTTAGACTTTGTTGACCCTGCCGCTTTAGAAAAAAGGGGCCAAAAAGGGTAAAAATACGTTTTTATTAAAATCCATGTAGATTGTTTTTTTTTTCGATTCAATTTTTAATGCGTTCTTAATTTAATTCGGCTAAACAAATGTACCATCATTGCATATGAACAGACAGGAGTGCGCTCAATAGGGGGTGAGCTTTCTTTTTTCCTGTCTTCCTTTCAACATTTCTTTCATTATTTTATCAGATTCGCTAAAATCGTAATTTTTTTTATTCATGACGTCCACAGTCGTCATAATTTAATCTAGTATCGTAACTTTTAAATACTTTTTATTGTTTTTTAAATTGACGTTAAAAGAGTTTTTACATCGCAAAATAAAACATTACTTTGGAAACGTAAAAATTGCGCTTTGTGACATTTTTGTTAGACACGTTTTTACATAACCCATTTGTTAAGCCAAAGAAAAAATGAAATGATAAAACCATAATAGAGGACGAATACATTTTTAAGTATATGAAGAAATCGACTCGACACCATTTGCCTTTTTGAACAATTCGCTCGAATTTCGCATAGTGTACGCGTGAATAAATAAAATATACAAATTTTAGATGTTGTGACGTTTTGGTTAGACACAGACAAATGCTGTGCTTAGATACATGTTCAACCAAGGATCATTATTCTAGAATATACTATCTGCAGCATATATACATATAAAATTCAAAATTTCATAGTTATTAGTTCAGTCAAAGGTAACGAAAAAAGCTTTCGATAAAGACTGTGTAGCACGCAACGTGTAGAAAACGTTTGGAAAAAGACAACGTGACATCACAACATACGCGCGTATTCATATACTATAAGACAATAAAACTCATTATTTTTTAGAATAAACATGATATTCGGAATATTTATGTAGTCCTTTAAGCGTGAATATACTTTGGTAAAAATTGTTATATTTTACAACCGTAAGCAAGAAAGTAGCCAATGGCCGACGTCGAAAAAATTCAGATTTGTGATATAATTGAAATACGGACAAAAAGGCTTCAAGCAAAAAGACTGATTGGACATTTTATAAATATATTCATTGAGGTTATGTAATATATTGTCAATATAGTTCACAAAAGTTCCGATAAAAAAAAGCTGTTCGCATAACTTTAAAAATATGTCTAATATTTTGTCTTCAAATCGGTTTCTTTCCATTTTTACAATGTCCACATCAAAGGGGGGACATATGTGATTTTGTAATACGCTTTGATCTTATCATTACGTCATGAAAATATGACATCGTCTGCAGCACAAACTGCACAAAACATTTCCGTTTCCGTAACCAGCCCCGGTTCAATCGAATGTGACACCAACAACGTACGCAACGTCATATGGCTATAAATAGGTAAAAGATATTCAAATAAAATTTTAAAAAATATTTTCAACGGCATTATGCCTATATGTGCAGTACACACCTATAATTTTCATGTAATGAATTGTTGCATGTTAATTTTTAACTTGCATTTTGATTTATTAATAAATATAAAGCGAGTTGGAGAGTTGAAAAAAAATTTCGAGATTTATTTCAGAAATGCCAGTACTACGTCAAGACAATTGTGGATTTTGGCTTTCCGGATTTCGCCTTAATATTACCATAAAGACATTCTTTCTTCTAATATTCTTTTTATGACAATCCTTTAACACTTTATCTTGGTAATTGTGTTCTCATGTAGGTACTCTACAAATATAAAAGCAAGAACTGAATACTATTAACATTTAGTTCTTTTATTATTCTATTAATTCTTTATGACCTGTGACTTTATCCAGGATAAGATCAATTGGAAGCATTACTTGATTGTAAAATTAGGGCATTTGCACATGTTCAATTGCTGTTAAAGTATTTTGTCTTCAAAATCTCTAAAAACTATTTGGGAGGTAATTGGCTTTTTATTTTTATATTTTGATGAGAAAATGGACAAAGATTTGCATTATAACAGTGTATTTTACTGATGTTACCGATTTAGATAAAACGAGTCGATTTTCAAGTGTATGTTGTGGTAGTAAATAAGTGATTTGTTGCAGATTCACACAAAATAAAACATAAGCAAAACATACGTTATGACGTCACAATATTATTATAGTGAGGTCATTTTGTCCAATCAATTTTTACTTACGACTTTTAAAGAAAACGACGTTAGCACTTTTATATGGCAGGGAAATTATATAATATTTCAAATTTAAATTTAAATGAATTACGCAGTATTAGAGTTATTCATCTTTGTACAATTGAATTCTCCAGAGCAATCACTTTATCTAACATATGCTCTAGATAGATGCTGCTTGTACTTGGATATAATAAAATAAATAAATGTGTCTGATGCAAGGTCAAAATGTGACGAGTACATGATGATGAAAAAAAAGATTTGAATAAGAACTTATTACTTATATAGACTAGACATTCCATAAAGCTACAATACACAGCATTTATTTATTTCATAGGTACTGAACTTCTTTGGCTCCCCATTCGAATATTTTTGGTTGTTTTAATACTTCTTGTATGTAATTTATTTTTGTGCTTTAATTTTTTTATGTATTTGTTTAAAACGCTAATAAAGATAGGTTATATATGGGTATTTTTCATATAGTCCAACCAGTATGCATTTGATTTTGTCAAACAAGCAAACTTAGAAATGATATGAAACTATTTCTTTACTTTTTACAAAATGGTAACAGTTTCTTTATTATCTAGATGTAAATTTTGTGTAAATAAGTATGAAAAGTGGAGAGTAAAAATATGATCTACAATACAAGATTAAAAATACATTTAAAATTTTTTTAAATAGTATTCCCCGAGCAAACAATGTGCCTAAAATATGGATATTGCTATCAAAGCTTTCAACTAATAGACGTATTTGATCTTTGTCGTTGTATGTCAAAGTATACAGTCTAAAGACTCGGAAGGTCCAGATCGTTGAACCCGAATGATCGGTATACGCATATGGTAAAGACAAATACCTGTATGGTCTTGAACATAGACATGCTTCTTACAATACTTGTATGCTAAATAAAAAGAATGACTCAAAAATATTAAACCGGATACGGTACTTTGTTATTCCTGATGAAATGAAAGATGGTATTTTAGTTTTCTCTTAAACATACATGAGTATTAGGTAGTAGGTTTTATAGTATGACAAAAAAGACGAGAAAGTTTTAAATACTTTTATATATGTCAAGCGTTTGGAGAATCAGTCACTTTTCACATATGAACTTTCTTTCTAAATGACATTGGTAATCAATCCACGTTTGTGCGTAGGATAACGTTAGAGCGCAATCTTCTCCACGACTATTGTTAGGTTCACCAGGATACCACCGGGTGAAGTACTGCTTCTCAAGGGATGTTGCTTGTAACCATTGTCCTTCACTTATAAGATCTGTTAGTCCTATCCAATACATCCCATATCCTGATAAAAAAGACTCCCTGAATAAATTACAAATTATCTTTTAAGATTTTATCTTATTTCATTCTCTCGTTGGTACACATAGTAGTTAAAGATTTAGTGAATTTTCCAATTATGGTTTATTCTCGTGCCTGTATAGCTTTGTAATACTTTATAGCCGTCAGTAGGTCAAATGAGAAATTTGGTCGAAGAGAAACAATACAGGCGATCATAAATATTCAGTGTTCTATCGACTTAGTGTCTATCTATATCCCTATCTTGGGGAACATTTTCTTTACTTTCAAAGAGTAATCATGGGAACCAAGTAGTCCGAATTTACACTGACCCTGAAATCCTCCTCTGGTTTTTTTTTTATATTGATATCAATATCCAAAGAAAAAAAGGATGCCTTATATATATCTTCTCAAAGATTTAAATTAAAAAAGCACATTCAAAGTACATAAAATGATATCACGGCAAATCCTGAGATGATGTTTCCATGTAATGGATCCTTCATTATAATCAAATTCAGATCCTAAGTGAATGAGTTACAGTAAAATATTGCATTTGAAATTAGGACGACAGGACCTGTACATGAAACTCATATTGAAAATATTTCATCTTCGTGGGAGGGGAATGAAAATATAATAACTTGAATGAAAAGGGTAAAGTTGAAGTACACTAACGAAAAAATGCAGAACTTTTCCTGACAAAATTTAAAATTTAAGCACCGTTCACGATATACACTAAAATGTTCAGCCATTACGTGAGCAAACCTTTTCACAGTGTTTTAGATGGTAATCTTCATTATCCTAATTTACGATAGGAGCTCACGGACTTGCAGCAGTGTAAACAGTTCTTGTTTATCACATCCTTTACCATAGTCGGCTATGCTTTCTATGAGAGCAATAAATTGTATTGTGTATGACCCTTGAAAAATTAATAGGTAATATTACATTTTTGCTGCACTAATATCTAAAAACATGCCAATTCTTGGTCAAAGACTTAAAAACTCAAGCTTTGGAGGAAAAAAAGTCACAATTGAAATTTTAAATCGGGGAGAAAAAAAAATTATTATATACATAAAAGAAGTAACATCGGTTAGAGGAATGTGATTTAATTGGTTATATTTTTACCTAAGTTTACTGAGTTAACTAATTTTTCCTACAATTTCTCATTCAAAAGTATCTTTTTTTTTTTAAATATACCCCAAAGCAATTAACATTTCTTTCTAAAATAAAATTTGGGAAAGACAAAAATGTTCGCTGTTCTATCTAACAATAACAAGTATTTCAAAGGGTTGTCAAATTGTTTATATTTAGGATATTTTACGCTAGATCAGTATAAGAATGAAAAATGGATGGATACTCGTGTTTAAGATATAAGCATTTGAAGATTTAGCAAGAAAGGATTTATCTCGATGTTTTTCAATATTATTGCTATGAAGTGAATAAAGACAGGAATTCGAAAATCTGACAAAAATATCTGAACATGACCAGCGAAAATCCTTAAACATGACATCCTTTTAACTTTAAAACAAGAAACTGCACGAATTACACTCATTTTCTTCCCTAAAGAATGTGATCTCGAATGACATAATGCCTTACTTGTTTAACTAGTAATACTTGTTTATATATATTTCCAAAGATATTTATCTTAATCCTTTCGAAAGAAAACGTAGAATTTTAAGTTCTAGAACCTAGACAGGTTTTATAGCCATCTTGCTCAAAAAGAAATACATTGTAAATTTGAATTCAAACCTCTTTCTTGTTAATGTGAGTATCTGACTGATAAAACTATCGGTTTACACATTAGCGAAATAATGTCATAGAATATATTGAATACTGGAAAGAATTGTAAACAGACTTATAAATATAGTTTATAGTTTGAGCTCTCTGATTTAACTTACAAAAATACTTTTATAGCTATGACAGCAATTCCAGAAACTATTTTATAAACAGATTCAAACAGCACATACTTATAGAATTTAGTGTTGTTATACAATTGCTTTATTTATGGATGCATTTCTGACATCTTATTTCGCTCAAAGCAGTATTCTGGAAAGTTCAAACCCCTTTACTGGAAATAAAATCCACAAAGAACGGACATGACTGAACCGAACTTTACCAGTGAATTAGACAGATTTTTTTTTAAAATATGTACTGACTTATTATAATTTATTTACAGCAATAGCTAAGGTTTTCCTAGAGACAGAACTATCAGTGGTAGTTTGTTTGGATGAAGGTTACCTGTACCCAAACTCCAAAATTTTAAACGAGATATGCTCAACCCAGCCAAAAGTTATCGTGGAAAAGACTTTTATTTGCATGCAGAATCAATCAGAAATAAGATAAAAGTGAAAGCAAATTTATCATACAGCTTTGTGGAAATGTATTGTAAAATATTCTGACCAACATTTGCATAAAACAAGTTTTAGAAAAATGTACGATAAAAATGAGAAATTAATATGCCTTTGTCAATTGTTATACATTTATGGAAGGGTATGCATATAGCCTTGTTGTGTTTGAAAACAATAAGGTCTTATAAGTAGCATTTTGGTGCCTGGTTGTAGGGAAAGGACAAATATTTAGGCATATTTTAACATTGCGTAGTTAGCGTGCTGCCTAGCTTATGAGGATTAAACATGTAATGTTGACAATGTATGCCTCTCATGAAAACTGATTTGTTCAACGTGTCATAGTTTTCCTTTCCTCTTGCGTCTACCCCGGACTTGACTTTTTATGAGGAACTTGGCGGGTGTTTCTAGAAAAGCAGAGGACGCTTACCCTACCGGTGCACCAGGTCCATGCTCCCAGTTTTTAGTTGAGTCCGAGTTGCTCATTTTCTTTTGTTACTTTGTATGTATGATTTTAGCAGCTTTATGTTTTTTTTGTGTGAGTCTGTTTTCCATGTCTGGTCTTTGTCTTTGGATTACATTTGTTTGATTACCGCTAAAACCTTGGTTCCCTTGATTAATCTTTCGCACTAACTTAAGTTCCGTGTTTTCTTACAAATGAGAAAAAAATCCATATAACCTTATTTCCCTTGATTACTCTCTTACAAAACTTTGACCAAATAACAAAGAACCCGGCAATTTTTTATGTATTAGTTTAAACATCATAATGTTGATTTATACATTGATTTGTTTTGCTTAGAAGTCATAGAAAAAAAAACCTTTTAAAATTAAGAAGAGGAACAAGATTTCATGTGTTGTCAATATTACATTATCTCTAATGTATCTGTGTATAAGTATGTATACAATTTAATCAATCCTAATTATATAAAAATATATAATCAGCAGATTTATAGGGATGTTGACCGTTACCAATCTATAATTAATGCCTTTAAAAGTATTTCATGATTTTGAATACTTTTTTCTCTTCTTGTAAACTGTTAATAAAATATTTTAAAAATACAAAGGATACAAACAGGAAAAAGTTTTAAAAAAATCAACACACTGCCTTATTGTTTTTATGTAGATTTACATGAACACCCTCTTAATATTAAAAAAATAATATTTTTGGTAAGTGTCGAGAAGTATTGAATAATTTAACAATTTAGTATACAGTAATTGTTTATGTATTTAAAAACTGTCTTCTCGTCAGAAGTTTAAAATCTTGGCATTATTTATCCTAAATAAAATGATATAAGTACTACACACACAAGTGGTTATTTTTATCGTTGTAATTCTTATACTTTAACAGTAAAATACATACCTCTATGCCTTGCCATTCTACGTAGTGTAAGAAACTCTCTGTAGTTGTCTACTTCAACTAAATATCCTCCATAAACCCTGCAATAGCTCTGCAATGGATTTTTTTCTCATTTGTAAGAAAACACGGAAGTTAAGTTAGTACGAAAGAGTAATCAAGGGAATCAAGGTTATAGTGGTAATGAAAAGAATGTAATCCAGAGACAAAGACCAGACAATGAAAACAGACATACACAACAAAGAACATAAAGTAACTAAAATCATACATACAAAGTAACAAAAGCAAATGAGCAACTCGGACTCCACTATAAACTTGGAGCAAGGACTAGGTGCACCGGTCGTGTAAGCGTCCTCTGTTTTTCTAGAAACACCCGCTGTGTTTTTATAAAAAGTCAAGTCCGGGGTAGACGAGAGAGGAAAGGACACGTTAAACAAATCAGTTTTCATGGCGTAGATGGAAACACGTTAGCGAACCACGAGTTCATGATGACCACCATAAAACTTCTGTAGTGATGACTTGTAGCAACATAACCCTGTCCCAGGAGCCTATTTGTTAGAAGTCTAACGCGATACAAAATGTCTGCGTAGTTTCGACAAACTGGCATAAAGAACGAGTTGTGATATGAACACTCCATACGCAGGAGCTGAAGGGATGTTGCCACAGATGAAAGGAAAGTTGACAAATCTGAATGAAAAGTTATTACGTTTGTCGTAAAGTTTGGTCAATCGTTTTCCTTTACCATCGATTTCAAAGTGTAGGTAAAGATATCAGGCTGACTTCACAGTGTCTGTAGTATCCTTTATCTCAAGTTCTTTGAGGCAGATGCGATGTATCAAATCCCCGAAATTAGGATTGTTTAAAGATAATATGGCATCTATATAGCGGAAACTGAGAGTAAAGAATCTAGCTAAACGATATTCTTTCATTTTGATCAGATCAGCTATAAAGTCTGCCTCATAACAGTGAAGGAATTGGTCAGCTGAAAAAGTGTCCCTACAAAGGTTACATTTATGTTTTGCTACTTTTCAGACACATCTATTCAAAATGACCACCAAAAAAAGAACGATAATTTGACTTTATATAATTATATTTTAGATCCTCTGTCCATTTTTCTACGATGCAACCCAAAACAGGCTAAATTTCAATATGCCCTATGTGCATATCTTTGAGAAAGGGAGGAAATTGTATGGAGGTTTTGAGACTTTACAACTGATATTTTATCATGTGAACTACTGATTAAATTAAAATGTAGTAGGGGTAAAACAGCTATACAAAACATGAGAACAGTTATAAAATAACTACCAATACATATTCCAATAACATTCCAATGGCGACAACTGATATTAAAACAAGTTATAACCACATACTTGTACAAAATCAAACTGGTGTTACATGTACATATGAGATACCTGTATACATAACAAGAATACAACCATTAAAATGACAAGGGTGCATGAGGAAAATGAAAGCTGTACAGGTACATATACATTTAAGATGGTACTTTTAATAAATAAATGCTAAATTAAAAGGGGGTAGATAGCAGTATCAGATATTTCACTCTGTTATAGGATGATTTGTGTTCCACATTTATTCGGAATACCCATAGAAACCGCTTAATAAAGACTTCTTTCAGAGGAAAGTAACAAAATTGCTTTATTTTGTGAAACGGTTTGTTATTTGAGTCTGGGGAACTTAAGTATCGGTTTTGCTTATAACAGGACGTCTTGTTATCACTATGTTACCACTTCCGTTAAAATTATCGGACTCAGAAACGTCTTGAGTGATGGAGACAAAATTTAGTATGTGATGGAACGACATTTTTAGAATGGCCGACTTAAAAACGGCACAAAAAATCAATATTGTACCGCTATAAAGTTGGTTCCCCTGATTATTCTTGTATGAATATTTTAAATGATACTGAATACAACGGCATGTTTTAGGACACACATGTTTTATAATTGGTCACAAAAACAAAGAGGCCACAAATCAACATTGCCCTATTTAAGTAAAAATGTATACCCTGAGGTTTTGTAACAAATCTACTGGCGTTGATGAACCTTTGATTTTTAGATCATTTTTTCCGAAATAGCCGTCAATAAAGGGCAAATATTAGAATTTTGGAATTTTGCAAGGTGCTTAGTATAATGTTGTATTCGAATATAAAATATTTATTTCAATTATCATGTTACGGTCCCTCAACAGCAAATAAACATAAAATTCACGCAAAAATGTTACACCCTGGGGAATCGTTTATTGAGTGCTAGCTATAACAATTCATCTGATGAGAACGAAAATTACAACAGGGATTAAAGCATATTCCTAATTTTCCTAGAACTGTTTTCGTTTCTGAGAATTTGGTTTCGGTCCTACCGATACAGGATATCTTGTTATTATATAAGTCGTTTTTCATATTTACGGAATGCAAGCCAATTTCGCATTGTTTTCAAAGGTACATAACCAAACAACACCTGACAACCTGGTTGGCGGTCTCATTGGGAAAAGGGAAAACATTTTTCTTGGAAACTTAAACTATCTTTACTTCGGTAAGTACCTGGATGGCTAGAAATAAGTTATTTAAAAGTATCCAAATAATTACAGCGACTCCAATATATTGAATATTTGAATTTGAAGTCAACTGTCGACCATTGCTCCAATATGACATTGGTCGGCAGTAGACTTCAAATTCAAATATTCAATATATTAGAGCCGCTGTAATTACTTGGTTACGACCGTTGCTCAAATATGACCCAGTCCGAGTCCGGGTGTCAAAAGAATAGGCCCGCAGCAGAGCTATGCTTGTCATATAAGGGGACTAAATAGTGCTCAGAACACTAGCCGGGGTAGGGCGCTTTGACCACATAGCAACTTGGTTTTGTGCCACAGATGGTTGAATGGGGTATCCCTGGCATGTTACATGCTGGGGTCTTCAGACCATAATACGGAAAACCTGACCGCACAACCTAGTGGGGCACCGTGTTGGGAAAGATGCCACGTTCCTCGCACGTTAATGAACCCTGCATGGTATTCTACCGGAGTAGGAACCTTTGCATTCCGCCACAGGAGTCTAAATTGACCCTACCCACCTCTCCCTATTTCCAGTGGCAATCGAAACCAGTCGACCCTATTGTTCTCGTATCCTATCCCATTTTTCTTTTCATCATCATTTTATGTTCATTTTATCATCCATTTCATGTTCATCGCATGAATATACCCGAAATATTGCTGTCGGAAGACAAATTTGTAGAAAGTACCCCCTCCTTTGCTTAAAATCTTAAAAAACCAACCCATAGTCCGTATTATGAAAAAGGACTATTATCCTGTCATAAAAAGTGCATAAAAGTGTACACACGTTTTCTCGGAAAATACTCAACGGATTGAACAGTAACGGATTTTTATGAAAACTGATATACTGGTACTTTAAACTGTCAAAAACATTCAGTTTGATAGATGATTTGTATTCAATGAAAAAAAATGGACACGGGAGGTGACCAATAAACGTTTCACAGAAATTGGTAAATAATATTATATATTATATAATTCCCGAAAATCACAAAAGGAATTTACAATAAAAGAGTAATCAAGGGAACCAAGATTCTAGCGGAAATTAAAATAACGTAATCCAGAGACAAAGACCAGACATGGAAAACAGACAAACACGACAAAGAACATAAAGTAATTAAAATCATACATACAAAGTAACAGAAGTAAATGAGCAATTCGGACTCCACTAAAAAAACTGGGAGCATGGACCAGGTGCACCGGTAGGGTAAAGCGTCCTCTACATTTTTAGAAACACCCACCAAGTTGTTAATAAAAAGTCAAGTCCGGGGTGGAGGGAAGAGGAAAGGAACGCTATGGCATGTTTAACAAATCAGGTGCTGAAGGGATGTTGCCACAAATGACAGGAAAGTGGACAATTCTGAATGAAAAGTCGTCACGTTTGTCGTGATCACGTTTGACTTCACAATGTCTGTAGTATCCTTTATCTGTTTCAGATGAATGAAATCTTTACATAACCAAGAAATAACTACATCAAGTTTTTCGACACCACAAGCTCGTAAAAACAGTCACAAAGGTTTAAAACCGACACAAGGAACTCATTCATGAACATTCTTAAATACAGATGGTAATTTTCTTCATAAAATACGGAAAGCCCAATACTGGCCAAATTTTGATTTAACTCCGTGCTTAATTGTTTTTATGCATGTTTTTTGTAGGGAAAGCATCGTATTTAGACTCCATATCATGATTTTATTTGTCAGTCCGTTATTTAAGGTCTTTATTTGACACCCCAATCTCCTCTGGACTACTGTTTTGTGCAACCCGAATCATGAGCCTGTTAAGCGTATCTGACGCAATCCTGACGGTTATGTTAGAAAAGTGCATACTACAATTTTTGATAATTTGAAATGGCCTTTTGATTGGTTGAACTTTTTAAGCGCTTCATTGAATTGGAATTTACACACACAAAACTCGTGTGTAAAAACGTAGATGTGATTCTCGTCTGCCAATTCGTAAACATGGAGCGGTCAATTTCCTATTCCTGGTCGAATGGTTGTCTCTTTGACATATTCTCCATTTCCATTCTTTATTATATCTCATAGACAAATTAGGTAATAATACAGTTATTAAATGGGTTGGGTGCAATAGACCAGAATATTTGATCATTCTCAGTACCTCAGGACAAATATTCTGGTATATTGCATCCAACCCATTTAATAACTGTATACTATGAATCTTTGAACAGAAATAATTGCATACAAAAGAAGATTCATATGTTTCTTCACCAATGCAATAGTTATGCGGTGCATTTTTATGCACTTAGCACAAGTGTCTATAAATACACGAAACATTGTCAAGACGTTCAGTGTAAATTCGGTATTGTCGAATGCCGACGATTACGGAAATATAACTTATTCAGTCTAATAAAAATAAGTCCCTCCGATTTTTATTTGTTTTTCCCGGAGGATTCCGAAAAGTAAAAAATAAAAAAACCCCGCAAGGTCTAATTTTAATTAGACTGAAATATTTAGAGGAAGCTAGCAAAACGTAATTAAAATCAGTGAATTGTCAAACTTGTCATGGATAGAAAAACCAGTACTTATAAAATGTTTTTCGTTTTGATTTGAACTATTAAGTATTCTTTAAAAGTTTGCAGAATTTTTCGTGTACCAGCATCAGGCACAGGTTTTATAGAAAAAAAAACAATTTAAGTTTGTCCTTTACTCCTTCAGTTTTTCCTCAAAATAACAATTTCAAGTGACTTAATTAGTCAAAATTTGAGTTGAGGACTGCTTTGAAGAAAATCTATTTGAAGAAATTTTTTTTATGAAAATAAGCCACGTTCCTTTGCTACAAGTTTACAGGCTGTTGTAGTATTGATTTTGAATATTGGATAGACCTTAAAATATTTCTATAGATTTGCATTTGTCATATATATGAAAAATATAAACAATGAAGTCAATCATAAATTTGATAAGCCATTTGTATATGTACTTGCAACATAATGTCGGTGAGAAAAAGACAAAAGTTGTATCAATTGGAAAAAAAAATGAAATAAAATACAAGCAACCTTTCTTTTAAGTCATTATCAACACCCGTAAGCATGCTCAAATTGAATACCGAGCCGAACAAAATGTGTTTTGTCTTATTAGTAAAATTGACGTTTGTAAAATGTCGAATTGTATAGAACATCTAAAAAAAGACAAAACAAATATAAAACAGATCAAAACAAAAAGGTAAAACAACAACAAAACAAAACAAACCCAAAACAAAAGAAAAAAAAACACTGAAGAAAGTGATGTGACAATGCTGAATTTATTCATTGTAACAATTAATGCAATATTAAACGATTTTAAATATATCGACATATGAGTGAGTGTAAGAGAGTCATTTATTACCTACTTTCAAAGCTCAATTTGCAAGTGAAACAGATAGCTCAACAGAAACCTGGGATGATGTGCTTGTTTATTTTGAAAAAAAACTGAACTTACTATGATAGTCAAAGTGACAGTATGAAAATAACCGTTTATCTGTAGAATAGTCTTACTAGAGCGTTGTAAAAACTTAGTTTAAATCGGCTGAAAAAGTAGCAGCGTCCATCCTCATAGTTCCATCCTGGATAACAGGCTAGAGAAGCTATGAAAAAAAAAAGAGTTCGATACAAGCACCTGAGATTTTTTCTTATAAATATCGGCATAATTTTTTATTACAATCTTTTTTATTCTGCACATTATTATTGTCATAGTTATTTTAATTTCGAGATAAAATTTTAATAAAGAATAAGGCATGAAACAAAAACAGACGACTTTGACAACGCGGGCACATAGTTTATGAACTATTGAAGACGAATTGGCAATCGTCTTAGTAGTGTCGATGCAGAAAAGCGAGTTTAAAGTTACAATCGAAAGATAAAGAAAAAGCGGGTTATCTCCTTTTGATGATGAATTTGCAATATAATTTAATGTATACCTCAAAATACTTACAAAAGAAACGAATGCATTTCTGAATGTCAGAAAACATTTTGAATAACATTTCAAGGAAAGATTTGTGTTTTTTCACCTTGAACACCCAGTGACTGATTCTTACCGAGAACATATTAGAAACGAAAGTACCTTGTATGTAAACGGACAGGAAACACAGTACAATAGCATAACGTGAGTGCATCTTTGCACTTTGCTGTAGCGTTCTGATTTACAATTACATACGATAAGAATGAATGCGGGAAAGTAAAACTGATGGTGTAATATACAATTTCAAAATAACGACAAATCAATAAATATATATATCATACAAACAAAAACATTTCTAGATATCCACACATGTTGCAAATAGTAAACAAGTAACAAAATACCACATTATACCAGACATGATGAAAACACAAATACACACTTTATATACTGTATATAGTGGGAAAATTAAGTTATTATTTTAATCTTTTTAAAAATTTTTCTGGTGAAAAAACTATTCAGTAATTTTCAGTACATGTACTAAAATATTGACAGATCGAGCACATTTTGTTGGTATTACCGCAAACTTTAAGATCGAAAACAACGAGTCTCGTTACTCTAGAGGACGAAAAGATCATGATGTTAAGAGACATATTATGATAACTTCCTGGCGTGAATATGCAAGACTCGAGGACTTTCCCTCTCCCCTTTCAATCTTTATTTCTCTGTATTGATATACAAAACCGTTACCATGAATAGATAGAAAAAAAAAGAAATACCGAAGGGTGGTATATAATGCCAACTGGCAATCTATATAAACTGTTTTTATCAATCATGTACATAATGTCATTAAAAAAGAATGGAAATAGTGTGAATATGTTATCAAAGCGTCCAATACACGCAAGGGACAAAAGCTCACCTATGGAACATGATTTGGTTAAAGTAACTGGGCCAATTTCTGTATTCATTAAAATACTGCAAAAAAAAGGTTGAAATGCGGCTACATTGAAAGAATGCTAGATAGTTGTATGTTCCATGAATATGAATAATATTGTTTATATGTAATGGATTTCACAAGTTGTTAAAATATAACACATAGGTAGCCTATAAACTATTGCTTTCCAAAGAGATGATTAAAATCAAAATAGAAATTTCATATGCGTGCCGAATCTTATTTTCATTTTTAATTTGAAGACGACTTCCAGAAAGAATCCGTTTTTTTTTACCTCTATTTTTTTATTAATCGTTTAAATTGAGCGTCTTTGTACGATATAAATCTATTAGAAGCATTACTCACAAAACGTACATATTTGATAAACATGTACAACGTTAAAGTTGAACATCACCCTATCTTCAAAACATTTGTTAATCTAGAATGTTTGATTGTATAAAATGAGGCATCTTCACATGTTTATTTTCTGAAGAAAAAAACATGTTATCTACAAAATTCAGGAGTTGTCATATGAGGAAAAAACTTAGACACCCAAGCCTAGTCCCTTTTGCACCACTGCCATCTGGCAGAGAAGATCAACAGGCCTATTATGAGTAGGCCAAATAATCAAATAGGTCAATACCGGTAGTTGTATTACGAATGAATGAATGAAAGAACGAATGAATGAAAAATGTGATGAATGAAGTGGTTATTTTCTATATTTTGTATAACTTCCTCAATATTGCTTCTATGGCCTCAGCTTTTCGATAAAAAAATATAAAAATATCAAATATACTAGACGAAAAACTTCTTAACGGTCATATCATACTATAGAATTTCGTATATTTGAGAATCGCCTAAGAAATTTCAACAACATATTCTGTTTTATGGTTATAAGAACATTGCACGTAGTAGACTATCTAATAAACATATGTTACGACAATAAATGCATGGTATTCGATGCAGTAACATTAAAGACAGTGTAATAATTATGAACGTGGCTTAACGGTATGGATGTAGTGTAAAGACCGGTATATAGATTGCTTCAGTCACTTAAGTTGGCATAAAATGAATGGAACTTAAATGATCCGTGACCCTTATTTCACACCTCACATATAGATGTTTATGTATATATGTACTTCTCTTATGATATTATTGGTATTTAAATGCGTCTTACTGTCAGATATGAATACTTAACCTTGGGCAAAAGCCTCAAATATAATCAGATAGGCAATTCCTTAAACCGATTAATAGTAACTTTCCCATAAAACAATAACTAAGCAATAAAGAGAGAATGGTATGTATGTAGATATATGATATATTTGGTAAAAAGGTTTCATAACTTGTTGAGGTCAGTAAGATAAGCTTCAAATAGAAAAAGAAATGCACTTTCTGCTAACTGAGTAGATAATTTATAGTAAACGTGCCACTAACCGATATCTATATAAGACAAAATAGAATAATTCACATGTATATATATTGTAACAGGTTTTTTGTAATTTGTAAATGGAGATAAACACGCAAAATACCCTTAGAATGCTAGCCAAAACAAGATGTCATATCAAAATATCCTTACGAAATAATAGTAATAATAACAATAACAAAAATAATCTGAAAATCTTCATGGAAACATAATCATGGTCGATTGATCGCGTAAACTATGTGATGCTTGATTACAATATCATCGGATGTGGAAAGGGCGTTTATGTTAAGCGGTCCTTTTTAATCCAAACACCTGTAGATGACAATAACCTTGTATTGTTCTACTTTCATTTCAAATTTGAATGGTCCCGACATGTTAAAACATGGGGCTACAATAATGAAGCTCCTTTGACACAGTTTGATTTAACTTATCGGTGCTGGATTTTGGTTTTTCCTCTGATTGTTTTTGTTTTTAGTACTTTTTGCATACAATTTAAATTATATTCTTAAACTTCGTAAGTGTTTGTTTCTAATCCTGCTGATGAGAGATCACCAATTTAAACACGTGTACAGTATACCAAAATTTGCAATAGTTATATAATTGGTATTTGTGTATTTTGACACAGAATACAATACTTAATGATATTCTATTTCAATTAGTATACCTGCTCTTTGATAAATTAAAAAAAATATCATATAACTACAAACCCATTGTCTTTTCGAAACTCGTGTTAAAGTTTTTGCGAAAAACTTTCTTGAAAACCTTAACGCAAGTGTACAAATTTCGTCGTTAAACACTCAATTTCGATTGTAGATCCATACATCAATATTCTTTTGATTCAATTCCAAAGTTTTTTCCCCAGTACTGTTCTTTGTTAAAGTCAATCCAAAGTCTACGTAGCTGATTTGCTTATCATACCGATGCACCTGGTTAATGCTCCCAGTTTTGAGCGGAGCGAGGGTTGCTTATTTGTTGTTTTTTCTACGTCTGTGCATTTGTTTGCTATCTAATGTTTTATATATATATTGTGTGTGTGTGTGTGTGTGTGATACAAATTTGTAAACGTGTAACGGATATAAGTCTGAAAATGTAGATGTATATTGATGATGTTCACAAAATCAAAAATATAAAAAAGATTACGGACCTAACGTCAACATTTCTTAAGGTTCACGGTATTCGAAATTAAAGGATTCCACATTTTAGTTTTCTTAAAAGTGCAGGTGTCAGTTTCACAAAAAGTCGTAAGTGTAAAATTGATCGTAAGTAATGACGTCATAAACTAAAATAGAATTGTGACGTTGTGATTTACGATCAATTTTACACTTACGACTTTTTGTGAAACCGACGCCAGGTAATTAACATTATATATATTTCCTTTTTTCGATTCAAATGAAATTCACTGCAAGACTTAGAGTTTCTTCCCTTTGTACAACGGAATTCTCCAGTGTCTGAATAGATCATATTTACTAATATATTGATATGATACGTGCAGTTGTCTGACTTGTAAGTAAAATGTTACTAGTACCTGATTAAAAAAAGTTTATTTAAGAACTTGGGCAATGCATCAACAACTTAAATACTCACGGCATCTCATCATGCTACAATTCACAGATCGTGAAGGTAAACGTGGGCAAACTTTTTATTTAAAGCAGATGTGATCTTACCCCTAATGGAGCGAATTCTGTCGTTTGCCAGTAAGGGCTACATTATCAGTTTAAGAAATGGATGCAATTGTCTTTGTACATGTTTTTTATATACTGCTATTGACACCAACTGCAAATCCTTTTCAGAATAAAAGCTTTGAAAAACAATCTCGATTTCAATGTGACAAATCAATTCCAGCATTGATATCATCGTACTTGTGAAAACATGGTAAGCTCGTGAAATTCAAATATAAAAAATTCACACGTTTTTGTAAAAAAATAAGTAACTGTAGTCGTGAAATGGATTAATATTCTCATTGCAATAATTGATATCTCTTGTTTGCTTGACTGTATACGCTATTATGGTCATTGAGAACAAAGTAATGTCACACAAGTAGTTACTACAAAAGTTTACAGTTTGATTATTAATCACCAACAATTTTCGTTTTTGAAAATCAGAAATATTTTATCAAAACTCAAAATCCCATTCTTGCATATACCTCAAAGTACAAATCTATACGGATAGATCAAACAGAAAACCACTGAAATGCAGGAGAACCAAAAGTGAAAATCCATGTTTCATTGTCAAACATCATTATAAATTTATCATCTTTGTTTAAAACTTGAATTTGTATCATTATTTATCATACTTGCAAATTTTGTTGGTATTGTACGACTTGTTCTTTTCTTTTGGTGTTGTTACCTTTCCTTTCGATAATTCGATATGTTGATTGAGACAAGATGATTTTGTCAACTATACAGAAAAGATATGATAGATAACGTTGATGGTATATTTCATACACTCGTTATAATCAATTGGAAAATTTTCCAGTTTGAACGCTATGACATTTTCTACTACACAACCTTAACCCTGGATTACATGCTTTTAATTTTCGCTAGAATCTTGGTTCCTTTGCTTACTGTTAAATTAATTCCACCAACGATGTAATCGAACTTGTGAAAAATGGTGGTATGAAATCATGAATGAAATTAATATTCCTTGAATTTATATACTATTTTCTGACTTTGTTCGCCACCATGTTCATTTAAAACAAAGGTCTACAGTTGATTTATTACATGTTACATGATATTTTTGTCATTACACAGAAGTTTTCATGATTATTCGATACAAATAAAATGAGGAAATCTTTATAAACATATTACTAATTGCAATAGGACAATAATAGGTCAAATAAATTACCATTTAAACTAAAGAGAAACTCATTATAACATTGATATTGCACATATCATGATTTGTTTTTATCAAAACTTTAGTGTGTCATTAGTTTTCATTGACTTGACCCTCGTCTATTTTCCTTGGTGTTCCCGATCAGGTATTGTCAACATATAGCCACTCAAATGTATAATTGGTGTTGCTACTTCTTCGTTTGGTATTTCGATGTTTTGAATTTTACAATGAGTTAATACTGGTCAACGTGCATATAAGATTTCTTTAATGTCAGTGCATATTAACCCAAGCCAGTGCAATATGATAAAGTGAATTACGAATGTAATAACAAAAATATTTGAATCGTGATAACGGTATTAAATGAAAACACATTTCTCTTCTCACTTAGGGATATAAACTAGTGGTCATTTAGTATAACAACGAAAATCAATAAACAGGGACGTTGAGATGTTTTCAACACAGAAATGGTACATTATTATTATTTAAATTATCATTGAATTTTGGTAACAACGACGAGTAGATCATAAGGAAAGGTTGATGACGTCACAGTAACATAACACAGTGGGTCTATGAAATGATGGAAAGATATTTTTTGATAAAATCAGAAAGCATTTTCTGAAATTGTGCTGTATTACTATAGATCAACATTTTTAACTGTACGGTTTGATCACCATCATACGATTTCAAAATAAGTACCAGTTTTAGTTGTCATGATTCCCAATCGCCTAACAATACGGGTTAGTCTATTTTTTTTAACTTACGCATTTGCATGATAAAAATCGGTCCTACATATAAAACTTAAGAGTTTTTTTCAATTCTTAGAGTATATTTACTCAATTATGTTGTGTTAATAAAAGATAATAAGATATTATAAAACAGTGAAATGTTGAAATGGTGAACAGGCAAAAGAACTGCAGAATCAGGAAAGACGAGATCTGGCAAGATGGTACAAATCGCCGAGAAGTTAATTGGCTAAGGTAGTCGTTCCGCTAACGGAAGTTCTTCTGCACATTACCTTTTTGAACAGGAATCTCGATCTTCACGTACGTTAGATTATTTGTAAGAGTATTCAAGGGAACAGAGGTTATAGCGGTAATCAAAAGAATGCAAACCAGGGACAAAGACCAGACATGGGAAACAGACATACACAACAAAAAACATAAAGTAACTAAAATCATACATACAAAGTAACAAAATTAAATGAGCGACTCGGACTCCACTGAAAACTGGGAGCATCTCTCGTTTAACAGAGGATGAAAAATTGCTGCAAGTCTTGAACCGACCCGTCTGGTAACAGATTAAGCCTAAATTAGTATCTTAACCCACCATTCTGTGGTTTCAAATACAAGGTATAAGCAACACAATATGGTCCAACGCAGCATTATAGGATCCTGATCCTCTTATCCTGCCAGATTCCACCCTTCCATCACTGCAACAATTTCATTTTATTCACTTACCTTACATGTATGTAGCAATAAAATACACGTAATGATAATTTGCATATTCACAATAATATACATCCTGAAAAAAGAGTAAAAATCATTGATTAACAAGTAAGGCTTCTTGATATCTTATTGTACGATAAGTAATTCTTTATTGAGCAGATTTGATAAATTCTCAGGTTTTGAGGTAGATTCGGTCTTCCAAAAATGTTGCTGTTCATTTTAATGGAATATGCGTTATTATACACACAAAACAAAAAACTTTCCACCCATAAGACGTGTTGGATATTAACTGAACATAAAAATGGCAAAACATATATTGCAATTTCAGTTTTACTCTATAGTCAAATCTGTTTCATGTAAAACATATACTGTCTGTAAACTTTGATGTTTTGAATGACAATACCTACATCATAAAGAACTACACTACTGCATCTTGCTAGTCTGTACATATCGGCTTTACGAATAATAAACCCTGCATCATAAAGAACGATAATGTTGCGCTCTGTGAGTCAGTAAATAATGGTGCTTCGAATTGCACTTCTAATTCAAGATCTACAGGCAAAATATATCTGTATCGCAATGATCAAATTGTGCTCGTAGGCATCCATCCTTTGGCAACGTAACCTGTACTGGAGTTGATGCGATTCTTTGTATTATAGTTGCAAAATATAAGAAAACAACATGATAAAAGTACCCATGGAAGTTGAAGAGGAAAGAGAGGGAGAGTTTTTGTGAACCATTCTCCATGCAAGAACACTAACAATGACGTAACAGATGAATTACGTAAATTTAAAAAAAAAAGGCTTGTTGAAATCCGAATTTAACTCCGTAATCAGTGTTACATGTATTGAACATTCATTAAACTTGTGTTATCTTTAATATGTACTTAACCAGTACTTATCTTAGAATAAATCTGTATTAATCATTTTCGTCCGCTAAGTCGTTTATTACCATTGAGTATTTATCGAACTGCGTGATGTTAAACAAAATCGTTCAAGAAACGGTTTACGAAACTGCAAATGCATTTTTTTCTGTGATCGATTTTTATTCTAGTAATATTTCGTGTTAATTTCATCTCTGTTCATATCTTTTTTTTCTGTCATTAATCCTTTAACTTTTATGTATGAAAATAGTGCTTCTTTGTTTCATTTTATAAAGATATTGAACTATAAAAATTGATAGAAAATATCTATTACCGAATTTGTTTGTTTGAATCTGTTTTTCATATTCACTCATTGTTGTTTGCGTTATCAAGGGAACCAAGGTTATAGCGGTAATCAAAAGAATGTAATCCAGGGACAAAGATCAGACATGGAAAACAGACATACACAACAAAAAAAAAATAAATAAAGTAACTAAAATCATACATACAAAGTAACAAAAGCAAATGAGCAATTCGGATTCCACTAAAAACTGGGAGCATGGATCAGGTGCACCGGTAGGGTAAGCGTCCTCTGCTTTTCTAGAAACACCCGTCGAGTTGCTCATGGAAAAATGTTACATTAGGTCTAGCGAATGTAGGGAAAAGATCAATATTTAATGCTATTTTTGGTGAATTATTTAGGTCAATACGATAGAGACTGCAAGGCTTACTTAATTAACTGAGAATACCACAAAAATGCACACTTGAATGAAATAGTCCTTATTAAGTGTCTCTTTGATAAGTATTGATGGGGAAGCGCCTTCTGGTAAAATGACCAACGCAATTATTCTTATTCACTAACATTAAACCAACTCCACCTAAAATATTTACATACAATCAATATGTCTTCGTTTAGATGTCGACAACTATCTCACATTGTTGTTGAATGCCGCCATTTGCAATGTCGATTTCGGGTGTCAATTCACTGAATGAGAACCTACAAGAAAAAAACTAGAAATATATTTCAGATAAGAATTGGAATTATGAGGATTAAACACTGTTTTTCCAAGAATTTATGGACGTGAAAAATCGGACCATTCACTGACACACCTGACATAAAAGTTTTTCGGTATTTTATTTGTTTTGTGAGTGAATAGTCAACTTTAACACATCGATAAATTCTTGAAAAACTGTGTTCAATTCTATAATAAATAAGCTTTCTCGGCTGATTAGTCAAATAAATTTCATTTATTAATATTGAGCATTTATATACGAATAACTAATGTGTCTTTAAATGTGGTAATTATTAGTTGAACAAGATTTACGTTTTTTGCTCACTGAAAAATGAAAAAAAAAAAAAAAAAAAAACAAATGAAATCTATTTCTTTTTTTTATCTAGAAAAAAATATATTCATTGATAATAAGCAAAATGCATGTAAAATAAGAGAAATATTTTTTAAAATGGAAATAATAAAACTTCTGTTTAGATTCTATACAGTAATATGAAATGGGTAACAAATAAGAGATAGGTATCTAAAGTCAAGGGATGACAAAGGCCATGTTTTGCTAATGTGACACTTAAAAATCAGATCAAAATCTACAAAAAGGGGTGTCTTGACATGTGAAACTACAAATTGATTTGCGTGAAAATTTTAAACAGGAAATACACACTAATAGACATTTAATAACTATTGCGTGAAAGCTTGCTAAAATTCCATTGAGAGTAAAATGTGGAGTAACAGATAAAAGATGTTTACACCTCTGCAAAAAGGAAGGGAGGAAGAAATTACGGATTAATGGACAGACACTATCAATTTATACCCTACTTTATCTGGACGGTGATAGTGATAATGAAAAATCAATATAAACGACATTTGAAGCAATAAATAAACTACTTCTCCATTATTCTATTGTAACTTTAGACTATCTTTTTGCATCCTGCATCCTTTGACACTTCTAGAACGAACAACTGTCAATCGTCTTTAACAGACCCTAAACCACGTGCCAGCATTGTCCGATTCGCGTGTTGTTTTTTTCTGAGCAATATTCATCATTTTTCTATTTTGCCCAAATCTTACAGATTATAGTACTTAAGTATGAGGCTTGAGCAATACTGTCAAGAGGTCGAACGATATGATATCTTATTTAGTTATCTTTTTTAAGAAAAGTATTCATATAAATCAATTCACTAGTTATCAATTCATAAAAGTGCCTTCCTCTTGATGATATATATGACGATAAGAGTTCTTTAGTTATAAGTATCATAACTACAACACTATATGTCTTTAAGTAAGAACTGACAAAAGGGTCGCTGAACGTAGGTCTAGAAAAGGAATTTTCCCTCAGTGTAATTTTATTCTAATAGTTGAAATTTTTTCTGACACTATATTTATATCCCGGTTTTTGTTATGCAGAACATCAGTGTTTTTTTGTTACTGTGCGCTGATTTTCTGCTTTAATTCAATTAGGCTTTTGATGACTCTGTTCTTTTAATCACTTAAATCAAAGTTTATTGTACTATAGTGTAATCATTACAGTTTTATTTTTGGAAACACATAAGCAAAAATTAGTATCTGGGATCAACACACAAATATTTTTAAATGACGTCACATAAATCTTTTGAAATATGTTTCGTCGCGATTTGATAAATACAAGACGATAATAAAGATAGCAGAACAATTGTCAGAAACCTACGTCTGCGATGCGAATGTGAATCAGAATCAGTCGTGGGTTTCCGACGATGAAATAGAACTAAGATGCATTGAAAGACGCACATGATACTACTTTTAAATTTCTAAGAGAATTCATATTACATGTACTTCATATTCTGATTTTTATTCAAATCCTTATTTATACTTGAGCTTTAGGACGTCAAGAGTAGTATTACTATTATATATTTTTTGACTTTTGAAATGTTAAGTATTTTTTAAAACTACATTTTTCTTTATCACTTTTGACATCTTTTTTTTACGAAATACGGCTTTTATTTTTATATGAAGGTCAACACGAGGTCATTAAACCTTGAGTTTAACGTAATAAATCAATTTCAGCATAGCAATCGGCATATTCATAGAAATGGCATGTTCGTGAAATGTCAGCGGGTATTTATCACCTCTTCAGAATTAAATGATGAAAATCACGAATGGATTATGTATTCTAATTCATGCAATAATTTCGCTATTTGAAGTTTTCATCATGTACTTGATGGTCGTCAAATGTCTCAACTACTGAGAATTATGACTAAGTTACTTATAAGTAGACACGATATAAATGTTCATATATTTTAAGTATTATAACAAAGTAAGACTACGAAAGACTATCATTACACAAACTAAAGGTTAAAAAAGCCACTTATATTGGTTTAATGCTGTTCAATTCACAAAAAATCTGAAACATATTTAGGCCAGAGCGAATATTTATTTATTTACTCTTTTTCACAAATAAGCATTTTTAACTGAATCAACCTTTAAAATATTCTAGTAGGTAGAGTTTAATTACCAAACTTTTTACTTCCACCTAGTTACATAACAAATCTATAAGAGTAATCAAGGGGACCAAGATTCTAGTGGAAATCAAAGAGTAATCAATGGAACCAAGATTAAAGCGGAAATCAAAAGAATGTAATCCAGGGACAAAGACAAGACACGGGAAACAGACAAACACAAAAAGAAAAGAAAATAACTAAAATAATACAAACAAAGTGACAAAAAAAACTCTGACTCAACTAGAAACTGGGGGCATGGACCAGGTGCAACGGTAGTGTAAACGACCTCTGCTTTTCTAGAAACACCCACTGAGCTCCTCATAAAATGTCAAGTCCGGGTTAGACGAAAGAGGAAAGGAAAACTATGACACGTTGAACAAATCAGATTTCATGATCCAGATGAATACACCATAACAATCCGAAGTCATGATGACGACAATAAAGCTTCTGTAGTGATGACTTCAATCTTGTAGCAACACAATCCTGTTCCAGAAGAAACCTAATTGTAAGAAGTCTAGCGTGATATAGAAAGTTTGTGTAGTTATGACAAGCTCTGGCATAACGTACTCGTACTAGTTGTGATATGAAAAAAATGTGCTGAAGGGATGTTGCCAGGTGAAAGGAAAGTTGACAATTTTGAATGAAAAGTCATCACGTTTGGGGTAAAGTTTGGTCATTAGTCATTAGTGGTCATTAGTTTTCCTTTACCATCTCGATTTTATCTCAAGTTCTATGGGGTAGATGCGATGTATCAAATCCCCGAAACAAGGACTGTTTAACGATAGTACGTTATCTATATAGCGGAAACTGAGATTAAATAATCTAACTAAACGTTTGTCTTTCTTTCGAATCAGATAAGGTATAAAGTTAGCCACATAAGAGTAGAGGTCAGTAAGTTGAGGAGCAAAATTTTTTCCTACTGGAATACCAACCGTTTGTTGAAAAACGCGTCCATCACAATGGAGAAATATGTTGTCGATAAAATATTCTAGCATTTTGAAAACATCTTCTTCTGTAAATTTGGAAGATGATTTGGATTATTTTTTACAAAGTATGAGGAATCTCTATAAATAACTATATATTTGTATCTTGGTGTACCATCTGTTTGGTATGTTTTTAAGTCGGGATTTTAACTGAGTATGGGGAATAGAAATATACAGTGTTGAAAAATCATAGGTTTTAATGCTATTTTCTTCTGATAACAATCTTGAATTGAAGATCTAAAGAGGATCTTTCGAATTTTTCAGGATCCACATTGAATTAATACCACTACGGGAGTAACAGTGTTGTGTTAAAACTGAAGACCCTCCTTGACTGCTGTGAGTATAGAAGTTAAAAGTACCGAAAGAGGTACAAAGTGGTACATTTGCAGATCCAGCTATGCAACTTTGTTTATATGGATTCTTGTGGAGTTTAGGAATCCGTACACAGGAGGTAAATCACAATCATCGTCTTTGTTAGAGATACCAAAATAATGTAGCCCAGGGACAAAGAGTACAAAACAAACCTACAAAGTAACGAAAGTAAATGAGTAACTCGTACTCCACCGGCCCCGTGCAGGTCCGGGTGTTAAAAGAATAGGCCTGCAGCAGCGCTAAGCTTGTAGTAAAAGACGACTAAATAGTGCTCAGAACCTTAGCCGGGGGCTAGGGCGCTCTGCCCACAGAGCAATTGGGATGTGTGCCCCAGGTGGTGGAATGGGGTACCCCTGGCGTGTTACATGTTGGGGTTGTCAGGCTATAATACCTGAAAAACCTGACCGCAAACCATAGTGGTGCACCGTGTTGGGAAAGATGCCACATTCCTCACACGTTAAAGAACCCTACTGTGGTATTCTCCCGGAGAAGGAACCATAGGGCTCTGCCACAGGAGGCTAAATTGCCCGACCCTACCCATCTCTCCCTATTTCCAGTGGCAATCAAAATTTGTCGACCTCTTTATTCTTGTGTCCCATCCCTTTTTCATTTCATCATCATTTCATGTTCATTTCATTATCAATTTCATGTTCATCGTCTGAATATAGCTGAAATATTGCTGCTCGGACGTTAAACCCCAACAAACAAACAAACAAACGTACTCCACTGCATGAACCAGGTGTATATGCAAGGTCCTATGCTACCACCTAATTGCTCATAAACAGTCTAATCCAGGGTTGACGAAAGAGGAAATGAATTTTATTCTAGATTTTATAATGAGTGAATGTTAAATATCGCAAAATATCAAGTCAAGTTATTTCATTCATTGCAACATCATAACAAACGTTTTGAGAGTTTTTTATGATGTAGTAATAAATAACGCGATTTGATATTTTGCAATAGTCAAATTTCACAACCATTTTGACAGAAGGAAAACAGCCAAGACAAAAATATTAAAACAGAAAGTCAGTCTAGGTCATTTTCGTTACGACAAGCGTTGTTTACAAATAATTGAAATGGATAAAATGTGTTTTATTTAAAATTTAAGTAGTATTATTTTCTTATTTATAAAAACCACACTTTTAAGCACTTGTCAGCGACTTATCTTTGAAGTATTTTTTGTCATTCACTCATGATTGTGGCAAGTAGAAACACCAAAGAAATTGTCTGTACAAAGATTGAATATGCTATTCATGACTTCGTGTATGCTAAATTTATTTTGAATTTTTTAACGCTTTTATTTTTAATCATCTCTTTAAAAATTCATTTTCTTTGAGAGGATTGGTAGGATGTTGTGACCAACTAATTGCATCTATAGTTTGATTAAGTAACAATCTTTGTAAGAATCGTGTAGTGGGTGAACCATGGTATAAAACATTGTATTTTTTAACGTTTAATTTGACTATTTGCACTTTCAGTGTCAAAGGAAAAAAGACCATATCACTTTGGTAAACTGAGTTACAATTTCATTGAAATGCATCAAAATAAACATTTCAAGAGCAGATAACTGTAAAAAAACCTCATTTTTCTATCATTTAATTGCAAAATTTCTGGGTAGATGCAGTGATACAGAGGTCAATGTGTCTTTTCAAATAGAGAAAGCCTCAATAGGTGAAATAATATTGTCAGTTCAGTGGGTTTTTGACATGCATATTTCTGATTTTTTTTTCACTTTGCCTGATTCTTATAAAAACACTCACGAACTTATTTAAATGTAGGAAGTATGCATCCAACATCAATCAAACCGTTTATATTTTTTCCTCTTTATATTCCTTTAGGAATGTAACGAAAATAAAACTAATGGGACACGATATTTTGATATATAGTTATCAACATTCAACAACTTCCGCGTCTGGTAGATAGTAAAATGAATGAGAATGAAAAACGAAGCGCGCACTCATATGTACATAATGCATTGGAAAAAAATCTGACAAAACAAAAGAAAACAACATAAGGTAGTATCTAGCATAGTGTATTTCATTATTTGAAAAAATATCATATTTTGTTAATTTGTTAAACACAATGCATAAAGTCATATTAAAATGAAATATTTTTACAAAAGATATTTGACCAATTTCTTGAGGATTCTGCCTACAAGTAGAGACAATCTGGATGTCCGGAAGCTGAAAAATGTTAAAATGCTTGAATTTGATTTTGAAATCTTTAGAAAAACTTTTACACTTTCTATAAATGAAAATATGTGAGGAATTTGAGTAAAGAAATGTACAAAAAATGATTTAAAAATACATTTTAAGCCATTTTTATTCTGAATTGAACACTTTCATTAAAAAAAAAAAAAAATAGATAAACACAAAATTCAAAATATGAAAATGTGTCTTTATTCAGACCCTGTAATTAAACGTTTTGATATTTTTTGATGAATGAAGTGTAAACCCAATATCCTTCGAAACCCTATAACAGCTTCCTGATTTCCTACGTATCACTCCGTTAGCTTATAGGCTCTACTTTACAGAATGTCAAAAAGTTCACAGGCATGAACACGTAAACGCTTCCAAGAGTTTACTCATTCTTAATGATTGACTTGTTACGATAGACAAAATACTGTTGGACGAAGAAACATGTCTTAACATATTTTTTTCAAAGTTCTGTTCACATTTCTTCACCTGCACATGAGACATCACATAAAACATCATCATTTCCTTCTTACTTTAGAAAACTGCAAGTGAGACTAATATGTACATACAAATGAAGACTAATAACAAAATTGCCGAACTGATAATCAAGGAAATATCCAAAAGGACTTGTTAAAATGAAAGTCCGTATAACAAATGGCAATACTATAATATTATTGCGTAATGTTTTTCATATTATTTAGCTGAGTTACTAGTCAGCCAATATGAAAAATCTTACGCAATTATACATTTATTGACTAACTAGTCCAATCCATCATATTGGCCTAGGGCAATATGGATTTTAACCAGGCCAATATGACGTATTGGACGGGTTAAAGCCGTTTTGGACGGTTAAATCCTGTGTTGGCGCACGTTTTATTTTATATAGTGTCAGTTTTGATCATATTTAGGCTAGTTAGTCAACAAAATGTAATACAAGTATCAGGATAGAAAGCTGGAAGTTGGTAACCTTGCAATTGAGAAATTATTGATATATAATATATTGCAAGACAATTACACATAGTATAACATTAATGTGACCAGATCAGTTATTATATCTACCAACGTTAGTCTATTTTATATCATATTCTGTTTCAACTATAGTAGGATATCTGAAAAAGAATTCACAAATAATTTTTGTTTGTATAGAGAGTATAGAGTATAGAGTTCATCAAATAACTATGAGAAGCAATCAATGAATGGTCATAACTTAACTATTGGCAAATTGTATCCGAAGTGTGATTTTGATTAAGATTTAAAAAAAGGTTACACACTTTCAAAAAAAAATATATAGTTTAAAATTCTACATGCACATATAAAAATTCTCTGTAATCATAGTAATCCTCAAGCGTGATATTTTATGTCATATGCATTGTCAATGTACACTCTCTCTTTATGTTTAACGTTTTATTTATTTTTTACCTTCCCATCTTTTTGGTTTTATTTAGCAAAGAACTGATGATATTGAAATACATATATATTTGTCTTATAGCTGTGCATTTCAATTCTATCAGGATTTCGTTGATCTAATTCCAAAGGTCATAAACATCTTCTCAATTGCAATCAGGTGGTTATTGCCAAATGTCTGCAGGTATAAACACTTATTGTGAATAGTGATAAGTCGTGTATCAATATGACTAAATGTCACAAAAACCCACTTATTATTTCATATTAGATCATGTAGTTCTATAATTTAGATTTGTTTACACGTAAAGGACTTGGACAATTTTCACAAAATGAGCTAGTTTAAAAAAAAAGCAATAAGCAAACTTATCCCAAATAAAAAGTTAAAAATAAATAATCATGTGCTAAAGAAGTTTTAGGTCAAGACAAAGAAAACTAGATTATCGGTTAAAAGAAGAACAATTAATAGTTGGTAAATTTCACCTACGGAAAATACGTACCCCACGTTAAACATCGAAGTGTAGAAGAATTGCTATGTTGGTTTGTAAATATCCCCATGAATCAGCAAAATATTCATGTAACATTTGAAGTGTTATTACTCATTTGATAGCAGAAAACTGTCCATTAAGCATTTGAAGTGTGCCACCAAAGTCGTAAGACTACTTTAACCGCATCCATAAGCTTTATAGATACATAACAAAAAAGTAGGTAACATCAAAGTCAACGTTACATTCATACAGTATGTAGTCACGCAGAACATACTTCAATGTGATAGTTTCCGTTGAATGATAAAATAAGACATGTTTTATTTTTCTATACATCGGCCTAATCATCTCCAAGATGAAGAATTTGCAATGAGACCTTGAAGTTGTAAATGTTTTGTCAACTCCAAATCGATGAAAAGGAAATGACACAATGTGCCCATGACACATTATATGTGCCGTTAACACAACGAAATTGTACATTTATATCTGCTTATTAGTTATCTCTGTGTTCCAGTAGATCATAGATTTTTGATTTTAGTTCTTCATAGAAAACAAAAGTCCTGTTTTATTTTTAATTATTTTTCAATGCAATGTCACAACAACAATTTTTTCAAGAAACAATGATTATTCAATATGAATTTATAGAACGGTCTGCTGCCAAATTAATCATGAATGGGAAGATTACACCAGGACATATTCCCATTTTAGTTCCATTGAAATTATGCAAATAAAGGACTGCTTAACTAGAATGTATTAAAGTCCGCAAGTATTACTTTGTTGATATTTCGAGTTGATGGTTAATTTTACAAAAAGTGTTAGAAATGGAATCTCAATTAGTAATTTTCTTTATTTCACCATGGATTGTTGATATTTTGCTGAATCATGAAGTCAATTACATTTGAAACACTCTATCATGAAACGACTTCACTTCAACGTTTTGTTTTCAGGAAACCTGTTATAGTAATAGTAGCCATTTTATTCTTAAAAGATAAGCGTGTATGCAATAAGACGAATATAAAAATAAGAAAACATTGCAATTATATTCATAGGCAAAATTTCAAATAGTGAAATGCAATATCTATCCTTCTAGCAAATGTGAACTAAATTTTTGTTCACAGTTTTTCACTTCTATTATTGACTATCTTTTTGTTCAAGATATATGCTCTTTTGTAAGATAAATGTACTCTTGAATTAAATATTTGTACGGTTGTGTTGAATGAAGCATTCATTTATTTTATTTACTGTATAAATAGTAGATACTTAATGATATTGCGAAGCATTGAAATGTATCTGAAATTTAGCCTTTTTTGTCAAAATCTGTAAAATAAGGCAATTTATTCTTATCTGGTGATAATACTTCAGTCATCAAAGTTTTTGTTAAAATTCGAAATCGTCACCGGAGAGATAAGCTAAATTTAGAATGCATATTAAGTAGTTATGGCACCGAGTGACGCCAACGGCGTTGCTTTGCAATCGAGAAGGTGAAGTGCTTTAAAAAATGTGAAAACTATAGAGAATAACGGTCACGTATTTAAGGAAGTATGGGACACAACCCTTAAAAATCATTGGAAAGTTTGTAATCAGCATTTTACATCAATCTTAAGTAAGCAACTTGGATTGATTCTATTCTGTTTCAAACAAAAGCTTGAGAGGTTTTGGTGAAATTGAGTATGATGCAAACATATCACTGATTTCATGAGTTATGTCCCTTACCCTAGGTCTACCTCCTTAAATCGTTTGCTGCAAATGTAACTTATTTACATAGAATCCACTCCGAATTTGTAGAAAATTGATACTGCCTTTGTTCTTTTTATTATTACAGATTTACTGATCGCAGAACATTGGCCACTACTGACGACAGCATTAAGTAAGAGAAACAACATCTTTACTTACCGTTAGTGTGTTATAACTGATAGATTTCTCGGTTATCGGAGGTGGTTCCAGACCAAGTTTAAGTGAAAAATCAATGTTTTCATCGACATATTCGGGCGGTGTTGCAGGCCTTGTATGCAAGCCGATCTATTAGAATGTTGCTGAAACTGTTATATGCTATTTCTTACGGGAAAGCGTATTCTGGCTCTCTGTGGGTACTTCAAAATATTTTTGAACATGGTTTAGCAGAGAAACTGGAATTCAAAAGTAATACTGATATGATGTTCATTTCAGCAATCTAAGTGTACCTATAATCATTCCTCAAATTTCCCTTTAACAGAATTTATAATATATGTGGAAGGTTCTTCTGAATAAATAACACTTAGATTTATAAGACCACAATTATCTAAGATTACGTTTGTACTGTTAAACCATGTATGTAATTAAAATGTAACTATTATATGGAAAAAAGATAATGATATTAATTATGAAATAATATTTAATTCCGTTAATTACATTCACCACCATTCAGAGCACAAAGCTGTAGTACAACACTAAATATACTGTATACACCTGCCGATTGTAAAAAAAAACCGTCAGTTATGTATTGTCTTTTAAGTAAGTCGAGAAAAACTCAGTAACGTAAAATAATGTGAGTAAATTGGATCCAATTAAAGCAAGTTCATACGCTTTACTGTTGAATTATACTCTCATTATACGTCTTATTACTCATCATTCCTTTAATTATTTCCTTTCATGGTTGAATTTTATACATACTTCTGTATTATACAGTGCTTATAATTGCTAGGAATATTTTCGTTTAGCATCCTATCGAAGACCTCGATTTTAAAGCACAATATCTTTTTTTTCTAATTCAAATAATTTTTTTTATGTTTCTCATTTCTAACCATGACTTATTTTCGAATAACTCTGGTATAATTGCATACCAAACGAGTTTAAACATCTCAAATACTTATATCCTTGTGCAATAAGGGAAGAGTGCAATATACTCTTCTTAAAGGAAATAATATGCGAGGTGCCGAAAACAAAATTAAAATTTAAATAAATTTTCAATAAATGTACAGATGCATATCTTTAAATAAATATATAATACTTTTTCTTATTTATGAGACTTACAAGGACAATTTTGGTCCAAGCGATGAATTTAAGTAGCGGTCTTTCTAAAAATCAGACAGAAAGCGATTCATGCATGTCAAAAACTCACCGAATTCAGTTTTATTTCATAACATTCTGATTAGAATATTATGTTATATTATTAAAACACAGAAAGATAGCAAGTCGTAGGTGAAACATTTCAGAAACCTTTCTTTTTTTTTATGTATGCTGCAATGTTTGTCGTTCAGAAGCATGAAATAAAATTAAGGGTACGTATATCTTTTTCCAATGGTCAGTTCGAAAATGTTGCCCAGTAAAATGATATAAAATAAATAAAAAGCGATGAAATACCATCCTTACTTACATTAATCTGCTCTTACGTCTAGCTGTATATTTTATTTACTAGTTCTCCAATTCCTTTCATATCATATTTAATTAAACAATCATTAAGTCATAAGAGCGGAAAGAATGGTTATCACTTTGAAACAGCTAAAAGTGCCAAACATGAAAAGAATATTGTTTGAAACACGATATTTGTCATATAAATCGGGCATGATATAACAATCATATGTTTTTCACAAACATGTTATTATCTTATGTTTTCATGCCAACATTAGGATATGAGAATCCTACGATAATCATGTATATCATATAAAGAATCATATTATTACCAAATGATTATCATATAAATCGAGCACCATATGATTATCATATGTAGCATATTTGGCTGGGAAACGGGAAATGTATCATATGTTTTGGTCAAAACCCTTAATTTTCCTATATTTGACTAATTTATTTTAAAGCTGTCGTTTTTCCTATGCACCTAATATATTCGCGTTTGGATTAGCTGAATAGAAAATAAATTGCATCTATAAAGCAGAACTCGAAGTCATGAGGTTACATATCAATTGCATAAATTGATGAGAAGAGATTATATTAAGTAAGAGCAACACTGCAATAAAGTTGTCAAAACAAAAACGAACAATCAAACCCATGATAGAGAGCCTTAACACAACCCTTATATAAACCTCCATAGACTGCAGAATAATTAAATCTTCTCTTTTTAATTACAAAGTTTCATTACGAATAGTAAATTTCACTGAAAGTCATTTGAATATGCCTTCTGGACCTGTTCCTTGTATTTGCACAAACAAACGCATTGTATAGTACAAAAGACGTTTTTACAATATTTAAAAATCCTATATAACTGGGAGATATAACATTGAGATATAACAAAATTATTTTGACCAATCAGATACAGTACTTATCTAAATTAATTTATATATCTATAAATGATGTGTACAGTTGTGTTATAATGTTTGTCTCATTTTAACAAACGTTGAAGAGTTGAAGAAGCAATAAACCCAATTAGTATCTAATAGATCGTTCTCTTATAAATGTGCCTATGGTTTTACTTTATTACATATTTGGGAAAAAAGAAATCCGAGATTACATGAACAACGGGACTGCTTGAAACATTATTTTTCCTGGAACTGTAACTGTATCTCAACGTGGTTCCGTTGATTTCAATTACAGTAGACTGAAGCATGAATAGTAATGATTGTTGATTTTAAAGCTTTTCATTTATTGATATAGTTGTTTTATATAATCAAAAGGAACGGTAACTTAAAACATTGCAGACATACAAATATACCACGACGATGCAGACGCCTCAAACATGAAGCAACGCATTTCAATGGGTTCTAATGATAGAGTCGTTAACAATTATTAGGAAGTAACTTGCCATCAAATATCTCACTGAGATCATAAATTGGTGGAACACTACAATCTGTTATTTACTGTCTTAAATATGATAAATACTATTGGTTCGCATCATATTTACTGCATGGTTAATAGTTAGCATAATCCTCTTTTTATTATCCCTCGTTGTTCTTTGAATGTAACTTTGTACTTAAAAATGTCAAAGATAAAAAAGACATAAGATATAATACATACCATTAGCAACAATAGGTCTCTAATATTTCGCAAAGAAAATATAATGTCGTAAAGATGATCTTAGATTGTGTCTAAGATCAGTTTGTATACATCTCATATTTTGAACTGATAGGTCATTTACGATATTAGCAAGTCCTTAAGTGTTAGTTTTCTACATTGTAGAATTCTATACTTAAGATAGATTCATACAGCGAATCGAAATTTTGGGACATTATTCAAAATCAAATGTCTCATTCACTTATATCCGACGTTGCAAGATTCAAGCATTATTTCAGAGGTCTTCTGCTGCGTCTAGAGTGAATTTTGAACTTCAGAAGCATATCTAAAACATGACGAGGAAACCTTTGTTCATAAAATGTGTATTGGGCATATGAGTTTCAAAATCACACTACAATCATGTGATGATTACACAGGGATACACATTTTTGAATCTTAAAATAGATTCTTGACACATTGTCTGTTTTTCGCGTGATTTATTACTATATTATATCAAGTTTAATATCAAATGTTCCAGCGTCTATATAAAATTGGTGTTGTCCTGTGTTTTGTAGTGACTTTTGTTTATCTTAATTAAATGTCGGATTTCGAATTATTTCAACCATATTAGGATTATCAATTTTTTTTTCATCATAATACTTTGTTGAATTGAATAATATTGTATATCGTCCCATTGTGAATTGTTCCGTTTTGTATGGGACTCCTTTGTGAATCGTGTCTGTGAGTGGCATTATTGTTGGTAAACTATTACCAGATTATACTCACTTACAATATGCATACCCTTCCGAACACCTACTTTCAATCTTTTTTTATTATCTAGTGCTTAAGTAATTTGTATTATGTCTGCTTCCCTCTTATTCAGTTTTTGTGTATACTCTTTTTTATTCTGTTTGCTACATTGTGTAGAAGATCGTCTTTTTTTCCTGTTTTCACGTTCAGGCAATGTACTTAGCTTTTGATGTATCTAAATTGCCCCTTTTTGACGCTTATGTATTTTTTGCCGACATTTATGCACAGAAAAAAATCCATTCTTAATGAAAAATCTACACTCAACCTGTTTATTTATTTATTTTTGGAACTATTTAGTCATTTTGCCTGCACAAAATTCATAAATCCTGAACACTTCTGTTGGATATAACTTCCTTTCAGACTCTGCATCTAATGTTACATTTTAAATTCGTGTTTATTACCGTTCTAAAGACTTCGTTAGAAGGAATCGTTAAAATTCAACGTATCTATGCATACCACGAAGGTTTACAGAGGAAAAAAATCACAACAGACATCCAATTTTCTCAAATATTTTATAAAAACAAATTACAGAAAATAAATAAATCTACATTTGCATATATAAAATATGTTGTCTCGAAATGGTGCAACGTACAATTACTTACCAAGTGAATATCGAAAACAAGTCATATTGAGATAAACATTAATCGCATCTAATTGGGCGTTGACAGGGATTAAAAAAAATCTTCTTTTTGATTAAATCAGAATGGTCTAGTTATGAATACGTTATTGTGCCACTAATTCTTTCCAACTAGATGTATAATAATGAGGACTAAACATTGACACACCTTTTGCACAAGACGAACCAGCTTTTAATAGCACGTGCTATCTTATCATATCCATGAGAAATCACAGACGTTCTGAAAATGAAAGACAACATGTCAAAATGTTAAACCAATATTAACATTATATAAATGGAATGTTTGCTAAGGGAGATCACATTATAAAAAAACCATATCGTCATGTAAGAATGAGACTAGTGTTTAGTTCTTACGAACGAACGCAGTCCATCTCTTTACATATAAGTTTATGTATTCGCATCAAGCTTCATTAAAACAGATGTACACTTATACAAATTATGAATCACAGTAAGTGGAATATAACATCTTAACTTTCAAAGAATATCCCAAATAATTTAAAGCTTAAAATTCCACTGTGAAAATCATGTAAGCCATCAAATCATATAAATTCAGGCCAGTATTTGAAATGACTAAATACAGCCTATCGTAACTCTTGGACGAATAATTGTCTTAGGAGGCAATTGAATCAATTACAATTATGAAAAAGGAACAGATTCTTAAAATTCAAAATAACCATATATATCCTTTTATAACAATTATTAGGAAAGTGGACTCTACAAAGGATTTATTCTTTTTGATGACAGCTACTATAAATATGTTGTCACTTAAGTGAAAAAGAATGCGGCTCACAGTAAATAGTAGTCTATCCATAGATTATTGTTACTGAGGCTTTGAGCTGGTGAATTATTTTGTTGATGATATATTTAAGTATATAAAAAAAACGCAATACAGGCACAAAGACCAGATTGGTAAAACAGACACACACAACCAAGAAAGAAATAACTAAAATAATACGTACAAAGAAACTAAAGTTAATGAGCAACTAGGACCCCACTAAAAAATGGGAGCATGGACCAAGTGTACCAGTAGGGTAAGTTTTCCTGTTTTTTCTCCAAAATGCACCTATAAAATGTACAGAAATGTTTTTCCTTTCAGAAACTGTTTAAATTTTTTACATAAGATGAGAATTTTTTTCACAGCACTATGAGGAACAGGGGTAATTTCTGCGTAGGACTATTTTTGCGTACGTTCCAAATGCTCATTGGTTGAATTGGTGGTCTGTAACCTATAGCCCTATATTATTGTCAACACTAGGATAGGCTAAACAATGTTGTTTTTCATTTTTGTTTGGAATTTTCCTATACATATTTATACATATGTATAAATACCTTCAATAGCAAAAGGCGAATTATATAAAGATTTATGTAATAAGTAATAAGCGCATTTGGTTCTTAGGATTTTTGTCGAAATAAGTTATTATACAGTCTGTGTTTAATATCTTGATAACTTTATGTCCCGAAATTGTACAATATTAATTACTGCTATCTATTAGAATACGGTATAATTGAAAAATAATGAATCATCCTCAGAAAAAAAAAACATTTCGCAATTATTAATTTGTACGGTTTCTTCTGAATGAACGAGTTCGCGGTTCCAAAAAAAGTTATCTAGTTTTTTAGTGTAATAATAAATAGACGGTACTTCTATGCGTTCATTTAATTGTCACAGAATGATGAAAATAAGTTTATTAAGGAAATTAAAATTTAAAATGCGCCTGATTTCAAGTTACTATTGTTCAATGATGCTGGATGGAATAAAGAAAAATCTGAAATATTTACATTTCTTAAAATATCAATGATGGGTAATTATGTAGACACTATCTGTATAATAAGTTATATGACATGGTAAAATCAGTAATACAATGTTGTAACAACACAGCAATACAAATTTTGTCATGTATCAAATTCTCTCTCTATATACAGAAATCATGACGTTGTGTGTTTCTTTTATCAAACAGAACAAATTATCACAAAATAATGTTCTCAAATCATTGCACTCCACAAATGATTATCGCTATATCTTGAAGTAAACATAATGTCGTGACTGTCTACTTAAAAAATGATTGATTGTTTGTGGTTTTACTTTCTATATTCCATGAATTATAGGTCGAGAATGGTACGTTGATTGATCAGACCACCGAGGCAGAACTTAAATGGAAAATTGAAGAGAAAAATTGTTTGAATATACCGCCACGACGAACCATAAAATTTGTAAACAAGAATTGTTTTAAAACATGTTTTAGGAAAACGTTTCTCAAGTCAGTATATATGATAAGATAAAGTCATCAGCTTGTAATATTGCTCATTTCCTATTACAAGCATTTTTCAACCATATCTACAAGCAGACTTTCTAGTTCGAAATTTTTTGTTTTTTTGTTTGTTTGTTGGGATTTAACGTCCGAGCAGCAATATTTCTGCTATATTCAGACGATGAACATGAAATTGATGATAAAATGAACATGAAATGATGATGAAATGAAAAAGGGATGAGACACAAGGACAATGGGGTCGACAAATTTTGATTGCTAATGGATATAGGGAGAGGTGGGTAGGGTTTGGCAATTTAGCCGCCTGTGCCGGAGCCCTATGGTTCCTACTCCGGGAGAATACCACAGTAGGGTTCTCTAACGTGCGAGGAACGTGGCATCTTTCCCAACACGGTGCACCACTATGGTTTGCGGTCAGGTTTTCCGTATTATAGCCTGCCAACCCCAGCATGTAACACTCCAGGGGTACCGCATTCCACCACCTGGGGCACACATCCCAATTGCTCTGGGCAGAACGACCTAGCCCCGGCTAGGTTTCTGAGCACTATTTAGTCGCCTTTTACGACAAGCTTAGCGCTGCTGCAGGCCTATTCTTTTAACACCCGGACCTGCACGGGGCAGTTCGAAATTGTACATTATGGTTGTTGTAACATCTTCTAGACTTGCATTGGTTAACAGTACTATTAACACGACTCTCGGCATTGACTTGTATTGTATTTGATGTCGAAGGCCATGAAACATTAGACATGATTCCTAAAAGACATCTTATTTGTCACCCATATATAAAAAGATAAAAATGTCTTGTCAATCATAATATGTGAAGTGGTACAATGCAGCGAATGAGTTTTTTCAATATCACTTTATTCCTCGTTTTTGCAATGAACTAGCACTTCGACGTCTCTAAATTGTTCTATTTTACTGATTACCTAGGGTATAACATGAACGTAAACGCATCTACCAAATTTGGACAATTGAAACACATCAAAACACAGAAAAACTGAAATGAAAAATACATATTTATAGTTTACATTCTGTTTTGTCTAATGAAAGACAAAACGGTCATTGATTTCATGAATATGAACACAACAAGATACTTCAATGTCGGCGAATAACTTGTAATTCAGGATTGCAGTTGCAAAGGGCTTATATTATGCCACATAAATGTTTGGGAATTTTCTTCTGCCATTTTATTGATTTATTCAGATCGATTTTAGTCTTATGTTTTGCACTTTTCCCTGACTTATTCCAGCGTTCTTTTTTGGACGTTAGCCCTGGCATTATTTTTTTCTGTATGATCAAACTTTACGACAGTCGTGATGACTTTTCATTCAGAATTGTCAACTTTCCTTTCATCTGTAGCAACATCCCTTCAGCATCTTCGTATGGAGTGTTCATATCACAACTCATACGTTATGCTAGAGTTTGCCAAAACGATGCAGACTTTTTATATCGCGCTAGAATTCTAACAAATAGGTTTCTGGAACAGGGTTATGTTGCTACAAGAACAAAAACTACAGAAGTTTTATGTTCGTCATCATGAACTCGTGAATCGTTACGGTGTATCCTCTGCGCTATGAAAACTGATTTGTTCAACGTGTCATAGTTTTTTTTCCTCTTTCGACTACCCCGAATTTGACTTTTGATGAGCAACTCGGCGGGTATTTCTATAAAAATCAGAGGACGCTTACCCTACCGGAGCACCTGGTCCAAGCTTCGCTTCCAGTTTTTAGTAGAGTCCGAGTTATTTTATTATTCTTTTGATTTCCGCTATAACATTGGTTCCCTTCATTACTCTTTTTAACCAAACTTAGGTATATGGCTTTGATGACACTATTTGCTTTCTATTAAACCTATGTTCTCTTCTACCAACTCGCGTAAGAATGTTTACGTTGCTGATTAAAATTGCTAAAGAATCCTTTTATTCTATTCATTTAACCATCCATTTGTGCTTATACAGTTCTCGGAATTACTGGTTAAAATTTTGTTATTTACTGGACAACTAGCCAAATCCTTCACTATGCTTCGTTAAAATTAGACATTGGATACCAATGCAGAAGTTTTATACTTTAACAAGAAACAAAAAACAAAAACAAAAACAAAACAAAAACGTTTCGGGCGATCCAGTCAATATGTGTACCACATTTGATATCTTTACGGCTTCCCTGACATATTAAATATGCTTATCATATAATGATTCAGACGGACATTAAAACAAAAATCAAGCTACTTTGTGAGATAAAATCTAACAACATATTTATTACTAGGAATGGGAAGTTATACATATACATCAATTAAGCTTCCATAATTATGTATAGTCGCCGTCGAATGAAGTAATGAAACAAAGTATTAGCTGCCATGAGCCGGTAATTTAGGATCTATTATTACATGTCTCGATTAAACCATTATCCTTAACATGTTATTATATCCAGCACAGTCTTATAAGGACAATTTGGGAAGCATATAAAAATTATAAAGTAATGTAGGTAAAATATTATATCATCTTTTGTACCATTGTATTCCATACGAATACAAGGGGTTTGTACATCGATTGATTAAACCATATATAAATTTGTAGATCAGTTATTTGGAAAAAATGCACATCTTATTCGTATACAACATACGTAAATGATATTTGTTGTACAAAAATGCATTTTTTACATAAAATTCCTATCCTCATCTAGTCGCAAACCCTTTAAAATTTAATGTATTCAGTAGTGCTTTTCAATGATGTTAAATAACTTAAAACTATCAAATTTTAATGACATTACATAATGAGCATGAAAAAAAAAGCACAACAAAAATTAAGACAGTCGATAATAAACCAACAATCACCTCCAATTAAAAAAGAAAAGACGAATTCGTTACGGTCTAGCAGAATGGTAATCAAGTATTCAAGTACAGTGCCATGTAAACATCAAACAAGTATAAAAGGATTGATGGGGCATGATTCCAAATTGTTATATAAGTTTGCAGAGCTTTGTTTCTAATTTTTATGAATAATCTCCCTTTGCTTTGTTTTCCTCTTTCGTCTACCCCGCACTTGACTTTTTATGAGCAAATCGGCGGGTGTTTCTAGAAAAGCAGAAGACGCTTACCATACCCGCGCACTTGGTCCATGCTCTCAGTTTTCAGTGGGGTTCGAGTTGCTCATTTGTTTCTGTTGCTTTGTGTGTATGATTTTAGTTACTTTGTGTTCTTGTTGTGTATGTCTGTTTTCCATGCCTAGTCTTTGTCCCTGGATTGCATTCTTTTGATTGCCGCTATAACCTTGGTTCCCTTGATTAATCTTTACAACAGCGTGTTTTAGTGTTGTCTTTGTAAAATAAATATCTGTAAAGCACAGAAAGGTATTTGTCTACGGAGGATATCGTTTATTATAATTAGTCACAAAAATCCACAATAATTAATATGTGATGTCCATAAGGTTTCATTCTACTATAAAACAATTTCAAAAGAATATTCACGAGTTATTGATCTTACGCAAATGATCTGCCCTACAAAACCAGAATACTTCCAATTTCCATACACTGATCAAATATGCAAGGCAAGGTTTTACATGACAGTCAGGGCTTCTCTATTAGGAAATATAAAAGATTCCTGAAATAAATTCGATGTAGTCTATGTAGTCTAAGAGCTACGGCTGTATGTGAAAACCAAAGACCGATGGTCTTGGTTTCGAGTATTTCTTGTATACATGTTGTTGTTATTTTGGTTGAAGATCTTCATATCCATTTTGGTTTAAATGCTGCTTATGAAAGAAACAGGTATACAGCAAATGTGATTTATTAATATAAGTGGTATTTTAGAAATAAGAAACAACTGGGTCGATGCCACTGCTGGAAGGCCAACATTTTGGAGGTGGGGTGTTCATCACCCTAGTTGTCAAACTTGTCTGAACAGATTTATAGCAAAGACTTTAACCGATATTAAAATCACAAAATTAAAACCCCCATAAAACACTGATACATCATTTCTAGTACTGTACAAGGTAAAACTAATTGATGCTGAATTTGGCTTCCTATTTCAATACTTTTGGTTTTGAGTACTACATGTGTCAGTCATTTCATTATAGACCATCCTGTGCATTTAATTATAATGCTGCTCTTTAAAAGTCACTCCTTGAAACACGAGTACAGCATACCGAGATGGCAATATTTGTGTTTCTACACAAAAGAACAAAACCATGTATAACAGAGGAAACGTACCGAACGAACTTATTTGAAGATAAAAGACTAACAAGTGTGTTCCTGCTTTTTATAAGACATTCGCTTGTTCCTCGATATAATCATTTTAAACAGTGTAACTATTTTTTAAATTAATCCATTGTTGATACAATGTCATATATCCTTGGCATTGGATGATTGCGGCTCCGGAAATTCAGAGCGGTTCCATCAGTCTTTAGTTTAGAAACACGTGATTCGAATCATTTAACTAAAACGTTTCCATTTTTTTAAAAACATGTAACTTTGTCAAAATTGTAAAAATGTCACTGAATCTTATTGTGTTAAGGAAATAATTTTATGAATGAAAACACGTGTTTAGTATTTTCCGAACGGCGAAAATAAAACTTAAATGCATACTTTTCCCGAAAGACAAAATCGTGTTCAAAAATATGAATTTAAAAATAATGTATTCTAATCTAAATATTCTTTATAGAGGCGCTTTCCCCAGGCATAATAACATTATAATATATCGCGTTTTAGAAGCAGCTGAAATTACTGAATTAGTTTAGATTTATTTATGTTCCTAATGTGTTATGTACTCCCTATTTTACAATGACGAGAATAATCTTCCGATATATTCAAGCGAAATAAATCATTTAGAAATGGTGGCAGTAATATAAATAAGAAAAAAAGTAAGGCTACCGAAGTGTTACATGACACAAACTAGTTCATTTGTTACCCAGAGAAGAATGGCAAAAAAGCTTTTTCGTATATTCAAATACAGACGACTTGGTGAAAGGGAACCCAATTTGGACTATATTTAGAAGGTAACATGTTGTTTTAATCCTTTTTAATATGTACTGCAATAACACCTAAAAACTATACCTCGTCATCTTTGATTTTTATCTGTGATTAAGAATAATATATACGTTTGTAAATTTGTCTATCATCCATTATTGAGTCTTTCATATGATAGTATTTTCATTCTTTGCATCCATCGTCATTTAGTAAAAACTTATCATAGAAAAGTGAAAACATGATTATAATTTTGACGAAAATGAGATTTTCACGATAATCTTTGCCTATGTTACTGTATGATATATAGGATTATACGGTCTTTGTTGCTCAAAGATAATATTGTCATTTTTTTCCTGAATTTGACCGTTTTTGATGATACACTGATATATCTGTAAAATTATTCTTGTTTCAATCGAACAGATATCGTTGACAAACAAGAGAATAAATCTGATAATTCATCAAGTCAAATGAAATATTGGCAATGTTACATTCATTTATTGACAGGTTTAAAAAACAAAATTGCTTCATGTCAATGTTGTAATGAATGGCGTTGTCTCATAACCACAAACAACAAGCTACAAGCAAGAAATTCATTGTAATAAAAAAATGCATCCTATGTATGAAAAGCATCAGATTATTTGTACAAACAAAATTTATACCACAATAAAACACGGTAGAGGAACAGTTATATTCTCGCTTATTGCAATTCCGGAGATAATTAATCATGGGAAAATAAAGTAACTGAAATAATACATACAAAGTAACAAAGTTAAATGAACAAATAAGTTTTTATGGTGCAGATGGATACACCGTAACGATCCACGAATTCATGATGACGTCCATAAAATTTCTGTAGCGATGACTTCAATCTTGTAGCAACATAATCTTGTTCCAGAAGCCTATTTGTTAGAAGTCTAGGGCGATACAAAATGTCTGCGTAGTTACGGCAAGCTCTGACATAACGTATGAGTTATGACATAAAAACTCCATATGCTGAAGGGGAGTTGCCACAGATGAAAGGAAAGTTGACAAATCTGAATGAAAAGTAATCACGTCTGTCGAAAAATTTTCCTTTACGATCGATCTGTAAGTGTAGGTGAAGATACATGTATGAGCTAACTTCACAGCGTCTGTAGTATCATTTAGCTCAAGTTATTTGGGGTAGATGCGATGTATAAAATCCACGAAATTAGGATTTTATAACGATTATATGTCATCTATATAGCGGAACCTGAGATTAAAAGATCTAGCTTAATCTATGTATTACATAAGAATTGAACTAATAAGACTTCGTGGGGCAGTGGGGGTGGGGGGGATTCTTGTTGGGTATGATAGGTTCGTTTGTATAGACTAAAGGTAATGATGTTCGTTCCTCTACTTAAAAATAAAAAGGTTTTCAAACGGTTGTGAAGATCTTTCATGCCAGAACAATATGAGAAGAAAAAAATGATAGATCAGTGTGTTCGTTTTTGAGATATAAGCATTTGAAATTTTGGCTGGAAAAAGATTTCCCTGGATTTTCTATGGGTTTTGTCCTAGTAGGTTTTTATCTATTAAGTTATAAAATAATTTCATAAAAGTTTTCAAACATCATTCTAAGGTGTGTATAATGAAATTATGAAACGGAAAGTCGGGGTCACTGAGCAAAATAATATTGATGTTATGAAATTGATAAAGCCAGAGGAGTCCGCAAATCTAACATCAATGACAGAACATGAACAGCGGTCATCCTTAACGTCGATAAGTTCCCGATAGAAAATTCCCATTTTGATTAAAGATCCAATCTTTTTTTTCGAATAGAATCAATAAGAAGTAAAGAGGGTGTATAGATAACAATGTAATTTGGCAAAATTCGGTTGCTTTGTTCGGGAATTTCAAAACGCTTTTCTGTGCCATTCATTGCCAATTCAAAACAAATTATATACTTGTTTTGGTATACATATGGAATTTACATTACATTGATACAAAACATTTAGTGGGAAAATGCCTTGTGCCACTCATATAGTCGGTACTGCCTGACTTTTACATGAACAGCCTCTTAAATTATAAGAATTTTATGTAAGAGTTTTGATCAAGCATTGTGGTTTATGAATCTTGAACTGCCCGAATTTAGGTTGTGCAGGCCAAACTTTATCAAAAGGTAAATACAATCCTTAAAAATTATAAAAGCGCTTATAGTTACATATGTACGCTAAGTACTTAACATATGAGATGAAAAAGTACACGGCATACAAAGGTTAAATTTAAATTTTGAATAACAAGAACAAAGTATCAAAGATACAAACATGGAATTTATCGATAGAAAGACTTATAAAACATAAGCCTAAAGCAGAACGTATTATTCTTACAGTGTGTCAATCACGACTTTTCTTTTGCTCATATTAATCTACCCCATTTACATTTAAGATAAGTAAAACAAGAGTAAAGAAGACAAAATTTTATCTCTTTTCAAATGTAAAACATTTAACAATCTGAAAAATACGGCAACTTTAATTAGGAATAATTACAAATGAAGCACACCAATGTGGAAAGTGGGCGTTGTTTTTTCAAGGTAACTCCAACCAAGTTGTTTCTTTTCTGACCTATTAGGGAATAAAATAAACAAAAGTGAACAACTACGAAGTTTGAATAATTCTGTACTCCTGTTTAGGACCGTAAAATTTTGAAACGATGACCAATGATTCTAATCTTATAGTAATTTAATAGTATTCCTTAAAAAACTAATTTTAAAAGGCAAACATTTCCTTGCCATTCAAATATGGATTCTTTTAACAACAAATAGAAATCAAAATATAATATTCTATACTGAGGTCAGAATGAGTAACCGGGCAGAAAAGTTTCAGACTTCAATGATTGTGGGGGATATTTCCTTCTTTAACCGACTTTTACCCTTATGTGATCTGTCACCATACTTCATCATTTTAATTAGATTGTTAGATGAGATCTGCCCTATGATCTTTATATCTGTCTGACGCTATATAAAACTTTAAATGATGCATTGTATAATGATGGAGACTATTTATTATCTTACTGCCCAGCATACTCAGACGTACAAATTAAGTATGGTGTATTGATGTTAGACTCGTCTTTCCTAGTTAGATATGAGGTTTCTTACAACTTTGATTCAAAAAGACGTATTAAGAACAACATTTTAAGAGCAATGAGTCAAAATATGTGTACATAAGTGAATTGCGACCCGTATGAAAACTAAGAAAGGAGAGAGTAAATATTGAATTAACATGTTACACACTATGAGGAAAACAAAAACTATTTTTAAAATATAATTATAAAAAAAATTAAATTTCTTTTCATAAAAAAATTAAATTTCTTGGATGATCTACATTAAAACATGTTTATTTAAGATAGACGAAAATTTGGGCCTCACATTCAATTATTATTTGTTATGTTTTATTTGTATTTAGTTCCCTTTTACCTTTTACATGTGGTTTTTAATCATTTAAAATTCATATTACCGTGTACGTATTTTGGTATATTAGTACTTTGGCATAATCCAATAAAAGCACTTAAAACATGATGTTATTTTAATTATCTACAGTAAACTTTTTTTCTGCATTTATGGAAGACATTCTTTTGTTTACATTAGTAAATATAAAAAAGAACATCAATATATTGAATATAAATACTATCCGCATTAATGACTTATTCTATAGAAGACTGTTTTGTCATCGTGCACGTGCATAAATATCTATTAAATATCAAGTTCAATAAATATTCTATGTAAAGTATTCATTTGATCTATCGCAAATTCTTTTTCTTTACATTCATGAGCCAAAACCTGAGGGAATATTGTGTTATTATTGTCTTGCTTTGATGTTTTTGTACGTCCAGGTTCAGTACGTTACTAATAAGTGCATTTTTACGCAACAAAAATGTTATAAAGATTTCTTTGACTATTTCCTTGTAAAAAAACATAAATTATACCATTTATTCTCCATTGACACATTCTATTAATGCTTCCATATTTATCATTATTTCAAAATACTTTTAACGTGGATCCATAAAAAATCATAAGATCTACTGGAAACCTTCATTGCTAGATTATTATCATAATAAAATAGCACAAGACCAATGATTTTTTAACCCTTTCTACTAATATTCCCCATCCCCATATTCTCAACTTTCCATTTATCTGTGGAAACATCCCTTCAGCATCTGCGTATATAGTTTTCATATCACAACGTTATGCCAGAGTTTGCCGTAATTACGCCGATTTATTTGTACCGTGCTAGACTTCTTTCACTTAGACTTCTGGAAAAGGGTTATTTTGCTACAAGATTGAAGTTAGCGGTGCACACGTTTTATTTGTCGTCATCATGAATTTGTGGGACGTAATGTTGTATTCATCTGCACCATGAGAAACGATTTGTTCGCCGATTCATAGTTTTACTTTCATCTTTCGTCTGCCCTGGATGTGACATTTTATGATCAACGTGGTGGGCGATTCTAGAAAAGTAGAGGACGCTTACCTTACCCTTGCACCTGGTCCATGCTCGAAGTGCTTTTTTTATAAAGCCCGTGTTGCTCATTTAATTTTGTATCTTTGTATGTCTTGTTTTGGTTGTTTCGTGTTTTTTTTATTGTGTTCATTTTCCATGTCTGGTCTTTATCCTTGGAATATGTTCTTTTGATTCCCGCTCGAATCTTTGTTCTCTTGATTACTGATTCTTCCATATAGTAAAACATATAAATCAACGATTGATTAAAATGGAAACAAAGAAATGAATCTTAAATAGGTAACGATATAATCGATTTCATTAAATAAAAAGTAAAGAAAAAATCGGAATGGGACTAATACAAGTATCAGCTTCGACAACATGAGAACAAACAATCCTGTACACCAAAGAATACTGTATATCAGGCAACAGTATAGAGCTAAAATCTTAAATTTTGCATACCCCTCCCCCCCCCCAAAAAAAAACAAAGCAAAAACAAACGCGTGTCAAATTGACAAAAGCATGGTAACGCGTCTTTTAAATACACAAAGAAAAAAAAATAAGAACAAAACAAACCATAAAAAACAAACAAATGAAAATTAGAAAAAATATAACATTACCCAAATAACCACAAGCACAATTGTATTATAAAAGTAAGAATCTGACATAGAAATAGACCTTTATTTGGATATGATAATTAAGTTGAATAATTAAAAAAAACATATAATTGCACTTGAAACAATATGTTATTTTAATTATCTACAGTCAATTTTCTGCTTTATGGCAGGCATTTTGTTGCTTACATTAATATCAAATAAAAAGAACATCAATATGTTTAAAATCGATAATATATGCAGAAATTTATTAATGAAAATATTTGATAATGTCAAAATATCAAACTACTATAACTTTTAATATATAACATACCATTGCTGTACTTGCAGTGCACTCCTAATCACAAAAGTGTCATTAACCCTCTCCTTAGCCTGTACTTTATCATTTCTTGAAAGCATATACACAATTTAGAGTTGGAAACCTGTTACATCCGTCTGTCGTAAATCACTTCTTTAATATAAAATACAACTTTGTTAACAACGGATAAAACCATTAGTGATTGCAGTTAAAACAAGGTTTGGTGAGACAATCTTTATAAATCATTGATATGTTTAAAGTAGATTGAGAACCATAGAGAGAGCAAATGTCAGAGCCAAAGTGTTCCATGCGTACAATGTAACATGTATCAGCTGGAAAGAAATTATAAATAAAACAATCAAAAATAGTTAGAACTCATAGTCATGATAAGATCAGGTGCACAAAAGTAAGCTTCTTTTTTTCAGTAACAGTTAACGAGTTCATCAATATACGAAGAAACACGAAAGAGAATTGTAATGACAAAAGCAATATATCTGTCGTATTCTTAAAAGCACTGAAGTCTATAAGTTCAATGAATAACATGTTTGTTACAGGACATGTGCACTCTAAAATCTTTTAAGGAATGACTGTAAATTTTTTTTCTCATACCCTGAAAGATATTTTGAATGGCCCGTAGAAGTGTTCAATATAAGCCATTCTTTAATTTGTCTGACATGCCTGTCATGCAATAGCTTGCTGAGTTTTATATTTCAAAATCAAAACTTTGAAGTGTATATTTTTTGTCTTTATTCGATTTTGTTATGTGTATTTTGGTCATTTCTAATAAGGGTTTGAGGTAACTATTTATGTCGTTACGGCTCGATACATCCGGGTTGTTCTGAGTTGCCCATTTACTTTTGTTACTTTGTATGTATTATTTTAGTTACTTGATGTTCTTTGTTGTGTTTGTCTGTTTTACATGTCTGAACATTGTCGGTGGATTACATTCTTTTGATTTCCGCTAGAATCTAGGTTCCCTTGACTACTTTTCGACCTATTACATGATCAGAAAGCATATCTTGGTGAAATGCCTGAACTTTAACCACCCTTTTACCCAATTATTTAGAAAAACTAAAACTGGAACGAAAATTAATACCTATCCAATGCGTTTGCTTGTGTTGGCTAAATGAGGTGATAATCTGTACTAAAAAGCATGGTAAGTGGAAAAATACGAATAATTTCCTGACTTTTTTATTCGTTTATTGGTATGTATCTCTCATGTCATTGTCTCGTGTCTTACGTCAGTGTTGACACAATTAAGGCCTTGAATTGTCTAATTGAATACAGAAAGTGGTTCTAGACTTGTACAATTATTGTTAATTTGAATCTTAAAACTGTCATTGTTCGGTATTAAAAATAAATGTAAAACTGCTGTTGTGTCATAGAAAATATATAAAACATGTCTCTGCTATATTCATTCAAAACTGTCTGTATTTAGTTTCTCAATACACGAGGTGTTTATTATAGCATATTATTTAACATATTCCCTTCCAAATATTAAGAACTGATTTATAATCAAATCGCTTTTTAGTTTTGGGGCTATTTGAATGGTGATCTACGATGTACTTTGACGTTGTCAAGTGCATCCTATTTTTGACATTTTTTTCTGGTATTCTGGTAAATAATTTGATTTTAGATTACGATTTTCATATGTATTTGGTTTTAATGCTGTTAATGAGAAGTTATCCTTGAAGGACATGCCCAGCATACAAAACATTCAAAACCTATGGAAGAGTAATCAAGGGAACCAAGGTTATAGCGGTAATCAAAAGAATGTAATCCAGGGACAAAGACCAAAATGGAAAACAGACATACACAACAAAGAACATAAGGTAAATAAAATCATACATACAAAATAACAAAAGCAAATGAGCAACTCGGACTCCACTAAAAACTGGGAAGCATAGGTTTATTTCCGGTATGGTTAAAATATATTTTTCTGCTATAAAAAGCACATTAACTCATATTTTTTTTTCCAAAAATAATATGAAGCCCATATTTTTATCATATCATTCTTTTGAAAAATGATATAAACACCTTATGATTTACATTTAATTGTTTGAAAAGTCCGGCAACATTTAGGCTTTATTAACTGTATTTCACTCTCTGTTTTTGAGGGTCCATTTCTATATTTAGTACAGCACTTTTTGTTCATATACTTTATCTTTGTATTTAGATATATTCACGTTTTTTGTTCTGATGGAAGATTTAAAACATGTATACAACGTACTGGAAGTTACAATATTCATATTAGAGCTTTTTTGTAATAAACAAGAATCACAATTGAGGAGTAACGGAGGTGTAGATATCGTGATCAGACCATACCTCAGAAGCGTATTCTTATTGACGCAACTTGAGGTGTAGAGTAACATGATTATGGTATGATGGAAAAAACAACGGTCAGTTTTTTATTGATATATGTTACCACTGCAGTAAAAGTATACCAAAATCACGATCACAGGAAATTACTTGATTAATAATGGATCTTATATTCCAAGTTTACAATTCCATGTAGTCTTTTAACCCTATGGTACCGGAAATAGTATTCACGAAAGTGGTGACTGAAACTATTCTTTTCTCATGGTCATTTCTTGAGAATTGTTACTACCCTTTACGTTAGTTAGAACGTAAAACATGTTTCCTTTTACACAGATACAGTTTGTAGGTTGAATGCGTTACGTTACATCGTTACTTTTTTATGACTTTTGAAAATGCTCATTACATTAAAAAGGTCAATAAACTCTTGTTAATGTGGCAGGGATGCTTAGTTCAAGGTTGACATACTCTAACGTCAGTAACATGGAAAACAACGCTGTTTGATTAATTTCGCTATAAAACCTTATCAATGATTGACTAAGATAATGGTCAACAACTTACATGTACAGCCAGTCCCTACCATACAAGAGCACTCTGTCAGGAATAATTATCCACGATCAAAGCTCGTCAATTTGATTTTTTAATCATCAAAAATGATTTCCGTAATTATTCCTGACCAATTTTTAATGAGAGACACTATAGAAACTTTTTAATTACATTTGCTACAATTTACTGTTCTCTGGGGAGTTCTGTACTACGTGTTCTATTTACTTGTGATTAGATGTGCTTGTCCCTGTTTTAAGACAAAGAAAATAACAATGTTTTTTTAACCCATGAACTTATTCGTATCTTTGATTTTTTTTTATTTCTAATTCCTTAGTGATTTATTACTAGTCATCGCATACTATACATTCACAGTGTATATCTAAAATTAATACGGTTTGTTCCCTAACGAATACAGTGATCTAAAGAGAGAGAAACAAATTGGTTTCCGGATACTCATTCATATCATTACCGAACTTTTAACTTCTATACTTACAACTTTCAAAGAGGGTCTACAGTCCTACCACAACACTTGTTACTCCCGTAGTGGTATTAATTCAATGTGGATCCTGAAAAATTCAAAAGATCTTTTGGAGACAATCAGTTCAAGAATATTATCTGAATATAATAGCATTAAAACCTATGATTTTTCAACACTGTATACTTCTATTCCCCATACTCAGTTAAAATCCCGACTTAAAAACATTATACATCGTTGTTTTTCCAAAAAAGATGGTACACCTAGATACAAATATATAGTTCTTGGTAGAGATTCCTCATACTTTGTAAGAAATAATTCCAAATCATCTTCCAAATATACAGAGGAAGATGTTTACAAAATGCTGGAATTTTTATCGACAACATATTTGTCCAGTGTGGTGGACGTGTTTTTCAACAAACGGTCAGCATTCCAATGGGAAGAAATTGTGCTCCTTTACTAGCTGACCTATTCCTTCACTCTTATGAGGCTGACTTTATAGCTGATCTGATCAGAAAGAAAGAATATTGTTTGGCTAGATCCTTCAATCTCAGTTTCCGCTATATAGATGACGTGTTATCTTTAAACAATCGTAATTTCGGGGATTTGATACATCGCATCTACCCAAAAGGACTTGAGATAAAAGATACTACAGACACTGTGAAGTCAGCCTCATATCTTGACCTACACTTAGAAATCGATGGTAAAGGAAAACTATTGACCACACTTTACGACAAACGTGATGACTTTTCATTCAGAATTATCAACTTTCTTTTCAGCTGTGGCAACATCCCCTCGGTTCCTGCGTATGGAGTGTTCATATCACAACTCATACGTTATGCCAGAGCTTGCCGAAACTACGCAGACTTTTTGAATCGCGCTAGAACTCTAACAAATAGGCTTCTGGAACAGGGTTATGTTGCTACAAGATTGAAGTGATCACTACAATTTTTTATGAGCAACTCGGCGGGTGTTTCTAGAGGAGCAGAGGACGCTTACCCTACTGGTGCACCTGGTCCATGCTCCCAGTTTTTAGTGGAGTCCGAGTTGCTCATTTACTTTTGTTACTTTGTATGTATGATTTTAGTTACTTTATGTTCTTTGTTGTGTATGTCTGTTTCCCATGTCTGGTCTTTGTCCCTAGATTACATTCTTTTGATTACCGCTATAACCTTGGTTCCCTTGATTACTCTTAAACATAATTTACACTACTTCTTTTGTGAGTTTTATAAACTTCATTATTTAATATAACGAAAGTAGGTATGGTGTATATGTCAAAGAGACAACAACCCAACCGGAATGCAAATGTCAGTCCGAGGTCATCTATTGTCTTTCGACTTGATGAGGGGCCACGATCTTCGACGTAATTGTGAATCACATTTTGGGTAACATTCTGGAGGTCACACAAGTTGTTTGCGGTTAGACTATCTGCTGTAAAGTGGCCAAATCTAAAATAATACCAATTTGAGCTTCCCAGCGTAAAGTTAAAAATTAAAATTTAGCGATTTACAATCATGAATAAACATGGACACGTGCAAACAAAAAGTGTGCAGATTTGCCCTACTCAATGTCAAAATTTGGTATTTCTCTTATCCTGTGAGATATCAACAATGGAGGAACTGTTACGGGGCGCCGAATGGGATTATTTTTACCAGAAAGATCAACTTTGTGTACACAAAATTGAATTTTGTCATAACAGGATCATTTTTGTCGTACAAAACTATGTTATACAGACTTGTTTTCTGGTCACTTAAAATTTGTCATGACAAAATTCAATTTTGTCAAATAGGTATGTAAATATTATTTACATAGAAAATTGACTTTTGTTACCTGTTATGGAAATTAAATAACAAAAGTCAATTTTGTGAGGCATAATTGAATATTATATGTAAAATGTTGATTAAATTAGTTAGCATCCTGTAATTAAAATTAATTTGGTGAAGACAGAAGTGAAAAAAATTATGTCACAAAAGTAAATTTTGAATGCAAATTAGTTTACAGAATTCTTAGAATCCTTTGAATATGCACATGAACTCTTTCATGACGATTTTGTAAGAAGGCATCTCATTGGATATAGTAACCATGGGTCTTGCAGGTTTCCGATTACTTCGAGCAAGGGCATATCATATGGTTGATGTGCTATTCTGCAAGAGTAAGTAATAACTAATAAAGTATATATGCCAGATATAGGACATTTTGTACAACATTGATTATTCTGATATGATGTCCTCTTAGGCTTTATCTGGATAATGGAAGATATTGCTCCTGATCGTCAAATATACTCGAATTTGGTGCAAGCGTATATATTATATTTGCTTAACAGCAGTCTGACGTATTAAAACATTTACCATCATGGGAAGCGTTATGAGGCTTAAAAGGAGAAAAGGCAGTTGTGCATGTGTAATCCCATATAATCAGTGGATTCCTGTAAAGAGGGGTTGTACCCCACAAGTCTGAGAATTTTGACTCTATTTCTACAAAGTATTACTGTGTACACACGCGGGATACCATCGAGAGCTATATTAGGTTTGACTCGTTTGAAAATAAAGTGTATCTGAGAAGTTAAAACATAACTTTTGTGCAAAACCTCCATAGAATTGCGCATATTTAATTATTTTGGCGTCGTCGTGAGCGCATTATATTTTTATAAGGGTTCATTTTTGTATTATAGGGGCATTTTCACAATCGTGCATGCTCGATTCAACCCTGCCTTTGTTTGTGAAGCATGTGCATATATGGGAAGAACACAATTATATAGTACAACACGAAATCTGCTGCATCAGATGATATTTCTTAATATTTAAATAAAACATATCTTGCTAAATCATTCTACACTACAAAATAAAAAAGAATCCAAGCTAAACTAATTTGCATACAAAATTGACTTTTGTTACCCAATATTCAAATTAGGTAACAAAAGTAAAGTCTGTAATACAAAATTAATTTTGTAATGACAAAAGTAACTTTTGTCCACTGAAAGATTACTTTGTATGACAAAACTTAAATTTTTTGTTGAACAAAACTCATTTTTGTCTGTACAAAATTGAATTTTGAGTACAAAACCACAAGATTCATATTCGGTACCCGGTAACTGTGGCCTCAATTTTTTTCTTTAATCTCGACTTCTATTTAGACGCAAGTTTTGTTTAATATTTCATTGAATACAGTCTTTTAATTATAATACTTACTTACGATGTAATATTTCTTGAGATATCCTAAGGATTTGATTTTTATCTGGATGAATATTTGTAATAATTATTCTTTATTGTTACCTGATGAGGTGAATTGTTGAGATTCTTACATTTTCTGAGAGGGCTTGCCGCAGCGTCAAGACTGAATTTTGAACGTCAGTCGCAGGAGCTTGTAATTTTATTTCTAAATTATGGACATTAAAATGGGCATTGAATACATTTTGAAAAAAATATTGCATTTTTTAACTTCAGTTACGTCATCGCGCTTAACGACAATTTCTCTTTTCCGGGTATACAATACACCCGATCTAGTCTGGGAATATCAAAACATTGTCTTTTTATGTTGTCTAATGGAATTACGCAGAAAGTATTGTAAGTTTATTTTTCTGAATAACTGTAATTTCTAGAGTTACGTGATTTGCTTTTGAAATGGAAATCATGCGAAGGAAAGGCTTCCGTGGTGATTGCACCAAAGAACAGCAACAAAAGGATTATGGAAACGAATAAAATATCGATATAATCCGTCTTTTATCTTGTACAAATACTTAACACGCCTCAGCTAGTATCTTTCCGTTATTCTTTTTTTCACAAAAGAGGCTATGACGTCAAGCTTGTTTGGCTCAGCAGAGCCTTCAATTAACTTTGGGATTATCCTAAGACATGGACATTTGTTTTAGTGTGAAGAACATAGAGGGAATTGTCTAGTTCATTTCACATTATCAGTGTCAGGATATCGATTTAAAAGGCAATGCTCAAGAAGATATATAAATATATATATATATATCTTGTCTATCTTGAATATTTCCTGAATAGCAGTTACAACTCTTACTCTCATTATCACACCGTCCAGCGAAACAAAATCATACATTATGGTGATATGAAAGTGAGACACCAGTCCAAATAAAGGGACATTTTAGAAGTACAAAGTGAAGTGTACTGCCAAATTACAAACATGTATCTGCGCTGAACGACATACTATTGAAACAATGAATGATTTTTACAAAACCAGAAACACCCGAACACACACAAATTGGAAAATCTTTTAGTTGTTAAAGTTATTTCGCATTTAAAGTCATTCAATAGTTTGCAAAAAAATAATAAAAAGAAATAAAATAAAATAAAAAAAAATAAAATAAAATAAAAAAAATAAAAGAAAAAAATAAGAAAAAAATAAGAAAAAGCAACTTAACATCAAATGAAAAACGAGTGTTGTTAGGCATGTATGAAAATAAAAACATGCAACTGATATTGTGATGTACTAAAGACATTGATGTGTAAATGAGAACTTTATACTCTGTCAGTATTGTCTTGATTTTTATGTGTGTTATTTGTATATTATTTGCATTTAGTTCCCTTCAACTTTTCAATGTGGCCATTGTTCACCTATTTATCATTCTGATATGTAATTTAATACGAAAATGAGATGGTGGACAGGTAAGTAGAGGATCAACCAGTTTTTTTATCTGTTTTTTTTAATTAAACTTTAAACATAAAATGTGCCTGCTTTTTAAAATGTTTTATATACGTATAATATTTTAAAATTATTTTTCATTGCTCACCTTAACAAAATTTCGCCTGCTTTTTAAAATGTTTTATACATTTATAAGATTTTTGATTTATTTTTCATTGCTGACTTTCGTTCACTAATGAATTTCTTTATTCATAATTGTCTGTATTCATTAAAACTATGCACCATGAAAAAAAAAAACATTTGAATGTTAAGAAAACGAAATACTGCGGGATAGATATAAAGGAAAATCCCTATGCAAGAGGTGATTTATGCTGGAAACCAACAAAATCTACTTTTATATCTAATTCCGAAATAGTTACACATCACATAATCAGTATTAGTTTTTCCGACGCAGTCGGTGCAGTTTCGCTTTTTACACTTTGACCTTAAGGACGCTCTTCCATGGAAACACAAATCACCTGATCGCAATTCTGTTTCCCGATGGGCCAAATACTGATACTAAGTGGGGTTCGAAAAAGGAAATTGAAATTGCGTGCCATGCGTTATTTCCTGATGAAAATTAAATTAAAAGTAAAAAGAACAAATTTTACTGTGTCGGCTGTCTTTTTTGAAAGATAGAACTTGTTTCATTCTGTTCTTGTACTTTTGAGAAAAAAATATATATAGCTTCATATACATGAAATCAACACTTTGAAAGAGTTTTAGTTCTTGATTAGGTTTTATTTAAGTTTAAGATAGAAGTATAGTTTTCTCAAAAGTACAGATCTGATTACAGAAAGGACTATGGTTACTGTAGTGTTAATGCATGGCCTTTTCCATATTAGCCCTGAAACATGCCCGAGGTAATAATAAAGGTCAAGCATGTGAGGCCATAATCAATAACAAGGACTCGTTACAGGGCCAATATGGAAAGGCCAGTCATGGATACTTTTATTTACCAACTTTATTTCATGACATAGTCGGAGTCCATTATTGAAATATATGATATTACTATAATTTGAAATAAGTTTATATCTCGATGAATCAAATATTTATGAAAACTAATTATGAAGGCTTTGTTGTCTTTACCAATAATAAAAAAAAATCGTAAACATATAGTACAAGATTAAACATACCAAAGAATTCTAAATACTAAGTCCCAATACCATCTTTTTGCAACTTTAAATCTCCTTATTTAATTAATTAAATTATAAGGTCACATATGATTGATTGATTGTTGGGGTTTAACGCCCAAGCAGCAATATTTCAGCTATATTCAAGCAATGAATATGAAGTGGGTGAACATGAACCTGAACATGAACATGAAACGATGATGAAATGAAAAATGGGATGGGACACAACGATAATGGGGTCGACAAATTTTGATTGCCACTGGAAATAGGGAGAGGTGGGTAGGGTCGGGCAATTTAGTCTCCTGTGGCGGAGGTCTATGGTTCCTACTCCGGGAGAATACCACAGCAGGGCTCTTTAACGTGCGAGGAACGTGGCATCTTTCCCAACACAGTGCAACGGTTTGCGGTCAGGTTTTCCGTATTATAGCTTGACAACCTCAGCATGTAACACGCCAGGGGTACCCCATTCCAACACTTGGGGCATACAACCCAGTTGCTCTATGGGTAGAGCGCGTAGTCTAGACGCCTTTTACGACAAGCTTAGCGCTGCTATTCTTTTATCACCGGACCTGCACTGGGCAATATCATAGGCAAAATATCCTTGCTAAAAATTACCTGTAACAAAGTTGCGCTCAATAAAAACAAGTCAAGACATGCCATCAGCTCTATTGGATGAAAACTCAAAACACAAATGCAGAATGCATTTTACTACACAAGAATAAAAAAAAGACAATACGGAATAAAAAAAAATAAAAAATGCAGTAATGAAACAGTTGTCGGCTTTTTCCTTAGACTGTTTTTGTCTAATGTCTTAACCTGTTCCATGGTCCTTTTAGATTTATATACGTATCCTGCTTTGAAGCAAACACTTTTCATGAAAGTGCAATTTAACCAGTAAGTGCTAGCATGTATAATACATATTTATATTTTTTCCCGGAATGGAATTCCTAACACTAATTGAAAAATGTATAAAGGAAGTGTTGTCGAAGACGTCTATTAATTTTCATTAGTCAATCTTTGAGCGATTTGTTCCGTCTGTTTCTAATTGATTATTACCGGAAAGAGACAGTTTGTTCTGCTTTACATTCTACGTTAACAGATTATCAGTGTTTCCACAATATGTAGGATGGGTAGAAAAGGTTATATATTCATAGTGTGTATATATTGTATTTTTATAAAGAAGATTAACTGATTGGCATTTATCTGAAATGTGTATCATATCACCTATCAAGTTTCTTCAGGATGCACCTGATCTTAGATATTTTAGATTCATGTTGAAAGATTGCAACATGAACAGATGTGAATTAAATTGGAGATATTAATCCAAAGTTCTTGTCAATGCAGTGATTTGTGCATGTTGAAGTCCCATTTGCCATTGTGTAGCTCAAATCATAAATAATTCAGAACTTTCAGCTGTAGTTTTACAAATGTTAATGAATACCAAATTAAGCCTTTTGCAGATAAACGTTTTGAGAACAAATGATTAAATATCAAAACTCCACAGTTGCTATGAGCATATTTGTTTGATTGTTAAATTTGTTTATCATTCAACGTGATTATTAAATGTTGTATCAATAATATTTGTGTTTTGTTTCTTAGTTCTTGCTGTGCACATGAAATTATAAACTTAAATTCTCTCACTACTAATCTACCATATGAAGGTATCAATTCTAAATTACTACTGTTAATCCCGTCTAAACCAAACACTGAATAAACCCAAAACATGTCAAAACAAGTCACTTACTGCAGTCCCTTCATATCAGTTTAATTATATTGAATCTAAAAACCTGTCTAAACAAGAAACATTCTGCAGTCCTTTAATATCATGATATTTGTTTTTAATCAAGGTTTGGTTTACAAGGGTTTTTGTTATAATAGTAAGAATTGTTTGATATCTTTTGTATACTTCGTCAGTATTAAGCTCATAAAGCAGGAAAAGTTAATAGCATTAATTACACCAGTTGATTTACCGGTCAGAGAGTAGATCTCGTCGATCAACCCAGAAGCAATTTTTGTCGATATGCTCACCCAAATTTTATTCCTCGATGAAATTCATTTTATGATCGCTCAAATTAATAGCAAAAAATCCAAAATCATTTTTTTTAACTGTTTTATCGGAGAAGAGAAAAAATCGGTTGGCGAGTATTTCTTGCAGGCGAGAACTACTCCTTGATCAGTGAGGCTTCGTATATTTTTTCATTACATAAAGTATTGTTTTAAACAAAATAATTCTTTGCTGTATTATGATAATGTTTTGACATACAAAAGATCATGCGATTCCTCCCTCCTCGGTGTAAATGTCCCTTTAATTGTAGGGAGTCATACTATTTACTACAGAACAACACTAAATGTTGTAAATGTTTGTTTGATTGACAACGTATGGGAACAGTTTTGTTAATAATTACATCCTCTTTTTTTCAGATTTAACTATCAATGAGCAACACGGTGTCATGAAACAGTAAACAATCATCTTCCATTAAGGGCACCTTGGTGCAATGATGGGAGGCAACTCCTGAAAACACGTGTACAGCATATCGAAAGATTGGTATCTTTGTATTATTCAACCAAGTGTTTAGTAGTTCGTGCTGTTTGGTTTTCTGTACCCCTAAAAAGTTTGTGCTGAACGATTTGTCCTTCGTATCTTGTATATCTTGTCGTAAATAAAGCCCTGGCTACATTCTCTCTGAGGCTTTTCTCTTGATTGTATCGTCGGCTTTTTCAATTACATAGAAGAAGTGATTGTATTCAGTAAAAATATATAATTGCAACATCCACTTCACCCATCATCCGTTCTTTACACCCGATATTTTTCATATTAGCAAGGGGGCTACTAGGCTGAAAAAGAAGGAGTGCTACAAATGGCAAATGATAGAAAGCATTTGTCTAAAAATGACTTCACTGACGTTTCCAGATGTTAATCATGTCACAGAAATGAAACTTTCAAAACCAGGAAGTTTAATATGTTCAGACTCATAAACCATCCGATATTTAGAAAGTTTTTTGATGGAAAAAAAATAATAGCCTTATTTCAAGCAAACATACAGTTTTTTTGTCGAAACTAATTATCTTAATGTCTCAAATAAAATACGTGTTTATAAAAGAGTGAAAATCTGTTCCTGTTACCTTCCATGGCCGTGATCAATAAGCAGACGTACGACTGGTACTTTTATTATTCAGCAATCACAATACAACATCAATGTACAAACAATAAGAAGAGAGAAAGAGTCAGAAGACTCCCTTCTTGAGGACAAACCCTCTTGAACTTAAATCTCTTAAGTTCTCTCTTTAATAAATTCCTTCTAACTTTTCTAAGTTCCCTATCTCCCTATATTGTTTTACCCCTTATACATATTAATTTAATCAAAAGTTCACATAATAAAATATCAGTTATAAAGTCTCAAAATGGCCATACACTCTCCTCCTCTTCTCAAAGACTAACATCATTTAATCAAGAATGTCTAACCACTGTCCTATCACATGTTATTTAAAAAAATGAGTCTCCATTTTTTCTCTAATTTAAAAATCAATGGTACTTTATGAAACAAAGTTAATGATCGATTATTATATGACAACAGTTTTTATCATTGCCAGAGCAGCTTATGGTAAAGCTTTATGTTTCAATTCAAGCGCAAGGAGACATCTGAGTATATATATACTGTTTGAAGTTTGGGAAGCCAGTACATAGTAGGACCTTCCATGGTGCTAGGCTCAGCTTGTAAAGAGGTCACTGTCCACAATTGCATTTTCTGAATATTGGAACGTTTCAGAACGAACTGAAACAAAGTCCTTGCTGAGTTTTTCAATTTGTGTTTTATTCGGGAAATACGGCTTTGATGTTGATAATTATGAGTAAAGTGTTCCTCGAAATTTTCAATTCGGATGTCAAGTATTAACATAACGGATTTGAAAGAATTTAATGTTTTCTTGTCGAATGGACTGAGTCCTGATATTACGACATTTATTTCAATTGATAGTGTCTGGAGGACAATATAGAGGTCCTTTTTGAAGAAAGTTTTTCAACTCTCGTTATTTAACGACATTCATATTAACTGTAATAGCATGGGAACTGGAACCATAGACACACACACACATACACAAATATATATATATATATGTGAAGGTCTGAAAAATTCCCAGCGATGTTAGAACTGTCAAATTTGCGATGCAAATTTTTGGTCATTCCCTCCGCGGGACTCGAACTTGGATCGCTGTTACATCTATGGCAACACCGCCTGCACAAAGTCCGGCGCCCTAGACCACTCAGCCAACTAGGCTATATAAAAATATAGCTTTTGCTGGCCGGGTCATTCCTCGTCGTAGGATTAATCTAGGGTTGTAACTTAGTACACGATGTATGGTAGTACGGGACTAGTACTAGTTCATCTAGGTGTTATTATGCAAGATAGAGGATCAAAATAATGATATATATATATATATATATATATATATATATATTAGATTTCAGTCAAAACCAATGCATCATTAAAAATGTGAGATGAATTGATCTAGCATAATGTCGAATACGGTCTACCGTACAGATAGTCTGTTTAAAATGTAGAAAAAAGGTAGGCGGTTAGGTAGAACAAATGGAATGAAGGTTTTTTTTCTTGGAAACATATGCAATATTTAAAAAAAGATGTCGATTTAAAAGTCGAACATTTGAAAAGGGTTAATCAGATTTTTAGCCCCGTCTAGGTCCGGGTGTCAAAAAAATAGGCCCGCAGCAGCGCTTAAGCTTGTCGTAAAAGGCGACTAAATAGTGCTCAGAAACCTAACCTTGGGCTAGGCACTCTGCCCACAGAGCAACTGGGATGTGTACCCCAGGTGGTGGAATGGGGTACTCCTGGCATGTTACATGCTGGGGTTGTCAAGCTATAATACCGAAAACCTGACCGCAAACCATAGTGGTATACCGTGTTGGGAAAGATGCCACGTTCCTCGCACGTTAAAAACCCTGCTGTGGTATTCGATAGGAGTAGGAACCTTTGCGCCCCGCCATAGGAGGCTAAATTGCCCGAACCTACCCACCACTCCCTTTTATCTTGTGGCAATCAAAGTTTATCGAATCTATTATCCTTGTGTCCCATCCCTTTTTTCATTTCGTCATCATTGTTTCATGTTCATTTTACCATCCCTTTCATGTTCATCGCCTGAATATAGCTGAAATATTGCTGCTCGGGCGTTAAACCTTAACAATCAATCGATCAATCAACTACTTTGTCTTGCTTCACCAAAGAAGTAGTTCTTTTCATGTCTCAGTATCAGCTAAAATACAGAAGCGTCAATGATAGGACAATTCAGATACAACAAACTCAACGTACATGGTCAGAACATGAAAACAAAAAAACAGAAAGATCTACATAAACAGTCTAGCAAACGGAATAAATAGATTACATATAAAAACTGAAGATAGAAAACGAGTTATTATAAGCGAAAATATAATAAACATTGCTGATTAATTCTGTTCATGTTTACTATAAAGTTGATACTTAAAGCAGAGGACGCTTACCCTACCGGTGCACCTGGTCCATGCTCCCAGTTTTTAGTAGATTCCGAGTTGCTCATTTACTTTTGTTACTTTGTATGTATGATTTTAGTTACTTTATGTTCTTTGTTGTGTATGTCTGTTTCCCATGTCTGGTCTTTGTCCCTGGATTACATTCTTTTGATTACCGCTATAACCTTGGTTCCCTTAATTACTCCTTAATACAAATCTCACTTTTTTTTCACTCTAAAACTTAACTATTTTATGAATAAGTGTATTAATAAGATTTGTTGTATGCCTTGATGCCAATAATTTCGCATTATCGGTAACATTTTCTTTTGGTGTACATAGATCGATAGTGCTTGTAACAGTGTACTGGTCCTGATACAACAAATAAAAGGTCCGTTTAAAACCGGGCATGCGTGAAAAATCGTGTCACAGTGGAGTTGAATGACGTTGGCTCATCCAGACAAAATTGGTCATTTAAAAGTATTCTTCTTCAAGGTCAAAATATTGATATTTGTATTTCTTTAAGATACAAAAGATCGAAAATTAAATACTGTTGTCTATAAATTACCGATAAACAGAAACTTCATTTCTATGGATAATCGTTTGGGTAACCACTACACTGAAGAAAATGTTGATCATTGTTTTGTGTACCCAGCTGTAATGTAGTTAAAGTTCTTCCCCAGCTTTTATAGTACAACTGCTGGGATCTTTTTCTTGTTATTCGAATCACAACTATTCACAATTGTATTAAAGTCATTAATCGCATGGTTTTTTCCCTAAGATTTGTTTTTCTATTACACTTGACTTTGATATTTTTTTTGTTAATGCTTTAAAAAGAAGGTACACATTAGGGAAAATCTTAAGACAAACAATACCGAAAAAAAATTAACAGTAAAAAAAGTCATATAACGCTTCTTGCAGGAAGGCGAACAACTCGTATCCAATCAAAAAATCGAAATGCTCCGGAAGGGTAAGTTCTTACTTCCCGCAAAACAACCATCACGCTGCTCAAGTCCGGTGAAACGGGTAAATAAATTACTAAAAATCCCTGTTCCTTACGCATTTATCGATAATCGTATTCATTTTTTTCATTTTTCTGTACGCAGAAAAAAACTATACTTTACATGTAAATAACCGTATTAGTGGTATGAATTTGCTACATTGACATTTTCTGAAGTCATCACTACAGATGTTTCATGGTCGTCATTATGACTTCGTGGATCGTTACGGTGTATCCATCTGCGCCATGAAAACTGATTTGTTTAATGTGTCATAGGTTTGCTTTCCTCATTCGTCAGGTGTTTCTAGAAAAGCAGGTACGCTTATCCTACCGGTGCACCTGGTCCATGCTCCTTGTTTTTAGTGGAGTCCAAGTGCCTCATTTACTTTTGTTACTTTGTATATATTATTTTAGTTACTTTATGTTCTTTGTTGTGATTGTCTGTTTTCTATATCTAATCTTTGTCCCTGGATTACATTATTGATTTCCCCTAAAATCTTGGTTCCTTTGATTACCCTTTTACTTTTAGAAAATCGCACGAAACACAATTTTGCTGACATTTTTAATAGACAACCGCAAGTGAACTTTTAAGTATACTGACTTACGTTGTATAAGGATATTAAAAGAAATCAAAAACTTCAATCATCATAAAAAGCATTTTAAGTCTTTATCACAGGATACGGTGTTTTCACATCAAAATGAATAACACAAATTATTATGCATAATAAGATATATTACATTCATTTTGTTTTTCTGATGTTTGGTAAGTGCGATATCGCTTCATCCATCGGCAATTAGGAAAACTGCTGAATCAATTCTCAAAGACATCAAATTATGAGCAAAGTTATCTTGAACAATTAGTGTTATCATATAAAGACATGCTACGCCAGTCGTCAACCAATAAAATGCATTAAACTAATTGTAATACAATATTTAATTGATCTTCTTTGTGAAGTTGGTAATTCATTATATGTAAAGTAGAGTAAGTAAATATTGTAACTTTAACACTACAATGTCATTTTATAATAGACATCGATTTTCAATCAAGTCCACAGCGACACAGTAGGTAATGCTTCTAGCTTCAAAAGCTCCGAATCGATCGCAACAGATGATTACAATTCTCAATTAGAGAGAAAACACACAACTAATAACAGAAATGTATAGCCATATTCAAAGTAATTTGACCTTTTCATGTTTCCTAACGGTTCTTTTCTATGAAAGTCTTTTGGAGTTAGGTAACCAAAGAATTTCCATTTGAATATTACAATGCTTTAGAAATCCGGAATTTACTTTCTTTATTGTGTAACATAAGATGTTTTAAAAGCAATTTTAATGGGAGACGGAAGTTAAAATATTATTTTATCAAAAAAGAAATTGATATGTAACTGATAAGGGTGTTGATACTTTTATGTTTATTTGTTTGAATTTCCACTGTGGCAACACTTTTGACCTTTCCAAAATGCCGAGTTTACATCCCTGAATTTCTTAGTGATTCTTTCTTTTAGTAGTATTTCTTTACATTCTTTTGACCTTTGAACTTGATTTTCATTTTTCCTCTTTTTGTCTACATCCCTAGCTCTGGTTTTGTCAGTGTATTTTTCCAATCATTTGACATAGCCATTCTTATACTACACTCGAAAGCTGTATTTTAGTTATTTTTGCAGTGTATTTATTTTTGCAGATTTCACGATCAGTAATTAAGTATCAGTCTTACTAAAAATCATGTCAAAAACCCACCGAATTCAATTTTATTTTTTGTTCAGAAACAGTTACTTATGAGATGAACATTATATAGATTGTACATGAAATTTGCACTTTGAAAGAGTTATCGTTCTTGATTTAGCTTCATTTGGTTGATTGTAGTGAGAATGTATGAATTTCTGAAAAGTGCAGATCTGAATGCAGAAAAAATTGCTGTATAGCATATGTAGACTGAAAAGTATCGTTTGTTTGGTGGGTTTTTCTTCATCATGAATCACCATTGGCAGTGTCTGAATTTTATATGGACTAGTACTTAATCTCAAAATAAAGAACATGCGTACTCAGCATGTGACATATGGTCACTTTCAACATAGCTCGAACTTACATACTAGGTTAAATGGATTAAAATCGCCAATAGCAAAAATCGATTATGCGAAAATTACAATACATGTGGTAACTCTGTTACAGCAAAAACATAATGAGACATCATGAGTTTATTATATATAAGATATATTGATTGGTTGATAATTTTAAGGATTGATAATAATTATACTAAAGGACAGAAGTTTTATGCTTCTCAAAACACGTCTTAATTTAAAATGTTCATGTTGTGCTGTTTGCAAAGAAAAGATAAATCAGCATGTAAACAACCTTTTATGTAAAGTACTGTCAACAATTCAAAATAGGACTAACCTCCTGGAAAAAGAATGTGTCTTTTTAAGAGCTTCTTTTAACTCAGACAACTCAAGAATTGATTTCAGAAGAATGAGAGAAGTTATCCAACTCTTAAAGTTGAAAAAAATGAGCTCTTTATTAAAAAAAAAACGAGCAAAATACTTTCAAAGACTGTTTTAAGTCTTTTAGCGATAAACTGTCCTTCAAAAGCTAATCCGTTGGCACTTAACCATATATATATTGAATATGTCTGTACTGAATACTTTTCCGTCATTTCCAGAATCACATGTCATGAAATTAACAAACAAGACAAGTCTATTAAGCTTTCCGTTGAAAATGAACTCTAAAACGAAACAAATGGCAAAATAACCGTAAACGAGCCGTTTTATTTATTTTTTGTTGTTTTTGATTTTTTTAATGCTATTGGATCATTTAACAATATACTGGGAAAAAATTGCAAACGATAACCTTCAACAAGCGGAACGTTATGCTTAGAAAGGTCGCTAGAGAAAAATTATTGATTTATTCTTTGTTATTCTATATATTTATATGTCGATGAATAACAGTAAATTCAATTATGACTTTACATTTTGTTGCTTACTCTTTCAATCGTATCAATAACATCATTATTGCAAGAATCTAATACAACAATGTTATGACATGGTCATTCTTTTGGGAAATAATAAAAGAAAAACAAATTACTATGTCAAAATATTTATTTTTAATAACAAACTTTATTACAAAGTTCTTACTATTGAAATATCAATAATAGATGAAACCTTAAAATGATCATGATGGAAGACCAAGTGTTCAGTTGAGAACCGAAACTTACGTGTATCTATGTTATACAAAGATAATAGAAATTGGATTTTAAATCGCTTCCTTTAACCGCTTGGTTTTAAGCAATAAAATATTTAAGAAATCAACACAAGCCACCAAGTTAAACTACTAAAGTTAGAGACGCCTTTATTACGTCTTTTTATTCTCTATGAGGTAAATGACGTTTGTTGTTTTTATTATGCAATTATGAACAGCATATAGACTTCAATACACAAAAAAGTAAAGTTGTACGGCCTTCGGTCAACGTACCCTGTATTTTGATCTCAAAAAAGTAGTTCGAGGTGGTGCTGTTACTACATGTACTATGTCATTTAAATACTCCAGGTATCTTTTTCTTCTTCAAAGAAAAAAAAGACGACTTATTTATTTGTGAAACGACTGTCTAGCATATTGCATTATGAACACTGCAATATGAACACTGCAATATGAACATTGCATTATGAACACTGCAATAGAATATAGCTTGTAGAAAAAAATGTTCAGTTGTTTCATCTTTGAAAATAGTTTCATTTTCACAACGGTGACTCATTAACGACCACCTAAACAGAACATTTAAAACATAATGTTTTTCTTAAAATACAAAAACTAAAAAACACAAGAATTATAATGATTGGGAATGAGGTTCGGAACTTCCCGATCGAACGTTTTCATTCTTTCAGACTGTACTTACATTTGATTAATTATCCTTTTGAAATTGTCTCATGTCTTTTTTGTCATTTGGTAAAAAAAATAATTGCGGGCAAAGGTTCAAAATCGTTGAAACTTCAATGGAAATGCTACAGACGTATCACTGAATATTTCTTAAACATCTGATTTTGCCGATGTGTATGGGTCCGAGTACCCAAACTATGTGACCACTTCGGTCATTATGAACTTTTCCTAAGTCTTAAAAAGTGATTTATAATTGACTCGTAGCACTAGCCTTGTTAATACTTATTATATTCTTCAATATTAAATAAATAGCTCAAAAGATGGAATAAGTGTAAAAAACAATTATGGTTTTATCCTATGACGCTTAAATAGAATTGAAATATTAGACAAAGACTATTCAGATAAAGAGTTATATGTTTACCTTTATTTCACTTGCACTGCTCTGAAAGGAATTTTCATGACTTTTTCAAGTTTCAAATTCTCATAATAGAATATATCACATAAACACTGTCTTTATGTCTATATTTAACCATGCTAGGCAAGTAATGCCATTAAGAGAATAACAAAATAATGAGAAATGACGTAGGTTGTGTACATTAAAGGGATCAAAAGTTAATCAACGGGAAACCTTAATAAGTTAATTATTTTCTTGTTTGAACCAAATAATGGTAAGTACTTTGAATATTTTGCCATAATATATTAACAATACTATCACGATTTCTATGATGAAAAATAACGGATTAAGTGAAACGCAGTAAATGCACATGCGTTGAATATAAATCAAAATTAAAAATACTTTAAGAGAAAAACCATATGGTATTCAGCAAGTACATTTTGTATATACAAACCATTCAGTAAGCTCTGAAAGGCGCGGACAACAAAAGTTGTAAAATCCACGGTAAGAGGATGAGAATTCTTCAAAATCAAAATGTTTAAAGAATGCTCTAAGATGTCCATATCAAAGAAATCTAACCTTAATTTAATAATTTTCCTTGCATAATCAATGGAGATATTTTGAATATATTCTCTTTGATTTGGTCGTTTTTCTTATTCGGTTAGGCAATTACCATATCACAACATGGACGATGTGATACAAACGAGAGATATGAAATTACACCGTCCTGGTTGGTTGTTGAACGATTGGTTAGCGTCGTCTATAAAAACTGATTGGTCGAAAGCAACGTTGTGATGTTTCTTATGCTGTTCTTCTAATACAATTAGTTGAATCATAGACGTCTGATCGCTATATTCTTTGCTATGGATAGAACATTTTTAAATCATAATGACAGGAAAGCTAAGAAGATCTGACATATGAAACATCTGTATCATCTTTATCTTATGTTTAAGTTTAGTGATATACACATGACTGTTAAAATAACACAATAAGGAATATACACCTACTATGATGTAAGGATACGAAGGAAAACTTGGAACTTAATTATATCTTTATAATTTTCACATGCCCTTTTTAATTGCTTTCTGAGTCATAAATGTGAAGCTACCGAAGTGTTCGGAAACTACATTCATTCAAAGAATCGTAATTTCCCTTCAGCATGCTTTGCAAAATTGCCCTATTAATAATTGATAACAACATTTGTCTGGCTCAACGATCGTATGTTTTAGATATTCGCACTCTTGTTGTATATAAAACGCCTACACATTTTACAATCTTTCGATAAAGAATGATTTCGATTCCGGTTAGCAAAAGGAACTCTTCTCCAATTTCGTCAAATATAAACTGTATAAAGAATTACGAACATATTTCAAAGAGCTCTCATTGATCAATTCTTAGCGTTGGTCAGAATAGCTCATTATATTTAATCAAATTGGGGTAGCTCGTTTATAAGTAACCATGTAACAAAGGAACTCGTAACACTTTAATGAGATAACAATTTAAGTAGCACTTCACATAAGAATCATGCAAAATGTGATTCATGGCGTGAAAGCCTATATATAATTTTTTTGATATTTTTTTTTAAAATGTCATAGTAAACAGAAAGTAACATGCGGTTTTTCATACAACTCACGTTCATAGGAGATAAAAGTTATATAGAATGCGCTGTAGATTTCAAAATTAAGGGAAATAATTCTGTAAAGGTCACTCAAATACAATAGAATCTATTGGTTTTTCAATGTTGATTATCTCCTTAGAGCATGCAGATATGAATGAATAATTACACATTTCACAATATAGACCCATAAGACAACTTAGTTACAAAAATAAAAATATGTAGCCTTTTTTGGGGTGTATCACATTTTTCAGATTTTGCATGATTCTTACAAAGACTGCTACTTAAAGTGTCATTTAACTTTGTTTTCTATCCTAGAACTTTTGCGGTTAATTGCTGATTTGTTTTTCTTTTTTGATATATGCAAAAGAAACTCATTTTAAGAATTTAGCAGCATAAATATGAATACCTGATCTTTAGCACATGAAATTAAATGACACACCAAAAACGTACATCTGTTAAAAGAACTTGTTTCAGTTACACAAATTGACGAAATGTTTGTTCTTTCTTTATGCCAACTGTTATGCTTTTTGTAAAACATCCATTAGACTCTTTTGTGTTAACTGAAAGGTAAAATTATGCACATGCGTGAGACATACTTCCGCTAAGAAGATTTTTCCTTGTGGAAATATGTATTAAGTATCGACTATCTAAGAGTTAATACAAAGGGTCAATAGTTCAAAGTTTTGAACGATAGTAAGGATAAATGTCTATAGATTCTTCGCTCATTTGGTTATATGATCAGTGCCATTGCGTTTGTTTCCACCCTTCCAGTTTTGGCATGATATTATCATTTGTGTTTTGAAATTGATATTGCTTTTGAATTTGTGTCTATCAGTTCAAAACTTTTGTTATTTCTCTTTATATGTTTGTATGTTAAGCTATAAATAAGACAAATTAACTTATAGGGAGTTAAATTTTATTGTGTATAATACAAAACTGTAGAAATACAATAAGGGATAGATGTGCAAAAAGGTAAAACATCATAGAAAAAATATTTTAAATAGTAAAAATATAATATTTGAAAAATAGTTTTAAAAATTCTGCATTTCAACTACAAACTACGAAACACTGGACTCGACAATCAAGTAACTTTTCGTTCAATTGAAATAAGATGTTGTTCTATTGTTATGGCATCTTAAACAATTCAATCAATAGATTTTACCAGTGATCCTCATCTATAACGTTGTACTTGCCGTATCGATTCGATAGAAAACGACTTTAATGGTACAATAATCCTCGTATAAAGAATATCCTTTGAAGTCAGTGTCGTGCATCCGATATGTGAGTTCCGATCTGGTACTAGATTCACAAATGTAATATTAACAACGGTTAATTAACAACGGTTATCACAAATTGATGAAAATCGTCATGTCATAAAAATGATTGCTGTGTAAAGTAAACAATTAATAGGGAATTACTATTCTTTTTGTGAATCTAGCATCAAATTGAAAATTAGAATAGGCGAGCATTTATAGGTATAGCTCTCAAGGTAATTATATGTCAAAGACAAACATGTTGTTGAAAGTATCTTGGTTGAATAAAATGAAAAAGAATTGTTAAAGATAAAGATAATATTTTCTCGATGCAACATTTTTGTTTCTCAAAATATCTCATTAAAATCAAAATATTTGTTTTTTACAAGTAAGAAAAGATCCATCTATATAAAAACAAATTGAAAGTATTTTACACCATACATTTGTACTACACAGAAGGGGAATTCAGTAAGTTGTAATTCCTGAAAGGACAAAAGCAGAAACAGCTTTGTTGAGGAATCAAAATGGTATCTACTTGAGTAAGTGGTATTTCAAGAATTTTATAAACGGTATCTTTAGCGGCTTGTATTGATACAGTTGTGTGGCGGTATTGCGTCAACGACTATTCATGACAGTGACATAAATATATGTTGTCTTCAATTGTAAATAAGTTAAAATATACAAAATGAGATTTAATTGTTTCACAAAGGAGTTATAACTGAATCAATCACTGCTAAGTATGATTTAAGCATATTTATTACTCAAGCCTTTTACGAAAAGTGTCAATGTCATGAATGTCAAAGACTACTATCATAACTGTAAAATATTCGGTCGTTGTAAGTAATTCAGTCATACAGTCAAATTTGTCTTCGCAACCACTTGTATTTATCAATAATCTGTCCTCAGAGACTATAATTGAAATATCTGTGCTACTGTATGTAGTGCATTGCATGTAAAATATACTTATAATAAAGACAATTATTATCATATAACATTGATTTTGCTATATCTTGAAAGGCAACTTTGTTTCACTGTACAACAGGTTCTTTATCCACAATCGATGTTATTAAATGTACATGTATTGAAGGATTTTCTCATTATCAGCCTTTTTGTAAGAAATTTGGACTCTAGTTATACCCATTTCACACATTATAACATTAATATTTTATGCCCAAAGACCCCCTATTATTTTTCCTAATTTCATTTAACACAACTTAAAGTATTATTTAAGAAAATTTTATTATTTGTTTTTCAAAGATAAAACCTATTAACACAAAACCAAAGGAAAATCCAGAGGAACCCTTTTCCCGCCAAAACTTCAAATGCTTATATCTCAAAAACAAAAAAACAAGGCCGTTTATTTTTTCTCCTTATATTGTTCTAGCATGACAGTTCTTCAAAGATTTAATAACTCTTTGACATCCTTGGTATTCTTAAACAGAGCAGCAAACTTCCTTGGTAATGAATTGTTTTCTTCCTATATATCATCACTTAGCGTTGCTATGTTACTAAGCCTTGGATAGTTTTATATTGAATACTTATGTATCAAATTTAAAAAGCAAAAAGAAGCACACAAAGCATAAAAAAGAGTTCTCTGTGATGATTATCATCAATCAACTTCTTAATCCTTTCGAGGCTCGTTTTAGATAGTTTTGTGTGTTTTCATATATCACTGTTTTTATTAGTTATCAGACACTAATTCTTCTCACATGATCTTCAGTTTTCCAAGCTTTAATTAATTTGTTTATTATTATATTGAATCCTCTCTAATGATATTTAAAACAACTAGTTTCTGAAACTTCTTCCTAACAGATTTAAATTCAACATATCATATTTCAGTAGAATAAATCTTATCATTTTGATGTGATAACTCATTCAATTACTTCAAAGAAGTTCAGAATATCATGGATATCTGCTTTAGGTGTAAGTGTTTGTAAGAATCAGGCATAATGGGAAAAATCAGAAACATGCATGTCAAAACCCCACTGATCTGACCATATGTTTTCACTCAAGGATGCTTTCTCTTTTTAAAAAGACCATTATTTGATCTCTGCATCACTGGATTTGCTTAGAAATTTTTCAATAGAATGTTAGAAAAATGACAAAGTTGTCCGCCTTGAAACGTGCATTTTCAGTGCATTTCGATGAAATTATAATTCAATGCACCAACATGATATAAAAAATCTTGTCTTTTTTCTTTGATTCTGATAGTGCAAATAGTCAAATCGAATTTTCAAAAATGTGGAATTTCCCATATCATGTTTCATCCACTGCCTGATGCTTACAAAGACTGACACTTAAAGTTTATCCTTAAATACATGAAAATATGAAAATTCCTGCAATCTTCAGGACTACCCACTATGTGCATATATATATATATATATATATATATATATATATATATATATATATATATATATATATATATATTAAATTCAAACTAGAAACGGGAAGATATTAAATATAAGGTAAAGTACTTCATTTGTTCATTAAAATTCTTTCTTCACTGTCACAGAAGCAATTTCGATGTTATTTTGATGTTCCTTTATTGAAGTTTTCGTTTCTCGTATTGCGTCTTCCATCTACGGTTTCAGGAATACATCTAAAAAGCAAAAGTAAATGGTTTAAGAACTTATTGCCCAATAGCTTTGTATAATCCATGCTTAATATACTTATGATCTTCGACGAAAAGTTTTCATGAATGAACCAAGTAGTAAACGACGACTTTAAAAATCAAAGACTGGAGTATTCAAAATCGCTAGTCGTCATATATTCTTTGCCAATGATTTCGGTAGAATCTTGGTTCCCTTGATGTGATTACTCCTTCGTAACCATGATGACCGGAATGTTTCTCAATAAAAAATCAACAGGTTACCAGGAAGTGCGAATAATGTTTTCGTTCCACAAATTTCTCAAAAATTTTGTAGTAATCTTTTGGTCGCATATGATATTGACCAGATTAAACAACTCGCAATGACAATTTACGTCAAAAGCATTACTAAGGGCCCTATATGTGCATAAAAATCGGGGCCCTGATAAAGTTTATGACCCAGATAGTCAATTGTAACGAGCCCCTGTGTCTGAGTTGGAGACTTAGTAATATTACATTAAATTCAATGCTAACCGATTTAATCTTTTAATGTAAACTTTCTGTTATCATACAAGCAAAAACATGTGTAGAACACATGTGACACTTGACGGTTCTACGCCACCGATTAGCAGCATAAGGTGGTGTAATATATAATTATGCAAATCATATACGAATGTAAAGTACTGAAATTATAAGTGCAGGAAGTAGCTAACAGCATAAGCAGCTTAAAAATCAGTGTAATGTCATTATGAAAGGTAATAGTAACCAAGTATATAATCAAACTCAAGTTTTCTTCTCCCTTGTAAAAAAAAACTGCCTGGAAAGATATTGACCTAATCGAACCAAGTAATTAAAAGCAAAGCTAGTTACATGCATATAAAGTAACAAAAGTGAATTACCTGGCACATAAAGCTGTGATTTCATTGTATTATATTTCGGAGTGCGTAAACAACGATACTGAGCTATTTTTTGTAATTCAATAATGTTCAATGTTGTTTTCAATATCATTTCCTTGAAAGACAGTTTCCCCATGAGAGACAAAGTTTGGTTTACATTTTCTATTGAAGACGTCTATGCATATTTATAAGAAAAGATGGTTGTGTACATATATTGTAATACATACCATCTTGTGCTTCTATTTCATCTATAGATCCTTCCTGGTAAGCAATAAAATATTGGTCTTATGTCGGAATGTCTAAATTGTCAAGCTACTAGGAATATCACTAAGAAAAGGGGTGCTGCTATGGTAACGAGCAAATCTACTAAAATGTTCAAGTTAAATAAATGTTCATCAGGCTTTCGAAACGTTTTCTAGAAGAAGTTGATAAAATTCAGATTCGATAAACCTGGGATAAGAGTCTTTTGCCATCAGGGCTTGAATTTTATGCTGTGCCGGTAGAAACGCTTCTCGTGTTGGATTTTCAACGTTAGTCGTTGTAGTAGCTTTTGTGTCTGAATCCAAATTGACCTATATAAAAACAATCAAAATTTTATTGAAAATCTATAACAAAACACCTGTGAAATCAGGACGAGTTGAAGTATTGAAAACATTTGTGCAAATTTATGAGCGCGTGTTACTTAAATGTTTGAAACGTAAAAGGTCAAAGAAGCGCTTAGCTCACTTATAATAGGTAAGTAGATATCATCAGCTCGTTATATATGGCATATACTGTATTTCTAAATAAATAGAGGAAATGCGAGGTTCGATTAGAATTCGAGTTTAAGAAATAGTAGAAGATAGAAGAAATCGTTGCGAGACAGACATTTCATGATAGTCAAAAATTCCTTTTATACACTGAATATGATTCCCAACCCCAAAACCTTTGACGGTTATCTCATTACCTCTTTCGGTGCTTGTGAAACGACGAAGTCGTTGTAAATCTGCTCCGCCACGTCAATCATATTATCACCATTACTTGTTCTGAATTCTTCACATGCTATCCAGAACTCTAGATTGTCCTCACTAAATTCTGACTTCAAATACCCAAGAAACAAATCTAATCCACCTGAAATGACAAAATAAATTTAAGTAACTCTCTTTGTAAGAATCATGCAAAATCTAAGAAATGTGATACACCCTAAAAAAGGCTACATATTTTTATTTTTGTAATTAAATTGTTTCATGGGTCTATACTATGAAATGGGTAATTATTCATTCAAATCTGCCTGCTCTTTAGAGATAATCAACATTGAAAATCCAGTAGATTCTATTGTATTTGGACTCCATTTACAGAGTTATCTCCCTTAATTTTGAAATCTACAGTGCATTCTATATAATTTTTATCTCCTGAGAGCACCAGTTATATGAAAAACCACATGTTAATTTCTGTTTACTATGACATTTCAAACAAAATATCAAAAATAAAAATATGTAGGCTTTTTACCTATGAATCACATTTTGCATGATCCTTAGCTGGAATACTACATAATGTTTAAGAAAGGAAAATCATTCCTTTCTCATACACTTTTCATCCCCTCTTTGCATTTTCATTAGAAATTAATATATCAGCTGTTTCAATTATAATTGTTATTCTTTAGCATTTACTTTTGTCATGCAGCAACTCATCCAAGGAATTTCTCCATTTTGACGCCTGGTCGTAAGTCAAAGATTGCAACATCGGAGGGGGTGTGTCAACTTTATTATTGGCCTCTGTGTCGGCGACTGACGTAGTTTGCTGTCGTCGAAGAAAAGGTAGCTTCTTTTTCATATGTTTAGCCCTGTAAAAATAATATTAAGATATTATTTTCATGTTTTCATGAATCATGATATTATATTACGATGAAAGACAATACAAAAACTTTTACAAGAAATTAAATTCAAAATTGTACTTATATTGATAACAAGATATGAATAACAATTTTCCATGTTTTATTGGGGGAATCTAGAATTTCCCAACCAAATGATAAAAAAAAATATATGCATCGACAAAAAGTGATGCAAATGCTTTTCCTTTGCTAGCTGTATGCAAACATACATTTGTAAAAGTGAAATTTAAAAATTGATTCAAAAACAGCATTTAAATATGGAAAACTATACATTGTTAAAGTATCAAATACAGATGAAACAAACAGTTATCAAACTGATCTATTGGGTGGTTTTTAATAATTTTGCTAATGGCTATTTCAGCACCACAAATAGATTATGCTAGAAAAGATACGGATAAAGTACAAGTTAATACGGAACTGACGCCCGGTGTTATATTTCACAATGAAACCATTGTGATATCCATTAATGCTTTTCATTCCCGATATTACTACCGTGTGGAATTACTTTTATTGTTTCCATTAGCTGTTTTAATGTCTAATCTTCTTTTCTCTCATCAAAGTATGAAGTCTATTGCACAATAAAAGTACACATCGATCAAAATATTGACATAGATTTTTTTAATGTTCCTATTCCTATTTTTCATTTATACAACTAGATTGTACTCTATTTTTTATTCACTTGTATCACGCCAATTGCTCGTGTTTTGCTTTGTTTTGTTTTGTTTGTTTGTTTGTTTGTTTTTGTTCTTAATCATGCATTTTTGGTTCTTCAAGTCACTAAGAAAGTTAGAAAGCAAAAATAAAACGCTGTAATGAAAACAAAAAAATGGACAGAAATCGAATGTGAACAGAAAAATACGAATGGGGCAATACTTTTAATAATCCAGTCACTATCGTACCTTTAAAACGACGAAGCCTTGCAACTCTATTATATGATACTCACAGAATTTTAGACTTCGACTTTGCTTGTACATTGTTATTTAAACTTTCATCATTTTCAGATAGAGCAGAGTCAGTGGAGACAGATTTTTGAAACCTTGATGAACGTCCCTCATCCTCGCTGCTAGTACCAAACAGTCTCTGGTAAACCAACAGTTCCATAGCGCGACTTTCCATCTGTCATTTAGTTTAAAAATATATAAGTATGTCATCTTGATGTACATTTTGGAACACTTCTTTTGAAATGATTAGGGTATTAAGATGTCATATTTTGATAAAATGGATTCTAGTAGGTTGCAAATTGAAATTATTCATTTTGGCTAAGATTGGTAACCATGTATAATGGAATTGTTATTTACCCTCGCAAATTCCACGATTTCCTTGCTTTTTTGGGAAAAGATTCCTATTAGATTTCGATTTTAAAAAATAAAAACAATCGGTTTAGAATTTAAAATCAAAGAGTTATATGATGATTTGTAAAAAGGGGTTTTTAATATAATAGAACGTTAAAAGCATTAGACAATATCTCAGTGTTATATAATGTAAACACTAAGAGTACTTTCTGCTCGATATAGAGGCGTGTTTGTTTAACTTGTATCTAATACCTACTGTGTTGAATAATTGTCGACAATTGTATGATAGTTGTTGAGTGTTACAAAAATATTCTCATAATGGATTACATGTTCATACAGTAAACTCCTTTTATAGAATTTTATGAAATATTATGCAAAATTAAACAAAATACACACATTAAATTTATGTCAAAGTTTCTGGTTTATTTGTTCTCTTTCGTTTCATATTTCTTTAATGACTGATGCACTGTCTTCCAAATAATTGGAATCAAACAATGAACTAACATGATTTCAGGTAGACACTCGAAATATAGGGATGCAAGTATAATAATGTTATACTTATTCATTAAGATGGGCAAAATCAATTTGACATTACTTTTAAATTCATCTGTGACTACAAAATATATATTAAAAAGACAGCATCTGAATTATTGATATATAATTGTTACACCTAATATAAACGGAACACAAAGTGTGAATTATCGGAAGTCGTACAAATCATGTATCGTGTTTCTAAAGAATAACCAAGACGTTCTGTTGAAAGGACATGAAATTGTTATTACCGTGTCTTTGTTTCTGCTGCCTTTTGTATCAAGACTGGTGACATCAGGAGGCGTGTCTTTCTCACAGCCACTCGGACTTCGCCTCAATGGTTTAGTGATGATTCTTTTCAGTTTCTGTCGTTTCGTTTCTTTATCTTTCTTTTTGGGGTCATTAGAATCCGAGTCTGTAGCTTCATTGTTTTTCTTTCCCGTCTTACAGTCACTTTGAAATTCGAAATCCGATGCATCCATAGATGAATCACAATTGAACGAAACTTGCGGGCTCCTCCAACCAGAAGAAGTACTTTCGAATGACATATCCCGAATAGATCGAGATGAAGTACTCTCAAAAGACATATCTTTAATTTCCCGTGATTCTTGATCAAACGAGTCAACATCACTAGAACCTATTTTGCCCTTTAAGCCTTTGCGCTCAAGAATCCTTCGCCGCCAGTTCTTCTTAGCTGACTTGTTATCTTTCACTGGATCGGGGCTCAGGGAGCATTTATCAGGTACATCTGGAGGAACTTCTATTGCTGGAATTTTGAACTGATGGTCTTTTGGAGGTGTTGAAGACTCAGTAGACTGACTGGTTACAGTAAGAGTAGGATTTGTAAGTCTAAACACAAATTGATCCAGGTCACTAGCCTGTTGCCTCTGTAGCTGCTTTCTGGGCTCCTCAAATACGCCCTAAATAAGAAAAACAAATAGAAAATGTATGAAATCTAAAGTAATTTTCACAAAATAGTTGTTCTATAAGTTTTCAACTTTAAAATTATCGTGTTTTGAATTTCATTTAAAGATGTACTAAATACATTACAAGCCTGCTAATACAGAATAAGCAACATTGGATAAAGTTGTAGAACAAACATGTTGTATTTGGATGATTGAGGTCTTGTTCAAGCAAAACCTTGAAACCTAATTAAAAATGTAACAAAAACCCGATTTATTATCTTAAAAAAAATAATTAACCTATTTCTAAAATTGAGGTATTAATTTGTAGTCGACCTTAAATTAACGTCATGAAATCGTTTGTTTGCGATACAATTTTTTTTTCAAATGGACATCATTTAAGTACAAATCATTATTAATCCAACACTGGGAATTATTTTTCATTACTTTAAACTAGATAAAAGTAATGAACGGAAAGGATTAAAAAACGAAATAAGTTAATCAGCCATTACCATGACAACAACTTGATACATGGCCGTCTGCCTAGCAACTAATGTGTTTTGTCAAATAGAAAAAGCACAACGCTTTTGTTTGGGCTCTATAAGAAATGCGGATTATTTCATGTGTCAGAGACAAGCAAGTGAAAGAAACTTGCTCCCTGAGTTAATTAATTCCTGATACATCTGATTGTTTCCTTTAATCCAATTCAATTCTATAGATTTAGTGTCAGGCATTAACAACGTATCTAGAACGCACATACTATATATTGTGGATGGAATAAACAAATTTTATCAATGAAGAAAATTCATGTTTCAAAAATAAAATTATTTTGAAGCGGAGATGCTTTATCGTTTAATGTCTAGGAGACGCCATCCTATCGTTTTAAATTTGGTAACAAAAGGACTGAGATTGTTAAAAATACTTCAAAGTTCATTAAATTTTCAAAAAAAAATGCCTTTGGTGTGAGCGAGTGAGTACAAAAAGTAATATTTCTATTTAGAGCTTTTTATTTTTAAGTTATGATCACGTCTTTTAGTTCGTGTGAAATACTTTTGACGTTTTAAATAATTGCGTGAGATTTGATATCAAAATTTTCCCTTTCCTGTTTTGACATTGTACAAAGTGTTTAGAAGCATCACCGATGCGAGCAATTTGTCTGTGATTTTGTGAAAATGACACATCTTTCACAATACGTATTTCTTTAAACTATAAATGGTGTGAAGAACCAGTTTCAGATCATTTTCTAATGGTTTAGATGCGTGCTAAATACAACTTATTGTGATATTTAATGACTTTGTTTAACGTAAAAGCAGTAAAGTTGGACTCCAAGGAATAAAATCATTAGACTCATACTCTTTGCATGTTCATGATTATACAACTACTATCATGCAGACCTCCATTATTTTTCTTTAACGATACAGGGTTCTTAGAAAAGACATAACGGTGATATGGATTGAACGGGTTGCAGGTCGTTACTTTTATAGGGATATATCTCACTCGTAGTTTGTAAAATAATAGATATATGGATGCAATACAGTAATCAAGGAAACCAAGATTCTAACGGAAATCAAAAGAATTTACTCTAGGGGAAAATACCAGACACGGAAAACAGACACACACACAACAAAAGAACATAAACAAACCAAAAAAATACGTATAAAGCAAGAAAAATAAATAAGCACTCAGACTTCACTAAAAAAACTTGGAGCATGGACCAAGTGTACCGGTAGGGTAAGCGTCCTCTGGTTTTCTAGAAACACGCACCTAAGTTGCTCAGGGTAGATGAAAGAAAAATAGAAAACAAAATTATAAATAAAATTAGTGATAACGACTTAATGAGTACTATATGGCTTTAAACGGGTGTTTTTGTATTTCGAAGATATAACAAAAACGATACATTTTTATATATATCATGGCATTCAAAAGAATCTCAGATGATGCTTGTTTTATGGAAGTCTCAAATATTGTTGTATTAAGAAACAATAATAAGGTATATCTTATATTTAGATAAAAATAATATACGCCTTTTTGGCAAAAAGAGTGATTTTTTAAATCCTACATCAAATAGCTTCTATCATACACCTAGATCTTCTCGTAACACAGGAAGTACGACTCCAGCTAAGGACCATGCAAAATGTGATTCATGGGTAAAAAGCCTAAATATTTTTTTTATTTTTGATATTTTGTTTGAAATGTCATAGTAAACAGAAATTAACATGTGGTTTTTCATATAACCCGTGCTCTTAGGAGATAAACATTACATAGAATGCACACGAGATTTCAAAATTAAAGGAGATAACTGGCACTCAAATACAATACAATCTACTGGATTTTCAATGTGGATTATCTCCTAAGAGCAGGCAGATTTGGATGAATGATAACACATTTCATAGTATAGACCCATAAAACAAACTAATTACAAAAATAAAAATATGTAGCCTTTTTTGGGATATATCACATTTTTCAGATTTTGCATGATTCTTACAAAGACAGCTACTTAAAATATATAATATAATGAAAAAAACATGTCAAATTCTGTATAACATGCCGTTATTACCATCGACCTATTCATTTATGGTAGCCCTTGGAGTCTTGGTATGATATAGCATACGATAAAGAGTTTGGCATCTAATATTCAGTATATACCAGCTTTTTAGCCATTGCGTTTTTATGACAGTGTATAACAACAACCATAGACTACGATTAAAATGTACATTATACTCAAATTTAAGTTTTGGTTGTTCGTTTTTTTCAAATCTTTGTCATTACCACATATCTCTGGACAAAAAATGACTCTACAAAATTCTAAATCAGCTCGCTATCGTGATTACTGTTAATATCAAAACCACTTTCTTAAAAATGGAAGCAAACACTCATTTCCTCCATTTTACATTGGTAAAAAGAGATTTCAGTATAAATGGCCAACAATGTTAGATTTTTGTGGATCTGTGTCACCACATTAAACAAGGATGACAAAACAAGTAATAAAAACCCTGAATTAAAAACAAGATGAAAATATTTTTAAAACAACCTGTATTTCATATTAATTCAACATTTTGAAAGACAAATTCAATTGTATTTCTGACTTGACTTTTTATAAGCAACTCGGCGGGTGTTTCTAGAAAAGCAGAGGACGCTTACATTGCCGGTGCACCTGGTCCATGCTCCCAGTTTTTAGTTTTTAGTGAAGTCCTAGTCGCTCATTTGCTTTTGTTACTTTGTATGCATGATTTTAGTTACTTCATGTTCTTTGTTGTGTATGTCTGTTTTCCATGTGTGGTCTTTGTCCCTTGATTACATTCTTTTGATTACCGCAATAACCTTGGTTCCCTTGATTACTCTTTCACAAGAATAGACAAATTAGCGTTGTATTGAGATAATCAACTATGAAACTTTTCAGTTCTATGGTGAAAGTTTCATTATTTGCATATTTTTTATTCGGCCTCTAGTTTCCGGATATGATCAATGCATAGATGCTGACTCAGATACTGCTTGTAAGATTTTTTTTATTCCAACATCCTCCTTTTAAACAAAGAAAAGTTAATAGTCTGCAATCATGGAATACAATAACATAAGATGAATTTAAACCCTGATAATCATACTCCATTATCTGCTGCCTTAGCATTCGAATTCCGACGAGAAGCCGCGGAATCAAGAATAATTGTACGCGATTTTCTGATGAGTGTTTTAAGTTGATCGAATGCTTCAAAGCATTCAACATGATTACGCCTTTCTAAGATATATTAAAGACAAGCAAGGCTTAGAAAAAGGTTTAAAGAATCTTTGAGTCGTTAAATGTGACATAGTTTGAATTTTAAACTTCAAAGAATAGTTTCACGACCGAAATGCAGAAATGACGTGTTTTTAATACTGCAAAGCTATAATGCATAGAAAAATTCCATTAATGTTTTAAAACAAAAATGATTATAACTCATTAAGAGCAAAATCCCTGTCACTGTTAATGATTTTTTTAAGTCGCAAATTAACTTCTGCAAAAAAAACAAAACAAAAAAAACCCCGCAAAAATCCCAAAGTCAAAAGGAGATAGCAGAATATATAAATGAACTGTGTATGTTGCGGGAATTTTGGAATTCTTTTTCAATAAATTCTTTATGTTTACCAAGGTGATGTAACATTCAAGTTTTGCATTTTTTTAATTCATTTAAGTAATATTGTTAAAAAGGTTAACTTGGTCTAATATAACACAGATGTACAGTCTGTTGCTCAGGGACTAAGTAAGCATGTCGTAAATCGTATATTTGTTATCGTAGTCTGTTGTTTACCGATTTATTTCATATCTGTCTTGTAGTCTATTGCACTTTTCGTAATTGCGCTCACTCGATATAGTTTACCTTCTTTGAAAATCCTATAATTAATTCTTTAAAAGAACCCAATATCATTATCAAAGGTTTGTGCTCCTTCGAATTGCATTGTTACATTTGTATAATACCTACAGGCTGAATTAAGCATTTGCTTATGAAAGGTATGCTAACGTATTTTCAACTTAGTAACATAAATGGCAAACGTGACAGCGCTTAAAATAATATTTACTCAATGTATTGTAATTAACGCTAACATCGAATCGTGATTTAGTTGTATTTTCACAGTAATAATTACCGATGAATTGCCACTAATCAATGAATATGGAGGTAATGTCGACTTTAAATGCTGTCTTTAACAACGCAAATTTTCACAATTTTTAAAATTGCGTTTAGTTCCTTTTTCTTTTTCTACTCAATGTTGAGTTGGAATCAAATCCACACATGCACTTTTCATTTCATTTTAGATAAAAAAAAAAAACAAATCTTACATTTTCAAACACGAAAAGAAATAGAAAATTCAAAATTACCAGATTACATTTATTTTTTTCAATCTTTGAACAATATAGCGATAATAACAAATTCTGGTAAGATATGATGCAAAATTTCAAACAATACAAAACAAAAACACAAAACAGTAAAATAAACTACATTGTGAGGCATAGATTTGATTTTGCAGAAACAAACAAATTAAAAGGTAGTAAAAATAATTGACAACTAAATAAAGCGCATTTTCTTGAAAAACAAACTTACCCGCATTATAAAAAAATTCCTTATTGGTATACTACCGAGCAAAAACACCGAATGTCTATCTACCGGCAAGCTTCGGAGAGAAGAAGACCACTATATTTGATTGAGAATCAATTTCAACCAGATTTGTATTGAACAATTGCTAATTAATATATGGAACGGAGCCTGGATATCGTCAGCCAATCAGAGTTTGTTTGAATCTAAAATCAATGGAACGACTTTTCCCAGGTGAGTTGTTTCTATCATCATCTTGCAGGAAAGGTAATGATTACATTACAGTGGTACAGTCGTAAATGTTAGCACTTAGGGGACTAACATTAGTGAATGCTGCACTGAAAGTATGTAGTTACGAGACAAGAGAGACTGTTTTTCAATCATCAACTCTTATTGTAATGTCATACTTTGATCTATTGAGAGGGATCCATCTATACAAACTAGCCTTGAAAGAAACTTAATATCCTTCCGCAACTACTTCTGTTTAAATGAGGTTGATATGAGGATAATTTCAATAGAAATTCATAATTATTCATTATTTGGTATATAACGATTTGAAATAATCTGATGTATATTTTCAAAACACCAGTTCGGATTCAGTAAATATCAAAGTTTTCAGAAATATTTGTGTTAATAATTCAATGTTTGTTTAAAATATCTATTCATTTTCTTCAGATATTTCATATGAAAGAGATGGCAAAATGAAATTTTATAAAGTTTTATATAATCTTCATTCATGCGACGTCTCCATGCAAGTGCCGTTTTGTTAAGAGCAAATCAAACAAATTTGAGTTGATTGATAATTTTAGAATACAAAACTTGCGTTTGGTTTTTCTTTTTTCAAAATTATTCATTATTTATTAATTGCAATATTTAATTTCGTAGTTAATCATAAGTACTGGTGAAAGAAAATATTTAACATAAATCGTTCATTGGGATATTTTGGCGTCGGGTTAATTTGGTGGTTTTCTGTCAAAATGTGAATGTTTAATTCTGGTATGCCTAATTTTGGTGCATCCGGAAAAAAGAATATGAATTATAAAACGTTCAAATAATTGACGTTTCAGCTGTCTTGTAGGCCATGGACTAAATATAATCAGAGTTATCGTTTGGTCGGAACAATTATTTTATTAACAAAAATATATTACATATGCAGTTTATTGGGATATTTTGGCGTCGGGTTCACTTGGCGGTTTTCCCTCAAAATGTGTAAGTTTAATTCTGGTATATTTAATTTGGTGCAGAAAAATAAGTATATTAATTATGAAATTCCAAACAATCGATGTTTCATCTGTCTTGTAGGCCATGAACCATATATAATCAGGGTTACCGCTTGGTCGGACCAATTATTTCTGATTAACAGTCCATCATTAAATCTAACATACAGGACACACTACGTAAATCATACACCTACAATCTCCTTAAGATGGAGTATACGATACATTTTCTTGAAAATTACAGCTTCATTATTTATAATTTATTGATTACAATGTCGGGTATCAATTCGAGATAATTTAGAAACTATCAGATTTTTTAAAATGATGAACTGCACTTTCTTTACTCTTATCGTTTTGTACTTTTTTCTATTAGTAAAAGACTAATAATGATGTTCGAGGCAGATACAGTTTTTTTTTTTGTAAAACTTGGTAAAATCAATGTCTTGGTTCACAATATAAAGTAAATTAAATATTTTTTTCTTTAAGTTTTGTGGGTGAAAGTTCAAATCTGACTAAAATGTGGTATTCCTTGGACAATAATGGACTTATCCTGGAAACGTCATTTATTCGTCTGTTTTTAAATTGCTATATCACAATATTGTATAAACCCGATAAACAATCTACAGTTCTAAACAATGAAAAATAAGCAGATCAGTATCTAATAACTTATCTACATTATTTGATTCGTGGTCCATCTCCATCATACCTAGACTATTTTCGTATTTATATGTGTTCTCATTTTTATATATATAATTTAAACCGCAAACCAAGCTGGACCAAAAAATACATTGCCGAAATAAAACGTGCCGTTTTCATACGCTCAAAGCTGAAGTTTCTTTTTATTTTATTCGAAGTCAAAACTTGGAAAATCGCAATGTAGGTGCTGAAAATCTTGTAGATAAAATTGATTTTTTTGTCTCAAGATTAATTTGTTCCAATTTATGGCGGAGAAATTGAGACAGATCCTTTTTAAAAATTTAAACAAGAAATCGATTTTTTTCAAACATTATTTTGTCTGATGTTGTATCAAAGATGCATGGAGATAATTCAAATTTCCTCAGTCGTCACTGAATTTTTAGATAGATGAGTAAGATGAAAGTTTCAATCGAAACATTTCGGTCATATACTTTGTAACAACAGTAAGTGTACACATTAGTTACTTGTCGGTAAAACTACTGGCGTTTGCTTCTTCATTCTGTTTAAGAAGTAATATGATATGTTATTGCTACAACCGACTAGTTATAATCAACCTGCAAAATGTAAACACTGTGTTATATTGACATTGTTCGTAGGCATAGACCTATCAAGTCACATTAAAAATTTGATCGTAATCATGACAAAATAAACTTTTGTACTTTCAAAATGTTTTTGTATTTCTTTTTATTTGACTCCATATTTATATATATATATATATATAAACTATTTTATATGTAATTTTCTACTGACGACATTTCCTTTTTCAAATTCACAGTGAAAATTTTGGTGTGTAATATTTATGAGATACGAAATCATTTAAAAATACAACCCGGTTCAATCAATGATTTAAATCCTCTCAATGTCTGTAACTAAAAAAAGTAAACATGATATTTTAACGAATCTATCTCACCATTATATTTTATTAGAGCTTCAGTTAAAACGATAGGATTAGTTACACATGCAAGGCAACAAAAGCCCCCTTATGGTGATCGAATTTAATTTCATAATGTATGAAACTGAATAGAATTGCGATAATTATTTTCAGTTGCGAAGTATTTCAATGCCTGGCAACTTCTAAACAACCATAATTGATATATGATATTTGCACATTTTGTCATGAGAATGGAAACCTGTAATTATTTGTTTTACTCACAAATATAAAAACAAATACAAAAGATTAAACCTTTTATATCATGCGGTTTAAAAAAAAAGTGCCTGTGAAATCGACGGGAATCTTTACCCTAATTATTCCAGGAAAGATTATTTTCAGAATGACCATTCCTATAAGAGCTATAAATTTTACCCTATTTCAAGTAGACTACAAAAATGTCTGGATTTCCATTATGAGATGCTTTTCTGGTAATGCATTTGAGAGTTTATCAGACTACTATAATCAGAAATTATTTTACATACGAAATAAACCATTAGTCTGTGCGATTCTATAATATTTGTTCCACCAATCCTTGGTATAAAAGTCATTGATTTTAATTAAACACACGTTAAATTGGTACGGTGCCAGTTCTTTAGGGATGCAGTAGAAACCAACAATCAGGGTATGTTGTTAAACTAACTCAGGTCATCGACTTAATTTTAATGTAAATAATTAAATTTACAGCGAGTTAAATGATTAACTTTAGGAGAAATATATTTGGTCATCCCATGACTGAATAATCATTTCATAGGTATTTGAACCTATTTCTGATTGAAAGTTTAAATCTCCTCGTCAATTATCTCGTTGATTACCTAGGGCAGTTCATCAAGTTATGGTCATTCAACCAAAGAAAGACCAACTCTCTTCCTTTGAGACAATAATTTTACTTGCTGCAATGGAGCTCATTTCGATCAGTGCGAAAGTTAATTTATCTCCAACGAGTACCGATAACACCAGCTGTAGATATGATTCTTTCAAAAGCAATGGGTAGGTGAACATATGCAATAGTATTTAGAATACATCAAAGGAAAAAAAAAGAAAGAAAATATAATTTTCTTAACGAATCATGATTGATTTTTTTTTTGCGAGTTAGAACATTAAACCTAATTTAGATCTGATGTTGCATTTGAAACGTAAAGTTGCATTCCAGTATGCTGCTTGATCTATTGAACCACATATTCGTGCTCCGTGAACCTCAGTTGAATAAAAAAAACAAATGTAGATATTTTTAAGGTGCCCTGAATTAACGCAATTGCTGCATAAAATATATATGGTTATGTCGTCTAGTTGAAAAGGAAAAAAATATACAATTAACCAAACACATAAGTATATAACTGATGTAAAGATAAATAGAAATGATACCATCTTTTCACATTATCTGACATTATCAGACATATGAATCTGCTATTGTCGAGGGATTTCATTCATTCTTGTATCTATTTTCATTGAACTTTATCGATACTCCTTCCTAAATAACAGTGAATAATTTATGAACAATTCTGATTTGTCACTAAGAATTAACTGATATACGTCGCTTAAGAGGAGGAAAAATTGGATTGGTAGCTGTGAATGAGTTATAAGACTATGCTAAAGCAATCATAAATATTTAATATCATTTCATCCTAATTAAGTTTTGTTGTCTGACTGGTGAAATTATGTGGCTGTGTGTATGACCAATTATTAGGTTTACACATTTATTTTTACATCCAGACACCGTTAAGGTCAGAATGTCATGAACATAACATAAAACGAAACTGAATGAAAGAACCACTGAATTATTACTTGATAACACTATCTTTACCCTAGTTCATGTGAACTGAACTTCACTTTAGTAAGGAAGAGAAAGTAAATGAAATTTAGCTTGCTTAATGCACTATTACGTACACACAAGCGCCTGTCGATGATTTGATGACAAGCAAAAGAAAACGAAAATACAAAACTTTTCAAATTAATACACTACAACCTTGATACCCTTGATTACTCATTCATATGTTATTTGTACTTAGATCCTTTTTACCTTTTAAACGTGGCTATTATTCACTAATTCATTACTCTTATTTACTCAATGACCTAATCTTCTTGTTCAGCAATTTTAAGTTGTTTTATTTTCAATATCACCATCACAACAAGTGTTTAATTCAAGAATATCTGTTTAATATTACTCTTTCGTGAAACAGAATTTTGTTAAATGAAGTAAATGTATGAATTACTAGAGTAGATTGTTTATATATTAAAATATCAGATGTTGTATGATTGCCAATGAGACATTTATCCACTAAACGTCAACGAACAATTTAACTATATGCTTGTTATAAGACTGCTATACTTAATGACAGGTTTCTGTGCTTTAGACTCTTTAAAGTGATGACTTACCCTAATATTTGAAAGTAGCGGTACTCAAAAGAATAACCCAGGGACAAAGACCAGACATGGAAAACAGACATACACAACAAAGAACATAAAGTAACTAAAATCATGCATACAAAGTAACAAAAGAAAATGAGCGACTAGGACTTCACTAAAAACTAAAAACTGGGAGCATGGACCAGGTGCACCGGCAGTGTAAGCATCCTCTGCTTTTCTAGAAACACCCGCCGAGTTGCTCATAAAAAGTCAAGTCCGGGGTAGACAAACGAGGAAAGGAAAACTATGACCCGTTTCATGGTGCAGATGGATTCACCATAACGATCCACGAGTTCATGATGACTTCAATCTTGTAGCAACATAACCCTGTTCCAGAAGCCTATTTGTTAGAGTTCTAGCGCAATACAAAAAGTCTGGTTAGTTTCGGCAAGCTCTGGCATAACGTATGGGTTGTGATATGAACACTCCATACGCAGGAGCCAAAGGGATGTTGCCAGAGATGAAAGGAAAGTTGACAACTCTGAATGAAAAGTAATCACGTTTGTCGTAACGTTTGGTCAATAGTTTTCCTTTACCATCGATTTCTAAGTGTAGGTCAAGATACGAGGCTGACTTCACAGTATCTGTAGTATCCTTTATCGCAAATTCTTTTGGGTAGATGCGATGTATCAACTCCCGAAATTAGGATTGTTTAAAGATAATACGTCATCTATATAGCGGAAACTAAGATTGAATGATCTAGCCAAACGATATTCTTTCTTTCATAAGAGTGAAGGAATAGGTCAGCAAGTAAGGGGGCACAATTTGTTCCCATTGAAAACAATGCATTGCTGAGTAGGATCATGTACCGAATGAAAACTAAATTACGAATAGTTTCATATTAAAAAGGCAATTCAAAATGTAAAATCAACACTATTAAAAACTAAGAAAGCCAATGTTCATATCACATGTAGGACAGTTTGTTACTGATTGACTGTGACATATATAAATGCAAGATTCTAGCGGAAATCAAAAGAACTTCGTTCAGGGACAAAGACCAGAAAGGGAAAACAGACATACACAACAAAGAACACTAAACAACAAAATAATACCAAAAAAGTAAATGATCAACTCGGTATCCACTAAAATCTCGGAGCATGGACCAGGTGCACCGGTAGGGTAAGCGTCCTCTGCTTTTCTAACCGAGTTGTTCATGAAAAGTCCAGTCGTGGAAGAGGAAATGAAAACTATGAGATGATTGTATATTGCCTCTAGTAAAAGGAAGTAATTTTGTGTTTTTAAAACCATAACAATATCGTCTTATCTAATTGACTTATTTTATCTGCCAACAATTAACCGATGATAGTATGTAAAGAGCCAAAACTCAGATGAAAAGTTCACATTGTGAACCATTGTAAATAAATGATACATCATAGTGTTCTATCGCCGTCACATGTTTTTGCCCTGATAACACATGAACTGAAAATTCCGAACAGCAATAAATATATCTGATAGAAAGCAGACAAGTCAAATAAGTAACAATATAATTATAAACTCGTCTATAACCATTAGTTGGTAGATAAAAACGACATACATTGTTCTCAAAAGGGCAGGACATCAATACTAATTGCAATTAGAATTGTTAAACAAAATGTAAAGTTGAAACAAAGCAATAAAAATGTCTAAAAGTTATTTGTTTGATTTCACAACGATTTCTATCTTTGTGATAAATCAAAAATCGTGAAAATATCAATACACAAACAAAAGGGGAAAAACGCTGTTTAAATGGAAAAGATTAAATTTACTGCAGCCGTTCAGATTTCCAGTCAATCAGTACAATTTAATAAAATGGTAATTGTTATGGCTATGTAAATTTCACAATAGATAGCTAACAAGCCGTTTGAAGATATAACCATTTTGCATGTTTTTCGTGCATTTGACTACGTTTTATTTTGAGAACACAGAAATAAGTTTTTAACATTATAAATAACGTCTGATTAGCTCACAAAAATCTTCTCATTGCTAACGAAATTATATCATAACTCAGAATAATAAGAGATTAAACACGCCAAAGGCTTGGTTATGTTTTTAAAGAAACAAATGATTTAAGAATTTATAACATGGAAAAAAACAATGGAGGGAATCGGTATCAGCCTTATACAACACCGGGCATTAAGATTATAGGTAAGTAGGAAGGTTGCTTTGTGATAGTTTACCCTGGTGCAGGTGGTCCATCCTCCCAGTTTTTAGTGGAGTCCGAGTTGCTTATTTATTTTTGTTGCTTTGAACGTATTATTTTGGTAATTTTATATTCTTTGTTGTGTTTGCCTTTTTCCCTGTCTGATCTTTGTCTCTGGGTTACATTCTTTTGATTTCCGCTAGAATCGTGGTTTCCTTGATCCCTTTTTTACTGGTAAGTTTGTTGGTGTTAAAGAATCAATAAATACAAAGGAACTATATAGAAGTGAAAGTTACATTAAAGGACATTGGCTTATTGTATTATTATATATATATTTTTTTTGAAATGATCATGAAGTTAATAGTTTATCGCAAAGACCATTTTTGGGGATTTATTTTCTTCGCAAGGAAAGATATAACTTTTCATAACATGATTGGACCTTCACACAATCGAACGAAAGAACCAGAACATTCTAACAAGTTTTTAGAAGTTACATCAAATGAAATAAACGGTGCATAAAAAGGAAAACATCGCTGTTACATTGTCTTCAAATAATTCCTCATGGTTAAATAGAAGGTATACAACCCAGACCTTACCATTCGTCGCAAACACAAAAAGAATATCGTTGCAGGTAAAGATATCAACCTAGAACGTTGCTACAATCTACAGACAGAAATGTAGTTAATTTTAGGGATGGTCTTTCCTCGTTTAAAAAATGAAAATCACCTGATTAACTTTCTCAGGTAGTTTACTGGACAATTGACAAATGTATTTAATTTAATGAGAGTAGGTATGGCGTATATCATGTCAAGGAGACAATAACCTCACTGATATGAACATGTCAGCCCAGGGTTGCCCATAGGTTTTCAATGAATGACGAGGAAACTCTCATATCACAGGACAGGCTATGCAAAAACCCCATGTTTTACATCATTATACAAAGGTACAGCGAAAGATTTGCCCCTATATATTCTATCAACATAAAACATAAACTGAAGGTGAAAGCGAAAGCAAAATAAGACAATCAGAGGCCAGAAATTCCTGACTACGGACAGGCGCAAGCAGGCTAAAGTACTTTTGCGTGCTCACAACCCCCTTAAAATCGGGTCACTGTAGAAAAATATTACACAATTAAACACACTAAAAAATCTGTTCAAAAAGGTTTGATTCCCATGTTACAACGGAAATAAAGAAACTGAATATAAATTACGCAAATGTACAAATTAAGGACTAATAGCAGTTAACTGACATGCCAGTTGAAACCTACAAAAAATTATGTCTCCTTCGTACGTAAAATCAATCCCAATTCTTCCCATGCGGGAATAAGAATCACGGTACCTCATAAGTCATGCAAAAAGGACACAACCCATGTCATGCCAAAACTGTTTTAAATACAGCGTTTTAATTTCTATGTAAGGCCCTATGAAAGAATCCATGTTAAAAGTAAGGATTTGACAACAATATCGTAATTATATCCCTTACGAATGAACCTATTCAATGGTTTAGTTAACTTTTTTGGTGAGCTTTCCGTGCTAAACATTCTTTCAATCTTAGTAGAAAAATACTTTTAAAGTAATAAAAAGTTAAAATTTCTTTGATATTTGTCCAGTGAAATACTTACAACGTCTCGTCATTTAAACAAGAAATAAAAAACATTAAAAACCTTCGATTCCCTTAAATCATTTGTTTTACTCGCTGTGAAAGACACATAACTTCACTATTTTTCGCCGTTATAGTTCGAGTTCCCGAGGTGTTTTTGGTTGTAACTGTCGTTTTCGCAGTTACTTTAGCGCTCTGTAGTAATGATTTTTTTTCAAATTTGATAATGAAATTACACTGAATTTGGAAACAAATTTGTGTATTGATCGTGCATTATGCGTTATGCCATGATCAAACGTCATATTGTGCAAGTATAACATTTTCGAGATTCGTAAATCTTAACAATGAACTTTGCGTTTTTAATGAAAGCGTATAAGTTTCCTTTCCTTGTTGGTATGTTTTTTTTTAAATTTTGACTAGGTTATGTCTTTGAAACCGACCAAAGAGTGAATTTATTTTAACTAGCAGCAGCTGGTTTTTCATTTATCTGTGACACTGAAACAGTAGGTTATGTGCATTAAATTGACATTTGACTTCGTATGCTATGAAATGGTTTGCTAAAATTACATGTTTAGCGTATTGAGTCTTAAAAGATTCGTGTTAGATCTTAAAAAAATCAAGTGCAGACATTTTAGATGACCAAAAGTGTCTCAAGAAAAATACAGAAGTATATACTAGCGCCAGCTTCGTTGTTCTCCAAAAAAAAAACCTGTCAATTCAAGTTATTTAATGTCTGTGACGTACGGAAGAATACGTTTATGAGTTATTGCCGATGATACATGATTTGTTCATAGAATGGAGATGGCCTCACCATATCGAATGGAAAGGCAATCTCTACCCCATTGGATCATAAATGATCTAAGCCTAGTTCTGTTCCATGAAATTATTTGTTGAAACGGTTTTAAAAATAAAAAAAATACTTACAGGTAGTTATATAGTGTATGGATTAAGATAAAAATACTATGATATGTCAGGATCAGCAGGATATCACAGCTAAAATTCTAAAAAAAAAAAAAAAATACGATGATACTGTAAAGGTACAGTTTTGTAAGCATTACTAAATCTTCAGTACCTAAAAAAGATCAGAGGAAGTAATGAGTGTCGACTGCTTTTATTATTTATGTTTGTTTATTTTATTTATTTTATTTAGTTTAGTTTTTTTTTGTTTCGTTATTCAATGTGCAATGAAAAAAGGGCGGCAAAATAGGAATCACAGTTTTCTTCCAGTGATTAGTGTATACATTTTTTCTGATCAACTGTAAGGTTTTTAACACCCTTGATTACCTTTTCGGGTCTCGAAAGGACGGCCATGTATATACTTTTTAAAAAATCAATCACCTTGCCAAACACAAGTCTTTAAAACTACGACATTTAATACTACTTATGTAGCATTAGTTAAGTTTTACATCTTTAACTAATGAAATGTTGGACCTCACAAAGCTGCATCAATTTACATAAGATTTCCTAATATTTAGAAAAAAAAGTCAATTGGAATATGTAAAGCGTTTGCAAATCAAAAGCTTGCATTATAACAAAATAAGTAAATGTAATCACAAATGCAAAAAACTTTAAAAGTTTATTTACTTATGGGGGTTTATTGGAAGACTATATTCCAATACATAGATACAGAAGTGTCTATGTTTGCGACTTTACCTGAAATACATTTTGTAAGTTTTAAAGGACAACTGTTTTACATTCAATTGATTTTCGCACGTTGCTGTTTAAAAGTATGTGTCCTATTCTCTTCCCATAGCAATATTGTATTCATTGTTTCTCTCATGTCATCTCAGAGATGATTTGAGAGATTATGTGTGTCATGACAAAAGACTGATTGGTTAACCACGTTCCTAATTTCTGATAGATACATTATTATAACTCTGTTGATTAAAGCCTATCTGTATGTACTATATATAGTTTTAAATTAATTACTGTAATATGTCATTCATAAAATACCAATTATTCAGTATCTATTTTTCTCTCCTTCATTATCATCTATACAAGGACTGAAACAAACGAAAGGTTCTTCAAAACAGAATTCTTCCGCCGTTCATTTGCAACTTTACGCTTTGTAATCATAATGAAGATATGGTTTCATCGGATATTTTATCATTTTACATGTAGTCTCTTTTACGTCATTTTTATCTAAGCTGATAGATTTTGACCTTTTACAGTTTTTTTTCATATATCATTGTTTAGTCAACTAATTAAATTTAAGACAGACAATCGACGCAAAAAATATTTTTATGCAAATACCAATTAAGCTGCTGCTTCTTTGTCACGATCTTGTCAGAAAAAGAATATTGAAAAGACTTAACACGAAATATTCCCAAACAACTGATAAAGAAGTAAAAACTATACGGTAACCTGAAAAGCAATTTTTAGGGAAACTGCGCGTAAAAAAAGTCACACGAAGTCGTGTTAATACTGAACATTGCGAAGTCATGTAACTTGAATGGTCTGTGGTCGCAATCCATGATAAGTTAACAATATACATCTAATTTGTCAAACGAACGGTCATAAAACTGTCGAAAAGTTCAATGGTCGTCCTTGTAAAAGCAAATCTTATATTGATTAAGATTGTGTAAGTATTGAAACCATTAAATCTGCGATCCTTACTTACTGTAAAATGCGTGATTTATGTCATACTCGGTAATGACAATGGGTGCATTTTGAATCATTGGTAAACTTGTTGTTAAAAAATCTGATTTTGGAGTTTTAAGGGCATGCACGAGACAAGTTGACAATGACCAGTAATTTGATACCTATTTAATATACTTGTACATGTATGTAAAAGGTGAAAGTTATTCACACGGATCTATTTAATCTTTTATAAAAAGCTGTTTAAATATCTAGCATTTAAAGAAAGTCCTTTTGCTATTTTTTAACAAATTGTTTTAAGATATCACTGATTTGTTTTTAACTAGTAACAACTTTAACCTTTTGAATGCATTAATTACGTACACTAGTTGTGCAATATATAAAACGTCTACTATTAATAAAAATGAAGTTATAATGGATAGCTTTTTATTTATACGCATTGAAGCTGATTGTTATTACACTTTTATTGCAGAAAGAGTTTCAGTTTTACATTTTTATAAATCAAATCTGAGAGTTTTGACGAGAATTAGAATTTAACATATATATCAGCAAAATCTGACGACGTTTTATTTTAATAATAACTTCTAATGAAACGCAATTATAATTTGTTATAAAAAGTATGGATTCTCGTAAAACACATATAAATACTGTTTTTATTCATCTTCCTCTTTCGTCTACCACGGACTTGACTTTTTATGAGCACCTCGGCGGGTGTTTCTAGAAAAGCAGAGGACGCTTACCCTACCGGTGCACCTGGTCCATGCTCCCAGATTTTAGTGAAGTCGAGTGGCTAATTTGTTTTGTTTCTTTGTATATAGGATTTTAGTTATTTTATGTTCTTTGTTGTGTTTGTCTGTTTTCCATGTCTGGCCTTTGTCCCTGGATTACATTCTTTTGATTACTGCTATAACCTTGGTTCCCTTGATTGCTCTTTTAAACTTGTAATGCCTTAATTGCTACACTCACAGAAAATAATTACATGTTTGTACTTCTCTGTTCCTATGTATTGTTTTAAGAGATTTTTTTTTAAAAATGTTCTACGTGTGGATAGGTGTGTTATTTAAATTTACGTGCACTGTCATGTAGTGTAACAATAAAAAAATCTTTTAAGTTTTGACATTCAACACGCATTTTAATTTGGCGAGAAATCATTCCCTCTGGTTAACAAACTCATATAACACCAGCATTTAGTAATAAGAAATGGTTTAATATCTAGGAAGTGTCTGGACTACATTTACAACTTAAGAAAAAAACTGTTGTCACTTTAAACATTAGCTACAGACTTATGGTGTTTTATTGCATAAGCAGCTCGCTCCAGATTTTCCTATTTTACCTTCATCGTTTGTGCTAATAGTTATGAAGTGATAGACTTAAGGATTCAAGTTTGTTAAAAGACTAATCGGTCCATTATTCTCCAGATGGAGATATATGCAAATACATAGGTCTATACCAATACACACACTGGAATTGAAACTACATACAAGGGAGACTACTTACATCAATCATATATTCATTATTCTAAGAAGAAGAATTTCAAATACGGCACACGTGCTAGCTTATCCATAATTCACGAAAGAAAAAATATCTATGTAAAGTAGACAGAATTTGCCATATATCCAGGAAAAGAAACATTGTTTATCAAGGAATATTTGTTCACAGACAATAGCTTAGGTTCTAGATACATGTCATTATTTTTTTGATACTCTACCTGCTAATTAGTATACATTTAGAATGTAAGACAATCAAAGCGTTGAAAATATAGAGATATTCATTTTAGACTGGTTATAACACAAACACTAACGCAAATATTGTTGGTCAATATCAGCTTCCGATCCAGAAAAATAGTATGGCGAAATAACCCACTAAAATGACGGAGTATCGTACTGAGTAAGTTAAAATAAAAAATGAAATTGTATAATTCTCTGATATAAGACTTGTGCATCAATAAATCTTTGCACACTAGTGTTTCAATATCATTGGAGCATTTTAAGACTAACTTGTTAAAATTGCCGAATTTCCGTAGAGGGAAAATTACTAAATACTTGCAGGATTAATAATGGTTGAGTTACTTTTTTAATAAGTCAATGTAAAGTGGAACTTCTGAAAGGTAATGTAATTTTTCACTATCCTTGACAAAAGCCCCCAGAAATAAACATTTAAAATAAGAATGGTAATGGGCTAGTTGATATTTATGTACATATGTACCTAAACTGAAGGCTTGTACTAACTCATGTTATTCTATTAAAGAGGTGTTAAGTGTGGGAAGAATAATGATATATCAAGTAGTAAAATATAACTGTATTTCAGGAAAGTTGTTATGTATTACAGACAAAAAACATCCATGACACAAATGGAAATTCATTTGAGAATGCTTTTGACAAAAATCAATATTATGGTACTGGGTTAACCAACTTATAAATCCACAAATAGAACACAAAATTCAACTGTGCACTGAATGACGTTCGTCATCATTATCTACAACTTCCTTATTCTAAGATATTTCTATTATTTATTTGAAATTTTGTCGTTTAAATATATATTCTGATTTTTTTCGTCAATAGATCATTTTATTGTTGTTTGACGATTGACGTGAAAGGTAACAATATTGTTTTATGGAAATGAATTGATGATATTATCCCGTTATTGTTTCGATATCTTTGTAGGATTCTTATTAGATTAAGACCTTTGTATAGTGATACGTAGATTGAATATTTGTAAACGTTTGTGATGTATATCATAAATTTCATTTTAAATACAACGTAAGGCGTAACGTGCACATAACATATAACACATGTAAATCATGTAAATTATATCAAATTGCAAAATTTATTCAGAGTTACCATCCTTACTATTCTTAAACCTATGTCACTTGTCTCAAAAGATTTGAAATCAAAATTCTTATTCAGTTCACCATCCTTTCAATTCTTCGTACGTGGACGTGGTATTATAATGAGACCAAACTTTATCCCTGTATAATCTGAACAGAATGAGACTACTTTTTTGCAAAATAAAAGAACTCTACTTGGAAAGGCAAACTAATATTTCATTTTATGAATATTTTACAAATGATATCATCAAATGGTTAACTAAAATGCAGAACTGACATAACAGAAGATCTTAATTTACGCTAATAACTTGTTACTCTATTAGTTTTTATTCTTTAATTAGTTATACTGATTCAAATAAAATTTCAAAACCTTAATTTACATTTCTTTTCTGCCTCGTGTTTAAATGTGTATACATTTTCGAAAAAAAATGTTCTTTCGTTTGCGCTTTCTGTTTTTGTTTGATGTTCATAAAATACAATAATAAAAGCGAAATTGAGTTTTGATTAAATATCAATGAGGAAGCTTAATGGCTTCCCACCCACCACCTACTAGTTATCAGAACGTTGAGGTAATTAGAAAAAGATAAGCTATAGTATCATTCCCTAATATCTAATTTGAAAAATAATTCAAAGAACATCAAAATGGTTATTTCAGTCAAATTAAAAAAATGATTCAGTTTTAATAAGCTGATGTTTCCGTGACTTCTCTGTAAGAAGTTTGTCCTTGCGTTATTTGTTAAAAGGGAGTGTAAATAGTTGAAGTAAGCTAATAAAGATGTTTCTTTGTGTGCTCGTTATTCTTCAGAGTATTCATCCATTTCTGAATAAAATATTATTGTATTCAGCACCGTTTACAGTATATATATTTACCACAAATGAAGGCTTAAATTAATCAAGCTCCGAAACAGCGTCTGACGTTCGACATTCACTCTAAACGATGCAACCAGCTCTCTCAGACAAAGCAAAAATCTTGCGAAGTCGGGAAAAGTGAAAAATTTTACATGACGTTATCTGATTGTCATACGAATTTGATTTGAATAACACCCGAGAATTTCGACAGGCCTGTCTTCAGCGGTTAGTAAGAGAGGAAACGAATGTCTGCTGCTGCACGGAGCTTGTGAAATTATATCAAGAACAACCAATCAGCTTCAAGGCTAAACAATCAGGTCAAGTAACAAATTCATTAACAAAAATGTCAGTTATACACCACACAATTTATTTCTAAAAATATGTACGGTTCAATAACTCTGATTGAATTTTCTTGTACATTTGAATAATGTAATGTTTTTTGTTTGTTGTTTGTTGGGGTTTAACGTAGACTGTACGTAAAACTAACAGAATATCGCGAAAAAAATCAAAGAAAAATAAAAATCTGGTAGAACAAAATCTTGTCATTCAACCAAAATGGACGATTACCACAGCGTCAGATCTCAAGATTAAACAGTGTCTAACGTTTGAAACTCGCTCAGGCAGCTGCATAAAGTCCTCTTAGAAACTGCAAGATTCTTGCAATGTCGGGAAAAAGTGAATGCTGAATGAAGTCATCTGAGTGTCATTTGACGTTTGATTGAAAATTTGCGGAGGATTACGACAGGTTTAGTACCGCTGGTTCATACATATTAAAAAGCACCAAACCATGCTGAATCGTTATACCCCAAACCTCTTTTATGATTTTTTCTAAATGAAGTAAGATTTTAGCTCTCATTGTAAGTCCCTTGCATTTATGCAGTTCTGTAACATTTCTACTAACGCAAAACTGTGTCAAGAGAAAGCGTAGGAAATCAGAATTTTTCATACTACTACACTTTCTTGATTTGGTTTTGTGTGCCATGGGTATATTTATTGTACTACTGTGTTTTACCACCCATTCAAAAGTAAAACTATTACGATAACTTGCAAGGATTTTTCCTTGTGGCCAAAATATTAAGATGTCCAGAGAAAACCCAGGCAATGGGTGGCACTTGACAATTGTTGTTGCTCTTTTTTATCAATAAGATATCAATTATTCATTTTTAACGTGAATATTGGTTTGTAATTTACAGAAAAAATGAGAATGCAGTAATGTATAAAGAAGAATTACGAAACCTTAATATTTGATCTGTTCATTTAAGTAGCTGTCTTTGTAAGAATCTTGCAAAACCTGAAAGATGTGATACACCCCCAAAAAAGGCTACATTTTTTTATTTTTGTAATTAAGTTGTTTTATGGGCCTATATTGTGAGATGTGCAATTATTCATTCATATCTGCCTGCTCTTAGGAGATAATCAACATTGAAAAACCAATAGATTCTATTGTATTTGAGCCCCGTGTAGGTCCGGGCGTTAAAAGAACAGGCCTGCAGCAGCGCTAAGCTTGTCGTAAAAGGCGACTTAATAGTGCTCAGAACCCTTCCCGGGGGCTAGGGCGCTTTGCCCACAAAGCAACTGGGATGTGTGCCCCAGGTGGTTGAATGGGGTATCCCTGGCGTGTTACATGCTGGGGTTGTCAGGCTATAATATGGAAAACCTGACCGCAAACCATAGTGGTATACCGTGTTGGGAAAGATGCCACGTTCCTCGCACGTTACAAAACCCTACTGTGGTATTCTCCCGGAGGAGGAACCATAGGGCTCCGCCACAGGAGGCTAAATTGCCCGACCCTACTCACCTCTCCCTATTTCCAGTGGCAATCAAAATTTGTCGACCCCATTGTCCTTGTGTCCCATCCCTTTTTCATTTCATCATCATTTCATGTTCATTTTATCATCAATTTCATGTTCATCGTCTGAATATAGCTGAAATATTGCTGCTCGGACGCTAAACCCCAACAACAAACAAACTCTATTGTATTTGAGTGTCATTTACAGAGTTATCTCCCTTAATTGTGAAATTTACAGTGCATTCTATATAATTTTTATCTGCTATGAACATGGGTTATATGAAAAACTACATGTTATTTTCTGTTTACTAAGTTATTTAAACAAAATATATAAAAAAAAAAAAAATATAAAAAAAATATAAAAAAAATAAAAAAAAAAAAGCCCCGTGCAAGTCCGGCTGTCAAAGGAATATGCCTGCAGCAGCGCTAAGCTTGTCGTAAAAGGCGATTAAATGGTGCTCAGAGCCTTAGCTGGGGGCTAGGGTGCTCTGCTCACAGAGTAACTGAGTTGTGTGCCCCAGATGGTGGAATGGGGTACCCCTGGCGTGTTACATGCTGGGTTTGTCAGGCTATAATACGGAAAACCTGACCGCAAACCATAGTGGTGCATCGTGTTGGGAAAGATGCCACGTTTCTCGCACGTTAAAGACCCCTACTGTGGTATTCTCAATGAGTAGGAACCATAGGACTCCGTCACAGGAGGCTAAATTGCCCGACCCTACCCACCACTCTCTATTTTCAGTGGCAATCAAAATTTTTCGACCCCATTATTCTTGTGTCCCATCCTATTTTTCATTTCATCATCATTTCATGTTCATATTATCATCCACTTCATGTTCATCGCCTGAATATAGCTGATTTTTTGCTGCTCGGGCGTTAAACCCCAACAAACGAAACAAACAAACAAACAAAAATATATAGGCTTTACGACCGTGAATCACATTTTGTATGATTCTTATGTGGAGTACTATTTAAGTTGTTTTGTTAGGGAATCTTGAACATATATTTTGTTCATCAAATTTTGATAATGAAAATAACATGTTCTTTCTTCATAATGTGTTTTTTTACAATTCATTTGAACAAAATAAAATATGGGATGAAACCCACACTATAGTATCTGCTTGATTTCTTCATGGGCAGCTTCCTAAAAAGGAATAGCAACTACCTTGTAGATGTCAAAGGGAAAAAAGATCTTTGTTTATTTTCTGGAAAGTATAATTAAACTAAGTTAACTAAAACCATGTAGATGTACATTTTTTAAATTATTACTATCCTTTGAATGATATGTTTGATTTTTTTTAAAGCTAAGAATTTGGAACAATGAATAAAATCATAATGAACACACTTGTTATGCTTCACATGTTTTTGTCAGTGTGTGAGAAAGAGAAATTTGGTAATTGAAAGAAAATTTAACGTAGAATAAGAACGAAACAGTAATGTGATCGGATCAAATTTCCTTTTTTTAAATGAAGTACATAATTGCTTATTGATATTTCTAGCAATATAAAATTCCTCTATGAATACTGCAAAAATTAGATTATACTTTTTTTATATTATTTTGACTTTTTTTTATTCTCAATTCGTAGTTTTTGAAACAATCTTTATTTCTAATTTTTTTAATACTGTATTCCCAATGACTTCAGTAATAATATCTGTATCATAAAAAATACGCATCAGATGCTGATCCTGGATATTATTGTTCAGTTGGTATTTTATTGATATGCAATTTTCTGTTAAAGCCGATAAGCAACACACTATACAGATGACCCTCGCAGCGAGAATAGCAAGCCACTAAAATTAATTGCAATCCATACCATTTTCAGATGGAAATTGACATCTTGAAACTTAACGTCAGTTGTGGTATATATATTCATTAGAGTTATTTCTAACGGCCAACATAATTATTTTAAATATAACCTTAGGAAATCAATGAAGTGACCATGCGCTTTTCAGTATGAAAATAACGTGATTAGATGGACAACGATGCTGTAATTATACTTGTTTTTATATCAGATTGTGTTGATCATCTGCGTTTTGCAGCAATATCATGTCACACAGTTTTGTCACACCTGATACATTGTAATTTATTTCTTTTGTATGTTTCTTTTTTGTGGACGTTGTTATTATTTTTATGTTCTTTGTTTCTTTGTTCATTGCATGTTAATCATGCGGATCTGTTTCTATACTCGTACGAGGCTGAGTTCATCCACATCTCACTCCAACAACCAGAACATGTTAGATCATGTTTTATCACTGCACAAACTTGTAAGCTTTGACTCTCCTCATCTAGTCTACAAAATAAAACACTTAAAAATAATTACACTATAGACACACTTATATTAAACGTCATCTCAACATGAAAAACGAAGAAAATTTTCAATTTTAATCTATGACAATTGGGATGAATTTTTTTTTCACTTTTTATCAGCCTATCCTTTCCAAAGTGGAGTAATTCCAGCTGCTTCAGCGTTTGAACGTTTTGTTTCTCAACTTTAACGTTCTGCATTAAATCACGACGGTGTTACAGTGATTCCCTGGATAAGGCACATTCATATACACAAAACCCACACTGAGAAGGATATTTTGCCAATAGATTACGTTTTTCTATCCAAAGGTTCTTTCATCGTGGCAATACTGAATGGCCGTAGTGACAGTTTCAGATATTGCAAATATGTCAGGAGTATTTTCTTCTTTCGATGTATATGACCTTCCTTTAGCAAGAAGCATGACGAGTATTTTCGAAGAAGCAGAAACTGCATAACTCCCCGAAGCACCTAAGTATACCCCTATTTTTTTTTAAGTTCGTGCTGTTCGATTCTCTTTGTGGTATTCTTGCTTTTATTTCTGTTGTGAAATTTCCTCCTCATCTATTGTCCTTTTGGTGTTCCTGAAATTTCTTCGTCCACGAATTATTCCTTATTTGAACTTTGAAAATTATCACTTCCAGGAAAAGCGTAGCCAAATGATTTGTTCATCGGTTTATACTCCTCCTAGTTTTTTCAGTCCGGTTTTTGTCTAGATTCTGTGTTTATTACTTAGGTTAGTTTGTGTTGTATGTGTTGTTTGCCTCCTTTCTTGTTAAAATTTGTCAACGAATCATGAGTATTTTGTTCCACTTTTTAATCACGTACTCTTTGCTTTTAATCTTAATCAGAAAAAAACAAATAAAAATATATTCTATCAAATTGTTATTGATGTACAATTATTATTTAATTTGGTTTGTCATTTTCCATGCTTATAAATAAAAAATATGTACATGTATAAGGCAACACATCTGTAACAGAACTAACCCAAATAAAGAGATTTACGAAACAGACAAAGAGGAATAACTCTTGCTCCTTTCTGCAATATTCAGAGATTATTTTTGCATTATGCCCCTTTCGATAAAAAATCAGCTGCATCATTTCTATTTTTTTTTGTTCAATCTCTTCCGTAATTTCATAATAATCAATGCTTTTTAATCTTATAAACCAAAATACTAGTTTCGTTTATGAGAATTAGAAAATATTGTCCCAAAAAATGATAGTGAATGCCTTAATAAAGGCTGTGAAATGAACCTTACATTTATGTTATGAAACGACCTAACGTTGCTATAAAAGAACCCATCTGTAGATTGATTTTTTAAAAGGTTTCGTGAAGTCGCCATAGATGGCAGCATTTTCGACCTCTACTCAAGTCTGGTTAAACTTGTATTTATTTCCTTTTCAATCCCTGATTGGTTGGTGTTTTTTTTTTAAGATTGGCTTTTGTTGCAATTTGGTCGTTCTTATGTATGTTATATTGGGCCCTTGACGTTAAATGTTGCTGATAGAGAATAAAGATAACAACAAAATTACCGAACACTAGTTCGATTCAAAATCAAGTCAACTACCGGAACAGCTCGTACCGCAATGGTTCTGACTTAAAACAAACATTTCAAACGAAATTGTGTGTTAAATCGTTGTTTTAGAAGAAACTGAGTTTTTTTTCAAACAAGGACTGATGTCTAAAAAATTAGAGAACTTTTAAGACATATTTCCTCATACCCCTGATTCAGAGGTCTGTTACACAATAATTTATGGCGTTCAAGGAAAAATAACCCCTCCAAATGTGACAAATGTGTTACCAATGAGGAAATCAAGCACATCAAAGCTGCTGTTCTGAGTAGCATACTTTGTATTTCTGCGATGTTTTAGAAAAATATGTGGATTTGTAACCAAGAACAACTTAATTTTTTGATTTCAATTTATTATGTGGTAACGTGGTGTAAAGAGCTGATAAGTCAAAAGTTTGGAGAAAATTAATTTCCGAAAAGTTGCGGGATTGTAGGTTTTGAGGTAAATCTTTATAATTTTTAATTAATTTTAAGTATCCACACATGATTAATGCCACTACAAGTGTAGGTGGTATTGCAACAAGCTTGCACTTTAATTTCATGAGCAGCAAATAAGTATATAATTAAAGGCTTGCTAGGGCAAGAAAATATTCCCCTGGCCCTTTAAAAATAAAAATGCTTTTATATATTTATATATTTTACATGCACACCCCTGTATTTAAAAAAAACCCTTGCTAATGTTTGTGATCGAACTATTTCGTTAATGTTAAAGACACAGACTAATAAGTGTTATATCTGTTATGTGTAATTTGTATCATTAGCAAATTCAGCTGCACAGTCACAACGTGTCATAAATGAAAAAAAATACATGTAAACTTAAAATTTAGTAATTATTCCACTGTTATCTAACGATGTAGTCTGATACGACATATTGTATAACAAAACATTTTTCTGCGGGGCAAGCGAACAATAATGCGTCTGAGAAGATGATGGTTTTCGTGATTCATAAACGAAATTTATTTCTTAACTCACAAGACTCAAGAAGTATAAATATTGATAAACAGAAGCGGACAAACGATAGAAATATTCGATCGAGACAATAATCAGTTGCAAAACTGTCCTTTTTTAAACAAGACGTTTCCGGCACAGGACAAACATTAATGACTCGTTTTGGTTTGCCATGTTAAGTAGTTGTCTTTGGCACGCGACAGTAACAAATATTAGATAAATTGGGTAGTTAACGGCCGATAAACCTAGTTTATGGCATGCAGTAAAAACTTTTTCCCAGATCGGGATGGCCGAAACAGCTAACGCTATTATGATACCCAAATGTTTACAAACATTGCGTTATAAATCTTGTGAATGATTCTTAACAGATGCTGGACAAATCGGCCCAAAGACATTTCGGACAATGACAATGCAGGAGTGTATTACTGTATAAATGGTAGAAATGAAACATGAAAACTGATATGAATTAATACACATTTGTATGCTTCTTCGGTATTTTATCAGGTTTCACCTGTGCCAAATCATAAATCAGCGTCAATGTTAATCTAAAACACATTTGACTTAAAGACTCGTAATTCTTTTAAAACTATGCGGTGTCGTTTTCACCAAATACCGTTGTGCATCTGCTGTCGTAGGTTCACTGTCTTAAATTCTTATATATTTGGCAAATTAATCATTTTTTTTAAATAAGTTTTTATTTATGGTTAAAAATCCTACCTGTAAAGTCAATGATGGGATACTGCGGACGTTGTACGGGAGACTATTGCATTACTCGCTAACTATGGCAGTGATATTCTACTGAGTAAGGAGAATAATATTCAAGTTATAACTACTTAACCACGATTGAGATATACATATGATGTTTATGCTAGTAAAATTAACATGTTTCCACTGTGGCAATGATTTTGCTCTCCCATGATATGTCTCTTTAAACACTAACAGAAAAATGTTCAAATAAGAAAAAGGAAAAAATAAATTGTATTGTTGAAGAAACAAAATTCAATAATATATATCTATATATATATATATGGTAGGGTCTGAAAAATTCCCAACGATGTTAGAACTGTCAAATTTGCAATGCAAATTTTTTTCGTTCCCTCCGCGGGACTAGAACTCGTACCGCTGTGACATCTATGGCAACACCGCCTGCACTAAGTCCAGCGCCCTAGACCACTCAACCAGCTAGGCTATATAAAATATAGCTTTCGCTGGTCGGGTAGGATTAATCTAGGGCTGTTGCAATAGATGTCACAGCGGTACGAGTTCGAGTCCCGCGGAGGGAACGACAAAAATTTGCTTCGCAAATTTGACAGTTCTAACATCGTTGGGAATTTTTCAGACCCTTATATAAGTTTACGTTATCTTCCCTGTATCAATTTGATCCGATGGAGCAGTGTAGATAATAGAGTCGTCACATTCTGGGCCGTTGTATATATATATATATATATATATATATATATATATATATATATATATATATATATATATATATATATATATATCTGTAGCAACATCCCTTCAGCACCTTGTATGGAGTGTTCATATCACAACTCATACGTTATGCCAGAGCTTACTGTAACTACGCAGACTTTTTGTATCGCGCTAGAATTCTAACAAATAAGATTCTGGAACAGGGTAATGTTTGAATACAAGATTGAAGTCATCACTACAGAAGAGTTATGGTCGTCATCATGAACTCGTGGATCCTTAATGTTTATCCATCTGCGCCATGAAAACTGCTTAACGTGTAAAAGTTTTCCTTTTCTCTTTCGTCTACCCCGGACTTGACTTTTTATGAGCAACTCGGCCGGTATTTCTAGAAAAGCAGTGGACGCTTCCCCAGCCGTGAACCTGGTCCATGCTCCCAATTTAAGTGGAGTCTGAGTTGTGCATTTGCTTTTGTTACTTTGTACGTATGATTTTAGTTACTATATGTTCTTTGTTGTGTATGTCTGTTTTCCATGTCTGGTCTTTGTTGTGTATGTCTGTTTTCCATGTCTGGTCTTTGTTGTGTATGTCTGTTTTCCTGGTCTGGTCTTTGTTGTGTATGTCTGTTTTCCATGTCTGGTCTTTGTTGTGTGTGTCTGTTTTCCATGTGTGGTCTTTGTCCCTAGATTACCTTATTTTGATTACCACTATAACCTTGGTTCCGTTTATTACTCTTTATAAGTCTATATGATGAGATGTATAATTATTCATTCAAATCTGTCTGCCCTTAGTAGATATTCCACGTTGAAAATCCAACAGTTTGTTTCTATTGTAATTTACTGTCATTTACAGAGTTATCTCCCTTAATTTCTAATTGTACAATACATTTTATGTAGCATTCTAGCTAAGAATCATGCAAAAAGTGATACATGGGTGAAAAGCCTACATATTTTTATTTTTGATATTTTGTTTAAAATGCTTCAGTAAACAGAAATTAACATTTGGTTTTTTGTATAAACTGTGCTCATAGGAGATAAAAAGTGTATAGAATGCACTGTCAAATTCAAAATTTAGGGAGATAACTCTGTAAATGACACTCAAATACAATAGAATCTATTAGATTTTTAATGTTTATTTTCTCTTAAGGGCAGGTAAATTTGAATGAATAATTACACATTTCATAATATAGACCCATAAAACAACTTAATTACAAAAATAAAAATATGTAGCCTTTTTTGGAGTGCATCAAATTTTTCAGATTTTGCAAGATTCTTACAAAGACAGTTTTAATATCACAACGCATACTTTATGCCAGAGCTTGAAGACTTTTTGTATTGCGCTCGACTTCTTACAATAGGGCTTCTCGACCATGTTGCAACAAAATTTAAATTATCACTACAGAAGAGTTATGGTCGTCATCATGAACTCGTGGATCGTTACGATGTATCCATCTGCACCATGAAAACCGATCGGTTCAATGCGTCTTACTTTTCATTTCCTCTTTCGTCTACACTGGACCTTACTTTTTTAGAGAAATTCGCCGGGTGTTTCTAGAAAAGCAGTGGACGCTTACCCTACCGGTGCATTTGGTCCATGCTCCAAGTTTTTAATTGAGTCCGAGTTGCTCATTACTTTTGTTACTTTGTATGTATTATTTTGGGCATTTTATGTTCTTTGTTGTGTTTGTCTAGTTATTGTCCCTGGTTAACATCCTTTTGTTAAAAGTTTGGTTGCCCACTAAATCGAAAATTGTCACCCTACCCCTAACACATTTACTTAAATACGAATAAAATGCAGCATTTTGCCATATAAACCATGTAAAACGACATTTTGGGCATATTTGTTTAAGGAATAGATGTCTTCAATATATGCTTATTTTAAGAACACATTCTCTGGTGACAACGCTGACCTTATCTTTCAATGTCGAACGTTTCGAATTACATATTTTCTTTAATTTCAGGTGAAATTGTCATTTTTTCACATACTGTGCTTTAATAATAAAAAATAATAATAATTAATAAAAAAATTAAACGTTAATTTTTACAATGGTTTGTTTTGCTTTCAAAGTTTTGAAATAATCTGAAATTTTGAATAGTTCAACTATAAACTTTGCCCCAATGTGAACGAAAATGACCATTTAAAAAACATACAAAAACAGTTCACATTAAGTATTTAAATGAGAATATGTTAATTTTTTTTTAAATATTGTTTAGCATAAGGTTGTACAATACGTTTAGGTAATTTCTGGACATTTGGTCTCATTTCGTTAAAATGAAGCTGTTTTGAGGCAGTCCGCACAGAAATTTTAAGTGTTTTGTCAAAAAAGTGCTTATTTTTCAAATCCTTGGTGTGTGGAGGTTCAAGTCATTTATAAGTAATTTAGTGATTATTGTTATAAAATCCTGTAGCCATGGTGACATACTGAAAACAATATTACCGAGTTTTAGTTTAGTACAAATCAAGGGTGCCTTTCCAAATAAAAGCCAAATACTATGTGTTATAAAATATCAGGCACTTATACACTACCAAAGGATGAAAGGATGCATTGAGTAGATGGAAAAAGGGTAAAAATAATGAAAACCCTTTTTCGATTCATTCTCTCGCAATTTTAGTTCCAAAAGTTCGTGCGAAATATGGTATTTTGAAAATCAGCCATCTGATGCTGAGGAGAGAACCTAATACGGCAGGGGACTGAAACGTTCCGGATACCATTCTTCCTTTAAATTACACCTGTTTACCATTACATATATTACATCTGTCTATGTTTAAATGATTAACTACATTTAAAAAATATATCCACCAAATTTCAACTTTTAATTTTCAGTGTTACGAAATTTGAAAGTGCTTAATATCTCTAAATCATAATTCCCCAATTTTTTTTTACAATGTTAATATACTACAAGTTTGAGTTTTCTCTGTATATATGAATACGTTTTGAGAATGTAGCGGAGGCAATTTTCAAATAAAAGGACATGGATTATTTATTACCTTGGTACGTTTGATAGATACTTTACTGAATAAATAAACTGTATCATACAAATGCTTGTTTTAAATATGGTATTTCGAAGACTTGACAACAACAGGCAAAATATTAGAAATTCTGAAATTCTTGAAACCAAACTTTTCGATTATATACCAATCATTACTCCACCTAAAACAACTTAGTGTCGGAAAAGATAGGATTGAGACGTTGTTTTCTTTTCTAACTGACCTAGATTAGCCAGGGTTTGTTTGCCGTAAATGAGCCGTTTATCTGTTTTATAGAGGTAAGGGTAATATTTCTATGTTTTGTGTTTTTTGAATAGTGAAAATTGTTTCTTTTGGTTTGAATGATTCTAAATTTGAGACTTTGTCGTCGAATGAATTATAGAAAAAATGTATTCTACCATTATAGAAAATTAGAAAATCCTATTTTCAAATTGCGACAAGTCCTTAAAATAACTTTTAAAAATAGAAACTGTGATACTGAAACATTAATGCTGAAGGGTTTACAACATGTGATTTAAAGCATCTTTTTGTAGGGTAGAGGCATGTGTTTGGGATTTAAATAAAAAAAAAACCGTAAGTGTGACCGCAATTTGATACAACTGGGGAGCTGAATCAACATTGAGCTGCATGATGAGACCTTTTTATTTCAGTTTAGTTTCTCAGAAGTGTTGATAGAATAAAAATGCAGAGATTTCGAATTATTGCCCCATCAAGGTTTCCGATTCGATTGCGACCATTTTCAAATCTGTACGACCTAATTTTGCGAATAAGGAAATGGATGTTGAAATTAACGCTTGGTCCCTCCAGAACTCCCCTCACAATCCTTCCTCGAAAAGGATGCTGCAGGATTTGTTAGAACATGAAAGTATTTCATTTGTGACAAAAAATCTTTGAGATGTTTCTTATTATAATTTACAATTTTGTATTCGAATGTTGAAAAAGCGAAAAAGGAAAAAAAGACAACTTGAGCACAGTAAGTTCAAAACCTTTATTTGAATTACGTTAAAGATATGATAATCGACCAAAAAGTTTGCCTGACAAAATATTTCCATAAATTTAAGTCATAAATGAAGAAAACCGATCCAGTAACAGCTTGTGGAATGAACTTTGAAATAGGTATGATCTTTGACACATAGTTTTTCCGGCCGGCATTTTTCTCAAAGTATCATCAGTTCAAACGTTTGTACCAAATGACCAACGACTCCAATAACAATGAAAGTTGTATATTTAGAAATACAAATGTCTCAACTTCAATTATATATATTTTCATTGTCATGCAAGGGATTGCTAACCATTTCCTAATATGTTAAATTTGACCCAAATTGAAAAGTTTGCCCTCGCAAGAATATCGGTAAAACGCACTACCGACCTCCACACAATAGGTATATTGGTTTTATCTTACGTATCTTATTAGACGGTAAATGATAATAATAAGGGAGTTATTTTTTTTTGTCAAGATTAGTTGGACATATGTTTTGCTCGCCGTTAAAAGTATAAGTTTTCGCTCGCTACACGGGTTTTCCATCCTGATTAATATAAATACGAAATTAATATTAAAATTTTGCTTTTTTTGCGTATTCTCAAAAGGAAATTGGAAAACTTCGTTGACTAATTATTTTCTAGACAAAATTCTACTAATTATGTAAAAATGACATAACATATTTTGCAGTCATTGATATTAAACCCAAGATAAGGCCACCATGATAAGAACGCTCATCAGTATATCTTTCATCCATGAACGAAAACAAGACCAAGAATACACACAAAACAACAAAACATAAAAAGGATAATTGAACAATGTTTACTCAACTAAAATATAGGATTATCGACCAGGTGCACCGGTCAAGTAGGCTTAAGCTGTTTTTTCAACATCACATACAAAAATAAATGAGCAACTCGGACTCCACTTAAAACTGAGTGCAATTTGTTATCCTGGTCTAAATGACTTTTTTCATAAATGTCAATAGATTAATGATATCGACCGTAAATCTTTTGAATTGATTGCGTTAGTTTAGTAACAATTATACCTATTTTCAATAGCTTATTTATAAAATTCTAAAGCTTATTTAAAAAATATTGGCTTCGACAGGCTAATGAGATAAAACCTTAATGACAATTCTGTTGTAAAATCGTAAGAGAAAGGAAACAGGTTTAGAGAGGAGGGTTCTTCAACAAATATTGTAAATAAATCATTGCAATTATATTTAACAAATGAACTGTCAATTGAAAATTTTATTAACTTTGTTGAGTTTGATTTTCTAACAAATCTTTATAGTACAGGGTTGACACAGGACGTTTTAAACTGAACATGATAATTTTGATTTTACCGTTGTAAACTTCACCTTTCTTTGCGGGAATATACAAGTATCTTTAGGCTTTGTCGTATACATTTCTTATTTTATTAGTACCTGTTGTGCATTTTATTCTTTTTGGTAGAAGGAGTTATCAGGGAGTATATGTGCAGCACGCTACAGAATGTTTATGGTCGTCCTCACAATTATATTGGCTGATATGAACTTCTTTTATTTAGAAAAAAACAATCTTCACTTTGATTTGACGTCTTACCAGATTGATCGAACTTGAAGCTTATCGGATATTTGTCTCTTACAATGACAAGTGTCGGTTGCGAAGGTGGACATTCCCAAACTTCCGGAGCACCTAATATCACTCGCCTGTTTTGTTTTCCTTTGTTTGTTTGTTTGTTTGTTTGTTTTTTTGGGCGGGCGATAGCTCATATTGCAAATGCTTTGTTTGCTTTGTCCACAAACTTGCTTTTTCTTATCTTCAGTCTTTGTATTTGATTAACGACGATATTGTTTCATACTTTAACATTTTGGACATGTCTATTGATTCTAATAACTCTGAATTGACCTCCTTTTTTATGCTTTGTATTTTTGCCCATGTTTACTACTATAAGTTTCATTTTTAATTTGTATGGTTGTTTTAACATTAGTAAGAACTAATTGAAATGACACGGAATTACTTAGGTTTGGTGGTTTGTATGGCATATTCATTTATTAGTTTATTTGTTTGAATACTTGTTGAGGTAGAATATTTCGAACATGGACGGAATATTACAATCACTGATCTTGAAGATAGGCCGAAAAAAACAAACATAATTAACGGAGTTATAGGTACAACATGCTCCTCCTTTCATCTGTGTGTGTGTGTGTGTGTGTGTGTGTGTGTGTGTGTGTGTGTGTGTGTGTGTGTGAGGTTTTGCTATTTCCTATAGCTTTTTTCTGATGGAAAGAGTAATAAAGGGAACCAGAATTTGAGGTTAATCAAAAGAATACATTTCAAAGATAAAGAGTAGACAGTGAAAATGAACAGCAAAGAACATGAAGCAACCAAAATGCATGCACAAAGACACAAACGTAAATGAACAACCCGGACTCCAGTAAAAAGCTTGGAGTATGATACATTTTACTCGAACAAATGGGAGCATGGTACGTAATATTTAATAAAATATTCTACAAGATGAAAACTTTGATCCGGTTTTCTTTCTACTTGCACAACAACAAAATTTGTTAAAATTGATAACATTGAAACATTCATTCATGAAATTGCTAAAAACAAATAACAACACTAACTTAAATTAATATCTGAGTACATGTTAAGCATAAAATACAAACAGATATTAAAATGCATTATAAAGCATCATCTTTGAAACGCTTTCCAATATGAACTGGTGTCTGTCTGACTCAAGGTAGATTGGATAAAATCCTTGGCCATTGTGCCTGAATTTTGTGTTAGGATACATTAAAAGAGTATCGACCATCATCTTCTAGATTTAATATAAAAGACTTCATTGTCGTATCGATGTCCAAGTTTATCTGAAGACAGATGCGTTATTGACTTTTGAAAAAAAACATTTTTCATTTTCATTCTAATATTTGTTGAATCATGGTAGTTTATCATATTGCTACATTCATACCTTAATCCTATCAGTAAAACAGAGTATAATGAAATATTGTTTCATTAATTTCTACTGATGATGCTCAGGCAGGACTTTATGTAATTAGTAGGAAATAATAAAACCATTTACCAAAGTGTACGGTTCATTATTTATATTGAGGTTACTAAGAGGCGCGAGCTCTAAAAGCCAGAAATCCAGGATGTGTGTTTAAGAAGTTATTTCTTAAAACGGCAGCTGAGTTTAGATTTTGTAATTGTTAATAACTGATAACTACATACTTTCGAAGACGCGACATCGATTTTCATGGCAAATGATTCGTTATACTGACAACGAGATTAAAACATTTAAAGCATGATTATCATCCTTCAAATCTTAATTATAGGTCTCGGCTAACATTTAAAGTTCATTGTGTTTCGAGAAAAAAAGTGTGATGTATATGTATCAGATAAGAAGATCGTTTAGCAATCTGTAGTTCGTGAACAAAAATTCAGGAGTCAGAATGATGATATTCTTGTTCCAAAACAGGAAATCATCGTTGATTTTGTTTCTGTTCAATAAAAGAGGAGATTTTCAAACAGCTCTCTAATATATACTGAATATTACATGTCACAATCTGTATCACATGCTGTATCACCCGAGACTCCTATATCACCCCAAGGGCCACCGGATGATATAATTCGAGGGTTGATACAGCATGTAATACAGATTTGAACATGTCATGTTCATTATATCATATAATTTAATGTAATTTAAATATGGTATGTGAAGGGTTGTGATATAGGGTATGCGACATAGAACTAGGGGTGTGAAATAGTGTATGTAATATAGGTCTAGGGGTACGATATCAGGTATGCGATATAGGACTAGGGATGTGATATAGTGTATGTGATATAGGTCTAGAGGTGTGATAAAGGGTATGCGACATAGGTCTAGAGGTGTGACATAGAGTATGCGATATAGGGTAGACGATGTAGGGTTTTATCAAACACTTACAATACATAAGCAAAAAAGTTATATTTTAATCAAAATATATGATACATACAAATATCTAAAAAACCTTATAAAATATATATCGATTGATATTTAATTAATATTACTGTCAAAAATCATAATTGTCGTACATTTTATCTACAAATTCTGTAATATTGTGAAAAATTTCGAGAGATTTGAGTAAAATCCAATTGTCATATTGTTGGGTTCAAGATATAAGTGGGCTTTCCTGCTTTAGACTTTTGCCTGGTGTCAGTTCAGTAATATTGTTGTTGCCGTGCTTTTGCTAAAGATTTCATGAATTTTGCTTATTATTATTTATATATTAATAAAGTCCAATGTGATTTGAAAAATATTTTCAACAAATATTTTAAATGACTAGATATTTATATATCCTTCCTTTAAGCTGTAAACATCTTATCAGTTATCATTGTAATGTTCCCCTTTGCTTGGTATATATATTCATTCGGAAAATAAATTACACCGCAGGATATAACTGATTACACTCTTTCTTATCACGTACCTGTTCAAAACGATTTAACTGATAAAAGGAATAAAATTTAATTTACATGCATATGGTATTGTATTTTACATGTTCATTTGACTACAGATATTGATAAGAGCGTGGAGCGGAGAACTTGAATGAAAATGTACCGATGTATCAATTCCACTATGTGGTGTCGAATAGGCGTTTCTTGTAGAGCGTTACATTTGCACAGAGGTGGTCAATACCATCTTCCTTTTTTAATATAAAGTCAAAATGAACCAAATGTAGTGATAAAAATGTGAGTGTAATATGAAAAGAACATAATAAATAATAAAATACAAATAAGGATTAATTTTAACAAATTTTTGTGGAATGAAAGAACTACATGCATATATAATTCAACAAAAATGGTCCAAACAATTTTGAGAAAAAAATGATGAATTGTTTTCTGTGTTCTTCATGCTAATTTACAATTTTCTAAACATAGTTCAAATGTATTGATACGAAATAACTCGTGAATAAAGTCTTGATGTAAATTTTACACCACACTTACGAACGAAAATTGTGTGCAGTAATTTTTAATTCAAAATGACATTTAACAAAAGTGAACACGCCACGATTTCACATGGCATATGGTTCATAAAAGTTTTAAAGGAGCTTTAAGCTTTTTTGCAAGACCAGCAAACTGAATAGTTCAAATAAATAACACTGGGTAACATATATATTCAAATGAATTTAGAAGAATGGGTTTTAAAAGAACTTAAATGAAGAGAATTGTAAAAACGTAAAAAGAATATATCGCAGGTCAAAATGTGGCATATTCCACTTTATAAATATAGGGAAATTTACTTAAATGCTAACTCTAAAAGTCAACATTCCATAAAAAAAACCAATGCAAGTGGTAGAACATTGACACCACAGTTAGTCTTATTTTGCACAATAATAAAGAGTACATTTGCTAATTATATATCAAAATTTACTCCAATCATGTATGATCATCCATTTGAACTTGGACCGACTCTTTATATAGGGTAATACTTGTAAAAAATTTGTTGAAATTTTAGATTGGATATTGCTGTTTTCTGTCAATATACATTTGGCAAACTAACAAAACAGATAAAATGATCGTCGTCAAAATATTTCTTATAAACCTTCCTGGTTAAGACTCCAATTGTTAACAAAAACAAAGAAGTTTAAAATGGCGTTAGTGTCAAACAGAAATCAAGTAGGGTTAGAAAACACCAGCACCATCGTCGGAGTTCCAGACAATCCTTTGGCAAGACTTATGTATTACTTACACTGTATGTGCTCAGTACTTAGCTTAAACGAACCTGGTATTAATCGCCTTACCAACTATAAGAGTTATTTTCTTCTGAATGAAGAGGAAAAAGTTTCACTTCTTCTTTTCTGTGCAAAATTGAATCCGATCACTCTAACGGGACAGTGTTTAATCAACAACGAAAAAATTCGTGCTACAGCAGGACGAGACAATGAATTTTATAATGTAAATAACCAATCGATGACGTTTGCAGCATCAGAATCCGTGGTTGTTGGAGAAAAATATGTGACCGTTAGAAAATTAATGGTTTACAATTCCTCGTGGCTGAATCAATACTACCTTGAACCGATGCAATACTTTCTTCAAAATGTGGACGGGAATGAGGTACATATGAATTCCACAGATCAAACCACTGGTTTTCAGCTTAATGTGCCAGCCATTGACTATAACACAAGATATACGCGACCTTTATACTGTCGACAGGAATCAGAGACATGTTGGTGCACCATTCTGTAATACTGTCGCTAAATGTGTTGATTACGTATGTTATAAAGTACTTAGTGAGACGTTAGCTTGATCATTGCTGAATCTGTATTAGAAGCAAAGTTGCGTACTTTTCTAAGCAAATAGTAATGATATCACAAAAGCTCTTATTGTCTGTGGTTATAACATAATTCGCTACTTTTTGTCGCCAGGAACTTACTTAACTCCAAAATATCTAGAAAAGATTCATTCATTCGTAAAACAGTTTTGGTTCATTTGATTTCTATTGTAAAATTCAAAACAAACAAAAAATAAACGCAAACTGATTTTTGGATTCGTATATGTGCTCGCAAACATTCTACACTTGTTATTGTTCTTCCAAAGTCAAGATCTAGGACGCACATACATACACATAAAATTGTCAATATAATGAATGACAGAAGAAAACCTTCTGAAACGCTTGTATACAAAACATACTTCTCAAAATATTTCAATATTTCAATATATATATGAAAATATTGTATTGGGGATACATTCTTTTATCTAATTTAGGATTTTTTTAAATGCACAGGAAAGCAAATGTATACTTTACCGCAAAATATATTTAAACTTCTTCCTTTACATCGTTATGAGATCCTCCTAATGTTTGATTTATAAGCTTATTGTATAAATAGAAAATATTTTAATTTTTCTACGTACTTATGGGTCGAGGATATGGCCCTAAACATAACTCTTTTTTTCACTTGACATATGTTCCATCATAAAACCAAGATGGGGGACCTCCTCAAGATCTCAAATGAATGGTTTTAACAAAATAACCGAACTGATGAAATATAGTCAGTAGTCATATTAATAGTACAAACGAAAGTCAGTATAGCACATGGCAATAAACAAACAGATGGGTAGGAGAGGGCCAAAATTAGTGCCATTGCAGTGATGATACTTTGCTAAACATTGTCCATAGCTCCAAAAGTAAGACAATCATTTTACGAGTTTAATGGATCAATTTAACACGTGACTGATAATGGACTACTTAAAGGTGATTCGATTAAACATAGTTGCGAAAAATTACCGACTGAATGAGACTAAATTTGACATGGATATTTTGAATGTACCATTTCAATTTTTGAACTTGGTGAATCACAAAAAAAATCATGAAAAACTGTTATGAAAAATCTACATGGCTTTGACCATTTCGGCTGTATGAAAATATAGCCCTTAGTAGTTTCACATTTTAAGTATATTTTTCTTTTGTTGTTTCGCCGACAGAAAAAAACAAGGATTGTCACTGAATGTGTAAAACACTGAAACAAACCAGATTAAACAATTAGATAGCCAGTCTGTAATTAGCAGCGTTGGAAATATATTTTCAAAGGTTCTTTTGTTTTATTATTCATGACACACGTGATTCTCTCTTTATTGATATTTCAACACATATCTTACTATCACAAAAACTCGTGTGTTTAAAAAATATATACTTGTGTTCAACATTCTAAGAAAAAGCTTTCAAGTAGTATTGTTTAATACAAAAGTTGTTGTTGGTATTATTCTACAGATGCCATTACAAAGTTCTATATAAAGGTAACCGAACCTTCTACAAAATATTGCCATTGTATAACATCATAATTTTTTTGAAACTTTTGAAACTTTTTACTGATGGCGATTTTATGCTTTTCCTTTGTATTGAAATATACCGGAAATAATTAACCGTGATGGAAGTGGGGGTCTAGCGGGCTATGCAACCTGGTTGAACCCACCTTTCATTTTGAAATGCTTCTTGTACCAAGTCAGGACCATTGCGGTAGTTTTTCATCTTTCCGGTTTTTACCCTGATATTGTCATTTGCAATACGGACTTTCTTTTGACTATGGTTTTTACAATACTGCCAATCAGTTCGGTTATTTTGTCATTGTCTTACATTATAGGTAGGGATATGTGTGTTCAAAAGAAGATCTATGGCAGAAAACTTTGTAAATCGTTTGCAATATTTTTTAAATAACATATCTTGACCTGTTATTTTTACTGTGTTTTTGTTCTTCATAATTTGATAATTGATTATCTTATAATTAATGCATACTTGAAATTTTTTATATATTTGTTCTTTTTAGTCTTTTTGAAAAAACAAATATTACTTATTCATTGTTCGTTTTTTTTTTCTTCTTTCTTTTTTTTTTGTTGTTTTGTTTTTTGTTATTTATTTGTTTTTGTTTTGTTTCTGTTTTGTTTTTGTTTGTTTGTTTTTAGTTTTTTTTCAGTTTTTAACTTTTTTACGTGAATTAAGCTTAGAAGTGCATGGACAAATAAATAAAATATCATTTTTATTACCATGACAATAAAGGTGAACAACAACTTGTAAAAATCTATTACGTTACAAAATTAGTCCTTGATAATGGGCCAATATAACAATAAAATACTAAAAGAACAAATGTTCACATGTTTACAAGCGGGTTTGATGCTTAAAGAGAAAATTCAATGATTTGTATATAAATTTCAACATTAATAACATCGTTAAAATATAAAAATGTCCTTAAAGACATTTGTAGTCACACCTTTGATACGTTTTCCAATATAAACTGGTATATGTCTGACTCAAGGAATCTTGGATATGAATCTTTGGCCATTAAAGCTTGGATTTTGTGTTGAGACACATTAAAAGAGTCTCGGTTGAGATTTTCAAGATTTGATATAGTTTCCATTCTCGTGTCGGCGTCCAGGTTAATCTGAAAACATATATATTATTGACTTATGACGTACATCATTTTCATGTAGGGAATACAGTCAGAGCAGCTTGTCTTATATTTTACAATATTGTATAATTATTGAATGTAAAACCAAAACAAATGAAATCATATTCGGTTGATAAGTATGGTTCATGTAGTGGCCTGAAATACACAACTATTAAACACTTGTTATATTTTCTAAAGTTCTAAAGACATAATAGAGAGGTCAAAATCTCTCTCACACACACACATATATATATAGATGGTAACAAAAGGAATACTATAGGATTATTTTGCTTTGTGACATGATCGATATGTTAAAAGGTACAATAGGTACATGTACGATATAGCTACGACTTTTTATCGTCAGACTTACAAATTATTTTAATATTCGCCATGCCTTATAACTCTTTTCAATGCATACTGAACTAATCCTACTAATGGATTTCAAATAGCAATGTCATTTTATTTTGATACAGCCCATCCTTTCAGGTTTTTTAATTGGTCACCCTTTATAATCTAAATATTTTCATTTATTTCATGTGCTTATTTATGTTATATTGTGTTTTGATGACTGTTTACAACATTTCAGAGTGAGTCGACAACATAGGTATCTTACCTCTCTCGGAGCTTTCGCCACAACGAACTCATTACAAATTTTCTGTGCCAAAACAGCCATGCAAGTTTCGTTGCAATTTTTGAAGTCTTCACATGCAATCCAGAATTCTAAATTCTCCTCACTAAATTCAGATCTTAGAAATCCAAGAAATATTTCCAATCCATCTGCAAATAAATAGAATTTTTCAACTTATTTAATGTATTTTTACCAGAAGTGCTAGTCACTTACTCACTTCTTGCATTCAATTTTTCATCTTAAGATATTTGTAGTAATATCAATAAATATTCTATAACGCATGAAGCTGTATCGCTCACTGAGCCCGTGGTTTACAAAAATGATGTATTTTTTTCACAACATCAATATGGTATATACGGAATTGTACGAAGTGCTACGTTGAGGAAGCATATAGGATTTTCAAACCTTATGTTTAGTTTTATATGTTTATATCATTTGCCATCTCATGTGTAGAGGTGCATTTGCTATTTCACATTGTCAGAGTCAATACTAAACACCACCTGTATAGAACTTCTCTGATTCTAAAGGAATATGTTGTGGTTGGAAGTTTTACACTGACTACGAACAAGAAAACTGCAATATCGTAAGTCATTCACATAAGATTTCTTTTATGAGCAACTCGGCGAGTGTTTTCTAGAAAAAAAAAACGCGGTTACACTACCAATGAACCTGGACAACACTTCCAGATTTTACTGGAGTCCAGATTGCTCATTTTATTTCTATCTATGTGTTGTTTTTTTTTTTTGCTATTTCTCGTCTGTTGATGTGTGAGTCTTTTTGTCTAGTCAATATTCCTGGATAATGATTATTTTTGTTTATGTGTTTACCATTCGACTCCTGGTTCCTTGATTTCCCTTTCAGTCATGAAAAGTTATCTGGTTACATGTATTACCAGTTTCGACCTTTAAACTGGTGTAATTCTAAAAGTTTTAAACATTTCCTTTAACATGCATTACTTTTTCGTACGCTTACTTTTGTCTTTCAAAAGATCGTCAAGTGAGTTTTTCCACTGCAAAGCTTGGTCGTACGTTGTTGAACTAAAGATGGATATGGTGTTTTCTGTATCGACTGCTGAATCTGTATTCTGTCGACGTAAGAACTGGAACCGCCTTCTCATGTTTTTGGCACTTCAAAACAAAAGAAAATAGATAATCTGAATCTAAATTACTATGGTCAATGTATCCTAATAATACAGACACTAATACATTCAATTATCAACCAATACAACCATTAGTAGTAAAGATATGGCAAACATTTTTCAAGGCGAAAATGATGATGTTAAGATTTTTCCATTTTTTTTTAAATTGCATAACTGAGATGAAAAAGATAATACATGATTTGTTACTGGAAAAAATATTTTAATCAGATATTTTGGGGAAAACTGAATGCTTACATGTTCAGAGCAAGAAACTAAAGAATGATTTTTCTACTGGTAAAAGAATATTTTGATCAGATATTGGGGAGAAAAGCTGAAAGCCTACATGTCCAGAACAAGATAATATAGAAAGTAAACGATCTTTTCACTGGTAAAAAATGTTTTGTTCAGATATTAGGGAAAAAAGCTAAAAGCCTACATGTTTAGAGCTTTTGATCTGGGTTGTAAATTGTTGTTTAAGTACTCTTCATTTTCTGATACTGTAACATCGACTGAGAACGTCTTATGAAATTTTCTTTGTTTTCCGTCGTCTGATTCGGTACTCCCGAATAATCTTTGATGGAGCAACATATCCATTGCTCGACTCTCCATCTGCAAAACAAAACATATATTGATTTGATGCACTTCCTTGAGGTCTTTAATTTTGAAATGAGTGAAAGTTTTAAGTAGGTCAATGAGTGCCAAGGCTACATCAGTTTTCAAAGACCCCGATGTAGCAAAAACATTGTCTACTATACATGACAAATATGTTGTCGTACCAGCAGACAAAGCCCAAAACAACATTGTCTTTATCTGCTAAACGTCTTATATCCGATGTTTATCATCAGAGGTAGACGTAGAAAATAATAGCAGTGATAAGACCTATACTGCTACCACTCTCTCCAAATAAGAGATTGTGGAAAACCATAATTCTGTGCTATCCTCTGTTGGTCTCTCTGCCAAGGACGATGATTGTGATTTACCGTCTATGTACTGGATTCCTAAACTTCACAAGAATCCATACAAACAACGTTTCATAGCTGGATCTGCAAAATGTACAACCAAACCTCAACGGGTCATAGTTTTCCTTTCCTCGTTTGTCTACCCCGGACTTGACTTTTTATGAGCAACTCGGCGGGTGTTTCTAGAAAAGCAGAGGACGCTCTCTCTACCGGTGCACAAAGTAACAAAAGTAACAAAAACAAATGAGCAAATATAAATGTACGCTTACCCTATCGGGGGCGCCTGCTCCATGCTCCCAGTTTTTAGTGGAGTCCGAGTTGCTCATTTTCTTTTGTTACTTTGTATGTATTATTTAAGTTACTTAATGTTCTTTGTTGTGTATGTCTGTTTTCCATATTTGGTCTTTGTCTATGGATTGTTTTTGATTTCCACGAGAACCTTTGTAAACTTGATTACTTTTTTGAAACGAACCTTATTATGTTTATTTCATGGTATTTTCATGTGAAGTTACTTCTTCTCGATAACAGTTGCTATGTTTTAATTATGTGCATTTTTATATCTCTATAGTCCTTTATTTCACAATGATTTATTTATTTAGTTATATATTGTCAGTGATTTTGGTCTCATTATCACTAAGATTGAATTCATATCAGTTATATGTTAGGAGGTCAACTCAGAAGTAATTCAATAATGTATGACCGCATAGTGACGAAAACATCAGACAAAACTTTTAGTTCTTAGGTGTTTCTTGTCTTTGTTACTTTATCTTGTTTATATCATCTAACCATTTTTTTCAAGCTCTTTGATTACACAGTTATATAAACACTTTCCTTGCCGTTACCCTTATGTAACCAAATATTGAGTTGAAATACGAGTTATATAATTTCGCTTCTAGATAAAATGTTACTGCTTATAATCTAATAACAAGTCTTGCATATTGATGAAAATATGAATCAATATTAAATTATATCTTATATAAGGTAAGTCAAACCCTAAATATATGAACTTACGGTATCTCTTACTTTATTCCCTTTTGAGTCCAAGAATAAAGCATGAGAAGGAATTTCGTTTTCGCAGCATGCACTCTGGCTTCTACGGAGTGGCCTCGTTATCATGCGCTTGAATTTTTGCTTTTTTGTTTCTTTTTCCTTTTTATTTAATACTGTGGTTTCTTCCACTGGCTGTGGACTTAAAAGTTCATATTCTGGAGCATCAACTGACGAATCACAATTAAAAGATAGTTCACTTTTGGACACAGGAGATCTTGATGACGTGCTTTCAAACGACATTTCCTTCATTTCGCTATTCTCGTGCTCAAATGAGAATTCAACAGTCTCGTCAAAACGAAAAGTCTCAAACTGTCCTTGCTCTCTCTTTTTATATAAAATCCTTTTTCTCCAACTTTCCTTTGCAGAAGCTTTATCCTTCATTGGTTCAGCTGAAACTGCACATTTGTTACTCATATCCTTAGCCAGTAATTCTGTCGGAGATCTTGCAGAGTCACGGTTAGAGGATAAAATCTCAAAGAGCGACGATCTATTAGGTGATTTCGGTGGTTTGTTTAGCACAGAGACTGGCTCTACTTTCGTTCTCTGATCATCAAACACTCCCTGAAAATAAATTAGATGTAACAAACATCGTTTCCGCGAGTGTTTAAGACCAGATGTATTTTTAATTAATGGATATGAATTATTATATACATAGAAATATCGTGCCAATCGATTCCTTGTAATTAGATAGATGTGTAACTATATATATAAGGCAATCCTTTTTCGTGAAAATTAATAATTTATCGAAGAATATTACATTACATTAAGAAAAGCACTACTTTTGTTGCAAGCTGATGTCTAAGCAACTGTAAAATCATTTTCCTTTGACAGAATGACAACAAGATATTACCAACAATAAAAAAGCAATAAAAGTCAGACTCATTATACATGCAGGTGTGGTAAGAAAGTTTTAGAGGTAACTATGCCTAACTTAACTTAGGTATGTTCCCGCTTTACATGTCAACTTTACTTTTAACAGGTGCTTTAACGAATAAAAATAATTTTGAATTGCATTACAACTAAGAGAAAGGGGCGATAAAAACACGTCTGAATGAACAACATGTCATAAATTGACATATAAAAACTATAAATTGAATTATATGCATGTACAGGCATTTGTTTTGACTTGCTTATTACTTGTTACTTGTTGTTTTTCAGAACATGTTTTTTTACATCCCCATTTTGGTTGTTTTATACCCGTAAGCATTTTGGTTGTTTTATACCTGTACATGCTTATAATTCAATTTATTTTAAAACCAAATTCATGAGAAGCTCTAAATTCAAAAATAGATTATGTACATGAAGTCTAAATGCAAAAAAAGGTTATATACAAGCAGTACTCAAAACCAAAAATCGAAAAAAGGAAGCCAAATCAAGCATCGAAAAAATTTACCAAGTGCAGCCCTTTTCACAAAAAATCGTAAGAGTAAAATTAGTCGTAAGTTGTGACGTCACGATACTTAACTCTATTATGACATCACAACTTACGACTAATTTTACGATTTTTTGTGAAAAGGACCGCTGGAAGGAAGCCTCTGTGAATTGACGATTTTGAATTTTATAATACTGAAAATTTTGGTTAACAATCTACGATGTAATTCGAGACAAAAAGGAATTTTCAAACAAAGAAAACTCTCAATTGTTATTTATTCAGTTTTTCAAATTGATTTGCAAGGCAGCGATTTAACAAAAATGCATTTGGATAAAACTTACAAAATACAAGTAAGTAAGGAGAAACATATATATAAAGATATTTAAATTGACTAATATTTTTTCTGAGTGTCGTTCATTTGCATAACAAAACATTCGTTATTTTAAATAAATTGTTTTCATATTTTTATTGTGTTTTAACGCGAATAATACTTTAACAACAAAAATGAATATGAATAATTTATCTTAATAGTCTAAGTTTATTCCATATAACTTTGAAAGCTAAGTTCGGATTGTATAATTCATTAAAAAGTTTGGTTTGATAAACATACGTATTGATTCATGTGTGATCTTAAAGATTGTCTGAGTCTGTGTTATACGAGAAACGTCCTACCCATCGTCGGTGTATTTAATTAACTCAAAGTCTGTATTATTTTGTTAACAGACATTTAAAAAAGATATTTGTAGCCATTTCTACAATATACTGTTTTGAAGACTTCGTTCTTCTTAAACCTCATACATAAACTGTTTCGTAATTATCAACCGTACTTTTACAGAAATGTGCAGTGAAGAAATTAAAAAAAAAACAGCTCTTAGATTTCGATACAAACTATCTTTATTTGATACATAATTTCGGTAGAACTTTATTGCTTCGATGAGTTTTGTATTCCACTTAGTTGTGTTTTAAAATGTAAAATTTGGGAGAAATAAGGACATTATAATGATAAATATGCATTTATACTCTGCAATGTGTGAAAGTATAAGAATACATTTACTTACCTATTTAAAAACATATATTGAATGTGTTTATCCACGGTTTGAAAGACTTTCTGAGAAAGTAGATTAAATCTTATCTTGAAAATGTAATGTTTCTTCACCAATGATAAAATGTAATGTCACATGTTTGCAAATCGTCTTAAAAGAAAAAAAAAGCTACTATCATGCAACCTTTTACTAAACTAATCTGATTGGTGATTTCCGAGAAATACAAAGCTGTAATTATTTGGAGTTATTTCTTTAATATCTCTTATTAAATAATATGGATTGGTATTGTCAGCTTCTAACAAAATGTCATTCTTAACAGAGACAGTATCTGATACAAGAGAAAAGTTGTAGAATTACTGCGTGCGAACTCCTTGGGAATTATCTTACTTTGACAGACCTTTGATTAATGTGGAAGTTATAAGGGGATTGTATCATATTAAACATTATCAATGAAATTAAAATCACGCTTTTTGGTAAATCTATTCATTTTTGACTAAGTATTTATAGTTTTTTTTTCCAATATAAAAAGCTTTAGACAGTTTGTGATGATTGTGAATATAAATAACATTTCCAAAGACAAGTACAGGACATGTAAAAAATTAAAACATATTTCTGTTCTCTTTTGTTTGTTTGTTGTTTTTGTTTGTTTTTTGCTTATACGTGCAGGAAATGCATTTTTCGTTTTCAATTTTGTGCACAGAAATCCTAGCTGAAAATCAGTGTATAAAGCTCAGTTTCTTTTTGTTTGTTTGTTTTATGAGTTTGTTTGTTTTTGTTTCTGTGCTAATGATGTTAATATAATTGCATGGAAATACATATAAAAGATTCAAGAACATAGAAAATGATCATCGGTCCCTTATCTTAGTCTTCAATCCAAAACAAAGCACCTTGAAATTCCATACATATGTAATCGTTGCCATAAAGAATTGAAAAAATGCCAACTTCCATCTTGACGGCTTACATAAACATATAACGAAAGTAGGTATGGAGTATATGTCGGAGAGCCAACAACCCCACCGGGATGAAATGTCAGCCAAAGGCCATCCTTTGGTCTTCGACGAACAAGGAGAAAACCTCATACTACAGAGCAGGCTGCATCTGGCCCCAAAACATCATTATAAACAGGTACAGCGAAATAGTTGCCCCTATATACTCAAGAAATATAAAAATAAAATAAAGGTGAAAACGAAAGAAGACATACAACGCCAAACATTCCAGACTTGGGACAGGCGCAAAAAAATGCAGCGTGGTTAAAGTACCTTGGCGTGATCATAATCTCCCCCCTTTAAGATCTGACCACTGTGGAAAAAATATTACACAATTAAACACACCTTGTAACAATGGAAATAAAGAAACTGAATATAAATTACACAAATGTTCAAACTAAGGAGTCTAACAATTAAATGACATGTCATGCCTAAAATTTCTTTTAAATATAATGTTTTAACTTCTTTGTTTTCTTTTGTCTTAGTTACCTCATTTATACCTACATGAGCATGTTTATGTTTTATTTATATCATATTTTGATTCTGTCATATATTTTTATCATTTTTTGGCAATTAATGCACCTGCCAACAATCACGCTATGTTGTTTGTCACCTTATAAAAAACTATCAATTATTATCGCCCGTTTTTTCGAAATAAAACAGATAATGGGAGACCGTTTTAGCATACAGTCCAATAGTAATTACTCGGGGCATTAAGAGTGTTAAATAATGGAAAAGTACATATGTAATTAAACGCAATAAAAAAAAACAAGATTCTAGCGGCAATCAAAAAAATGTAATCCAGGGACTAAGACCAGATATGGAAATAATTACACACAACAAAGAACATAAAATAACCAGTACAATACATACAAAGAAACACAAGTAAATGAACAACTCGAAATGCACTAGCCCCGTGCAGGTCCGGTGGAGGCTAAATTGCCCGACCTACCCATTTCTCCCTTTTAACTTGTGGCAATCATAATTTGTCGACCCTATTGTCCTTGTGTCCCGTCCCTTTTTCCATTTCATCATCATTTCATGTTCATTTTGCCATCCCTTTCATGTTCATCTCCCGAATATAGCTGAAATATTGCTGCTCGGGCGTTCAACCCTCACAATCAATCAATCAATCGAAATACACTAAAACCTAGGAGCATGGACCAGATGCACCGGTAGGATAAGCATCATCTGCTTTTCTAGAAACACCCACCGAGTTATTCATAAAAGGTCAAGTATACGGTAGATGAAAGAGAAAAGGGAAACAAGTTGACAAGTTGAACAAATCAGTTTTGCTGGTGCAGATGGACACACCGTAACGATCCACGTGTTCATGATGACGACCATAAAACTTCTGTAGTGATGACTTCCATCCTGTAGCAACATAACCCTGTTCCAAAAGCCTAACTGTAAGAATTCTAACTCGATAAAAAAAGTCTTTGTATTTACGGCAAGCTCTGGCATAACGTATGAGTTGTGATATGGAAACTTCATACGCAGGTGCTGCAGGGATGTTGCCACAAATGAAAGGAAAGTTGACTAAACGGAATGAAAAGTCATTACGTTTGTCGTATATTTTCATCAATAGTTTTCCGTTACCATCAATCTCTAAGTGTAGTTCAAGATATGAGTCTGCTTCACAGTATCTGTAGTATTCTTTATCTTAAATTACTTGGGATAGATGCGATGTATAAAATCTCCTAAACTAGGATAGTTTAACAATAATACGTCATCTATATAGCGGAAAATGGCATTGAAGGATTTAGCTAAAAGATGTTTTTTCTTTAGGATCAGTCAGTCTCATGAGAGTGAAGGAATGGGTCAACAAGTAGAGGAGCATAATCCGTTCCCATTGGAATGCCGACCATTTGTTGAAAACGCGTCCACCACACTAGATAAATGCGTTGTCGATAAAAAATTCCAGCATCTTCCGTATATTTTGGAGGTGATTTTGATTTTTTTTTACAAAGTATGTGGAATCTCTACCAAGAACTACATATTTGTATCTAGGTGTACCGTCTTTTTTTGGAGTAACAACGATGTATAATGTCTTTTAGTCCGGATTTTAACCGAGTAAAATCGAAGTACATGTATAAAGAGTTGAAAAATCATAGGTTTAAGTGTTATTGTATTTTAATAATAAACTTGAATTAATGGTTTCTAGGGGATCTTTCGAAATTTTCGGGAACAACAGTGAATTAATACCACTACGAGAGCGACATGTGTCGTGGTAGAACTGGGGGCACTTTATGACAGCTTTGAGTATAGAAGTTAAACATTTTGAAAAAGGTTTGGTGGTACATTTTGCAGATCCAGATATGTAGCGTTTTTGTATGGATTTGTATGGGGTTTAGGAATCCAGGGCATAGACGGTAGATCACAATAATCGTCTTTGTTATAGAGACCAAATAAGGATAGCACAGATTTATGGATTTCCAATTTAGGTCTTATTGCTGCTATAATTTTCTACGTCTACCTCTGATAAAAACATTAGATGTAACACGTTCTGCAGACAATAAAAATGTTCGTTTTGGGCTATATCTGCTGGTACTACAACATATTTGTCATGTATAGTAGACCATTTTTTGCAACGTTGGAGTCTTTGAAAACTAATGTAGCACTGTCACTCATTGGCCAATTTAAAACCTCCATACGTTTCAAAATTAAAGACCTCACAGACCTAACCCACTCTGACAGAGAACCAATGTCTTCTTGTTCTCATTTTATCCATTTTCTTGCGTAGTCTTCCACGGCATCCATAAGAACTTCAAAGTTATAATTCCAATATATTGAGCGTGGTTCATGGTACTTATAACTTTTAGAAAGGGCCTTATGAAGAGATTCGTTGTTTTCGATTATATTTAAATCTCCCGAAATGAGGTGATCGGAAGGACCGTACTTGAATGGAGAGTTTTTGGCAGAACAGTCAGTCTCGAGGTCCTGCAATAGCCTTTATGATTGAAAATTTCGGATGCAGTAGGTGAAGTATAGGAATATGAAACAACCGGTATTGATTTGTCTTTGAAATAAGGGGAATTCTGTTCGTGACGTTTTTGTGATGAATAATGTTAGCCAAATAAATTGCACTTATACCTTTGTTGACAAACCAAAGGCACAGACAACTTTACCCTTCAATTTTGATGAATGCAAAACATGACTACATTGACATTCAGTAAGACCTACATCCTTTTACTTTCAACGTTTATGTTCTGTAATATATGTTTGCCTGAAATTTATAGTGAAAACCAAAGAATCAAGCTTGTGTAAATTATGTGTATCTTTCTAACTAAATATGTCTTAATCCATATCTTGATGGTAACGCGTTCCGACAATTAAGCATAAAAACGTGCATTTTGTAACTGGTATCATGAATATAAAATGATATGTGAACGCCTAAGATTGTAATCGTGAATTTTAGTGAATATCAAGTTTCCTTAAACTAAATATTCGTTTTGTTTTGTTTTGTTTTTTGTTTTGTTTTGTTTTGTTTTGTTTTTTAAATTTTGAGTCACTGATGGTATATTACGTTATATTCATATAAAGAGGGACAGATTCAAAAATTGCCTCTTTGAGCTGAATACTTCAATTCCAGATTATAAGTATTATTTAAAATGTGACTTCTCAATTTCCTTGCCAAGAAACAAACACACTTATCCACTCCGTGTTACTAGTTGTAATTATTATGTATTCATATCATATTTACGTTGTTATCAATTTTGCTCTCTGTACCATTGTTATATGGTGTTTGAGTATGAAGATATATAATTCATACATGATCCCTGAAATCCCATAATGTGTAATGCAATAGAACTTATGACGTCATTAATCGGAAGAAACATCGAGAAAAATATTTGATTTTTTAATACAGCTGCGTCTTATGACTAGGCTGAAGCTTATGATTCGTGATTCATGCATATCAAAGAGTGATCAAGGGGACCAAGATTCTAGAAGAACTCAAAAGAATGTAAACCAGGTACCAAGACCAGGCATGGAAAACAGACACACAACAAAGAATATAAAACAACCTAAAAATACGCACAAAAAAAGCTAATGAGCAAACTCAGCTAAAAACTGGGAGCATGCACCAGGTGTAACGGCAGGGTAAGCGTCCTCTGCCTTTCTAGAAACAACCGCTGATTTGCTCATAAAAAGTCAAGTCCATGGTAGATGAAAGAGAAACGAATATCTGACACGTTGAATAAGGCAGTTCTCATGGTGCAGATGGATACACTGTAATGATCTTCAAGTTCATAATGACTACCGTAAAACTTATGTCGTGATGATTTCAATCTTGTAACAGCATAACCATGTTCCAGAAGCCTAATTGAAAGAAGTCTAGCGCGGTACAAAAATTCTGCGTAGTTAAGGCAAGCTATGGCTTAATATATGTCTGTTGTGAGTGTGTGTCTGTTTTCCATGTCTAGTATTTGTCATTGGATTACATTCTTTTAATTTTCGCTAGAATCTTGATTCCCTTGATCACTCTTTTATTGGAAATCCTTCAGTATTCGACAATAAGAGTGCAGATGAAACTTGGTAAGTGGAGATAATAACACTAACAGCTTGGTATTGTTCTATTATAAAAACAAATATGTGAAAGTTTCAAGCCACAATCATTACACTGTAAACAGCCAAAGGTTATTTCACAATATGAAGCAGATTAAAGAAAATCGAAACAGGAACAGTTGTTATTAAGACGTAACAAATGTATTTGTATAGTTTAACTGATTAACTTTAGATACAATGATTCACCCCTACCTGATTTTAAACCTATATTTAAAATATAATGGCCGACACCAGTGAATATAAGTCAATACAAGTTGCACTTGTTGTAATAAAAAGTAGCAGAAAACATTTCTTTTCAATTAATTTTTTTTTCAAACAGAGCATTTTTTGATCAAAATTAATGTTTCCTTTGACCTATCGGATCCCAATTTTCATTTTGTCCTGAGACATAATGGAACATTGCTGCCTGCTCGATAAAACCAACTAATAATTCTGATATTGGAAATGTTAGTCTTTGATGTTACTTTGATGATACAGAATCTCTCTGGCCAGAAACTGATTGTTTTCTATTGGTTAAATTACATTCTAAAAATTAATGTCATTTTAAAACAATACATAGCTATTTGATGAATTACTAATAAAAGCAATAAACCACAGTACATTTCATCAAAATCTTTCATCTGACCTCGGATAAGGTTTTTGATTAATTAAAATTGTATCCCATAAATACGTCAAATTTTCAATAAATCTTTTGAGCCTTTCAAGATTCAATTACTTAGATTACAGTTTCAAAAAGACTAATTGTTTATGTTTGTATGTATGGAAGATCCCTAATTTATTGGAAAACCAAACTTTAATTCCCACCATCTGCTTTGTTGAATGATAATTTCTACTGTATCGTGCATTCAAGAATTCCGCCAGCATTATATATCTTTCTTTGTATAACACATATTTCTACGCTTCAAAATGTGTTTCCTATCTGTACGTTGTCAAAAGTTTTTTTGTTTTTTTTTTTTGTTTTTTTGGTTTGGTTTTGGTTTGGTTTGGTTTGGTTTTTGTTTTTTTTATTGTTTTTTATTTATATTTTTTTTCATTTTTTTTAAATTTTGTTGTTGTCGTTATTGTTTTTTTTGTTTTGTTAGTTTGTATTTGTGCTGTTTTGTCTTGCTTTTTGTTTGTTTGTTTTTGATTGTTAGTTTTGATCGCTCGTTTCACTATGTTTTGTTTTGCTTTCTATTTTTTTGTCATAAAATAGTTAATTGGGGCGTTACCATGTAATACCGTCATTGTTCTTTTTTATTTTATTATTTGTCACTGATTGGTCAATAATCGGGTATACCGTTCTAATGTCAGGTATGTGTGATTAATATAAAAATAAACTTTTTTTTGTATATACATTTTTATGTATATATGCTATTCCTTAACGGAGAACATTGTTTTTTTTTCGGCTCTTTTCAGTCGTTGTCAATAAAACGATTTTCGAACGTAGGCTTGTTTATGTGCATTTATTGTATAGAACTATGTCTTTCCACTCCGTTTTTTCAATGAATATTTCTGATCCTTATTTATATATGTCCTTATATTTAATATAAAACCAACTTAATGTTCTCATTACATGTGTAAAACAATGAAGTTATTTTTTTCATGTACTTAGTTTTTCTTACTTTGTTTTAGCTCAAGTACTGTAACATATTGAACCTTAAAGATTCTTTAATGAGAATTGTATTTTCGTCAGTATTGTTCTGAATTTTTCCTTGTAGTACAGGGTTCCGGGATGAAATGTTTATCATGATCTTAAATCATGTTTGTTTTTTGTTTTTGTTTTTGTTTTTATTTTGTTTTTTGTTGTTTTTTTTTTGTTGTATTTTGTTTTGTTTTGTTTTTGGGGGTTTTTTGGGGTTTTTTGTTGTTGGGGGCTCAATGACAACGTAATTAAAATTTTACAACACCCATCGATCTAACCCAATGACAAGGCAAAGATGCACTTGTCTAACCCGATGTACATCATAAACTTTGCAGTATAATTACGAAATTTCAAAACCCTAAGACTGGGGCACTCTTCCCTGTCTTGCACTTAGTGGAACTTCTCGGTGCTGGATTTGTTTGTCTTACATTTTCGAAATTTATTTTGTTTTTAGTATTTCTTGTTTTCTTTTATTCAAACCTTGTTGTTGAGAGATTACTCCTTGAAACAAGTGTACGGCATTCCTTAATTTCCATTGTTAATATGAGTGGTATCAGTGTATTTATTATAAATAAGACAAAAACTAGCATGAGTTTAACTAACATCTAGAAACTGCTATCTTTTACCTGAACATTCAATATCTGAGGCGTAATCGAATGTGATTGCTTTTGTATGCTCTGAAAAGAACAATCGTTTTCCAAAATAGTTTTTTTTTTTTTTTTTTTTTTTTGGTTTTAAAGAACCTTCATCGCCTTATGTTACATGCAACTCTACTTCCATTGATTAACCAACAAAATATTATTCAAAAAAGGGCTTATGCAACATGTTACCGATCAAGATGTAGTGACATTATAACGATTAATTCGCTACTAGGGGGAGACATGTCATACTCGGTCACTTTCGAATTTGAATTTGAAATTCTACAGCGCTTTTTGACGATCCCGTCATGTTAAATTTCATTTACCGTTTGGGCATTGTTTTGTTATTATGAGAACCGTTTTCAAAACTCGACAGAAGAAGAAGACGTGGAAATCCAAAGGAAACCGAGAAAACCAAAATGAGAAAACTACACAATTCAACTAAGCGTAAGCACCGTGCAAAGTGCATATTCCATTTACAGCATTTTTTGTTGACTATAACATAAGAATCCAAGACCAGAGGATTAGTAATGAAGAGAGAATGAGTAGATAATTTTAGACCAATTAGTGTTGGTACAAATTGTATGTAAGTATTCCGCGGTTTTTAACTGATTTTGAGATAATTATTTAGGTCAATTCAAAAATAAGTGATTCTTATGAAATGTTTGAAAACCGCTTTGTCATTTTCCAATCAAATCGAAAGTTCCAAAACAAAAGAGATTTCTTTAGATAATGTCCTCTGCTGAAGTTGATCTATTTTAATAATTTTAATTGTTTCATTCTTAACACCATTATCCTTATTATTATTATTATTATTGTCATCATTAATATTTCACCTAATTGCAATAACGAGTGACTTGTATGGACTTAACCATAGCACATTTTCAATTTTCTTCTCTGGTTACTCGATCATTATGTGGATAAGTTCATTGTGGTGGCCGTAGATAATACGGTTTATCGCTATTTTAGATAAACCAATTTAATGAAAGCTAACGTTACGGAAATTCGTTTCTCTTCCGGATTGATTCCAAACCCCCAAATTTATACGTCACAAAGCGTATCACCATAGCAAGCACATGTTCATTGATTCAAATCACATCGAAAAAAACGTCGACAATTTGAAGTTTGGCAAAACATCCACATCATGAAACCTCAGAAAAGAAAAAGAAACCCCCAAAGAAGGTCGCTTCAACTGCAGAACCACAACAGGAGGCCCATAGACGGCAAATGACAGCTTCATCAAATTCGCAGTCACAGAGGAATCAGCAATGCTTCAACCCGGACAAAACAGTTGCCCCACAGCAATCACCTCCCATTGTTGGACCAACTACAAACAAGGATGTAAATGCTGACAGCTCGACACTCTCGGCACCATCCAGGACAGGATCTCTGGCGACAGCGGAACCAGCCCCTGCACATGATGTTGGTCACAGCCCGCCGCCGAAGAACCACCAGTACCCCACGCCCAGCTCCAGTGAGATAGCTTCCCAACAAAACAATGGTTGGTTGACCCTTAATTTCGACACGTACAAGACTCCCGAATCAAATGACTCTGGGGGTCAAACTCAAAATATTAACACGAGTCTCAATTCAAACCATATGCCAATCCCGATTACAAGCGTTTTTGATCCGATCTCATCTCATATCCCATTGAAAATAAAAGAAAAGGCTTGGAGCGGAGCATATATTGATTTAAGTCTTCTCCTTAAGCCCAGCAAAAAACTCACAAGGGGGGCAATTTCTATGGTGATCTTTCAATCCGAGGCGGTATGTTGTCCGGGACTAAAACAGTCATCTCAGCCCATTAAAAATATCCATGTCTAGTTTTCAGCATTCATGATATATGCTAGTATTATGCTAGAAAAATGGCCTGATAAAGGATCAGAGTTCTTTAAATACATGGACACAGTAGCCAGGGGTGTTAACAGATGGTTGGTCCAATATGATGAGCAATTTAGATTGCGAAAAGAACGTAATCCGTCTTTTTCATGGGGTGTGGTCGATATGGAGTTGTGGATGCTATGTGTATGTACACCAAATGTTACATCTACTCAAAACTTTGGGCGCCAGTCGACAAAATATTCAAACTCAAACTCATTTAATCACGCACTTCATTCACGCAATCGGCCAGTTAAACGATCGCCAATCGCGGAACGTACCATGAAAAAATTACAACAAAGGTCAAAAATGTGAATACGGGAGAGCATGCAAATTTGCACACAAATGTAGCAAATGCAATGGACCTCACGCTTACATAAAATGTAGATTCAAATAGATACGAGTGAACAAAATGAACAAAAGCAAGTCACAAAAATTCAGTACATTTAGGGTTTATTTTTTTTTAAATATACGTTTATGTTTTTGTTTAATATGCACTATTTGTAAATAATAACTGAATTTTTTTCAGGAAATGGCCAATTATATGCCCTGGGTAGTTCTCCAATCAAGGTCTCCCGGGTTAAAAGGGCACTTGTTAATTATCCTAACCCCGAAATGGCTATGAAACTAATATATAGCAGGGCGTGTATAGACGCGCCCTCGTGGCGACATCTGGCAAGGTATGAGGTCACGATTTCCAGTATTGTATCAAATCAAAATTTTGTACTTTCTTGCGTTACCGCAAGAAGTCGGGGTAGACCATCTCATGCCAACCATGAGTGCTCGGTTCTTTTCTGTTACCAGTTTGGGCTTCCCTAAATATTTATATATAAATAGCTATTACGCTATAAAGAATTCGCTATCAATTTGCTAACATTAATTTTGCTGCACTCATTTGATTACTGCACCAGAGGGTGATGGGATGCCATCTGGCGTAAGTGAATCTCGTGACCTTTATTTCTCTCTTGCCGTTTTGCCTACCAAGAGGAAACATAGCATCCATTGATACCAATGGTGCTCAAACTTGCCCTACGTTGCACCGGTATTTCTGGATATCTTGACAGGTTCCGTCAAATCAACATTATACTGCGACCATTTCATCCATCATTCAGCCTCTATTAGTTGCCCATATTGAACGCGGTTTTTAATTAATTATCTTATATATATATATATATATATATATATATATATATAACACGATCCTGATCTAAATGTAACATAACGCTTATCTTAATCTGATGGAAATGGAAGTAAACATGACTATCATAGCGCAAAAGTACCATCTAACTAATCTCACTTATAATAGAACTTTATGCTCAGGGAAATAAAATGATCGTATGGATTATGGGCGGATCACTTTTCTGAGATTGTTTTCTTATTATGAGTTTAAAAAAATTGGTTTTGTGAATTAAGTTTTGAAACAACCGTGACTTCAGTTTGTTTCGTTATATTAGCATTTTAAAATTTGAAAAGTGTATTAGAGTAATCAAGGAAACAAAGATTCCAAAGGAAAACAAAAGAATGTAATCTAGGGACAAAGACCAGACATGGAAACAGACAAGCATAACAAAGAACATAAAGTAACTAAAATCATACATACAAAGCAACAAAAGTAAAAGAGCAACTCGAAATCTACTAAAAACTGGGAGCGTGGACCGGTAGATTTAGTTTATATTTTTATTACAAACAATTTTTTTCATAATCATTCCAATCTAAATAGCATAGTTCTTTTTCATGCACTTTTATTGGTTGTTCACATTTTATAGCCTCAGCGATGACTGTCTCTACAACAGTTCAAATTTCATGTACGTATCGTAAACAAATATGGCTACCATCGCTAAAATTTGTGGCGTATAAAGGCGTGAAATGATAATATCTGCTTTATTTTCATACATATTCGACACCGTATATTCAAAACAAAAAAAAGAATATGATTATCAGTATCACTTTAGACCTCGAAAATTGAAATTGACACCATATCACGTTTTCGGTTGAAATCCGCTAATTGTAATGTCAGTTTCTGGTGTCATTTGGTCTTATCGCGAATCGTATTTAGGTAAAATATGAAATATATATCTTTTTATCTTGGATTTTTTTTTTAAAGATGCTATATTTCGTCGTGCTGTGTTTAGTAGTTTTAAGTCTTGTATCTTGTATTAAGGTAAACACTTGCCAATCAATGACCTTGAAATTTGCAATGAACTTTTAAAAATTCGGGTTTATGAAGTCCAACAAATTTAGCAAATATAATCAAAGTCGTTAACATAAATCTAACTTAAAAATTACGACATATCTGATATAAGGAGATATCATAACACGGCAAATTTGGGTTAATGCCTTTAAACCGCAACTACTATGAGAAAGGCAATATCATGTGGACTTGGTTCTTATAAACTCTAAAGAACTGATTACAGAATGCGATTACAATTACTGAAAACCGGTCTTAAATTCGTGATCTTTTCTGAAATTATATTATAATTTTATTCAATGAAAAAATATACCACAGTTTTACTTTTACCACACAAAACAAACTGCCGCAAAAACTAAAAACTTGAATAAAATTGACTCCACGCTATTCCGCTCAAACGCGTATGACGCCGGCATGTGACTTGCTTATACAAGTGTAGCATCTATTAAAATCATACAGAAGACTAGTACAATGTATTTTCACACAGAAAACATGCATAAAATCATTTAAAAATTGCTGGATACAACATAAACAATGTCTTAACTGTGAACATGCATTTTAGATAATTTTGATAGTTTTATTTATTTTTTTTTTTTATAACAAAAATACAAAGGACAACTTATCATACATGTATATTAAAGAACAATAAAAACAATACTTACCCTCATTGTAACTATGTTTTTGTTGTCAGCCAACTGAAGTGGTAAAATCAATGGACAGTAAATTTGATCAGCTCGCCTAGCTAATTAATATATACCGCTACACAAATTGTTTCCACAGCCAATAGCATTCTTAGGCATTATTGAGTTCAGAATTTCAAACATTAGCAGCAAATATAGGTAAGAATCAATATGAATTACCTCCCAGGTGACTTAATTTCACTTGCCTTATTGAGTCTATTTTACAAATGAGAGATAGGGGATACGGATTACGTTGCATTCTCAGACAACAGGATGAATCGCTTTTAAAACAAAGAATCGTTAGGTGCATTTTCGGTCGTCGTACATAAGTCTCCTGAGAGAGTTTACTTATGAAAAAAACGAAAAGTATGTTTTTGGAACAGTTGATTGTCTGGACTAACATGCATTATAGTGACAAATATTCATAAGTCATCTAGAAGAAGAATAAGATTTTAGTAACTGTGCTATATATATAAAGATGTAACACTTACTTTCAAATTGCTTCTTAGAAATCGCAAGATTCAACATTTATGAATCCGTTAAGTTTGTCTTAAGTCATGAATTTAATTTTTTGCAGATTTGTATTAATTGTGTTAACGGTATGCCCTTGTTTATAGTTTGATGTGAACGCCTTTTCCAACACAATTTGTTTACCAGGGCATATATTAATTACAGGACCCTGCCATTCTGTATCACTCCATCTAATTTGTTTAAATTGTTGAGTAACTTCCGTGCGGTTTACTTCGTCTCCTGGACAATTATCTAACGTATTGATTTTTTAAAGAAAGTTGTGACTAATTATGTTCTCACCTTCAGAGAAAGGTATGTTTTGTTCGGCTAAACCACATGATGTTTATATATATATATATATATATATATATATATATATATATATATATCATAAATTTGCCAAGATTTTGGTTTAGAATAAAATGACGCAGATTTCAGAATGTTTCCATTACATTCAGCAATATTACAACAACGTTGTACGAACTGCAAGCAAAATTTTATGTTTGTTGCAAAAGTTGAACGACGACTTTTGACTTGAAGTAAAATGTATCCTGCTGTCTTAATTGTTTAATTGAAAGTCTGTGTAGCACATGGAAATTTCATTGGGCTAAGAGATAAAAACCTGTAGTGACTAACTTTTCCGAAGATACCTGCGTATGATTATTGCCATTATGTTAAAGACTATCCTGTTACTGTCACCCTTCAAATGCACTTACTTCAGAGCTATCAAAGCAAGATGTGTACTGTTGATTAATCAAGAAAAAAATCATACCTGCACTATCTCAAACAATAAAAAATACTAATATTATCAATAAATTGGCCCAGTTTGTTCTCTAGTTCCAAGCGAATCAATTACAATAGAGTTTACATTTGACCTTTTCATTCATAACTCTTAGAATATTGATTACTCAGAGTATTACATTAAGGAAATTGATTCCAGTCCAATAAACTCATCATTTGCCACCTTACAAGGAAACATTTATCTAAAGAGAGAATTTAAAGGTCAGCGTTACCTAACATTGATACTGTGTGGTTAATTTAAAAGGGAAAATGAATTAAATGTAGATAGAGCATAAGACCTGAAGCTTGGTTGTGAACAGATGATGGAAAATAACGAAAATGGAATAATTTTGATCCCCCGGAAGTGTGATATTTAGATATGTCCGATTCTTGTGGCATTTAGAGTTAAGAAAAGTTAAGAATGGCTGACTTTTCGATGAGCTAGGATAAAGATTGGCTAAACCACTATTTTTTTTTTATAAAGTTACAACAGGTTTAATGCAGAAGAAAATGAATCAGTTTTCGGGATGTCTCCACCATATTCAACTATTATACACTAACGCTGCATAAAATCCAAACAAAATTTGATGTTTGGTACAACAGTTTTTAATTCAAGTCATGTCATAACGAGTATAAGCGTATAGGGTCTCGATCTCCTATGCAGATGCTATATTCGCTTTCGTAAGCAGTTATAGGTCTGCTGAAACATACGATTACAAACCGGAAATAGTGCTTATCTCTAACGGTAGAAGTTTCTGTAATTTAAAATTTATTAGGAATGGTGTAAAAGTCAAACAACTTCTTTACACTATGATAGGTGATATAAGCATTTTTTTTATCCTGACTTGACAGCATTTTTAAAGATGTGTGAAGTGGACGTAAGAACTTGATTGTTTCATTTATATACATTCAACGGTAATGTCCCGTAAAAATTGCATCATTTTATCGTACAATTTGAATAACTTTGAAACAAAGATACACCTTAAATAGAATGCTAAAATGAATACAAAATCATTAATCTGTACTAGATATGAAACTAAGTCAACTTCTCGATGATATTCTCGTACCTAGCTTTGAACTTGAAATTGCAATTATTTATACTCAATATTACGGTCGAATAGTCGGAAAGGGTCGATTAATTTACCTGAACTCTAGAAAGTACAAACAAATAGAAAAATCTGCCTTTGTCGTGCAAATAAGTAAAAGTATGATGTTTAAAACTACATAAACTCATCTTCTGTTGACATAATTAATTAAGTCGTATATCTTCTAAGCCCATTAAAATTTTCAAAATCCTTATATGTTCGTAGCACTATGAAGCTTGTAAAATTGGTGTATATGTATAAGAGATGGGAAAACTTTTAAGAGGGATGCAATGGACATGACCAATTTTGTTTTCAAAATATTTTCATCCATTTTATATCACAAAAGCATCTTTTTTTCAAAGTTGATAAATTTCAAAGATTAAGTAGAAATAAATTATTTACAAAACATTGAAATTCATTGAAAAAGGGAGATAACTCTCAAAATTTTGCTGCATTGTTAGTGAATTTTAAAGTCAATTTCTGAGCCTCCATTGTCAAATTAAAACAAATTTAATACTATTCGACATACATGTAAATACATTGGATTGGAACCAAAATTCAGTGGGATAAAATTTACCCTATGCCACCAATATCATAGGATCTGCCTGAATTTAACATGGGCAGCCTCTTAATATCCCCTGTGCTGATGCTGTATTAAGCAATGTTAAACCCTCATCCGTATCGTAACTTAGTTACTTTATGAAGGCTTCAAATAAAGGATTGTAAAAAATAGTTAAAAAAAAACAACAAATTGATTTAAATCTTAAAAAGTTCAAAATGGATTGTTTTTGTACACATTAGATTTTCTACAATATAAAAGTATTGCTGAAACAAAAGTAACCTATTGAAAGTAGAGCAAAAGTAGACCTACACAAATTTTAGTGCAATTCTGTAATGAAGCCGTATTTATGGATAAGTGCACAAAAAATCTGCAAAGGTGAATTTGTTTATATAATTCACAATTTTTGCAATTTTACTGAGGTCTTGATGTTTTTTTTATCTTAAAGTTATTTCACTGTTATTAAAAGAATGGGCTTGTGGATACAGATGTTATTACACTTGTATGGAATCATTTGAACAAGTAAATCAAGTATAAAATCATAAATAATAAACGCAGTAGTTTGATATGAAAGGCGACATTCCGTAAATGTACGAAGCTGATAATATTACTTAAGATCCGAGTAAAATATCAGAAATAATTCATTTTCTCCGTAAGAAAACATGATTAACACCCCATGTGTCAGAGTTGATGGATACTTCTTGCGTGTCCGTTCATATAAGTTTTAAATGTCAAACAAAAATATTTTCTAAAATCACACCATTTTTTCTCTAAAATATTAATAAAGTGAAACAGAAAATATCAAATCACACAACACGTCCATTAGTAACTGGAAAGAAGTTTCTATGATAAACTATGCCTCTCGACCTGTGCCTGTAGATTAGAGCTTTTTTTATTTATTGTATGGTCGATGGTTTACTATTTGATTGACTGCATGGTCGGAAAGGGGCATTGGTACTTTTTATTGAGAATTTGGGTAATGCCGTATTGTATATGATTAGGAATACACTCCAGTGAGAGATTTCATTGTAAATTTAGAGAATTATTGAGGTTTTAAAAGATTCCAAAGTTTACTAAATAAACGTTGAATACTGTGATAACAATTAATGAGCTTTACAAAATGTATTTTAGCGTCTTTATTTATATAACAATGGATTACACATGGTGTAGCATTCTTCTGATCTCATTGGTTATCAAAGCTAAGAATAATCAAGGGAACCTAGATTCTAGCGAAAATCAAAAAAATGTAATCCAGGGACAAAGACCAGGTATTGAAAACAAACAACACAACAAAGAACATAAAATAACCAAAATATAACGTACAAAGTAACTAAAGTAAATGAGCAAGTAGATCTCCACTAAAATCTGAGCGCAATGGACCAGGTGCATCGGTAAGGTAAGCATCCTCTGCTTTTCTAGGAACACCCACCGAGTTGCTCTTAAAAAGTCAAGTCCGGGATAGACGGAAAGGGAAATGAAATTTATGACACATTGAACAAATCAGTTTTCATGGTACAGACGGACACACCGTAACGATCCACGAGTTCATGATGACAACAATAAAACTTCTGTAGCGATGTCTTCGATCTTGTACCAACATAACCCTCTCTTAGAAACATTATTGTGAGAAGTAGAGCACAATGCAAAAAGCCTGTGTGGTTACGGCAAGCTCTGGCATAACGTATGAGTTGAGATGTGAACACTCCATACTCAGGTACTGAAGGGATGTTGTCATAGATAAAAGGAAAGTTGACAATGAATGAAAAGTCGTCACGTTTGTCGTAAAGTTTGGTCAAAAGTTTTCCTTTGCCATCGATCTCTAAGTGTAAGTCAAGATATTAGGCTGACTTCATATTGTCTGTGGTATCCTTTTTCTCAAGTTCTTTTGGGGGTAAATGCGATGTGTCAAATACCCGAAACTAGGATTGTTTAAAGATAATACGTCATTTATATAGCGGCAACTGAGACTGAAGGATCTAGCTAAACGTTGTTCCTTCTTTTGAATCAGATCAGCTATAAAGTCAGCCTCATAAGAGTGAATGAATAGGTCAGCAAGTAGAGGAGCACAATATATTCCCATTGAAATACCGACCGATTGTTGAAAAACGCGTCCACCACACTGGACAAATATGATGTCAATGAAAAATTCCAGCATTTTGAAAAGATCTTCTCCGGTATATTTGGAAGATCGTTTGGAATTATTTTTACATAGTACGATGAATCTCTACCAAAAACTACCTTTTTGTATCTGGGTGTACCTTTTTTTTTTTTTTTTGGTTTTTGTTTTGTTTTGTTTTTTGTTGTTGTTGTTGTTGTTTTTTGTTTGTTTTTGTTGTTTCTTTTTTTTTTCAATAACAACAATGTATAAATTTTTGCGTCGGGATTTTCACTGAGTGTGGGGGATTGAAGTATAAAGAGCTGAAAAATCATAGGTTTTAATGCTATTGTATTCTGATAATAATCAGTCTCGCCTGACTATTCACATGTACTACCGGTACGGTGTTATTTATGACTATGTATACAAGGGTGACAGCGGCCGGAAGTTGACAATTGAATGTTACAAGAAACGCGAGGTTTGTTTTGGCAAGGTACCGTCTAATCATATTAGAGATATCATTTGGTCGTACCGGTTGGCTACGATACAAATGTGAGTAATCAGTCGGGAAAGAGCTTAATGTTTAACAAGATAATGCAAAAAAGGACACGAAATGTCGCCCGTTGCCAAGGCAACCGATTTTCCAGTCATAAATTTTAAATGTTCCGATTTTGATGAAACTTGTTTTTTCAGGAAGAGTCTAGCATGCCGAGTCTAACTTTTTAAGTTTCGAGACGACGCAAGTCGACCTTGTCATGGCGACCGATTTTCTAAATGTCAAAATGGTTCGTCTTGGATGAGACGTGGTTTTTAAGGTAAAAATGATATTCAAACTTCGTGCTCGGTATAATGTTAACGGGTTCATATATAACTTAGTTAAAAGTCCATAATTAAGAAATAAATCTTTGAAACTCCATTTTATCATTGTTTTACCACGTGCATTATTTACCCAGAGCGACAGTGAGGGGTTAAATAACGACATAAATGTCCAACCCGTGGTATAACAATGATAAAATTATAAAGTTGTAACTGTGGCTTTCTTGATTTTATTTTTCTAGCGCGAAGAAAATAATTGTTATACATACGTAGCAGACTACTGAAAGAATTCCCGTAAGAGCGGACGTGCGAGCCCGAAAGGGTAGTCAAGAACGTCAATGGAGATAAGCAAGTACAAAAAATACATGGAGAATGTTTGTTTCCCTTTCGTTGTCAAAGAAGTGTTCACAACAATTGATTTTACCAGAGTTATGGCACTTCTAATTTTAATAACACACTGCTGATATATACTCTGATATATGATATAGAGCATTCTATCGTCATGGACGTACCAGATAACTTAAAGTTTGTCTCGGTAATTATAGATGTTCTAATTTTCCCAAATTAGAGCAAGCAGTCGGTTTTTGACGTTAATTGAACGATATTGCCTTGAATGTACGGAAGCATTTATTATAGAGTACAACTATACTCACTGAATTTGATTACTTGGGTCATCAGTTCTGTCTGTTTTCTTAAGAGATTTCCACAGCTTTAATATTGTATAAGATACATAACTGAGACAAAGAAACCCACATGCAGACATAGAAATTACAATTATAACTATGCAACTAAATAGGGCAGAGAGTAAAAATAGATGATTATGTACGTACAAATATTCATTACGGGAAAAGACTCTGTTAGCTGTAATATAGACCCCTCGCCGGAATTGACAAAAATTGTACAAAATCAACATTCGTAAGACACCTCCTTCATTATCAAGACAACAAAAATATAAATGTAAATAAAATAGCCTATTTTAATCGAGTCTAGCTAAGAACATTGACTGCAAGTCAAATCTTGCATCCTTGTTGGTCAAAATTGATTTATTATTTAGAAAAAAATGAGTTCGGTGGGGGGGGGGGGCTGAAGCAAAAGCACAATTTTGTCGAACACACAGAATAATGCACGAACAGTGTGTAGCACAAAATTAAATCAAAAACCAAAAAATTTATGCAAATCTTCTCAAGGAGCCCGACGATTTTTTTTTTATATTTACATACCTGTACAACTACGTGTATACATATAAGGAAACTCGCCTGCTCCCCCTTGAGACTTCTGCGCTAAGAGTCGCCTTTAAAAAATTAACAACCGAGAACTGTTTTTCATTGAATATAACTATAATTATACCAGCCAACCAAATAACGTATCACAAACCAATAAAAGAACAGTAACACTTCCAAAAATTTTGATAAGACACCACGGTTAACTTTATTTTTATCATCCGGTATGCAAGTAAGGACGTTGGTATAAGTTTCCACACATTTCTGCTATATTACGGTCTATACCATACTTAGTACAATAAGCTATTTAATTGTGTATCAAACCATCGTAAGATTTTTATACATTTGAACGAATTGCCACACTCTTACTTTGGAAACTCTCAGATGAGGCATACTAGTACAATTAATTTAACAAACAATAGTACTAACATATATACACATGAAGTAGTTGTATGCAGATGAAAGAGTAACATGTCTTATATATCTTTTAAATACAGGCATTACAATTTGGATGCTAGATATTTATTCCGACGCTGTCGGTATTGAGTTCCCTTTGATATCACGTGACATCCATGATTCTTAACTATGGCAACGTAACCGATTGAGCATACAACCTCGAAATTCATTGGACAAAAGTGATAGCAAATTCAGGTATTGGTGTCCGGAATATTTTCGATCATGTTTAAAAATTGAATAACGAATTATCTTTTATATATTAAAGGACATCCTCCCAAGCTCGTTTTAGGGAACGAAGGTGGACTCAAAAATTGACTTGGGATGATGATTGGATGATTACTTCTATAACTAATTAAATAGTACTCCAGATAAGAATCATGCAAGATGTGATTCATGGTTAGAAGCCTACATATTTTTATTTTTGGTATTTGATTAAAATGTTATACTAAACTGTGAGTAACATGTAGCTTTCCATATAACTCTTATTCTTTGGAGAAAAATATATAAACTGTGTTGTAGAATTCAAAATTAAGGGAGATAATTCTTTAAATTAAACTGAATTAGAATGGAAACTATTGTGAATTATATCCTAAGAGGAGACAATTTAAAATGAATAATTTTCTGTTTTATCATGCAGACCTAATAACAAATTAAGAATGTGTAGCCTTTTTGTGTGAATCACATTTTACAGGTTTTGCGACATGATTCTTACAAAGACTGTTACTTTAACACATTTCGAATGTTCTCTCTATAATAATTTGAAGGATGAACTCTTTTAGTATACTTCTACTACTCGTCAGAACTTTGACAACTTAGATGAATATTCAAAGTTTTTTTATCTGGCTATTTACACAAGAAAACCTGTAAAAATGAAACATTCTATTCTACTCTATTCTATTCTATTCTGTTCTATCATATTCATAGCACAGTGATCTCACAGTTCATCAAATAGAATCGAAATTGGATTTGGAATTAACATGCGAGAAAATGCGTCGGCTATCTTTTTTTAAAGATAGTACTGTTTTTACAGGGCATGGGGAAAATACTCCGGTCCACAGTATTCCCAATGAAAAAAAATATCTATCAGAAAAAAAAGTAATCTCATGAAAATTCCATTGTCCACCCCCTTCCCCATGGATATCAAATGATCCGTATCTTTGGTGACAATATCTATTTAAAAACTTTTTTAACAATCATCAAATCTGACTGATTCCTTTCCGTTCTTGGTTCTAACATCTTATATTTTAGTCTTACTCATTTTATATGAATGATACATGTAAGTCTGCAATTTTGGGAATCGGAAATGCATTACACAAAATAAAATAGACTTAAATGATCGCGGTACATATTATTGAACGGAATACCATGGAAAGAACACGCACAAGGCGTGAAAATGTACAACCATCATGAATGGCCTTATTGTATGCCAATATATATTGAATCAAAGAATGCAACTTGAAAGTCTGAATGTATAGTATTTCATGAAAACCAACATAGATGTCACATTTTTTTTCAAGTTATGACATTTTCTCTATAAAAGGGCTTTGTGTTTGTTGCTTAAGATAGATTAAAATGATCGTTTTATCATCCTTAAAACCCACATGCATTGAAACGATGGTTCTACAAAAATAGAGTTTCTATTGAATAATTATTACAATAATAACTTCAAGGTGGTTGACGTGTTAAGAGAGAATTCCTTTTCGGAGTAAGTTGTGTGTGGACTTGTTTAATTCGCTAAAATCGGATTTATAGATTTTTCCGATGAAAACTGTGTTATTTATACATCTATAAGTATAATATCTATATAAGGGAGAACATAAATCATGGTTAGAATTAATGTATGCAGGGCGGATCCAAACATTTGGAAAAGCGGTAGAGTGACACCCAGGGCTCCTCAGAAGGGGTGATAGGATATTATTTGCATTTTAATTGTCAATTTACACATAACCACCCTGCACTCACACCCACCCTACACCACTTCTCTGGATCCGCCATTGATCTACGTACAAGTACATCTGTACTTTTTGTTTTACAAATAGCAACCATTTTTAATACTCCATTCTGAAACATTTCAAGTTATTTTCATTTCTGTGAGTAGTATTACTTGATTTATTTTATGATCTATGTTTTGTTTGTTTGTTTGTTTGTTTGTTTGTTTACATTTACGATTTTTTAAATAAAAATATGTCCCATTCGTATCAATCTTTATTTTTTTCTTATTGTTTCTTAGGGACAATTGCATATGATTAAGTGTATTGTTGGCACCAAATGTTAGATGCTGCCAAACCTAGTTTGCTTAGTACAATCCTCACATAAAAGTTTCTGACAAGGGAAAATTTGAAAGCAATGTTAACATTTAAAAAAAATGACCGCGTCTTATTGCGCATCATGAAACCCGACTTCATTTTAACTAGAGGCTCTAGAGAGCCTGAATCGCTCACCTGTTTAACCATTTGCTTATTTGAAAAACTTGAGGAATCAGACAGGCCAAGTTAAAATCAACTAAATTGTCAAATGCAGGAAATGCCAGGCGTCGGTTTCACAAAAAGTCGTAAATTATGTCGTCACAATGCTATTTTAGTTTATGACGTCATTACTTACGATCAATTTTACACTTACGACTTTTTGTGAAACTGACGCCAGGACCAGAATTTTGCTAAAGGCAACAATTTTTGATTTTTTTTTTCAAAAACCTGTCTTATGACCCCTAAGTTCAATTTTTAGTATAGGCAGCCATATCTATTCACGGATTAAAAATCACAACAGTCATTTTGAGCACAATACACTAAGGAACTATTATGCTTATTTTCATTCAATGACCTTAAATGGTTTTAGAGAAGAAGATTTTCAAAGTTGTACATGTGAAAAAAAAAAAACAAAAAGAAAACAAAAAAAACCGTTTCATGGGTCGTAACTTCTACATTAGTCAATGAATGGTTTTGAAAATTTCGGCGTAGGTCCTTCTCGTGATGCTTAACAATTTTACCCAATGCCAGAAATTTGGTAAAGGCAACGGTTTTCGAGTTATTTGCAAAATACTGCCATCTGACCCCTATGTTCTATTTTTAGTAATGGCGGCCATATTTTTTCATGAATCAACAATCCCAACGGTTATTTTGTGTGGGATACCCTAAGAAACATAAATGCCAACTTTCATTGAATTCTGCGCAATGGATTTTGAGAAGATTTTCAAAGTTGCACATGCGAAAAATGCAAAAAAAACTATTTTAGGGGCCGTAACTCCTACATCAGTTGACCAATCGTTTTGAAAATTTTGGCACAGCTCCATCTCATGATGCTGAACAATTTTAACCATGCCAGAAATTTGCTAAAGGCAACGATTTTTGAGCTATTTGCAAAAAACTGCAATCTGACCCCTATTTTTAGTAACAGCGGCCATGTTTTTCACGGTCATTTTGTGCAGAACACCCTAAGGAACAATCATGCCAAGTTTAAAACCTGTCAGTCCAGTAGTTTCAGAGGAGATTTTTTTTTAATTTGTCCACGACGACGACGTCGACGATGACGATGGACGCCAAGTGATGGCAATAAGCTCACTTAGTGGTGAGAATAAGAATATGACGGATGATATGTTTTCATGACAACTTTTATAACTGTATTGTTTCATTAATAGAGTAATCAAAGGAACCAAGATTCTAGCGGAAATCAAAAGAATGTAATCCAGGGACGAAGGCGAGACATAGAAAACAGACAAACACAACAAAGCACACAAATTAACCAAAATGATATATACAAAGTAACAAACTTTTTAAGAAAAATGAGCCACTCGGACTCCACTGTAAACTTGGAGGATGGACCAGGTGTACCGGTAGGGTAAGCGTCCTCTGCTTTTCTAAAACATCCGCCTAGTTGCTCATAAAATGTCAAGTCCAGGGTAGACGAAAGAGGAAAGGAAAACTATGATACGTTGATAAAACCAGTTTTCATGGTGCAGATGGATACATCCTTACGAACCACGAGTTCATGATGACGACCATAAAAGTTCTGTAGTGATGACTTGATTGATTGATTTGTTTTGTTTTGTATTTTGTTTTTTTATTTGTTGTATTTTAATTATTTATCTTTTTTTTTGTTTTGTTTTTTGTTTTTGTTTTGTAAAATTGAAATTAATAAATCCAAGAATACATCAGCTTAAAAAATGCACTGTTTAGGTTCTCACGTACCTATAGCTACATAATGAACAAGTAAGGATAAACATTTATATTGCCCGATAAAACTATCAGGTTCGATTGTTCTTCAATGTGTCAGCAGAGATAGCATTGTTGTGACTGGTTAACCATACACGATAATCTCTTGGAGAAACATCACTTTTCATTAACATGTTAATCTAGTATTAAACACTTGATTTCTGTTTATAGAAATCCCCATTGAACTGGTGGATCATCAATTCTTTTGCCATGAATCTGATCTAGTCAAACATAGGATGCACTGTTGAAGTAATGCTTGTGTAAAATACAAAGAGAAAATAATCCAGTGTATTGGAATAATTTAGTTAATTGTATTTTACTACTTAACAAGAAGCAAGTCCATCAATCCAAGTGCGAACAGAAAATGTAAAAGGCAGCATGCAGCGGCGGATCCAGACATTCCGAAAATGAGAGGGGGTTGATTGGACTAAAATGTGTAGCTCGCTCCATCTTTTACTAAAAGGATCAGCGAAAGATACGGGTGATACAGATACTTGCGGTGAAAAAAGCTAAAAATGAATTCCTTGTTATTCTTTTTATTATATTGTATTACATTTTTTACATTACAGTCGTACTTGCATTTATCTGTATATCGAAGGGTTAGGAAGTAACGACAGCACCTTGGATTCGCCAGACTGAAAACCATTTAAATGTAAAGGCAGTATTAATGCAATGACCGGGCATTAAGGTCATATTAGAATATCATAGGCGAATCCAACGGAGCTGGGGTATTATATCCCTTTTTTCGCTCGACATTTGATTATCACTAGAACGCTCCATCCCCTTTAAGCCGGTTGGTTGGCATCCCTTTTCCGATTTATGGATCTGCAACTTAAAATTTAATACATCTAAATATTTGCGAATAAATATATGCGTTAGAACGCTTAAAGGGGATCGGACTTTGTACTTTAAATAGTTAAGAAAGCGTGTCCGATCCCCCTTTTTTAAATGAGGTGATTGGTCCTAAGAGAAATGTTTATTACTTAAAAGGTTTCGAAAAAGTGGTGTCCGACAGTTCTTATTGGAGAAAAAAGTTCATTTTCGAAATATGCCGTGTCTCAATACTATTCAACGATGGCAGCTTATTTTTAATTTAAATTTGTTTGTTTATAAATAGAATCCTTCTTCAAATATTTCTTGTTGTGGCTATTTTTTTTAATATGAAATCAATTTTTAATATTCAACTCATTCAATTATCTCGACATCTGCAACCTTAATGGAAAATATAGACCATTCCGTCAATAAACACTTTCATAAAAAAAATAAATATTCAAACCATACAAACAATTTCTCCGCATTTAATTCTCATTCAGCGATTCTTTTGGTGACGTCTACACAAACGACCTTGACATTCATATAGGGTGGGTTTGATTTGTAACTGGTTTGCGTGTAACTTGTTCAAGTCTGCGATGTCATGGTTTCCATCGAATCTGGTAGTTGTAGTGATTGGAGTGGTCTTAGGTATATTCAAATAAGCGTTTTACATATTCTGTATTTTTTGGGCGAAACCTGATAAGATCCAATATAATGCAAGTTCGAAGTTTGCCGCCCCGTGCAGGTCCGGGTGTCAAAAGAATAGGCCTGCAGCAGCGCTAAGCTTGTCGTAAAAGGCGACTAAATAGTGCTCAGAAAGCTAGCTGGGGGCTAGGCGCTATTCCCACAGAGCAACTGGGATGTGTGCCCCAGGTGGTGGAATGGGGTACCCCTGGCATGTTACATGCTGGGGTTGTCAGGCTATAATACGGAAAACCTGACCGCAAACCATAGTGGTGCACCGTGTTGGGAAAGATGCCACGTTCCTCGCACGTTAAAGAACCCTGCTGTGGTATTTGATAGGAGTAGGAACCATAGGGCTCTGCCACAGGAGGCTAAATTGCCCGACGTTACCCATCCCTCCCTTTTTCTAGTGGCAATCAAAATTTGTCGACCCTACTGTCCTTGTGTCCCATCCCATTTTTCATTTCATCATCATTTCATGTTCATGTTATCATCCATTTCATGTTCATCATCTGAATATAGCTGAAATATTGCTGCTCGGGCGTTAAACCCCAACAATCAATCAATCAATCGAAGTTTGCCAGATCTGTTACGCTAGCAGAGCACGGTTAAAGCTCAATGTAAACAGTGCCGTAACATGGGTCCCAGGTTCGATTATTGACAGAAGCTGTTCTATTCTTCAAAATTTTGGTTGCTTATATGAAAAATAAATGGAAATCACTTGGGCAGGACTTTACATTACAGGGACTGGTCACTCCTAACAAAGTCTATATAATGTACAAAAATAACTCTGCCTCCCCTGTCTTTATACTGGGTAAACATAAAGCTTATAAGATTTAATTTTTGACATGCATTATGAGGGGAGAAAAAATGTTATGGATTTCAGTTATATAAGTTGTTTGGTTAACAAACTGATTATGACAAAGTTAAGATGAAAATACTGAGGAAGTGTGTTCTCAAAACACTAAAATATAATAAAAATGTCAAAATCAATAATTACTTATTATAATTATCAGTAATTACCCCAGAGAAATTTATGAATTTGGTCCACTTCTAACTGTTAATTAAGTATTTCAAACTCATTATTATGCAATAAAATTATTTTATTTTAAAGAGGTTGATTTAATCATTTAATTGGTAGTAAATTCAAAAGGTTAAACAAGCAGAAAGACATAATGATGAACAGCTCACTGATGTATAGTTTTTAAAATTGAAAATGTTCACATTTCTTTCATAAGACATAGATACATTCAGTTAGTCATCATTATATTATTAATTACCATTTAGCAGATTTTTCTCTTTCATTTGATATTAAGTAGCTGTCTGTAAGAATCATGCAAAATCTGAAAAATGTGATACACCCAAAAAAAGACTATATATTGTTATTTTTGTAATTAAGTTGTTTTATGGGTCTATACTATAAAATGTGTAATTATTCATTCCAATCTGCCTACTCTTAGAAGATAATCAACATTGAAATTCCAGTAGATTCTATTGTATTTGAGTGTCATTTACAGAGTTATCTCCCTTAATTTTGAAATCTATAGTGCATTCTATACAAATTTTTGTCTCCTAACAGCATGAGTTATATGAAAAACCACATGTTAATTTCTGTTTACTATGACATTTCAAACAAAATATCAAAAATAAAAATATGTAGGCTTTTTACCCATGAATCACATTTTGCATAATACTTAGCTGGAGTGCTATATAGGGTGGTCCGTAGATCTGAAAAAATATAGCCAATAAAGATGAGAATTTTGTTGTAGTGAATGAATCTGAGAGCAGTATAAAATTATCAGGATGTGAAGATAATATTATAATAATATTAAGATAATTGCAACTATTTTATCTGTAAAAGAGGTCTTATTCTTTTGCTTGTTAACACCTCTGCAATCTTAAAGAGACAGTACACTATTAGTGCAATTAACTATAGTAAAGAAATAGATGTAGAATTATTT